>OX439008.1:3865000-5065000 GCA_949316495.1 Amphiduros pacificus
CTTCAAAATTGTCAAATTTCTTCAAAATTGTCAAATTTCTTCAAAATTGTCAAATTTCTTCAAAATTGTCAAATTTCTTCAAAATTGTCAAATTTCTTCAAAATTGTCAAGTTACCATTTTTTTCTCATAGTGCCAAATTGCCATTTTTTTCAAAATTGCCAAAAAAAAATTGACATTTTTTCCCAAAATTTTGAAATGAAGAATTGTAAATTTTTTCCTGAAATTGTCATTTTTTTCCCTAAAATTGTCCATTTTCTCCTAAAATTGTCCACTTTTTCCTAAAATTGTCCACTTTTTTCCTAAACTCAATTTTTATCAAGATTGTTAATTTTTTTTCACAATTGCTCATTTTTTTCAAAATTGCTATTTTTTTTTCAAAATTGCTATTTTTTTTCAAAATTGCTATTTTTTTTTCAAAATTGCTATTTTTTTTCAAAATTGCAATTTTTTTTCAAAATTGCTTTTTTTTCAAATTGATAATTTAGACAATTTGAAATAAAAAATTAATTAAATAATGCATATTGTACAAATAAACAACAATTTTCAATGTATATTTACTTCAGTATTGATATGTGAGATGGTCCCCTGTAAATATGTCACTTCTATTATGACATCACAAAGCTGGAAGAATCTGTTACAAATATAATAAATATATTAATAAAATACACTTTAGAAAGAAAACTCAGAGAAAAGTGTTTGAAATTGGGCTTATTGTAATCGGCACGTTGCGCGTTTGATAAATGGCGCGTTCAACACAGAGTGACTTGTATCCATCTGACGTCACACACCCGGGGGGGGTACTCTCATAGTCAGCGTTACCGGGGAAGCTGGGCTAAATAGGGTCCTTTTCGCTGATATTTTCCCTAAAACAGGTTAAGATATTTTATCATTTTCCCTAAAACAGGGTACTGTTTTTCAAATTTCTCCCTAAAACAGGGATCACAATCCCCTTTTCCAAATCTCCCCCTTCTGCATCATCCCTAAATGAGGGTATAAAAAATTCAGCTAGTCCTAAATCAGGGTACCAATAATGATAGAATATTTCCCTAAATCAGGCTCTGGGGTTTTCAGTTCCATCCGGGTTAAGATATTTTATCATTTTCCCTAAAACAGGGTACTGTTTTTCAAATTTCTCCCTAAAACAGGGATCACAATCCCCTTTTCCAAATCTCCCCCTTCTGCATCATCCCTAAATGAGGGTATAAAAAATTCAGCTAGTCCTAAATCAGGGTACCAATAATGATAGAATATTTCCCTAAATCAGGCTCTGGGGTTTTCAGTTCCATCCGGGTTAAGATATTTTATCATTTTCCCTAAAACAGGGTACTGTTTTTCAAATTTCTCCCTAAAACAGGGATCGCAATCCCCTTTTCCAAATCTCCTCCTTCTGCATCATCCCTAAATGAGGGTATCAAAAATTCAGCTTGTCCTAAATCAGGGTACCAAATTTCAGCTAGTCCTAAATCAGGGTACCAATAATGATAGAATATTTCCCTAATTCAGGCTCTGGGGTTTTCAGTTCCATCCCAGCCTCTGCGGGTTAAAATCATGAGAGTACCCCACCCGGGGTCACACAAGGACTGAATTTGGCGGGAATCAGCTTTTGTATATTGGCGTGTCCAGAAATGGATATTGAAGGGGGTGTTCAATTTAACAAATTTCACAATTTATATCATTTGGCATTTCTTCTTCTTATAGGACTTTGTATGATATTTGTGAACACGAATATGCCAAAAAAATAATAAATACTTGTACAGAAAAGATACTGTAGTGTACCCCATTTTAACAAATGTAAAACCCTGGACATGCCACTGATGCCTTTCACACACTGTCCTTCTGTGAAGTCACACTGATACAAGTCACTCTGTGTTGAACGCGCCATTTACCACTCTATGAGAAGGAAGGATTTTGTTAATTGAATATGGCACCAACCAAAAATGATTGTGATGACCATCGGCAAAAGTCACCAAAAGTGCACAAAAAGAGAATGAAAGGAAATAGGCCAGTGAGTAATTTTTTATTTGTGTTAATTCTCATTTATAAAATATTTCAAAGAGAAAATACTTTGTCTCATGTACATTAAAAATATATAGAATGTTCTGTACATGTAGAACTATTATGGATTGAGATATGAATATGAATTCTTCAAAACTATAATTAACATCTTGCTATATTGTTCACAATTGCGGAATTTTCATGGCCAAAACGTCATTGTCATGGCCAAAACACAGCAGAATCTACAAAGAACATAGATGACTGTCTTTCTCTTGTTCTCACGATTTCATACATATATAAATCTTTTCTGTGCATATATTATTAGCTGAGATATGAATATGAAATAATTAAAACTACTATTCACTTCTAGTTTTCATGTGCGCAAATACGGCAGTCATTTTCATGGCCTAATCACAGCAGAACCTACAAATAACATAGATGACTGTCTTTCTCTTGTTCTCACGATTTCATACATATATATATCATTTCTGTACATATATTATTAGCTGAGATATGAATATGAAATAATTAAAACTACTATTCACTTCTAGTTTTCATGTGCGCAAATATGGCAGTCATTTTCATGGCCTAATCACAGCAGAACCTACAAATAACATAGATGACTGTCTTTCTCTTGTTCTCACGATTTCATACATATATAAATCATTTCTGTACATATATTATGAGCTGAGATATGAATATGAAATAATTAAAACTACTATTCACTTCTAGTTTTCATGTGCGCAAATACGGCAGTCATTTTCATGCATGACCAGAATACTGTCATGCAACCTTGGTACTCTATTATGAAGTTGAGTGTCTCAGGTTGCATGACCATAATACAGTCATGCAACCCTGGTACTCTATTATGAAGTTGAGTGTCTCAGGTTGCATGACCATAATACAGTCATGCAACCCTGGTAGTCTATTGAGGTTTAGTGGCTCAGGTTGCATGACCATAATACTGTCATGCAACCCTGGTAGTCTATTGAGGTTTAGTGGCTCAGGTTGCATGACCATAATACTGTCATGCAACCTTGGTACTCTATTATGAAGTTGAGTGTCTCAGGTTGCATGACCATAATACAGTCATGCAACCCTGGTAGTCTATTGAGGTTTAGTGGCTCAGGTTGCATGACCATAATACTGTCATGCAACCTTGGTACTCTATTATGAAGTTGAGTGGTTCAGGTTGCATGACCAGAATACAGTCATGCCACTCTGGTACTCTATTATGAAGTTTAGTGGTTCAGGTTGCATAACCATAATACAGTCATGCAACCCTGGTAGTCTATTGAGGTTTAGTGGCTCAGGTTGCATGACCATAATGAATTGTCTGATGGTATGCCGTTAGAGATTGGCCTAAAATTGAGATTTTGTAAATTTGCAAAAGGTGTAGACAAGTGTGGATCCAAGCTTTTAAAAAATGTAGCAAGTATTGCTCTTGGTAATCCTTTTTCTGTATATTGTAACAATTATATTCAAACTATTGGAGTATGTAATAATTATGACTCATGTAAAAGTGACATTATTCAAGAATGGAGAGGTGATATGAATGAAGAGACAAGCAGTAATGTTGCTGTGCTAAATGAATTGATTGATATGAGGGATGGCAGAAAAGAATGTGATATTTTAAATATGGACGAGATTTTATATATTATTGAAGATATATGTGTTAATTGAATATGTAATGTTTTTTACTTCTTTTTTTTTTTATGTTACTTGTACACTTTTATTTTAACCATTGAACTGTCAATTGAAATGCCATGTAAAAATGTGCGAATAAAGATACTATATATAATACAGTCATGCAACCCTGGTACTCTATTATGAAGTTTAGTGGCTCAGGTTGCATGACCATAATACTGTCATGCAACCTTGGTACTCTATTATGAAGTTGAGTGGTTCAGGCTGCATGACCATAATACAGTCATGCAACCCTGGTAGTCTATTATGAAGTTTAGTGGTTCAGGTTGCATGACCATAATACAGTCATGCAACCCTGGTAGTCTATTGAGGTTTAGTGGCTCAGGTTGCATGACCATAATACTGTCATGCAACCATGGTACTCTATTATGAAGTTGAGTGGCTCAGGTTGCATGACCATAATACTGTCATGCAACCTTGGTACTCTATTATGAAGTTGAGTGTCTCAGGTTGCATGACCATAATACAGTCATGCAACCCTGGTAGTCTATTGAGGTTTAGTGGCTCAGGTTGCATGACCATAATACAGTCATGCAACCCTGGTAGTCTATTGAAGTTGAGTGGCTCAGGTTGCATGACCAGAATACAGTCATGCAGGGCCCTTTTACCCTGACAAACAAATAAAATATTATGGTGAAAAGAAAGAGAAGACTAAAGTGACGAGATGCTGATTTTCGCCGTTAAATTCCTCCTTTTTTCAATTGGAATATTAATCAAGGGGGTCTATGGGTTTACGGGCCAAAAATTGACAAACCGAATGTGGGACGAATGTGGGACGAATGTGGGACGAATGTGGGATGAATGTGGGACGAAAGTGAATGTTGGACGAGCTTCACACACATTAAATATTATCATTTCAAAATAATTTTAACATTAATATCATGATTGTATTTAATTGTAGAAAACATCAAAAGTTGTCCGGGACAAAATCCACAATGCCTCCCGAAGAATGAAGAATCTGGCAACTATGGTAATAAATAAAATATATGTTTTGAAACTCAAGATCACCAGAGATCTTTCACTCATTACTTGAATAACACATCTTCTGTGACAATATCACATGAATATAATAATTTTATCTAGTTATTTAATTTTCTGCAATAAAATGAAAGACATTGGTATAGCAAAAACCCAAAATTAAAAAATATTATTCACACAAGTCATTATTAGGGTCTTGTTCAAATAGATTTTACAGACAATGATGGGGATGCATTTTTCAAAAAGTTTATAGACATGAAAGACAAATACATTTATGGGCAATATGTGAATTTTAAATGTTTTTTTCTAAAATCAATGCTTCATCCATTTGATTAAAAAATGTAATGATTTTTTTTTAAAAGGTTGATCGCAAAGCTAAAGAAGACAAGTCTTTGGGGCCAATGGTCTTGGTGTACGTGGATATGCAAGGTGTACCACGAGTTGCAGGTAAAATTTGCTTTCGTGGATTGTTGTTTAATTTTTGCTGTTTGCCCCAATCTTTAATTGACATTGTACTAAAAGTAGTTGAAAAATAATAATTGATGAATGAGCAGTAAATGACAAGAAAGGTACATTTCAAAAAAAAATTCTTTATATACCCCTTTTAGGTACACCTGGACTTTGTGAGAAAGTGCTGGAGCAAACCAAAGGTCTCATGGTTGGCCACCAAGGACCACTACATTCTGGTATGAAAATAACTTGGCAAATTTTGTTGCATCCTGTAACGTTCACCTACTCATTTATGTAATTGTTATTTAATAATGACTGAAATGCTTTATGCAACAACTCTTCATCAGTATTTATACTAATGAACTTAATTGGATTAAATGCTTAAATATACCATATTACATTGAAAAACCTCATTGTAATTTTGTTAATTTCAGTGAGTAATATTAAGAATTTCTGGCAAACTTCAAGCCTGCCAGTATGGTGGCCAAGTCATATTCAATTTTGCTCCCCCTCTTACAGGCAGGAACCTGATGGTGAGTTCACTGTTAATCCTAAAAAACTTTATTTAACTTTAATTTTAAACTATGTTTATCTTAATGTGATTCATGTGTAATAGAGAAATTAAAGACGAAAAATATATCATGGTGGTTTAGATACCATCAACATGACAAGAGAAGAATAAGGAACGATATAAAGTATAAAATTCCTGAAATAATTAAGTTAAAAATAGGTTGCATCCATCACCCTAGAATACATATGGATATCCAAACACTTAACAATGATTAATATAAATTGTTGATCTCCTTGTTTAATATATCAAAATTTAATTGTTTCAGACAAAGGACAACGTAAACGGTTTTTGGGGCGAAAGGAGCTGATTGAAATTTTAGTGAGATATATGAACTACATGGAGTCAAAGGTAAGAGCTGAATGTAAACTGTCAATCCCAGTCTGCTTTGTTTGCACATTGAATGGACTTTCAAAGCAACAAAGGGACATCATAATCCTGTTAATCTGTTTTAATAATTAAACCTAAAATATCAGTGAATCCTAAAATATCAGTGATCATTGTCATATTTATTGAGTGATGCTCATTATGCAGAGCATGGAAAATGTTCATCATATATGGTTACTATTGAATAATATTTAAGGAAACTTTTGACACAGTTTGGAAAATATGCTGACATACATGCCAAATCAATATTTAATTTTGGATAATTATCAATTATCACATGAATTGAACTTGTTTTTAAAGGGTCAAGAGAAAGAAAAGGATGAGGAGAGAGAGGGTGAGGAGAGAGAGGGAAAGGAGAGAGAGGGTGAGAGAGAGGGCGAAGAGAGAGAGGGTGAGGAGAGAGAGGGCGAGGACGGAGAGGGTGAGGAGAGAGAGGGCAAGGACAGAGAGGGCGAGGACAGAGAGGGCGAAGACAGAGAGGGCGAGAACAGAGAGGAAACAGAAATGGGATGTGATGGTGAAGAGGAGACAAGAAAAGGAAGTGAACTCTTTCAGTTTTGTCACAATGTAAGATGTTTGCAATTACAGCTTTGTCTAAAAGGACATTTTAGTTTAAAGATATGCAGTATTCACAAATGTTTGCAATATCTTCTTGTCCAGCATGAAATTTGTTATATTATTTCCTCTCAGGATGACTGGAAAGGAGCAATACAGTGGATCCACGAGAATGAAGTCTATTTGGCTTCTGGACTCATGCAGGTTGAGTCAAGGGGAGTTCTTGACCAGAGAACTCCCCATCAATTACCACAGCTGACTAAACAAAGGTATGTCTTCAACACTAGTGACTAGCTTATCTCACGCAATAAATTGCCAAAGCCAGCAGATGCCAATCATGTTTAGTCATAGTGGAACCTTCAAATTAATATGAGTGCATTCAGACAGAAAACTGTGTTAAAGATATTTATGAAAGCTGTTGGTATGGTTCCGGTAGTTCAAAGGCCCAGTATAAAAAACATAAGCAATGCTGCCCAGTCAATACAATAATTACTTTATTTGTGCAGGCAGTTTTAATAACACTAATTTTTTCTTAGTAATTCAATTTGATGCTCTCAGAATTCAATGTTTGTATAATATGATAATTTTTTCCCTGAAGGAAAGATAGATCCATCCCTGCATCCCACACAATGGGAAAATTAACAACGTTGCAGAGATGTCTCAGCCAGGAGCCAGAGAGGCTGGTGATTGAAGCCTTTTTGTATGGTGTGGCCCATATGTGGCACATAGTAAATGATGTAAATATTATATTTATCTTCCCTTTCATTTTGGTTATAATGACTATGTCAGCATATCTTCTACAGTGAGGGGGGGGTGGGGGGGGGATTTCAAGCCATTCTGTCTGCGCATTTTGAATGGCCAAATTATTGTATGCTTGAAGATTTTTATTATTCAATATTGAAATTGCTTGCAGTGCTCTGCCTCAAGTAGTAATGACATTTTAGCAGGTGCATGTGATATGTTGTGTTAGTTCTTATATTTACATTAACCTCATTTATCAATGACCAATTATATTTGTATGTATATCAATTTCCAGTTAAAGAGAAAAGGGATACATCTGGGGGACTATGAAGTGTCGCTACGGAAACTTCTGGTAGATGGTAAGTGTTAAGTACATAATTTAAAGCTGGGCCACTGCATTGTTTTCAAAGAATTGAAGGGTGGATTGGTTATTATCATTATGTTATCAAAATTCAAATATATGGGGATAATAAACATTCATGTCAGAGCTCTTATGGGTTTAATCAAATATGATAATTTAATCAATTTTAATATTTTAATATAAAATAAAAATAACATGGCACTTTTTGCAAGTTAAAGTTAATAAAGATTATATCCAACTAATTTTACTTTATTTACATGTGGCATTTTCAGATATTGAGATGAATGTATTGAGCATGGTGTGCCTGGCTGGTGCCCTTGGCCAGGTCATTGATGTTTGGAATTTAAAAGGATGCTTCACCAGCTATGGTCCTTGTATTTGTGAAGATTTCCTTGTAATCGGGGCCCACGAGGTAGCCAAAATTGGACACCAATATGTGAGACTGGAGGAGTCAAAGAAGAAGTTCACAAGGGGTAAGGGAAAATACATAAGATAGTTCTTCTGTTACTTTATTTCAATTCAATGTATTCTCACAAGAGATTGAAGAGTGACCAGATTTGGCCTCATAAGTGATAGGTAGTGCCACCTGGTTTACTTTTTTGTGAACCTAATATATGCTTACATTTAAAAAAAAACCTGGAAATTTACAAATTTCACTAGAATAGATACCCATTTTCTGATATAGCCTATAGATTATTGGCAAGCAATCTCCAATTACAAATATTAAGCACTTCCTATTTATAGTTTATAAGAATTGATTAACTGCACTTTTACCATAAGAGCTGCCCTGTCATTCTACTTTATATCAATTGAGACCTGTTTTCATGAAATAAAATTACAATTAAACAATTAAATAAAAGATCTAAAAACAGTTAACTAAATTTCACACAATTTGCTTATAATAGTTTTAAATGAAATTCTTTTTTCCAGGTAGTAAGGGTCATGCCCAGTCAGTACCATGGTAAGATTTTGTTTATTAAATGAAACAAGAAACAAAGTATTAGGTATACATGTATATGTGACCACTTAAAGTAAAAATATCATTATTTACGGTACTTTACCTATTTAAATGAGGTATTATATATCCAGTGCCATTCTCATTGAAATATTATCTGTTTGTTGATGAAAATTCTATTTTTGATGAAAATTCAATTTTTTATTTTTTAGTCGAAATCCATTTGGAGCAAACAATCAGTAAGTATATGTCATCTTATCCTTTTATCTATGTATGGTGATATAGAATTAATTTGCTCATCTTACAATTTCAGTTGCTTTTGGAAATGTTTTTAGATGTGGTTTTATATATTTTAACAGAGTTGCACACTTGGACAGCTACATGGTATTCAAGAATGACATGGATACATTAGGCCCAGGAAAATATGTTAGCGATGCCATTATTGACATCATAAATTGGTAAATGTTTTTTCTTGTTTTCCATTTTATAAAATGTCTTTGCTCTTTTATATTATTACTTTAATTTTATTTTTAAATAAATTTTAAACTAGAATTAAGCACATATGCATTATATAAATTGATGTTATGCTTTGATCATGATATTTAGGTACAACAAGAAGCAATCAGCAAAGAAAGTGCTGTACTTGAATAGCTTTATCTCACAAAAATTGCTATTCAAACCACCTTAGTAAGTTTTTTGGTTACAATATGATTTAAATGATGAAAAATGATCAATTAATTTCTTTATTAAGTGCCCTCATAATTCTCCTCTTGCTGGTCACAGTTGAATCACATTTTCAGCATAATTAATCAAAGCAAAAAGGGAATGTTTAGCCTCATATTACCTTTAAAAAACCATTGCTCAGCCTTGTAGTTCTTTTAAATAGTATACAATTTAGCACAATTCATATGTGACTGTTTCAGAACATTAAAAAATATATTAAAAGGATGGAATATTTCTTGCCATCTGATTCAAAACAAAAAACATGAACAACTGTCATAGTACATTGCAAATAAAGTTATTATTTTGATAGTATTATTCATTTGTAGTAATAAAAACAGTAATTTGGATTTCATTTTTCTTTTTTATGAAATAGTCTACCAATTTTGGACATGACAGCCTGTAATCTCTCTGTGCTGAAAAACATGGGCAAAGACACGTTTGAGAATGATAGCATTATTATGCCAGTATGTGACATGTAAGTTGGAATAAAAGTAACAAGAATAAAACTTTATAATTGGTTCAAAATATTATGGAATTACATTTAACTTGTTACAGTATGTTTGTATTTGATCAGATGAATGATTAAAAATTTTGAATGGAAGCCATTTCAGTATGGTTAAAATAATGTGGAAATATGTGACATACCCTTGTATCACATGGCAACACCATACAAGTAATATCATATGCCCATGTATAAGTGTAGCAGACTTATTATTGAAGAATTATTTGCAGGTCACATTGGTGGATTTTCCACTTTTGTGTTACAAGTGGGATGCTAACCCTTGGCTGCTCCCTGAACAGAAAGTATCCTGCGACTATGGAATCGGTGAAAAGGTATGAGCCCTGTCTTTATTATTTTAAAACAACTATTTCTCTATTCAGCAATGAAATATCAAGAAATTATGGTTGTGAATCAGAAGAAATATAATTAAAAACCTTTCTTAATTGTGGTCCCCAAGGCATTGATTTTTTGGACTTAAATTTTCCTTTTTATGAAAATATTGACAATATCAAATTACTTTTTTTATTTAAGTCAGCACATACTGACTTTATGTTCTTCCTCCTTTTCAACAAGTTATTTTGAAGGTCACTTAAAACCAAGTTGACCTGCAATATCTTCCAAATATTTATAGTATTTATTGCCACCATACATACGGTAGCTTCCACATTTTATTTTCTCAAATTCTGTCTCACAAACTATGTTGTTGTAAATATGTTTGATATATCTTTTCGCTCAGTCAAGTACAATTTTAACAATATCCAAATTGTTTTGATCAGGTTTTTGGAAGAAGCCAAAAAGAAATTTGGAGGAAAATTTCCAAAGGTGAACACCTCGTATGCTCAGGTTGGTATTGTTTTTATGTATCAACAAAGTAGAGTTACAGAAGAGTAAACCACTTGTTTGACAAAGCTGTATGGCTTATTTATTTTGGATTAGGTCATTTGCAATAATAATGACTTTGAAATAAAAATAAACCTATTTGGTACTACAAGACCTCCATCCTGTGATGATTTATATAATACACCTAGCATTAATACTTATATATTGACATTGGTGACTTATGTGCCATGTATATTATTTTTGCAACTGCAGGCCAAAATCAATCTTTTTATATTTGTAGGTACCAAGTCAGACAAATGGATACGATTGTGGGATGTTCGTCATCGCCATGGCAAAATCTGTGATGGATGGTGTAAGTAATCCACATATTGTCACTGATGGGATTGATATTAATATTTATGAGAGTGTCAATGCATGTACAACTACTTATATGTAGCATATTTAGACTGCTTCTCACATCCCATATTTAAAGACAGCCTTTCACAGAGCAAGTACATTATTCAAGCTATGTACATTGTTAAAACATAGGATGTTGATCATTTTTTTCTTGTAATGTTTGTGAATATTTTATGGAGATTGCTTCATAAATGATAATTAAAATTGCTCAGCATAGATAAAAATTGAAGCTTTTTAAAATATGTTATATTGCATCATCATAATTACTTTTAGCTCATTGTTTAATTGGGAAAATCTTGATTAATAAGTAAAGATTACTAACAACATCCATTATCATGTCCTTTATCATCAGAGGTTATACATCATTGATTGATTTTTTTACAGAACATGTTGCATAACATTAACCGCCAGGACATAGAGGCCAACATGAGGACAAGAGTCTACACCCTGATAAATAAAAAAATGAAAGTATAGGAAAATCTTTCATGTGTAGTACATAAAAGAAATAAATATGTTTGAACATCATTCTTCATCTTTATGTCTTTGTATGTAATGACTAGTTCATAAAGTGATTTATTTTCATGAATGGTATCAGTATCAGAAACCAAATTTGGTGTCTGACATATTGATTTCTATTTACCAGACACTTTATTCATGCAAACAAATACATTTTTGTATTGTATGTCTGCTGAAGGAAACATTTTACAAATATGTAACATATTGTGGTACCACATATTAAGTTTGACAGTGTCAATGAAGTTTTCTAGTTCCATATAGCAAACCATAGATGACAACAATTTCAAGGATGCATTTCGTTGTTCAGCAACTTGACTATTGATATCTTTCATCGTTGGATACATCCTCATATTGTAACCTTCACTGCATCCAGAATGGTTCTTCCAGTGAAATCTGTCTGTTATGAATTTTGTACTCTGGAAATATTTCGGATCACGGTTCAAGCAGTATTCATGCAGCTTGCATGAACCATCATAAACTACCAGCTTTGGAGCTGAAATATAAATGATACACAATATAGAGTATAAGTCATTCACAACAAAAGTCCATGTTCTGTTTGACAGTGATGAAAGCCAGCATTCAGGAAAAAACCTGAATCCCTTGAAAATTAACCTGAAGATACCCCTACCCCCCTTTCAGAAATGTCATTTTTGGATGTTTCAGACTGAGTTCAGACCATTTTGAATTTCACATTTGAAGAAAAAAACCTGAATTCAGGTTTTCTCCTGAAGACTTTCATCACTGGTTTGAGATTTTAATCAATTCTAATCTACATTACAGTTCCCTCAACACTTACATTAATTATTTTGCACTCTGCTAGCCTTTGATATGTCAAACATGCATCAAAATATACAAAAAACTAGTGATTGCTCAGAACATTGAGCTGAGGTGAATTATAGCCAAAACAATGCTTTAATGTTTGAGATGTTGCATGTATCTACCTCTGTATAAAATTTGTTAACATCATTTGTAAACATACAATTCAATAATGCAATTCAATATACCTGTTTTGAAACGTGTGCGAAGTATTGTGAATGGCACATTCGGTGATTCTTGGTCTTCCATCACATGGAAACCGTAACACACACCTACAAATCAATATAAATCATGCTATTTAATTTTCAATCAGATAAATGTGTTACTTTGCAGTTTCTTCCCTAAGGTTTTTATCCCCATTAAAGTATCATCTTTATTCACAATTAACACATGTTTTTTACAACAAATTAATTACAAACAATCTAACCAAGTTCCGAACATTTGAACAATATAAATGTGAAATAACACAACACACAAATGCTTTGTACTAAAGCTTGTGCTGACCTAATTATTACAAAAGTGATTGCTGTACTAAGTGTATAAAATGCTTAACATTTGACAGATTCTATTCTTATATGATTTCTTATGAATTAATTTAAAGGATAACTGAAATTATGTAAAATGTAGAAATTAAAAATATAAATATACCATGCTGGCAATTGCAAGTGAATATTCCTGGCATTAATGTCTTGTGCCTTTTCCTGGACTCTTCATCCTTTTTACAATCGTAAGACTCTGACTTCTTACTGTCAAGAACATAGTGACCTCTGTCACATAACAAAGGAAGATGCGGAAGATATTGGCGGTGGAAGTGCATGTATAGTTCTTCCTGCAAATGTAGCCCTGGATTTCTCCACAAGTGCCTTCAGGATTGGTTTGATCTCAGGTGTAATTTCTCTCACCTTTGATACCAAATTAAAAACAACCGGCACTTTTTCCTGAAGCATCTTCATGCTGATTTCTGGAGATAGTAGGGGGTTGAAATCTCCTGCCATGTCTTCCACAAGTTGGCACGCCTCGCCATCAGGTGGTATAATGGCACTGACTGGCTTGTCTGATGCCAATGCTACCAAAAATCTTCTAAGATTGGCAGGACACTTTGTCGTATGCCCACTACTCTCGAATTCCTCAATTAGGCTGCATAAAGATGGCTGATAAAGTTTCACCTGTTAATTATAAATGAATATTCAAAAAGTAGATTAAGTTCCACAAAATGTACTGTTTTGTTATTGTTCACACTGGAATGTCATGTACATCAGTTGTATTAACTTTGGCTGTAGCAGTATTTTAAGAGGAAATTTTACCACAAATTACTTTAAATTTCTCCATTTTTGGGTAAGCAAAAATAAATACATGTAACAAATTTCATATATATTGATCAAAGATGAGGTGGGCTGATGTCTATGAGATTTCTGTGTACATGTCTTTCTGTGATGCATTTGAATTGTACTCTCGCATAGCGAGTTTGGGGTGGTGGCACTTCAAACCGTGCACATTTCCTTTTTTTAGCAGTTTGCAAATCCGCTCTGAAACAAATATTGCCTACATCACATTAGATTTTCATAAACAAACGCATCATCTTCAGGAGAAGACATTTGGTGAGATTTACGGCCAGATCATTTGATATTTGGGGGATGGAGAAATATAAATATCATTTTTGAAAAGGAAATTGCATACAAATTCTTCAAAAAAAAAACTTTCTTGCTAATTACCTTATCAATCAGCTCCTGGAACTCTGCAGTTGTAACTGACGCTGTTGCATATTTCTTTAGAAGGGCACGGCAGACCTTATTATTGATGTAGTTCCTCGTGTTGAAACTAGTGAGCATAAAAATAGTGAAATAGAGCACACATGGGAAACATTTACTTGAGTGAGCTACTATCTAGAGACAAGTGATACAAAAATTAAAAGTAGGAAGAAATATATTTGTAGTGATTTGCAAGATAACTAAAAATCGATATTAAATAAACAGATATTCTTTAAAGGGATTAAGCACCGATTTTGAAAAAAATGTTTGAAATTCACATATTGGTGATAAATGTATTTGTCTAGAAACTTTTTGAAATATGCATCTCATCATTGTCTGTAAAACCTATTTGAACAAGACCCTGGGTCATTTTTTTATACTTGACAGACTGACACCATAAAAGAGGTTATACTTATCTCCCATCATAGTACTGCTGATGTTCCTGATTCATCAATTTTGTTTTTGGCATGAAAGTCCTCTGCACACCCAAGCACATTCCATCAAATACGACACAATCAGGAGCTGGTCCACACTTTGGACAAAGAAATGATTCTTCATACTTGATGTCCAGTAGTCTATAATCAGTTCAAAATAAAACATTCATATCATGGAAATTTTTGGTGGGTACCATAGATTTTTACTTATGACTAGTTTAGAAAGATTTCTCACATACATTTTACAATTCTTCATTTCTCAATCAAATGACATGACAAATGTTTACAATAAAAATGTGTTATTTGAAAGGCTATGTGTTTAAAAAAGGGGCTGTGACAACTAATATGTCATTTACCAGGTTTTTTTTTAGAAACTCACTTGAACATTGCCAGGACTGACAACCTGAATTTAGTGTAAGAGAACTCAAATATTCTGTCGTGCCCCATTGAAATATGTCTAAGCATAAGGGCCTTGTAGAAGGTGTGCATTGGTTGTCTTAAACAAAAAACAAATGCAATGAGTAATGAAAGTGTATAATAAATCTTTTGTCAATAGCTGCATTTATCATATTCTAAAATGTTTTATGTATAAATTTACAAAACATTTTATTTTAATATGAACCCTGGGATGCAAATAAGAAAGTTTAAAGTTATGAATATTAAAATGTAATCATTATGGTTGAATTTAAGCCCTGCCTGGGTATGAAACGCATATCAAAATGTGATATAATATGCACAATACTAATTCTAGGAATAAAAACTTTAAGATGTTTAATTTACATTAAATTCTTTTACGAGACTGCATTAAATAACAATCATATACTAAAACAATTTAACTTACGACCCAGTCAGAAAATGATCAACATAATCTTTAAGTGTTGAATAAGAACAGGCAAATGATCCAAAGAACATGATTTTGTCTTCTTCTCCGGTATAAATTCTCTTTTTATCACAATTTGTGCAGGAACTGTAATTGACTGGAAAAAATACAAACGTTATTGGATAGATAATCGTCAAAATCTATTAGAAATATGTATATAAACAAAAAATTCCCTTTAATTGAAATCATGCATACCATTTTTAGCACAGATAGCTTGCTGATAGATGATCAAACATTCACAGTGGAACTTTTTATTTCCTTGGAAATCTTTACCACAATCTTCGCAAGAACCAGATAAATCTGGTGTAAGATTGGCTTTGGCTCTCAAAGAAATGAAATCGCTGCTGTCATCTCTATCACCTTTACATAAAAATAAATTCTTTATAAAATATTATTTAAACAGTTTATTGACATTGACTCTTCGTCCCCCGCCATTTGGTAAAGTGGTTATCATGCCTAAAGCAATCCTGCAATCACAGCCATTATAAAACTTGTTTAAGATATTGATATATACAATGTGCCAACGCAATATGAAAACAATCTGATCAATAATTATAACATTATATGCAGCCGAACCTATGAAAGAATTAATGCTCAGCACCCATATTTAAGTCCCCTCTTAAATGTTGTGGTTGTGGAGGACAAAACATTATAATGAAGGAATGAGAACATAAAGTTTATCATGCAATCTGAAGTAATCAAATGCTATTTACCAGAACTGAAGAGTGAGATCTTGTCTTTATTATAGGTGATGAGAACATAGTAATTTCTCATTTCGGGCGTTGTATTTAATGCGTGTTGAAATGAACTTAGTGGTGAACCATGTTGAATTTCACTGTTCAACAGTCTTCTCACGGTGAATGAATGGTCACAACCACTCGTGATGCGACAGGTTAGGCATCTCAAAACAGGGGTAGCAGAGTCATCTTTGGTGTATGATATGATACACACACCCCAATCACCTGAACTGGGATGCACTGCTATCCTATCGATGCCGCCTGGCACCGCACTAACAATATCCTGAAAAGAGATATGTTCAATTGATTTACTTTTTTTTCGCTCAAATATTGACAACTTTTACATTTAATTTACTTTTGGATAATTGGATATATGACCATTTATTAAATTATCCTCAAGTTTGATTGATCCTGATTCAATGTATTGAACTCTATATGTTGTAAGTTTCAATGATTGACTGGTTGGTTATGAAATGTACCTTAAGGGGACCATATGAATACATTAAAATGAAGCAAAATTTATCCATATAAATACATTTAATGGCAGCAAAAAGTTAGAAATCATTATTGACATACCTCTACTGAGTCAGGGTCGACATACGCATGGTCTGACTTTCTTCCTGAATGGTTAAATAAAATATTTTGTCACATTTTTTTAGAATAGCCTAATGAAATTACAAGTGACTGTGTGATGAAATAGAATTTATTTTTATAAATATTGTCTCCAAATATGAGCAGAAATAAAATGAATATGACATTTTTCATGTGACCTTTACCTTGACTTTATTTTGGTAATATTATTTCTTCATTATTACAACCATCACTTTATAAAATGTATAATTTGAATAAAAATGTCTTGTATTGCATATTTAAAAAATTTTTGTTGGCACACATCAAATAATTCATAATTACCTTTTAGAAGTTCTTCTTTGATATCATCAAATCCCTCCTCGTATTTTGAGTATTTGTGTATGGCTTTGGTATGGATACACTTTGGATATGGTGTACCTAATCAATTAAAAATTTACTTGAAACCATAAGCTATTCCAATGATGTATTGATATTTCACAAGGTGGTCATAAAGTACTTGGATTTTGCAAAAAATAAAAAATAGACCAATGTCATTACTAAATAACATGTATATCATGACATTTACAAGAATTCAACTCACACATATCAACAGAATTCAGAAGGAGTCTTGGAAGAGTAAGAATGTACTGTTTTCTTGTTGCATCACAGGAACATACATATGCCCATTCAAATTCTTCACCTTCATCAATGGAGACCTTAAACAGTATTCTGTGCACAAATAGGTAATGGAAATTCTGCAATAAAATAAATTAAAAATAATGGAGTTTGATTATAAGAATATCATAAAAAAATTATAAATGCAACCTTGGATTAAACACATTATATTAATCAAGAATGACACACAAATGATTTTTTCTGGGAGCATGATGAATGGAGTTTAGTTTTAACCCATGAAGCCATGGAACACAATGTTTCTCTCAATGAAAAAGTTTGCCTTTGCTCTGATGAATACAAGACAAAAATGTTCACATTTTAAGAGTGGTCCAGGCTTACAAAAATCCACAGTATCAAAAGACAGGGAAAGGATATGGACTGTAAATTCATTCTAATTTTATCAAAGAAATATAAGATCAGAGGTATTCATTACCTTTAAACTTTTCTTCTGTTCATCAAAGTCTAACATGACAAATGTAGACAACCCTACTTCTGAAAGTCCGTCAAATTGATAAAGCATACGGCAATAATGCTCCTCATTGGGTGTCTGAAGTAAAGAATATTTCAGGTAAATAAAGTCATTCCATTTAGATCCATCCTTTATCAAACAATACAAGTAAAACAGAATCACAAGACACCTAAATCACATGGAAAATAAACAAAATCTCACACAATCACACCTGAGGGGCTCTAGTTGATGTTTATAAAACAAAACATATTCAAGGTCAAAGGACAAAGTCAAGATCATGCATCAAATTTTCAACGTTTTTCTTGTTTTTACTGATTTTTGTGAATAATGAACAAATGTTATGAAACAAAAACATACAATTTCAGGAGATGTATGATGTAATCAAGTGGACAGTCATAGCTGATATATGATATCTTAACAAATTTCAAAATCATACAGACACAATATTATTATCAAAAATGTGAGATGCAACTACTCACAGATGACTGCTTTTCTGGTGCATCTTGCCTGTCTTGCATGGTTTCATGGTTTGGCAAATCTTCAACTATCTGCATTTCATAAAAATGACCAATGAAACTCATAAAATACAAAATGTATCAAGTATTTATGCAATTACTGACACTATAATTTATAGGTTGGGAAATAAAAATTACATTTCTAACAAGCCTATAAAAATTTAAAATATTCAGAAAGGCTTATGTCTGTGGAAATTAAGACAATGGCACAAAACAGACTGTTGCTTTGTGAAATTGATTAATACATTGCCTCATGCACAAACCAAAATCATTTGGCAAAATTTGGTCAATAGAGAATAATAACAAAATGGAAAACAACTTTTATATGTGCATGCTTTTGATAGTTTGAGACATATAATGATGTCATCGTAAAAGTCAATTAGATTGCATGGTATGTAAATGTGGGTTGGAAAGATGTAGATTCAATGAAATATGCACAGGGCAAAATGTAGCATTCTGATGGCAACATTTAATTTCTCTGTGGAGAGTCATAGCTGATATATGATATCTCAACAAATTTCAAAATCATATAGACACATCTCAACAAATTTCAAAATCATACAGACACAATATTATTATCAAAAATGTGAGATGCAACTACTCACAGATGACTGCTTTTCTGGTGCATCTTGCCTGTCTTGCATGGTTTCATGGTTTGGCAAATCTTCAACTATCTGCATTTCATAAAAATGACCAATGAAACTCATAAAATACAAAAATGGAACACTTTGAATCAGCAAGATCAGGTAATAATTAAGAATTCTGCCATTTTTTCATTTCTAACCAATCTGGTTAGTTTATTCAATGTTTATTCAGTGTTTATAACAGGCTTATTTGCCTTCAATTCATCTGGATGTATATATAAATTCCTTATTTACTAAGCTCACAGATTCCTCTCAATCAATAAAGAATATAATACATACCTCCGACATTTCCTCATCAGGTTCCTTGGATCCTGCTTTTGGCCTTTTGGTAGCACTTTTCTATTCAAAGATATATATATATATATATATATATATATATATATATATATATATATATATATATATATATATATATATATATATATATATATATATAAAATGTTTATTTTAAATCATTATTCATATGTACTGCTTAACATGATGCTAAATTAGAATAATTAACAGTGATTCAAAATTCAAAATTACAACATGTTGCATCTCAATATACTCAATATAGTGTTGAACAAAACAATATGAGACATTTCAAACACTGGGTAATATTTACTGTTGCAGTCTGTTGGTAAGATCCTGGTGGAAGCCTCCTCTTGAACTTTGACTTGATTGGGAAACTGAAAAAGCATTAATTGATAAACTGTACACTGTAGAGTGCATGGGTTGTATGACAGTATTCATGTAACCTGAGACACTAAAAAAAACATATTAAATAGATGCAAATGTTTGATGACAGATATCCAAGCATACCAAGCATACTAGAATAAACTGGGTTTAAATAGAAATAATTTAATTTGATATGTTCTGATGTGTATATCGCTCAAATATATGCTCAATATGAAGATTTCATCTTTGTTTTCTGTATAAAGTCATTGTTCTTTATATTTCTACGTTTGCAAAAATAATTTAATTTGATATGTTCTGATGTGCATATCGCTCAAATATAAGCCCAATATGAAGAGTTCATCTTTATTTTCTATATAAAGTCTTATTCTTTATATTTTCTACGTTTGCAAAAAAAACAATTCAATTCTGTATGTTTTGATGTGCATATCACTTAAATAGAAGCCCAATATGAATGTTTGCCAAAAACAAAAACAATTCATTTCTATACAGCCCAGCAGATTTCATGCAGCCTTTGATGTCTTCCCGTTCAGTGGTGTGAAAAACAAATTGCCTGAATGTATTAATAATCATTTTTTTAAAATCATCTACAGCTTATAAGATATTATCATTGTTATTGGCAGTGTCTTAGGGGCGAAAGTAATTAAGTCTGGAGACAACTATTTGAATAAAAAACCAGTAATGATGCAATATGTGAAAATGAAACATGACCAATATATTTTTTTTAAATGTGATACATTGTTGGATATTCATTTTCAGGTGTTCATACACAACTGACCACACCAAGCTTCAGCAATCAAGTCACGTTTACTGATCATGTACAATCATACACAGCTAGAGCTGCTCTGTTGTCAATTATTATCAGTTGGTGAGAGAGGTACTGTGAGGGATTACCAATTATCAATATATAACAATATTCCTTGGTAATTTCATGTAAAAAACTGAAAGACATTTGATCATTGCCAATGTTAAGGAGAACATCTCTTCAAATTATTTTTTTTCCTGCCAAAGAAAATACTGTTTCAATATATTGAAAAACATATTAAATGTTAATGTTTATTTATTACAATCTACAAAACCTTTCAGACTGAGTTTTTTTTAACACCATGCATCATTCAACGTCACCAGCTGGCACAGGCAGATGGTAACTGTGCATCACTCTACATCACCAGCTAATATGTACAAATAGAAACCATGCATTACTGTATGTCACCAGCTAGTATGGGCAGATGGACATTGTGCATTTCTAGCTCCAGTCTAATTGAGGTTGACACCTTGGTTCTATAATGTTAACTATATGATCATATTTAAGAAATATTATTTGTTTTTTCTTTTAGAAAGGCTTTAAAGGAAGTAAAATTATAAAAATTTGCTTCATACACTATCCTTGCTGTAGTAAAATAAATATCAATATGAATAACTGACTTGATACTAACATGTAATATTAGTATTTGGACAAAATTAAGTAAATCACATTTTGAGGCCAAAGATTTAGTGATAAATCTATGACTGGTTTTAACATTAATCTGAATTATTTTGCATGTATTTCACTGGTATTTGAATTTGTACTGGTATTTGGTATTTGAATTTGTACCACACTGTATTTTTAGTTTAATACAATACAACTAGTTGGTATGGCTTTCCTCAATTATTAATATTTCTATAATTTACTCTGGATAAAAATCTTGTAAAGCTGCAAGAAGTCAGATTTAGTTGTAGGGATGGACAATAAACTTGAGGCAATAGAACAAAACTTGACTGTTAATTTTAAGAGCAATTAAGATATGTCCTCATTAAAGTAAAAATCATGCAGATTAATTGACATATCAGATATAAAACATCTATCCTTATTGCCATCCCAATCTCATACGTCACATGCCGTCGGCCACTAGGTGGCGCCACACGTTCCAGTGACTAAAATATTAACAGTACTGTGGAGCTCTCACTGAGCCTGAGCTGGGAAACAATGTCAGAAATACCGTTTGACCATAAAATAGGTCCCAGCTTCAAATGATTCTGAAAGACAATGGTGTGAATGTGTCTGACAGAAGTGACATGAACAACTCGTCGCCTTGTCTTGGTGTGACTGCCTCACTACACTGGTTAGAATTAACGTAATTGAACTCACTTTTTTTTACAACACATCTACATTTCACAAAGAATATGAATACATGCCATATAAAGCTGTATTCTCAAGAAGATGTCAGTAAAACATCTTTATTTTTATTGTGTTTTTATTTTATATTTTAATAGAATGAAGTAATTTTCTCACAAGTATAGAAATTTGTTTCTATTTGGATGAGAGAGAGTGCAAAGCAAAATATAAGTTACATTCAAACATAATATTTCATTGACAATTGTACACTTTATCATATTGTTAACATTTAACAATCCAGACTGCATAGATAAATCCATTCAATATCATCTTGTGATGATAATGAGGGACAGGGATGTTGAGTGATGCATGGTGACCATCAGCTTACACTAGCTTGTAAAAATATATGATCTGAATATTTTGTTGAATATTACTTGGCAATGTCAGTTGGGTTTGCTGTAGGTTGTGAGGAGTCAAACAAAATTATGAATTTTTTTTTTCTGCACTTAACAAATTAAGAGAAAATGTGGTCTTGTCAAGCAGACAATTCTCTTGAAAATTATTTTATATTCTGACTTAATATACTATAAGACAATATCTAAATTTATTTCCTGAGAAACTGAACATCATTCAATAACACTGGTGGGTGGATTTTTGAAAAGTATTTTTATTTCAGAAATTTGATTATTTAACAATGAAATGATTTAGTTGGGAGACAAGTTATGTATACACATAAACTAATTTGTAAAAGTGAGAGGTGTCATATCCAATCTTTTAAATTATTAACCATTTGCCTCCCTCACACTTTTTTCCCCAAACTTCGGACTGGGCCTGCACATTGTATTACAATGGCAAACTATTTTTAATGGATAATTAATAAAGAACATATTTTATGCAGGGTGGGTTAAGTTACATATATATATATAGAACTAATGACTTATTGTAATACAGCAGAGAAAAAAGTCTGATATTTGTTAGCACGAGGCCCTGTTGATGTTTATTCAGTTTATTTTTCTGGGATGCATTACTAGACATTAAAGCTCTGAAATAGATATCCATGACAAAATTCCAATTCCTGTACACATGTGACGTAAGAGTTTCAAGCTGTATACCAAAACAACGGTGAAATCTTCATATTGGGGTTCTATTGGAGCGATATATACGTCAGAACATATACATGATATAAGTTGTTTTCTTTTTACCGTCGCAGGAAACGATAAGAAGAGGTTATGACTTTAAAGATGAAATCTTCAGACTTGGGTTCAATTTGACTGTACATTGTACTATTTCAATGACTGACAGGGATTTGTTCTCAACGCCAATTGGGGTTGCCAGGGCGTGAAAGTCCCGTATGTGTGAAAGTGCCCGTATGACTGCCCCCTCCTATTGCAAAGATATCAATATCATTGAAAACGTAAATTTTGGAAGATTTGCCTCTGCTTTCTCATGCTTTTGGTTTCACCGGCCCCCACAGGGCCAGGTCGTAGGTCGTCATCATCACGTTAATTGAGCACTTTTGTGAACCTTTTTATTCCAGGGTTCAGCAGGAAAACAGGACTCGCTGCATCCCAGGTTTCAGCACAACTCACACCATCACATACCTTGCCATAATGTTTCTTGTTGAATCTTGTGCATGAAATGTCCTTGGCTTAAGCCCCAGTCACACTTACACGATCTGTCACAGGACTTGGTACGATCTGTTAAATCGTCTCACATCGTTTATCAGAACGGAATCACACGTGGGGTGGTCTGCAATGGTCTGCCAAGGTCTTGTTTGGTCTGCTGATGTCGGCACAGGCCCACGATTGTTTTGAACTGTTCAAAACAATCGTGTCACAGCCACGACGTGAAGGTGGTCTGGGGGCAGTCCTGTGGCAGTCCCCACACAGTCGCCATGCCCTCTGGTGTGAACTTGTGGCGATCATGCATAATCTTCTGACTGTCGTATAGGTATTTGTCTACGATGTCCGTACGTCATGTCATACGTCCATGGTAGGATGGCCTGACGATCTGGTACGCTCAACTAGCGATCACGGCAGATAACATACGACTTTTGAGGACATCTGAGGACTTGTAAAGACTTTGTTAAGATCACAGGAAGACCTGGCCATGTTGCACAGATAGTCACGTGATAGAGAAGGACATGTTGAACACGTGGTGGTCTTGTTATGGTCGAGTGGGGGTCTGGGCAACAATAGTTAACTGCAGACCTCGGTGCTCGGCGAGTCTATCTCCGTGCTCCGTGGACTGCTCCTCCGTGGGATTTATGCAGCTCCTCGGCCGAGCAAATCCTTGCTCCGTGGTAGCACGGAGGAGCTCCTCGGCCGAGCAAACTTCCAAATCTTGCTCTGTGGCTTGTTTTATTTTATTCCTGAGCAATTTTGTGTCCTATTGTAGTTAATATAGACATCTTACCTGGCCATGGCATCGATTTAAAAGGAAAGTGACCCTTAAAAAGACTATTTTGACAACTTTTTGATAAATTTGATAAACTCCTCGCTTGGATGGACAATTCAACCGCCAGATGTCATCCTGGCAGTTTATTCCATCGCATACAAGGTCCACTCACTGAGTCTAGATGCGCCGTGTCAATCGTCAATGTATATATATATAATAAATTATATATTATATATATACATTGACGTCATATTGGCCCCACCCACTCCCCACAAATTTGTTGCTTCTGGACTCAGTGGGTCCACTAGGGGGCTTGGTGGCGAAACTGCGTTGAGAGTTAGTGACATCTGGTGGTCATATCTATAGACCTATAATTGCAATTGAGTGAAAGCTGTGAATAGGAGGGAGCAGTTATACGGGGTTTTCACACCCTGGCAACCCCAATTGGCATTGAAAACAAAGACATGTCAGCCATTGAAATAGTAGTAGACCAACAGTCTAATTGAACCCCGATCTGAAGATTTCATCTTTAAAGTCATTATCTGTTCTACCATGGAGTAATCTTTCCTTTCTCTATGGTTCTACATACGTGTGCAAATTACTAATTCAATTTTATTTGTTCTGATATGCATAGCACTAGAACCCCATATATGAAGATTTCTGTTGATCATAAAAAATGTCCGGATTTGGTTGCCGGTCACTGTAGAGCTAACTATGACAATCATAGGATAGGCTGATAATTATGAAACTGTCTTGTAAACGCACAACAAATGAAACATTGTATTTTTTGTCAAAGAATAAATGATATGATTCGTATAAATCAATTGTTATGAAAATTGCACCCAGTGACCTTGCCAATGTGACAATACGCACGTGCGGAAGAAGCATTTTGTTACAAAAACACACAAATGGTAGACTATGCAGTCCAATCTATATATAGATATGGACATGTTATTACTGTCTACACAAATGGGCACTGCTCTGTCAGTTCCTGGCCGATTTACATCATTGACAACTCAAATTTGAGCTACTGAGCTCTTCTCTTTAAATATTTATGTTAGATGGTCGATATATTAATTTTCATCTTTTGGCATTGTCGATATATTAATTTTCATCTTTTGGCATTTGGCTTTGGTCAGTGCGCGAAGGCTAAGATTGTATGCGCAAAGGTGTGAATTTGACTTGTAAAGCTGCCAAGAATATAACATACGACCATCGCTTCATTTCGTGTTGCTTGTGGGTATACACATATAATTTACTGGCCGTATTTTGTTGGATAATATAATAACTGACAAAGCCCAAAATGCGCGAAATTGACGGTTGTTAACCCTATATCAACTGATAAACTGGAAAGCATCTATTTTGGAACAGTTTTTGTCTCTACCGAGGAAGTAGTACAAATCTAATGTAATAAGGTGGTGACACCAAGCGGCCAATCAATGCGGCGGAGGAGCAGTTTTTTCCTCCGTGGAAATGAACTGCATACAAATGTACTGAAGTGAGGTGGTGACACCAAGCGGCCAATTGATGCAACTTTCCTCGGCCGAGCAGAAATTTTCTCCTCCGTGACAGCCCACGGAGCACGGAGGAAGACTCGCCGAGCACGGAGGTCTACGGTTAACTGGTTCTCGGTCTGGGTCTGAACGCGTCATGTCTCAGCATGTGGTCGTCTGACTTTTGTTTTTGTGCGATCATCGCAATCGTGCCAATTCCCGAACAGTCTTGTTAAAGATCGTGTAAGTGTGACTGGGGCTTTATCTGCTCCGATGACTTTTAGTTGTGGAACCCCGACTTGCGCGAGCAGAGCTCTGGAGGCTACGTCGGGTTGTGAGGTGTCCCCTATCACTCGTGAAGAGACAGGTCGCGACACAGTGTCGCGACCTCAGTGTGAACAGCCAACACACTCTACACTTATTATTAAGACATTTCAAAAGTCTTACACATCTAATCTTGCTTCCTGGCGAGTTTCATGTCTAAATTAATTCATTTGCAGAAGTTATTTAGGGTTACACTTCAGAGGCAGTGAATTCCTCCCCCTTATGAGCCGTCGTAGGTGTTTGGAGTGTGCGTCCTAACACCTACCGGTTGGCTGTATCGTAAGTAGGTCAAGGAAAGACCCCAAGTTGGTTGCAATGTAAACCAGTATTCTGTCAGAAGTTTAGTTGTATCGAGCTTCCATAATCTTATACCAAGACACAAATAAATCAGGTGACTAGTTTTAAGTATCAGGAAATCAACTTTTTAATTTGTCACCTCATATCTGTCACGAGAATGTCACGCTAGGTGTGTGGTTTGGAATCTCTTCATGCGTGAATGGGGTGACACTGAAACGGTCATATTGCTCCGACCAGCCCAGCCAGAAGAGAATAAGGAGGACCAAATGCCGTTTCTCTTAAACTAGATGACTTTGGACGTTGTTGTTATTGAAAGTGAACTTCCGGTTGCAGTTCTGGGTGCGTGCGCCTGCAGCGCAGTGCTTTCTTTCCACTTTGTGAGCGATATAGAAATATTAACATGCAAACCCACCTAAATGTTACTCTTTTGAACTAAAAATTTACAGAAGTTTAGGAAATGCCTATATCTTTATATATGAAAAGAATGGTGAACTGACAATGTGCAGGTGGACGTGGGTTGTATTCCCGGTTGCATGACCATGACTCGGCTTCGAATCATACTTGGTTGGGTCTCGCCGCCATCAATGTCAAAAGTGTGTAGGGACCATTCATTTATAATACATGCAACTTTTGAAAAACTTGCAGAACACCTTTGGTTTAAAAAGGAAATGATAAATTCTGATTACAACTATTACAGAATAGTTTATCAAATGCTCTTTTATATGTTCCAATATCACTTGAGCAGTAATGCAAAATTAGTTTCTTACATAAATCATTGTATTCTCCCTGCTGTTCAATCTGAGACTATGGATAGCCAGTCCTACCAAGACTATGGATAGCCAGTCACACCAAAACCACTAACCTGGAAATGAACTGACAAATCATTATTTTCAGTTTTCCTTTCAATTTATTAAGCATTTAAACTTATAAGCAAATTTCATTTTTTTTCTAACAACCTAAGGCGAGTCTTTGAATAAGCAGTCTCTCTTTTTTCCAAGGGCAAATCCAATAATATTGAGCTGAAAACTCAAACACTTGTTGGCAACTAGATAATCACGTCTTAGGGACGGACCATTATTCATTCAGGGGGGTGAAGGAAAAAAATTGCCATTCTCATTTTTTTTCTCAGTCGTTTGGGCCACCAATTATATTTTCCTTGGGTCCAAACATACTAAATTTCATACTAATATCGGTATAAATGGATGTATAATTTATTTTAAAAATGAAACAATGCATTATTTACACTAATTCACAGTTAATACAACTATTTCAAGTAGTCATTTATTGAAGTAAACTTCATCTACCTATAAAGTCCTGGGTGCCAAGAAGTTTTGTCCTATTTGTTATGAGTGTGGTCACATTAGATATGGGCACTGCACAGCCACGCGAGTGATGACCATACATGTTACCAGACATCAGGCAGTCTAAATGTACCAAAGGTTGACAATTGATTTTGAAAAAAAATCCATCGCCTAAGTGGAATACATGGAATAATGTGACCAGTAGGTCAGTATTCCAGTGCCTTTAAGATATAGCAAATTTTAGTAAAATGTCAAAGATTTTGGTTACACTACGTGTATAAGATTTGGTTACAATTTAGAGCCTATGACCATGTCAAGGTCAAAGCTGAGGTCATCCTATTTAGGCCTTCATGGGATGCATGTGTAGTAAAAATGTCAAGCCTGTATCTTAGATCACTGATAAGATAGCAAAATGTCAACATTTTTCTGACAGAGCCACAGACCCATGCACACACAAACAGAGCCCCATACAATGACCCCATACACCGCTCAGGCATCGGGAGCTTAAAATTATCAATAAATTGTCATGATTGTTAATAAATTAACTTCAAAGCATTTTCTCTGCCTGGTTCTCATAAAGGATTCAGACTGGGGTTTGGCTTAAAAACTGGCCATTTCAAACATTAATCAGACATATGATTTGTTTAAAACCTGCATTCAACCATCTAAAATAATAATATAACTGTTGAATTTGTGTTATTAAGCAAATGTCATTGTTCAGATATCATAATCAATGTTAAGTTGAGAAATCCAGACTATGAAAGTCTTATGTTTTGCCCAATAATAAATGTTAAGCAAAGTAATCAAGCTGAACGTAAAAGATAAAAAGATATTTGCAAAAGATTGTAACTAACAACAATTTAAAATTTATTGTTGCTCTCAGATTGTTTTTTTTTTTTTTTTTTTTTTTTTTTTACATCACTTTCAACATTATTTCAGTCATTTCGTGATGAGACCTACTTGTAGCAGATATAGTGCTGCCTCACTGAATTGTCATGTCGCAGGTCCTTGACATGACAACCCACCCGGTCACAGATTTACAAGGACAACGGGTTAACCCTTTAGGTACGGGCCTCAGCTCATGTGGGAAATTGTATCATGAGTTCAATCTCGGCACGGCCGGGGTTCGAACCCACGACCTTTGGATCACCACAGAGGAACTGGTGCTAATAAGCTGGCGCTCTAACCAACTGCGCCACGGCCCGTGGCCTCTCTCAGATTGTATGTCACCCTAAAATTTATGTTGTTTTTATTTGTTGCTGATGGCACAAAATTAGTACAAGAAACATATTTTGGATAGATTGTAGCTATTGTATTGCCGAGCGAAAAAATGTTTTTCAGGTTTCTTTTCCCTTCTAAAATTGACTTATACAAGGTTGAAACTCCATTTTTTTTCCTAAAAAATTTGACCTTTCGAACAATTTGTTTTTGCAGATGTGCGAGTCTCCATTTATTTTTTAGTAAATTTTGGCATTCTTAATATTTTTTCTCCATCAAGTGGTCTCACCAACATTTTTTTTCAACTTAGCCCCCTCAATGAATAATGGTCCGCCCCTTAGTGAAGTAATTTTCAAGATGTGAATTTCTTGTACAGTTTTACTCTGCATGGAGAGGTAGAGTCTACCTCTGCCACAATAGGCATGACATCGTCTCAACCTATTCCGCAAGGTCGCCGGCGGCTCAGGGGATCCGTCCGCCATCCCCAATACAGATTCCCCGACTCGGGATGTTTTGTTATAGGAGCAGACAACATTTTAGATTTGGGTCATGGGGACCTTGAAACACAGACAGGTGGGACCCCTGTTGGCAAAGACTGCAACCTTTTGTGGGAATCTCTAATTCTCTCTGAGTGCAATCATAAATACACCAGGTGGCAGCTATTATCACTTGACTATGTACGATTATTTGCATATTGAAGCTGAGAGCAATAATAAATTGCTCTCAGATTGAAGTGATAAAAATAAAAATATTTTTAAAGGGATTAAGCAGTGATTTTTAAAAAATATGTCTAAATATTATAAATTAACAACAAAGATATTTGCCTTTCATATCTATATATTGTTTTGGTTGATGCACCAGTAAGTGTCTGTAGAACCTTGGAATACATGTATAATGATACTCCAAGGTAAAACCTATTTAAACAGGAACCTATACCCAAAGACATTGGCAAAATAGACTAGAAATCCACTAGAAATAGACAAAATAGACCAGAAATCCACCTAATTTAAGTCCCGACTCCAATAGAACTCGTTTTCCGGCAACAGGTTTTAAAGGAACCATGTTTCCATTAATTCAACATTAGATTTAAGGCTTGTTAGAAAAAATTTCTTTGTCTTTTCTTGATCTCAGCATCGTTTCGCCATTGTTTACAAGTTTGCACAATCAGGTGAAAGTGGGTCAGTCTAATTATAGGAGTGACAGTCTAATTATAGGAGTGACGATCTGAAGCTCAACAACGCAGTGGTGCGTGTGACATCATATGAAGATTCTCCCTTGGTGTTTCCATGACGTCATCACTTGGACTCTTCTAAATGCCATTTCACATAGTCAAGTTTGATATCGGGTAAAAGAATTCACACGGATTTGTATTTTTAGACATTATGACTGGGAACGATAATAACATCGCCACCTAACGGCGGTTTGTTACGAGATTTGGTTGTCATTGTAAGGACGCCATTTTGTTGTACTTTCACGTGTTGTTTTGTCTCACCAATAAATTGATGATAATTGAAGAACTGTGGATCTCTTCTCTGTTGACGTGGTGGCAGCGGTACAGCATATCTACGCCTCCAGAAGAATATCAACAAAAGGATATTTTAGAAGCTCTACATACCTCTCCAAGCCCCAAAAGTGGTCATCAAAACAGAGTGGGAATCACATGTGCATTGTGAATGGTAATGTAACAAACTGTCATTGACAATCTCCACCCCAGTGTTCCACAAGCCCAAATGTGAATAAACTGTATAACATACACTGTACACTTCCACCATGGCCACCAACAGAGCACCGAAACAATGGCAGCTTACTAAAAATGAGACAGTTGTGAGCTTCGAGTCCTGGAAACAGAACTTACTGTACATATTGTCCCTAGATGGGCAGTTCAGACCATATCTGACAGAAGATGCGACCTGGCAAAAAAGGACTGCGGCAACGCCAAATAGAGGCTTTGCCGATGATCCTCAAGACGCCATGCCCAGGTTGACAGCTGCCGACAAGGTACAGAGACTTGAACTCATGCTAGGCCAGATAGCCAATTTCTGTACAGTCATATCAAGGAACTCAATCATCAAAGGGTCCACCTCCCTCAAATATATCTGGCAACTCATCAGGCTTCACTATGGTTTCCAATCCACCGGGGGCCACTTCCTTGATTTGGCAGGCATTCATCTGCAAACTGATGAACGGCCTGAGGACCTCTACCAACGACTCATGGCCTTCTTTGAGGACAATTTACTCACCAGGGAATGTGGAGTTACTCACCACGGTGCAGCTATAGAGGCAGATGAGGACCTCACACCCACACTGGAAAATACCATTGTAGTGGTCTGGCTAAAGCTCATCCACCCTTCCCTACCCAACCTAGTCAAACAGAAATATGGGGCTGAGCTGCGAAACAAGTCTATCGCATCCATCAAGCCGGAAATATCCCAAGCTCTGCCTTCACTCCTGGACGAAATCCGTGCCACAGAAGATACCCGTGCCATGCGCATTGCATCGTCCCTTCCCCCTGCACGTAAACCCCCCCTAGAGGCAGATTTTCTCAAGTTCTGCTGCCTGTGTAAAACCGGAGACCGTCAAGGCTTTAACTCCCATAACCTCAGTGAATGCCGTTTTCTGCCAGAAGCAGACCGGAAATACATGACATCGCGTGCACGCCTTATTGGGGAGGTTGACGAAGACTATGGGGATACCGAATATGCTGTGGAAGCTGACTATGGTAACACTGACATTCCCAATGCCCTATTGGACACTCCCACAGTCAGGCGAGTGGATGTGATCCAATCACCCTACCTCCACGCCTATTACCATGAACATCCTGTCAAGCTTATCCTGGACACTGGAGCTACAACTAACATGATAAGAGCATCATTCGCTCGGTCGATCTCCATGCCCATCAAACCAGCTTCACAAATGGCACGCCAAGCAGACGGCATAACGCCTCTGGAGGTGGTGGGTGAGATACACTGCAATCTCACCAGGGGGCGCCACACATTCAAACTAGATGCCCTCGTCGTCTCACAGTTGGATGTGGACATCCTGGCAGGCAACACCTTCTTGGTGGCCAATGATGTTGCCACCAGGCCAGCCAAACAGCAGATTGTCTTGAGCGGGACGGACATAGTCCAATATGGACCGGAACCCACAGGCGAGGCCACAATAAGGTATGCCCAAGCACATGTTCTGCGACCCAGTTCCAATGAAGGTCTTCTGCCTGGAGAATACCTGGAGCTGAAAACTCCGGGAAGTGACGCGGAATGGGCACTTGAGCCCAGATGGGACACAGCATACAATAGGGCACACCCAGAGACTGTATGGCCCGACGCCCAGGAGATCAGATCGGTAGACGGTTATGTTCGCATAGTGAATAACACAGCAGAGCCTATCCCCATTAACAAACATGAGCATGTCTGCCAAGTGCGACCGGTTTACAGTGTACCCAGTTCTCCTGTGACGTCACACAATGATGACAAGTTTACCCGTCCGCCGGCTACTTCACCCAGTGGCCCATTCTCAAAACTGGTCAGTGTGGATCCTGACAACTGTTTGGACAGCACCATGAGGGAGAGGTTCATCAAACTACATCAGCAGTATGACAAAGTGTTTGACCCAACCATCTCAAAGTACAATGGGGCCAGTGGTAAATTAGAAGCCACAGTCAATATGGGACCCACACAGCCACCACAGAGGAAAGGGCGTTTACCTCACTATAAACGAGATCAATTGTTACTACTACAAGATAAGTTTGATGAACTAGAAGCAGCAGGAGTATTTGCCAGGCCTGAGGACGTCGGCATTGTATGCGAGTCATCGGCTGGTCACATCATTCGGGGAAGTGGGCCAGTATTCGAAACCCCAGCCCTCCCTTATGCCCAGCGTTGACCAAATACTAAGGCATATTGCCCGGTGGAAATACCTGATAATCACTGATCTGAAATCCTCGTTCTATCAGATTCCCCTGGCCAAAAGCTCTATGAAATACTGTGGCGTGGCCACGCCCTTCAAAGGCATCCGAGTATACACCAGGTCCGCCATGGGGATGCCAGGGTCGGAGACAATCCTAGAGGAGCTAATGTGCAGAGTCCTGGGCGACCTCCTCTATGAGGGCAAGTGTGCGAAGATCGCTGATGACTTATACACGGGTGGGGACACACTTGATGAGCTCTTTGGGAACTGGCAACAAGTCCTGCAAGCAATGGCTACCAACAACCTGGGCCTGAGCGCCATCAAAACCATCATCTGTCCCCGGTCAGCAGTAGTGCTTGGTTGGGTCTGGTCCGCAGGAACCCTGGGTCCCAGCAAACACAAGATCTCTGCACTTGCAGCTGTGCAGCCCCCCGCTACAGTGCATGGTCTTCGATCTTTCATCGGAGCATATAAGGTGCTAGGCCGGGTGATCAAAGGCTCAGCCACATACATGGATCCGCTAGATCAGGCTGCTGCAGGCAAGGCTTCCAAGGAGAAGGTAGAGTGGTCTGAAGAACTCCTGTGTGCATTCAAGAAAGCCCAAGCCAGTCTATCAGATGCCAAGGTCATTGCCATACCAAGACCTGATGATCAGCTATGGATCGTCACTGATGGGTCAGTGAAGGAGAGAGGGCTTGGTGCTACACTGTATGTCATCCGCAAGGACAAACCTGTTCTGGCAGGATTCTTCAGTGCCAAAGTTAAAAAGCATCAGTCCACATGGCTACCCTGTGAAGTGGAGGCACTATCTATTGCCACCGCTATCAAGCACTTCTCTCCATTCATCATCCAGTCTTCACACAAAACACAGGTGTTGACTGACAGCCGTCCCTGCGTTCAGGCACATGCCAAGCTGCTCAGAGGGGAGTATTCATCGAGCTCCAGAGTGACCACCTTTCTCTCTGTCACCAGCCGATATCACGTCCACATCAGGCACATCGCTGGAGTAGCAAACCTCCCCTCGGACTTCTCCAGTCGCAACCCACCAGACTGCCCGGAGAGGAGTTGCCAGATATGCAAATTTGTGGAGGAGATCACAGAGTCAGTCATCAGGGAGCTGACAGTCCAGGATGTCATGGAGGGATCTGACAAAATGCCATTTACCAGTAGGGTGGCCTGGCAAGCTACTCAACAAGAGTGCACTGATCTCAGACGCACCCACGCCCACCTTACCCAGGGCACTCGTCCATCGAAGAAGCTAACCAAGATTGGAGATGTCAAACGGTACCTCCATGATGTCCGCATCACCTCTGATGGTGTCTTAGTGGTAAATTCAGAAGATCCCTTCCAACCTGTCCGTGAGAGAATAGTGGTGCCAAGAGCAGTTCTGGATGGACTGCTCACAGCTTTACACTTGAGATTTAACCACCCATCCAAAAACCAGATGAAACACCTCTTTAGCAGGTATTTTTACGCACTGGACCTGGACAAATCAATAAATGACCTAGCAGAGTCATGCCATCATTGCCTGGCACTCAAATCCGTGCCCAAACAGCTGTGCCCGCAATCCACCTCTCCCATACCAGACAGGATTGGTGTCACCTTCAGCCTGGATGTTATGCGCAGATATAAACAATTTATCCTGCTTTTGAGAGAGAAAGTGTCTGCCTACACTCTGACATCAATCATTGACAATGAGCGTCATGAGACACTCCGTGATGCAATAATCATACTGCTGGCCAGTGTGAAACCCATGTGTGACGGTGGTGTTCATGTCAGAGTTGACCCAGCCCCAGGACTAACAGCTCTGCAGAACGATCCTCTCCTGGTGCACCACAACATTACTCTAGAAGTGGGACATGCCAAGAACATCAACAAAAATCCCATAGCTGAACATGCCATCCAGGAGCTAGGCATGGAGTGTCTGCACCTGTCCCCAGAAGGAGGGCCCATCTCTAAAGTCACCTTGGCTCTTGCCACTGCCAACTTGAACTCAAGGATCAGGTCACATGGCCTATCCGCCACAGAAGTATGGACCCAGCGAGACCAAGTCTCTGGTGAACAGTTGCCCTTGGACGATCAACAGCTGATCAAACAACAGCATTTCAAAAGGATACATAATCACGGCCCTAGCTCAAAGTCCAAGGCACAAAACAAGTCAGCTATAGCAACCCCGGAAATACGTGTTGGTGACTTAGTGTACCTCTATGGCGACAAGGACAAAACTAAGGCCAGAGAGAAATATATTGTGACATCTATAGAGGACAACAAATGTCAAGTGAGGAAATTCTCCAAGTCACAATACAGGTCCAAAACCTATGACATCAGTATCACAGACTGTTACCCAATCAAGACGACAGTTCTGGTACAGTCACCTCTTGACCATATCAGAGGGTTAGACTACCAGGAACAGACAGACTGTGAACATGAGGAGGGACCCAAGCTTATCACCCCCCATCAGGATACTTTAGGGGTCCCACTACCTATACAGGTTCCTGACCCTGTTCCAGACCCACAGGAAGTTCTTCCGGTTCCACCCTCTGTGGAGCCTCCAGAACCTGCAGCACCACCGGCACCACCGGCCCCACCGCTACCGCCAGAAATAGTGGTGCCTATAGGCCAGCAGGATACCAGTCTACCTGTGGGTACTCCATCACCAAACCTCACACAGGAGAGAAACCTTGATGACTCAATACCATTAGAGACTGATGATCATTCACCAGATATTGAGTACACAGACTTAGATGAAACTTTCCCATATGAGGGGACTATACCCCAATCACCACCAGGACGCCCACAGCGCACACGCAAGAAACCAGCTTGGCAAACCTCTGGTACTTGGTGTATGGAGTGATAAATGTGCACATATATCATTATACAGGCCATAATAATGCCTTATAGAGTGCGAGCCAAGCGCCGCTCATAATAACCATGGAGCTGTATCAATAGCTATCTTTGTGTCTTACTAAATGTGTATTATGCTGAACCAGCAGAGACTATACCTTTGAATATGTATAATCATGATAATATTTCGCCAGCAAAGACGTTAATTTAATATGTGTATAACAGTTAACAAACAAAGACTTTAAAGACATTAGTAATCTGTTTGCTCTTAGTTTATTAGTTTAGTACATAGTGTGTACTTATTCTGTTAATATGTCATATCCTCTCAGGACGGGGAGGAAAGGAGAGAGGGGTCACGCCACCTAACGGCAGTTTGTTACGAGATTTGGTTGTCATTGTTAGGACGCCATTTTGTTGTACTTTCACGTGTTGTTTTGTCTCACCAATAAATTGATGATAATTGAAGAACTGTGGATCTCTTCTCTGTTATCGCATGGGTCATAACTGCAACAGTCAATCGCCGGAGGTCGAGTTTATTTATTGAGGAAACTTCAATATGATGGGCAGTGCGTGGTGTTTCGAGAAACAGTGGATTTCAAGTCTATTTTGCGATGTCTTTGGGTATAATTTTTATGTTAATTCCTCGCCTCATGGGAGTGACTGACAACAACAACCGAGTTCTTGGCGACAGACCATGTCAATAACTTTATTCTGATAATAAAATATATATATTTTTTACATAACAATATATATACGTGGTTATGTTATTATGTCCAATAACTTACTTCTACCTCAGACGGAGTAAAACTGTACCCTGTCTGCATATATATCATTGCCTGATACGGCTTCAGTTCATATGGCCCTGCGGGCTATGTTTCTTGCAACAGTCTTTACAGTCCTTTTGTAGCGGTTTGCCGCTTGATACCCACGTGACCTTGACCTAGGCCCATATTTGGGTAGGTCCATTACCAGATAGCCAATAATTGATCACTTGTACATGATTTTTTCACCTTAACTAAATCTGGTTACCCGTGAACTTATTTACAACCTGAGGGTTAACCGTGACTTTCTTTACCATATTAAATTTATTTACTCCCTGACATATCAATCCTTTCCCTCCTTGCTTAATTCCCTCCCCACAATGCACTCCCCGTTTTACATGCTTCCCTTTTTTCCCCAAGTTACTCCCATCCCCTACAATTCTTCCCCTTTATTCCTGGTTTAACTTGCCCCTTTTTACCTTGGACGGTTTCTTCCCTGAGTTGGGACCCCGGAAGCTGCCTGGGTTTCCCTTGCTGGTGGGGTTAAGCAGGCCAGGGAAAACTGGTGGTGGTGGGGAGGAGGTGGTTAGTGAAATTGCAGAGCCGATGGCTGTTTTTTGCTTGAGATACAACAGATAATGCTTCCCACACTTAAATACGTGCGAACCCGTTGGATATCGCGGTGGAAAGAAAGAATGGCTGCGCGCGCAGTTCCTGGCCGCTTCCGGCTGCGCGCGCACCCCTTTTACTTCCGTCAGAAGTCCGCCACCAAAACAAACCCCGGTACGTATTTTGCTGCTCGTCACTCCCATAAAAGCATTTATCGCACCGATAAATGTGTTTTATGTTAATTCCTCGCCTCATGGGAGTGACTGACAACAACAACCGAGTTCTTGGCGACAGACCATGTCAATAACTTTATTCTGATAATAAAATATATATATTTTTTACATAACAATATATATACGTGGTTATGTTATTATGTCCAATAACTTACTTCTACCTCAGACGGAGTAAAACTGTACCCTGTCTGCATATATATCATTGCCTGATACGGCTTCAGTTCATATGGCCCTGCGGGCTATGTTTCTTGCAACAGTCTTTACAGTCCTTTTGTAGCGGTTTGCCGCTTGATACCCACGTGACCTTGACCTAGGCCCATATTTGGGTAGGTCCATTACCAGATAGCCAATAATTGATCACTTGTACATGATTTTTTCACCTTAACTAAATCTGGTTACCCGTGAACTTATTTACAACCTGAGGGTTAACCGTGACTTTCTTTACCATATTAAATTTATTTACTCCCTGACATATCAATCCTTTCCCTCCTTGCTTAATTCCCTCCCCACAATGCACTCCCCGTTTTACATGCTTCCCTTTTTTCCCCAAGTTACTCCCATCCCCTACAATTCTTCCCCTTTATTCCTGGTTTAACTTGCCCCTTTTTACCTTGGACGGTTTCTTCCCTGAGTTGGGACCCCGGAAGCTGCCTGGGTTTCCCTTGCTGGTGGGGTTAAGCAGGCCAAGCAACCCCGGGATTGCCTCCCCGAAGCAGTCGGGGAGAGCCCCACCAGCCCCAACTAGGAAAGGTTCTTACTGAGGTGCGCCAGGTGGCGGTCCACTGCATCCATGGGCTCCTGGATTTGGAACTGAAGAGGATCCACTGATGCCCCGGTGTTTCGGTTGAACTCTGGTCTGGCATTCTGTGATTCTAGAAGTGTTGGGACTTCCCCTTGGCCCTGCACCCTCTCGGAATCTGCCTGGGAGGGTTGAGGCCTAAAGGGGCCCGATAGGTTGGCGGTCACTTCCGCTACGATCTGCGGGATTGCTTGCGCTACCGCCTCTGCGATGACTTGAGGCATGGGGGTTGTCACCGTCTCTGGAGGACTTCGAGTGTCTGGTGCGGTGGAGGTGCTTGGCGTCGGTTCGGCCTCGCCCCGGAAACTGCCAGGGGCAGGAGCCTCTTCGCTGGGGGGGGGTCCATCTCCCACTCCCCTAACCTCTGAACGTTCCTGGTTCGTCTTTTGACCCTGGCCTTTACCACTGAAACATATTGCTATCTTTAGAGAATAGTCATTGTGTCTGACATTGTTTTCACCTGATTCTACCGGACTCTCCTAAGGTGTCCTGGATTTATTAAGGATTGATATGATTCCATATTTCTGCCCACATACCATAGTAATGGTGATCATCGGTAATAGAAATACTAATGAATCAAGAATTATCTTTGACCATTATACCTGACCTGCTCGTAGCACTCAATTATTTTTTATGTGTTCGAGGATACCTGCAATCTTTTCTACCTGTGGTGGGGAGACTTGCCTCAGACCACTATCTATGTGACAGGGAGAATTGCCTCTGCAAAGGATAGGAATGGGTATGCATAGGGAGAATTGCCTCTAACCCCGCACTATCGAAATTGTGCGGTGTACCGAGGAGAATTGCCTCTGACCGCTATTTTGTGTGACAGGGAAACCTGCCTCTGATGAAAATGTAATTGCTGATTACAGTTTGTTACAAAACACATGCCGACTATATGGTCTGTCATATGGCTCTGTGCTTCGTGAGATGCTAACAGGGAGACTTGCCTCTGATAGTGTTGTAATGTGTTTTATGGAGACCTTCCTCTAACTCCTGTATTATATTAGATGTGCGGTGTGTCAGGGAGACTTGCCTCCGACTCCCGCTTTGTGAACAGGGAGAATTGCCTCTGCATAATGAATAGTAGTAGGTATGCATAGGGAGAATTGCCTCTAGCCCCACACTATCGAAATTGTGCGGTGTACCCGGGGAAAATTGCCTCTGGCCGCTATTTTGTGTGACAGGGAAACTTGCCTCTGATGAAAATGTAATTGCTGATTACAGCTTGTTACAAAACACATGCCGACTATATGGTCTGTCATCTGGCTCTGTGCTTCGTGAGATGCTAACAGGGAGACTTGCCTCTGATAGTGTTGTAATGTGTTTTATGGAGACCTTCCTCCGACTCCTGTGTTATAATATATGTGCGGTGTGTCAGGGAGATTTGCCTCCGACTCCCGCTTTGTGAACAGGGAGAATTGCCTCTGCATAATGAATAGTAGTAGGTATGCATAGGGAGAATTGCCTCTAGCCCCACACTATCGAAATTGTGCGGTGTACCCGGGGAAAATTGCCTCTGGCCGCTATTTTGTGTGACAGGGAAACTTGCCTCTGATGAAAATGTAATTGCTGATTACAGCTTGTTACAAAACACATGCCGACTATATGGTCTGTCATCTGGCTCTGTGCTTCGTGAGATGCTAACAGGGAGACTTGCCTCTGATAGTGTTGTAATGTGTTTTATGGAGACCTTCCTCCGACTCCTGTGTTATAATATATGTGCGGTGTGTCAGGGAGATTTGCCTCCGACTCCCGCTTTGTGAACAGGGAGAATTGCCTCTGCATAATGAATAGTAGTAGGTATGCATAGGGAGAATTGCCTCTAGCCCCACACTATCGAAATTGTGCGGTGTACCCGGGGAAAATTGCCTCTGGCCGCTATTTTGTGTGACAGGGAAACTTGCCTCTGATGAAAATGTAATTGCTGATTACAGCTTGTTACAAAACACATGCCGACTATATGGTCTGTCATCTGGCTCTGTGCTTCGTGAGATGCTAACAGGGAGACTTGCCTCTGATAGTGTTGTAATGTGTTTTATGGAGACCTTCCTCCGACTCCTGTGTTATAATATATGTGCGGTGTGTCAGGGAGATTTGCCTCCGACTCCCGCTTTGTGAACAGGGAGAATTGCCTCTGCATAATGAATAGTAGTAGGTATGCATAGGGAGAATTGCCTCTAGCCCCACACTATCGAAATTGTGCGGTGTACCCGGGGAAAATTGCCTCTGGCCGCTATTTTGTGTGACAGGGAAACTTGCCTCTGATGAAAATGTAATTGCTGATTACAGCTTGTTACAAAACACATGCCGACTATATGGTCTGTCATCTGGCTCTGTGCTTCGTGAGATGCTAACAGGGAGACTTGCCTCTGATAGTGTTGTAATGTGTTTTATGGAGACCTTCCTCCGACTCCTGTGTTATAATATATGTGCGGTGTGTCAGGGAGATTTGCCTCCGACTCCCGCTTTGTGAACAGGGAGAATTGCCTCTGCATAATGAATAGTAGTAGGTATGCATAGGGAGAATTGCCTCTAGCCCCACACTATCGAAATTGTGCGGTGTACCCGGGGAAAATTGCCTCTGGCCGCTATTTTGTGTGACAGGGAAACTTGCCTCTGATGAAAATGTAATTGCTGATTACAGCTTGTTACAAAACACATGCCGACTATATGGTCTGTCATCTGGCTCTGTGCTTCGTGAGATGCTAACAGGGAGACTTGCCTCTGATAGTGTTGTAATGTGTTTTATGGAGACCTTCCTCCGACTCCTGTGTTATATTATCTGTGCGGTGTGTCGGGGAGATTTGCCTCCGACTCCCGCTTTGTGAACAGGGAGAATTGCCTCTGCATAATGAATAGTAGTAGGTATGCATAGGGAGAATTGCCTCTAGCCCCACACTATCGAAATTGAGCGGTGTACCGGGGAAATTGCCTCTGACCGCTATTTTGTGTGACAGGGAAAACTTGCCTCTGATGAAAATGTAATTGATGATTACAGTTTGTTACAAAACACATGCCGACTATATGGTCTGTCATATGGCTCTGTGCTTCGTGAGATGCTAACAGGGAGGCTTGCCTCTGATAGTGTTTTAATGTGTTTTATGGAGACCTTCCTTTGACTCCTGTATTGTAATAGGTGTGCGGTGTATCAGGAAGACTTGCCTCTGACTCCCGCCTTGTGACAGGGAGAATTGCCTCTGCATAGAATAGGAATGGGTATGCGTAGGGAGAATTGCCTCTAACCCCGCACTATCGATATTGTGCGGTGAATCAGGGAGACTTGCCTCTGGCCGCTATATGTGTGACAGGGAGACTTGCCTCTGATAGAAGTAGAAAAAATGGGTATGCATAGGGAGACTTGCCTCTAGCCCCCACATGTATATACTGGCGGTGTATTAAGGAGACTTGCCTCCGCCTGATAATGGAATTGGGTGTGCATAGGGAAACTTGCCTACAGCCCCCTGTTAATATGCAGATATATATATACTATGAATTAGGGAGACTTGCTCCTAATCCCTGGTGGGTTGCCCAAAGGCTTTCCTGATAATATTTGACCTTGAGTGTGCTTAACTAATGCAAGGTCCACACTATTGTTTCTTTTATGTAGTAGCCAAACAGAATACTGACTGATTTCCTACACTAAACTTCTTTCATTAAGATATTGAGTAAATACAATTCCTACAATACATAAAATATATTAAGTACATACAGTACCACAACACTCACAATAATTGAATATCTTGAGTACCTACAGTACTATAAACATCTCCAGATATTTAAAATACAATACATGCAATGCATATGTGCAATTAAGATTCTATAAGTCCTCATGGTGGTTTAATTTGACTATAGTTGTATAATAGAGTGAATTTATTATGCAAATACAGTTAATATATTTTTAAGTTCTTGGTATGAAATAATCATTCTAGTCTGCCATTATAACATCAATACTGTCCAAGTTAATGATTAGTAATGTATTTCTACCCACCAAACTGAAAGTTTGTTGGCATCCTGCCAGTTCCTAGTCACTCTGCTCTGCCGACCTTCCTGCTCCTCCACACACCTGTCCGCCTCCAGGATGGCCCTCCTTACATTGTGATAATAGCGGTATATGCCGTTATCAGCGCGGGTGGGGTGGTGGGGGGTCCACTTTGAGTTTCTGATGCCGCCACCACCAGATGTGCGGGAAATTGAAGCGAGTGTTTGTTTTCTTCCCCGCCTTAGGGCGGGTTAGCCTTTCAGCCATGTGCTCGCTGAATCGTCCAACTTGGCGTTGTAGTCCTCCGCCGACATGTTCCTCGGCTTATTTCTGTGGATTGGCATGCCCCTCACCATTATCCTGGCCCCTTCGTTGTGGAGTTCCTGGGCCAGATCAATCAGCCTGTCAGCTGCCTGGTGGATTGGCATATCCCCGTCCAAGTCGTTCCCGACCACGTCGAGGAACACGATGGGCTTCCTGGAACGGGAGCGTCTTACCTCATTCCAGAGCCCATCCAGTGTAGTTTAAGAGAAACGGCATTTGGTCCTCCTTGTTCTTTTCTCGCTGGGCTGGTCGGAGCAATATGACCGTTTCAGTGTCACCCCATTCACGCATGAAGAGATTCCAAACCACACACCTAGTGTGACATTCTCGTGACAGATATGAGGTGACAAATTAAAAGGTTGATTTTCTGTTACTTAAAACTAGTCACCTGATTTATTTGTGTCTTGCTATAAGATTATGGAAGCTTGATATTAGCCGAAAATGAAACATATCTAAGAGCAGAAGACAAGACTTTGGGTGCCATCTTGTGTCATGTGACAAAGTTACTGGAGGTGCAGGCGGGGTTCAGCAAACTCACAAATATCCACTGGCTTGAATTCTCCCACTAGAATGTTAATATGGCTTATTCTTTATCCAAAAGTTATCTAGACTAGACTGCAAGCATTTATTCCACGTTGGCTAGTTGTTCTGAAGAAATAATTTTTCACGTGCAACCCACTTGGGACCTCTCTATGACGTACTTTAGAAACAGCCAATCTTGACACACACTCCAAACACCTACTATGGCTCATCAATGGGGGGAATTCACTGCCTTTTCGCTTCAGGAGATTGATGTCTTTGGAGTTTAGTGAAATTGCAGAGCCGATGGCTGTTTTGATACCCGGTAACTAACTCAGGCAGAAACCACGAAAAATGTCACTGAAAAGTTTCCATTTTCAAAAATTTGTTCTTACTTTTACCTCCGAAGCTTGATGTCTTTGGAATTTAGTGACTCTTTTGATACCCAGTAACTGACTCAGGCAGAAACAACGAAGAAATTCACTAAACAGTTCTCATTTTCAAAGAATTGTTCTTATTTTCGCTTCAGAAGATTGATGTCTTTGGAATTTAGTGAAATTGCAGAGCCGATGACTGTTTTGATACCCTGTGAACTAACTCAGGCAGAAACAACGAAGAAATTCACTAAAAAGTTCTCATTTTCAAAGAATTGTTCTTACTTTCGCTTCAGAAGATTGATGTCTTTGGAATTCACTGCCTTTTCGCTTCAGAAGATTGATGTCTTTGGAATTTAGTGAAATTGCAGAGCCGATGGCTGTTTTGATACCCGGTAAGCAAACTCAGGCAGAACAACGAAAAATGTCACTAAAAAGTTTCCATTTTCGAAAAAATTATTCTTACTTTTGCTTCAGAAGCTTGATGTCTTTGGAATTTAGTGAAATTGCAGAGCCGATGGCTGTTTTGATACCCGGTAACTAACTCAGGCAGAAACCACGAAAAATGTCACTGAAAAGTTTCCATTTTCAAAAAATTGTTCTTACTTTCGCTTCAGAAGCTTGATGTCTTTGGAATTTAGTGAAATTGCAGAGCCGATGGCTGTTTTTTGCTTGAGATACAACAGATAATGCTTCCCACACTTAAATACGTGCGAACCCGTTGGATATCGCGGTGGAAAGAAAGAATGGCTGCGCGCGCAGTTCCTGGCCGCTTCCGGCTGCGCGCGCACCCCTTTTACTTCCGTCAGAAGTCCGCCACCAAAACAAACCCCGGTACGTATTTTGCTGCTCGTCACTCCCATAAAAGCATTTATCGCACCGATAAATGTGTTATAACACCCTTTTGAAAGCACACTTCTTTCTTGGCGTCATTTCTATGTGGAGTGTGATCATAGAGGCACTGAAAGGTAAAATGACGTCATAAGAGTGTGTGGCAATATGCTTATGACGTCATGAAAGGCAATGTCCTTTGCATAGTGCCAGAATGACGTCAAACAGTGCTACTCTGCTTTGAACCTCATCTGAGGCCAAAGAAAGTTCACGCTACCTGTGTTTACCCAGCACGCACAGCGTATGGCTCAGACAGACCTCTGCTGGGAGTGCAACTGCTATGTCTCATAGCAACATATCTTATTACTCTATGTTAAACTTCAACATGTCATGAAATTTGTATGTAGATGTGCTTTTTATACACAAATTACAAATTTAGTGCTTAATAACTTCAAAGTAAACACACTTTTACTGCACAGCTATCTTTGACAAATATGTTTTTTTTTGACCGGATTGGTCTGGAAACAAACGCAAAGGACACAAATTTAACACGGCTTAAGTCCTAAGAAATATTTGGATTGAGCCTCATGGAAAATAGAATCTCCTGACAATATTACATCTTACTTGCGAAAAGCTAAAAAAATCCTACTAGTTATTTAAAAAAAGACAAAAATGGTCCCTTCTTACTGAGTCAATTAATTTGAGCATGAAATAAGTTACTGAAATGTAATTTGGGCATAAATCTCAAAATTATCACTGCACATGTTGACATCTAAAAAGTATTGCCTCTGCAAATCATTTAAGAAAGACAACAACACCCAGTTGAAGAACAAGAAACACAAGTGATTTATTTTGATATAAATTAAAATGGACAACTTCTACTGTATATCATACATGTATATGTAACATAAATTCTGGGGATAGAGCAATTCCTCAATCAGCAGAGCAACCTCCCCCCTTTGTCTACTCTATGTCTAGGTTAAGATCTGTAATGTTCTTTGATTTACATTTTGATGATTTGTTGGTTATAACCAATCCCCAGTTGATTATGATATACAAATACAGTGATCGTTCTAATCAATTTTGGTATTAATGTATTCATTATGATAATGATTATATAGTTTGTATGATCATACAATATAAATCCCTTTCATTACTGACAAAGACAGAGAGATGTGGAGTTATAAGGAATTATTTCTTTTCATGAGACCTTTGACATAACCAAATTCCTTCAAGGTGAGTCACATGATTTAATGACAATAATTAGACATTTTCTAAATCTTTATGTCTTTGTCTATAATGGGTAGGTAATGCAGGAAAATGTCATTTCTATCTGAAAACACTCTTTAACCTTAGAAAATACCTCCATAATGGTTTCTATCAGTAAACTCAATCATACCCTGACAATTTGTGGCACTTACATTTGGACATCAAATATGCCAGTAATAAATTTATATATGCCATTTCATAAAGACACCCCTAAATATCTGGTCTTTCTTCAGTCAGATATCTTTTGTATGACATTTTGAACCATTAGCATGGCAACCTACACAATTAGTCTCTTGAGTCTTGCTAGGGAGATGTATTACCAAGACACTGTTTTGCCAATATATTTTACAAAGTGCTTGATCTCTGATTTGGAAAGAGAAAAAACAGAAGCATGGCATTATTTGCGAGACCATGACAGGGACCTCCAGTTCTGCTTGGAATGTTACTGATATCACAAGGGTTTATGTACAGGTGTTACAGTAATTATATGTTGTTATATCTCTTTTAAATTTACTCATGCACACATCAATTCGTAGTTATCGTGTTACAAGGCTCATCTCAAATAATTTGCATCATTATCATAGCCTCAGTACCAGCACACAGAACATTAGGGAAACCAATAACTTATTTATGATAATCATGTAGGTTATTTTGACAGTAAAATAAAGTGATTAACTTGACCGGCATTCATCTGAAGTTGTATTCTTATGATTACAATATTTGATGATTTCAATATTTTTATGTGATAGTAATTTATGTGCTGATAGTTTGCTATCAAAATAATATTTATGTGTGTAAAATTTATTGGTTTTTTTTTTCAATTAAAGTTAGTTGCTTATGAAATTATCCACTAGTATTCCAAGTCTAAATGTCTGAGACATGCAATCTTTTATCTAAGCATGCAGTCGCTCAAACCAAAATCTCCCATACAGATCCTACAATATATCAAATGGACCTTTGTTCACTCACCACGCCTCTGAGCATATTAACCTTTAGCCAAACATGCTGAAAAGATCTCTTCTGACAGATTTACCTTAATATAACATATCTATCATTATCATATATTTAAACCCAAGTCTAACAGAAAAGACTCCTAGTGTTGTTATGTACTTCTCACATTGTACAACTTCAGGAGTCATTTTAGTGACCACTTTTTACAATGTGTTATGTTTTTATATTTGCTTTTATCAATCAAGTGTTATTGACACATGGAAGGTATAACCTAATTATGGGTATGGTTAAAGTGGGTCAAGTTCTTAGTTTTTCTTCTGAATTAGAATATATTGCAGCAACTATAAGCTCAGCTTCATAGAAATCACCTTATTGAAGAAGCCTTGTGTTGTATATTTATATTCTTATAAAAAGTATTCAAAAAAAAAAAAAATTCAAACATCTCTTTAATATGCTTTGAAACATTTCTTCAATATTCCAAGTCTTTATTCAAAATAAATATGGCATAAGACAAGGTTTTTCGATTCTATTGTCTTATATTAGCCAAACTTTCTGAAAAGAATATCTTTTTTTGATGTCCCGACAATTCTATTAACTGAAGGAAACAATGTGTTGCAATACAATAAATGAGGTTAAATTAAAGTGAACATTTAAGAAAAGAAAGCTTTATCGTCATTCTGACGATAATGGTGATCACAACTGTTATTTCATCAATGATTATCTTGCATTAATACCCCATTCACACTTCTGCACTTAACAATTTACTGGTGTTTGCATTTTAATATGTGAATTATATGAGTTGTGTTTTTTCTGATTTAATTCAATAAAAACCATGAACATCAGAAATCATAACAGACAGACATTTTAAATGTAAATTTTGTTGTTCATCAAAGGATATTTCCCTGAATATATGTAACAATAAACAATATGCCCATTCTGAAACTACCTATTCAACAATAATATTTTGCAAGGTTTCATTCAGTAATATTTCTAAAATCATGTTAAAAGTCATGTTTTCCTAACTCACAAATTCAACTTAAGCATTCTAGAAAAAACTTGATTTAATAATCAATAACACTTATATATCTGGGTAGTTAGTAGCCATGACAGTTCTTGAAATTCAAACACTATATTGTTATCATTCATTTGATAAACACATAAAAGGTACAGGGTTGTCAAATACATTACTTTTTTGATAAACTTATTTATATTTATTAATTTATTCTTTATAAAGTGTATAAATTTCATTTTATTTCATCAGAGCTCTTGTTTTCTAGTTCAGAAGAACTGCTTTCTTACAAACTTTCATTTCATGATTGCAACTGGCCAGATTACCGGAGACATTCGGGTCTAGTGGACTAGACTTTCAAATTGAAACCCCCCTCACACTGCAAACCCTGACAAGACCAAAGTGACAACTGGGTTAAGTATATATCACAAAGTTCACTTCCCATCTTTCAAAATTCACTTACTTTGATAACTGATAACATAGTCAGATATCATCAAGAAAAATCCCACAAAACCTACAGTAGTTCACTTCCAAATTGACATCAAAACCCTATCTCATGAACCTTAGTGATTAACCGAAGTACTAAAGTCATTTGCTTTTATGGTATACAACCAAAGAAACATTTTTGCATAACTATAAAGTAGTTCTAGTATATAAATGAGACAAACAGACAATGTCTGAACAAAATGACTGTATGAGGGTCGTTGTAACTTGTAATGCCATATCATTCTTGTCAAACATCTCACAGTTCCCATCACATTCAATCACTCTTGACAACCGTAAATATATATATATATATATCCTCAATATTCAATGTATTTCGCAAGAAAATAGGTATGATGAAAAATGATTAATAAATACCTTGGTGACATTCACGACACACATCTACAGATGATGATATGAAAATAACAACCAAATGGCACAACCTAAACGTACCTTGGTTCATGTCTCTTTAAAGTCCTAAATAGAGCATTTATAATCCACCAGGTGGCAGCACAGCCTAGATATATACAGTAAACACTAGTTGGGTACATTTAAATGGATATATATATGTGTGTATATATATATATATATATATATATATATATATATATATATATATATATATATATATATATATATATATATATATATTTATATTCACTAGATGGAGCCACTATGTACAAGGATGATTGGCTCAAAATATATTTTCCTGGGGGAGGTTACATACTATTATATTATACAAAAATGCCACCTGGTGTGTATATAAACTGAATATAAATGCTATTTTCTGTTTACAAACATCCATATGGACATTAAAGTTATCATAATCTACAATACCTAGAGAGGATAACATGCTTAAATACAACTAGGTCCAGTGCCTGACCATAATATGAGATCAAAATCAATGGTTTACAGATGGTTGAGAGCTGGTTTGAATAAGACTTCAGTCGGTTACTGACATGCCTGTCAGAAGATTTTGCCAGAAAGACTACATAGGACTAAACCAAAAGTGGTCAAGCTCTAGAACACTAACTGCGCACAACCTTTCACAGTGCACATGTTAGAATTTGTAACATTTTAAATTTAATAATTATCATTTCTACTTGTAGAGATTATCGCAATGTGAGGTCTGTTTGAATTAGCAAATACCTCATAATATCTACAAATAAAGAGTGAAGTGAAATACTGAAAAAAAAATTGACTTTGATTTGGAAAATTCTGATCAATGTTTCATGCAACTCCTCAATCCCAGAGAATTCTGAATCAAATAATTATTGATTTGTATTGAAGGCAATAACAGATATAATGAGTCTTGGGGAACAACTTTTCTCAGGACACTTAGATCCATATTGCCTCAGACACAAGTTTTCCATTGTTTAATCTGTATCTATGGCAATTTTTGCAAACCGATTGACTTATAGTTCAGCCACTCTCTATAATTACAATATCATCAAGTTCAACAAACCTTATGATTATTACTTTGATATTATCCAATCGGGTTAAAGAAACATGGAGGAGATGCAGAAAAACTGTATATAATACATAAGAATGATAATATTTTTACATTACAGTATATATGAGTTTCTGGTCCTTAAAGGTTCAATTTCTTGTACACTTTGAGCAAAATCCAGTAACCCTCTCGGCCTCTCAGTTTTCTCATGGTTTTGCTCCACTTGAATATTACAATAGTTTCAACCAAGATGGTAAATAGCTTTTGGTCAATGCTACAAGAGTGACAAATAATTTGTATGAGAGAGAATAAAGAAAAAATATTTTGTGAGAATGATTTAATTTGAAATTATCAAATATTTAGAAAACCTATTACTATTAGCCAAAATGATAGGATTGATAGATTTTAAATAAATTCTATCACGTGTGACTAATCATATGACAATTGATAAAACGTCATGGCAAGCATTGTGTAGCATGCTCTATTTGGAATCTTTATCATGTTCTATGTCTTCCATATATATTTCTTTTCTCAAAAAGAATTGTAAATATCTGCTTCTTAATGGTACCATATGGTTGCTGTATATGCTTACGTGTTGTGACCATTCCATGATATATCACAGAATATGTTTATTTTAAGCTGCTTGTTTTATCTTATTATTATACTATTTATTCTGCTATTAGTGTTGCATTGTCACCCTGTGTTTTATATTTCTGTGGTTAACAAGCAAGAATAAGATGATCAAATAATTATCTTAATTAAAAAGAATTAAACATGTAAGTTTAGTCATTATATAATTAAAAGATATCTTTGATCTTTATATTTCAAAAAAGTAAGTATTCCATATTTAAATGTGTGAGACTCCGTAATAAATGCCTTTTTGGCTAGTATACTATCATAGTAAGATAATAAGATATTATATGTTGCCTCTTTTACAGAGAATGATGTCTGTACATTTTTACATTGATTGTTTTTATGCAAAATATAATCTACTAAAGTTCATAAAGCAACTGCACAGTATCTAGCACCAATAGTTGTCCAAATGAAGTTATCTGTCTGCTTACACTGATAACTATAAAGGGTTAACATATCAAGCAAAATGCTAAAAAACACTACTTCCTTTTTCTATTGACATTTTTCTTTGTACTTTTTGTATTTTCACTGGTCAGCATGTCATATAAATATACTTTCTGTGGATTTATGGTGGCTATTTCTGAGTGCAAATACTACTTTTGTTAATACATTCTTGACCCCTTTCTTCAATGAAAGTTTAAGTGTAAGCTTTAAACATTCACATAACCAATGAACTAATTCTCCTCGTTAAATCAATAAAAAACATTTGTACACCAACATAAAATGCAACAATCTTATATACAATAGAAATCTCAGCACGAATATTAAAACTTATTTTATCATAAAAAAATATCTTTCAGAGTAAAACTACTGTATGCATGCAAGATTCTAATTAGTTCACAAAAAATCAACGGATTTAAATTACCGTTTGCTTAATAATTAAATGTCAAAGATAACCCTTGGGGAAGGATTTGAATCAATAAAATAGCCAATGCCTGTTCTTGCTAGAAGTGCTGTCACTAGAATCTGAATATCACAAAGGAAAAAAGTCTTCAAGTATAAAAGTAGATTATGTGTGGCACTGATTTTTGTGAAAATCTCATGACAATGTTTATTTTTCCATTGTACAACATCCAAATTTGTCCTTTGGTATCTTTTGATATATTCTTTTCATTTTCATTTGATCCAACAGCATCAAAGATATTGTGAGATGAAATTGCACAGTCCTTTTTTGGGATTCACTCCTCCCTTTCTGCCACCAGATGGCACTATGCATCACAATCATTGCTCCTGCTGGGCTGTTCTCCAGGCTGCAGATTTCTTTTCACAAAATTGTTCAAAGCTTGCATCAGCTGTTATGGTTGCCACAGATGAGAGGCTAAACCTAAAACATGCTCACAGTAGTCACACCACCTGGTAAGGCAGAAAATGCCACCAGAGGGCTTAGAGAAAATTGAAGTTTGAAGTGACACCTAGTGGTGGTTTGAGGCATACTGGCAAAAGTGTCTGAGTTTTCTCTGTCATGCATACAACACTGAGGGTTTGCAGAGGGTTGAATCACGGGGAGATACCACCAGTCACACATCATACTATGTAGTGGTCACACCAAAAATTGTAACTCCTGTGTATCATGTCATGCCATTCGACCTGTTTATAAGCCTTCTGGTTTCCTTTCCCTTGTGTCGTAGGCTCGGATCAAGTCCGCCTGAAATAGAAGCATATGTTAAAAAACATCTGAGAGAAAATATGAACAACGCAGGACAGAACCTATTCCATGTCAGCTTACTAATCTACAAAAAATAAGGTCTCTGATTTATGAATATCAAATCTCAAATAAAATTGTTTCTGTCATTGATATATGGGGACGGATTGATACTATTGGTCATTAAATAGGATTTGTTAGGGAGCTATTGCTTGGCAGGAACTACTCAATCTTGTTTACAACTTAGGGATGGATCAATCTTAGTCTTTGGGTAAGTAAATATAATATATAAATTGAAAAAAAAAATCAATTTCATGCGAAAAAGATTCTATTTTCTTAGAATTGGTCTGATTTATCCCAACTTGGCCTAATTATTTTCACTAGGCATAATGCTGTGGGGAATGCATCAAATTTTAACATAAAAAAGACAATGAATGGGGTAATTTTAGATAACCAATGAATTGGTAGACTTATCAAAGACTAAATTAACAAGGGAAAGTACATGAGACTGAAAAAAAACAGAATCAGTTCGAGAAGTCGAGAAAAAAAAAGTACAAGGGAAAGGTTGAGCTATTTATACCGCAATGACAATGAATAGGTAGACTGTTCATACAGACAATGAATAGGTAGACTGTTTATACAGACAATGAATAGGTAGACTGTTTATACAGACAATGAATAGGTAGACTGTTTATACAGACAATGAATAGGTAGACTGTTTATACAGACAATGAATAGGTACTGTTTGTACAGACAATGAATAGGTAGACTTTTTATACAGACAATGAATAGGTAGACTGTTTATACAGACAATGAATAGGTAGACTGTTTATACAGACCTGGTGCACAGCTCCATGTTCCTCTTGTGAGAAGGCGTAACCATCTGAAATATAAACAATAATTATTTGTCCATCTCATGTATCACAATTTATCATTAGCTTAAAGGCACCTCAAAGTTATCATACATTTCTAAATAAACCTGAGGAAAGGAATGACATTTGATTTTCCTTTCTTTTTTTTTTGCTTCAAAAGGTTTTGAAGTCACCATACATAATCTAAAATTCCTGAAAATTGCCACTTTGTGACAAAGTCAAGGTCAGATTGCAAGACAAAATCTGGAAGGTCAAAATAAAGAGACAACGCTCAATGTAAACTTTGTCTAAACAAAACTAGATTTGAATTGGAAATGTCATGTAAAGGACTCAAGTTGAGATAATTTGAAAGGGATGGCATGTGATAACTGGGCTGAATTCAGCACTGACTCTTAAACACAAACAAGATTTTCATACCACCCTCTGCAAATGGATGGCTCTGGAAATGATAACTTGTTTAGCATAAATCAAACATTTGTTCAATTATATATGGAAAAGAGAAAGTACATAAAAAAACAACCATAACCAAATACAAAACAAACCATAGACAACCATGCACATGTTTCTTTTAAAAAATCAAATCATCATCAAGGTAAATTGTAGGGATTCTCAATAAATTGATGTTGTATTGATGAATGTCATATGTAGAAAACGTTTATTAGAATGTTAGAAAAATGGTTTATATAAAACTTAGACATGCTCCTGTGTTAGGAAATCACAAAATGCCATCAGCATGCCTTGGATTATGTTTCTTTGCATTTGTCAAGGATCAATCTTTATATCTTACTGCTAGCAGATTTGCATCTCTCACCTTTAGTCTTTGTTACTTTTAGTAAAAAAATCTCTCCAAGTTATTTAGCATATGTTAGTTACATTTTCCAAAAGATCATATTTTTAAAATAAGCTTGTTATCAAAGTTCAAGCTTTCTTTACCCATTTCAAAGAATCAAGGCCAATCCATAATGTGCACAGATAATGCATTCCAAACTTGCATTTATAATAAATCACAAAGACTTTTTTTTTTAAAAAGTGTACTAATAAGTTTGTTGCTAAACTGGAAAATCTTATGTAATTTCTGAAAAAAATGGCCAATCATTCATTGAAATTGGTATTAGATTGGAGCTCTGCTTCAGGAAATAATGACTGTTAGTTATCTAAGCATTTTATATGTACAATCTGCTTTATGTTACGAGAGAGCACCACTGCATATTTATAGCAACAGCCCACTATCCATTCAATAATGCACAAAACCCATAGCACATCAACAGCAGCACCAGAACACACTGCCACCTGGTGGAAGACTGGACAAAGTCAGATGGTCCTGCCATCTGGTGATTTGCTGGCACGATAGAAAAATGCTGACTAAAATTTAGCATAATCTACTATGAGTGTACACATTATAACAAAAATATGTCATCAAGGACCTAACTTTTGCAGAGCAATATTTTTAAGGCATTGTTATTCCAGTATTATATATAGCATATATTAATATATATATATATTTATATATCTGTGTGACTTATTTCTGATATTTTGGCTGTAGCAGATTATTGCATTAGAATCCACAACCTCTGCACAGACTCACACTATTTTGTTTCTATTTCAAGTTCAGCACCTGTTAAAATAAACTCAAATTCACAAATTCCACCTGTACATTGACCAAACTTTTATTTTGCATATACATGTGTTGCCTCTTTTCAAAAGCATAAAATCATCTTTCTGTAAAAGCTGATACTTGTGCATTTTATTAATATGGCAAATCCTATCATTCTTAAAATGGTGAGAGAATCACACAATTATTGTTATAAACTTCACACAATGGAGACCACAAACCGTTTAAGAGAGAAACACCTTATCACAAAGTATGTTAAAAAACTATCTCCTATTATGAGTTAATGTTTTACGAAAACAGTTTGTATTTTACTCACACTCCTCCCTGTCGTCATCTGTAAGACCATGCACATGCGATTACACATATCTCCCACACATAATTTACTTAAAAATCTAATCCCTTTAATCCAATTTAAACTTCTATCAAGGAAACCCTCATATCAAACTAACTTGTAAACTAACCGCAAGATTTTAATATCTGTTTCAAAACTGATGGCCATTACTCAAAGATGTTAATATCATTATATTATTTAAAGAAAGACTTTTGATTTATTTTTGTTTCACATACTACATACTCATGGGCTTTCTTTAAGAATTCAGAATCTATGGCAAAGTGCTCAATATATTGCTCTGATCAACTCGGTGGATTCAGTATTCAATCATTTGGATGTATACTGCCTAAATTTAAATAGACGTCAACCTCAGAATTTATCCAACATTGTCTAAATTTGATGCCCACAAAAAGCTTACCAATCTGCCATCTCATCTCTCTCAAAATAATCTATTATTTGTTTTCCTTTTCCTACATTAAAATGTCTGTCTCCTCTTTAAGTATGTCATTTCATCATGTAGTCCAACAACAGATGTATTCAAATAAATATACCGGTAGCTATATTAAGGCATCTATCATATATAGATTACATGTACATCATCAAAGCAAATCTAGCTTCAAAATATCTGTATGAAAAAATATTTTTCCAAAGTAATTAGTTTGGTATTAAGAGACTGCCTATAATTTCTTTCAATATAATTATTTCTGTCCAGAAAATAATCTCATTTAGCCAGGCCAGTCTACTTAGATAGGTAGTCCACAAATTACACAAATAAACTATGTTCATACAATGATAATAGGGTTAACAAATGCTGAATTTTCCATAATTTTTATCTTTATATCCTTTACATTTTTGTCATTGTGGTGTGTTACAAAATATGTATGTATAACTAAGTTCTATTATTTTATTAAATGAGGAATTTCCTGTCACAATACTTAGCTATTTGGCTGGTCACAATACCTTTCGTTTTATTTATATATTTTCAGACAATTTTTAGATTTGAATTTTCACACTTGTCAAGAAGCTAGATTTTTGCAAAGAATATCGAGTTATCCAAAATTTTGATTTCAGATAGGACAAACAAATTGTTTGCAGAATTCTATTACAGAATTAATTAAACTTGTTTCAATAATTTCTACTGAAAACATTGTGATAAATAAGCTTATCTACTGTAAATTTGGTGCAATAATGTTGTCATTTTGAGAAAAATTAAAATCATTAAATGACAAAGCAGATTAGGATCATGAAATGGCAAAGCAATTAAATGACGATCACGACTTAAGCCGGGAAGAAAGTCCACCGTGAAAATCTCATCTAAAAAGTTTGTCTGAAAATATGCAGTGTTAAGACTTAAAGCATGCCCGAGTTTGTGTTAGTGTCACACTCCGACCAGTGGAAAATGATGCCACTCCCTGCAGCAACTGCATGGAGGGTGCTAAATTTTAGTATTTCTAACTTGTTGGTACCTTACCTTGGTTTATAGAGTATATAACACCTACAATTACAGCAAGACCATCAAAAACAACCAAAAAAAAGAATAAAAAAGTTACAAAATAAATAAAAAAACAAGGCTTAAATTGAATTTGAAAAAAAATAAACTTAAGAGAGGGAGAAAACTAAACTAGTAATTAGGCACTTATACTGTAAACGTTCATGCAAAAATATGCATCTATATTTAATACATACAAAAGGACTTGATATTATTTCATCTTCAAATTGGACACGTATATTAATATCTAGAGTACATTCTGACCATTATTACGAGCCGTTTGGGAATAAACTTTGGTATAAAAATACTTTGCTATCTACTTAAGCAATTGTCAATCAATAGATGTACAAGGAAAACTTACAAAAAGCTCAACATAAAGAAATGTTGTCAATGGAAAAGAGCTTGACTTGACGTGAGATGCGAGAGGCTTCGTGGAGTGGCATCTGTTTAAACTGTAGCAACCGTTATCACAATTTACAGCCCAAAATCACTCAATGCAAAATATGCAAGCATAAAAGTAGTATTATATTATTATATTAGTGGAAAGCCAAATTTGGAATTAAGAAAAATGTTGTGGGTTGGGTAAAAAAAAAAGTGAAAAAAATTCAAAATTGCCACAATGCAACAGTCTGCCATTCCTGGCACATAATCAAGTGGCACCCTCCTGGGACGGGTGCGCCCTCTGTAGGCCAGAGCTTGTACTTACGCGGTTGCTGTTCAGCTGCGGCACCTTGCATCCTGGTCGTCGACCGAGAAAACACATTACGAAGGAGTCGAGCAGTCTCAGTCAGTCTGAAATTTTTTAATTGATAGATTTATATATTATCAAACTTAAGAAAAAAAGTCTGTATCACTTCAAATTTAAAGGATATTTTCTAGAATATATTTTCATGCATATATAACATATAGAGGGAAATAATGACAAAAAACTTATAAATATATATACATATAAAAAATAAGCATTTTACAACTTTGTTTTTTTGAAATTCCTCAGGCATGATAAAGATCTAATAGAGACACAATACAGGTTATTTAATATTTGTGTGATGACATTTTTTCTAAAACCTTGTCCTGCTGTATTTCCATAAAAGACATCTGAACATTACAAGAAATCAACCTTGCCCAATAAACATAATCTCATAACTAAATAGATGGCTTCATTGCCATCATCATTTTATCATAAAAAGAAATTATAAATTCCAAATAAATAGACTCCTTGACATTTTTCCCATACCTTTCCCCGCATTATATACAACAGCAGATGTGTGAGGCTCTGTGGGGGTTTCTAGCAATTTAAGGGGGATTTTTTTCCCCAAAAAATTATGGTCAAATGGTAGCGTTGTCCTATGATTTTCAGGCAAAGTCAATGAAAAGCCTCACATTCCTGCTTAAATAAAACAACATTATTCCTTTTATAGATAACACACGTTTGCTGTTTATTTGACACTATTAAATATCCAATCCATGTGGTTGCTGAAAGAAACCCAAAACCTTGCACCGAAAACTTAACCGATAACAGGGTCTATTAGGTCCCACTTGATTACAATGGTAATGCCTGGCCCAATGTGATTTACGACAGTGAATATCTGGCCCAACTTGATTTATAACAGTGAACAACTGGCCAAATTTGATTTATGATTGGAAATGTTTGACTGTACTTGATTGGGATAATTTAACTCACCTTGAATTACAATTCCTGCCTTTCTTAACAAACAAATGACCCTGAAAACTGGTAAATCAAGTTGGGCCTCCAGGTCATGCTTAAACTTTGAGGTTTGAATACTACAGTGATCTGCCTGGTGCCTGTGTGGGTCACATAATGTGAGAGGGAATCACCTTGTACACAGCGTGGGGTCCATGTATTGCAACCAGCCTGGTATAATGAGTGCATCTCTACATATAAACCAAGCAAACATACCTCATTCTCTCACACAATACACATAGCCATTGTTACAATGCAAGAAAAAAAAACAAGCAATTTCTGATGAACCCATTGTAAACAGATATATTGATCTCTTAGTCATTGTGTAGTTCATGCTTTGAGATCCTTTAGAAATATTGGTTGATGTTGGTTCTTATTTGGTGAAAAAATATAAATGAAAATCAGACATGAAGCTAAGATATGTTTTGCCTTATCCTTATTGCTAAACATATTTCACACTTGATTCTAAGATTGTGTAAAATTAATGACTTTGTCTGTTATTTCCAAGTGTCTTGAAGTGAGATCAAGTCAATAATCTATTAATCTATTGTTATATGCATGCCTGACTTATAGGTCTAAATAATCATTAATGATTTGATGGCTTATTTCTAAAATTCCAATTTGGCTTGGAACAAATTTATAATCAAGGGATATTTCACCAAATTAGCATTTTTACCCCCTTACCTCGTATAAACCTCCGATGGTTCATCAAACCACGCGCATGATAACCTTTACAAAATAATTCCTCTTCAAATTTTAACTCTTTTCATGGTATCATTTTTTTGGTGAAAAATATTTCCTAGTAAATTTCATGTTTAGTCTTTCATCTGAAGTCCTTTCGCACATCATAATTTCCTTCTAATTGCAAATTCAAATAAATTAAACTCATGCTTACCATAAAAGCAGAAATGGCAATAGAAAAACTAACTTGTAGAACATCTACAGTCCTTACATACCTCGCCCTACCCAGGAATGACATTGATATAACAGGTCCCCAATATTTTCTAATTGGCACTAAAAATGGAAACTTGACCTTGACTTTACTTAACCTTGACTTTACTTTACTTTCCATTGGCATTCCTGAGAATTACTTTGATGTGATTTAAATAATATAGAATAACCTTTGTGATTTTGTGAATGACTTTGACATAAGCTTCATCAGACTGACATGACCTTCCTTTTCTTGGTGGTTATGGTGAATGACCTTTAAGTGACCTACATTCTCATGAGTGACCCACCTTTTCTTGGTAGCCCTGAGAACCACCTTGGCAGGATCTTCATTAACCAATTCCATTTCTTGCACCTCCTCTCTCAGTGACTTGAACATGGTTCTCTTTAACCTGTGAATGAAATGAATCAAAAGCATTCTTAATATCAAAGAAATTTACCGTAGAAGGTTCAGGTTTTATTGTTAATGTATAGAGCTATTCGGATGGATGAGGTAGAACTTAATGGTGGTAGAACTTAATGGTGGTAGAACTTAATGGTGGTAGAACTTAATGGTGGTAGAACTTAATGGTGGTAGAACTTAATGGTGGTAGAACTTAATGGTGGTAGAACTTAATGGTGGTAGAACTTAATGGTGGTAGAACCATTATGTTTTGAAGATGGATAAATATTTTAACTGAGTAAATATAACAGTTCTTAGTAAGAAAATTAATATTAAGAATACTTCAATAATTTCAATAAGCTCCAATAAGAATATTTTAAATTTCCTATGCAGACAGTACATATTGCAGGAGTGACTGGAGTATGTGGAGACTTACACTTTCCAGACGATATCCCTGAGGAGTGAGGTAGTGGGGATGAGAATGAGGCCCATCCAGAATATGGAACAGCCATACACGTGACTCGCCTACAACAACAACAACACACCATCAGTAACAGTCAATCCCAAGATGATTCAATCAAAACTGCTGAAGACATCTGTCTTTGTAAGTGTCTCAGTTGACATTTGCAGGGGAAATATTAATGGGTCATATTTCTACATGAAGAGAATGGCTTCACAAGATTTTCAATCAATCTTTAGAACTAGATGAATGTATATAATAACTGGAGATCTATTTTCCGCTCCCATTTGTTTTGCCTTAAGGGTTAGATGTTCGAGGTTTCAACTGGATTAAGCTGTAAGTCTATGGAGCATACTATTGGTCCATGGCAGCCATGTTTTTGGCACATACCGGTAGTTTCTGTTTACCCCATCAGATGGTGCTTTCATATGAGAAATGATTTGTGAGTGTGTGTCAGAGTACAAAGATTTTCTTATTTTGCAAACTTATGCAATGTTTATTTTTTTTAAATCAGCACTTGTTTATATTGATATTGACTTTTATGCTGAAAAACACCTATAATAATAATAAGAATATGCACAGTGAGTCGACAAAATGAACTTACCATCCCAACCATCTCCGGGGCAAGGTTAATCGTGGGCCACAGGTGCGAGTATATCCCAAAGAATACAAACCAACTCAGAATGCTGCCCCAGATTGCTAAGTGGGTCAACTGAAATCAGCCACATCACTCACATGAGTATAAACCACTGTCATATTCAATATGTGATCTATGAGCTTGATAATTAGGTCAAAACCTGATCAGTGCAACTGCACCTTGTTGAACAAGATAAAGATAATTTTATTTTCCGTTGATCATTTAAACAAGAATCAATAGCTTACAGCTAGTTATCAATGACAAGATGTACAGGGGAATCACTATCCATTAATCATATTTGAATGGTAAGCATTCCTTGTCCGTTTGGAATTTTTTCCAATTAAAAATTTACAAAAACCAAACAACATACCCAGGTCCAGGCACTGGTTTCTAGCCCTGCTTTCAGACATACCGTCACTACCACATACTGAAAACACAATCAATAGGTCAAGTTTGTGGTATTCAACAATATTTAACCATTCTTGAAGTCTTTGCTGAAGAAAATATCTTCCATATATATGTCAGGTTGTGTATCACATGATGTGTAAATTTTCTACGATTTATTCTACTGATATCCCATAAAAGTGCTACCAGTTGGTACCCTAGCAATAATTATACCATATTTATTGTCTTTGCCATCCTGTAGACCAAAATGTATGGATGTATAGTCATAACCCCTGAAAATATGTTTCTTGAAAGGCAATGATCAGAATTTTTTTTCTTCTGGGGATGACCCCTGTCATCATGTGACCCCTGTCATCATGTGACCCTGTCATCATGTTCCCCATTACGAGTTCTACTCACAGTGTACACAAAGTTGCCAAGGAACAAGTAGTCTCCAACCTGACCATTACTAAATGCAGCCTCTGCAACACAAAATAAACCATTCACAATACTGCTTGTTTTTGCAAGATTCATTCAATCATTCATCATAATTTTCTTTTCTCCTCAATAGGATCTTTAAATGTCTATTTATCACTGCATATCTGTATAATTTCTATCATTTATTTTGTTAATTCATACTTTGTTCATTTTAAATGCCTTTTTTGTGTAATATGGTTGTGTAAATAAATCTCATCTTTTAAAATATTTTCAAGTATTTAAGTATCGTTTTAAGTGACAAAGTAAGAAAGCACAGTACCTGATAACTCCATTAGCACATTGTGTGCACAAATTTACATTCAATCCAAAAATATTTGAAAACCTATAATTGGAATTCTTTATCATTTTTCTGTATCTTTTAGCTTGTAGGCACATTTTTGTGTGTGTATCAAAATATGATATTTGTTCATTCTGTAATAAAATATCTGGGTGCAAACAAGGAAATATCCTGTGATAATACCAATAGCCTTGTACTTCAAACTATAAGTTTATGACTTGGTATCAATCTCTTTAATCATCTGTGAATAGTCTTCATATACTGGTAAAATATTGGAAATTTGGGCTTTTATATCACTGTTTGTGGTTCTTGATGATGAATCGTCATGGCTTGTTCAGATTTTTAAAATCTTATAAATGATATTAATGTTATGAAGTAAACAATATCAAGTATACAGAAAAGTTCAATCTCACCATTAACTTGATGAAATATAAAGTTTAAGAATCAAATCAATAAAATTTATCTCTGTTATTAGTATTTCAAATATTTGCTTCAAATAATGTGTAATAATGATTTTGATAATTCTGGAAGTACCGTAAGTGGCTTTCCAGTGGAAAAAATTGCATCTATAAAACAGCCATGAGGGATTTCCAAATGAGAAATTATTGTGATATGTAAGTCTCCTAAATATTGTTCAACTTAGAACACAAGATAAACTGTAAGAAACATGAAGAATCTTAACACCAATAAGACATGCTGGCACAACAACAAAGTGATACCCGCGATGCTATTCTTCCTCACTAGAGGGCACTCACCAATGACACATCAAAATCAACCACCCCATGAAATCAATAAATATCATGATATCATGGCTGGGTGCTGACTGTCACGGTGGTGCCCTATTCATGACCAAAAAAAATGCAAATTTCCTTGTGCCACTATGTGGCATCACCTTACAATAGTCTCACCTTGCTCTAATGCTAATACTGACATCCAAAACAGTAGTATTGAATGGTACACAGAATTCAATATCCACAACCAGAATATCTGAAAAAGTAAACCACCAGAGGGAGTCACTATCAGGCTGCAGATCGATAATGCTGTATTCCATACAAACCCAGAGCATCATTTTGGATGTCTTTTCATTGATCTAGTCACATCATTCTATTGCACATGATACAAATACAGACATAATTTACACATTTCCCAAAGAAACTTAGCATGACTGAAAGGAATGGCAAATGGTTGTGTATGAATTTGTAAGGTGATGTTCTGTTTCACTTCAAAAAAGTGATCATTTACTACAAACTTCACAACCATTTTATGTATAAAGAAAGAGAAAACATACTTTTTTTAATTTATCAAAAACATGCATCTTTTTACACTTAAACAACTTCACATTAAATCTCATTTACCAAAGCAAAATATGTGTAATGTTTAAAATATACAAATAAAGAAGTCGTCTTATCATATAGACATGTTCCCTTAATCACTAATAAATCATTCATCATAATTTTCTGTTTCCATCATCAGGCGGCAATGTTGATAAGTGGTTTGGTAACTTACTAATACATTTAATTTATATTGAGCTAGCCTATCGCGACTGTCCTATGTTGGAGATGAACAAGACTATCCTGACTGTCCTGAGTTGGAGATGAGCTAGCCTATCCTGACTGTCCTACATTGAAGATGAGCTGGCCTATCCTGACTGTCCTGAGGTGGAGATGAGCTAGCCTATCCTGACTGTCCTACATTGAAGATGAGCTAGTCTATCCTAACTGTCCTACATTGAAGATGAGCTAGTCTATCCTAACTGTCCTACATTGAAGATGAGCTAGTCTATCCTAACTGTCCTACATTGAAGATGAGCTAGCCTATCCTGACTGTCCTAAGTTGGAGATGAGCTAGCCTATCCTAACTGTCCTAAGTTGAAGATGAGCTAGTCTATCCTAACTGTCCTACATTGAAGATGAGCTAGTCTATCCTAACTGTCCTACATTGAAGATGAGCTAGTCTATCCTAACTGTCCTACATTGAAGATGAGCTAGCCTATCCTGACTGTCCTAAGTTGGAGATGAGCTAGCCTATCCTGACTGTCCTAAGTTGAAGATGAGCTAGTCTATCCTAACTGTCCTACATTGAAGATGAGCTAGTCTATCCTAACTGTCCTACATTGAAGATGAGCTAGTCTATCCTAACTGTCCTACATTGAAGATGAGCTAGCCTATCCTGACTGTCCTAAGTTGGAGATGAGCTAGCCTATCCTAACTGTCCTACATTGAAGATGAGCTAGTCTATCCTAACTGTCCTACATTGAAGATGAGCTAGTCTATCCTAACTGTCCTACATTGAAGATGAGCTAGCCTATCCTGACTGTCCTAAGTTGGAGATGAGCTAGCCTATCCTAACTGTCCTACATTGAAGATGAGCTAGTCTATCCTAACTGTCCTACAATGAAGATGAGCTAGCCTATCCTGACTGTCCTACACTGAAGATGAGCTAGCCTATCCTGACTGTCCTAAGTTGGAGATGAGCTAGCCTATCCTGACCGTCCTACAATGAAGATGAGCTAGCCTATCCTGACTGTCCTACACTGAAGATGAGCTAGCCTATCCTGACTGTCCTAAACTGAAGATGAGCTAGCCTATCCTGACTGTCCTAAACTGAAGATGAGCTAGCCTATCCTGACTGTCCTAAGTTGGAGATGAGCTAGCCTATCCTGACTGTCCTACACTGAAGATGAGCTAGTCTATCCTGACTGTCCTACATTGGAGATGAGCTAGCCTATCCTGACTGTCCTATGTTAAAAATAAGCTAGCCTATCCTGACTGTCCTAAGTTGGAGATGAGCTAACCTATCTTGACTGTCCTAAGTTGGAGATGAGCTAGCCTATCCTGGCTGTCCGAAGTTGGAGATGAGCTAGCCTATCCTGACTGTCCTAAGTTGGAGATGAGCTAGCCTATCCTAACTGTCCTACATTGAAGATGAGCTAGTCTATCCTAACTGTCCTACATTGAAGATGAGCTAGTCTATCCTAACTGTCCTACATTGAAGATGAGCTAGTCTATCCTAACTGTCCTACATTGAAGATGAGCTAGCCTATCCTGACTGTCCTAAGTTGGAGATGAGCTAGCCTATCCTAACTGTCCTACATTGAAGATGAGCTAGTCTATCCTAACTGTCCTACATTGAAGATGAGCTAGTCTATCCTAACTGTCCTACATTGAAGATGAGCTAGCCTATCCTGACTGTCCTAAGTTGGAGATGAGCTAGCCTATCCTGACTGTCCTAAGTTGGAGATGAGCTAGCCTATCCTAACTGTCCTACATTGAAGATGAGCTAGTCTATCCTGACTGTCCTACATTGGAGATGAGCTAGCCTATCCTGACTGTCCTATGTTAAAAATAAGCTAGCCTATCCTGACTGTCCTAAGTTGGAGATGAGCTAGCCTATCCTGGCTGTCCGAAGTTGGAGATGAGCTAACCTATCCTGGCTGTCCTAAGTTGGAGATGAGCTAGCCTATCCTGACTGTCCTATGTTGGAGATGAGCTAGCCTATCCTGACTGTTCTAAGTTGGAGATGAGCTAGCCTATCCTGACTGTTCTAAGTTGGAGATGAGCTAGCCTATCCTGACTGTCCTAAGTAGGAGATGAGCTAGCCTATCCTGACTGTCCTAAGTTGGAGATGAGCTAGCCTATCCTGGCTGCTGTTGCTGGTTGAATTTGTTTACAACCAAGTTAGTGCAGCCAAGTTAGTCAGGCATGCTTGCCCAGCTTGTGCTACCCAAAATTAAATATACATTTATCAGATGGATATCACTTGCTTAGATGTTTGTTGGTAGTAAAACGAAAATATCCCAATTATTAGCATATATTAAATATATATAAATCTTTAAGTGAGCTGTGTGTTATGATAGTGCCAATCTATGTACCATGTTAACACCTCATGCAGATTACTGTTTCCACTTTAGTTGACTTGTAAATAACAAACTCAAATTTTAAAAAATCAGACAAGCACGGGCCATGCGTTACCTTAACATTGAAGAACTCAGAATTCTGTGAGGATTTATACAATGCTGGGAACCTCAACATGCTCTCTGCACTGCAATGCCGATCAAACAAACCAAGGGCCAACGGAGGAGCTGCTGTAAAAATCTGAAATCAAGCATGTCAGTAGCATGTAACATTTAAGATACCATATTGATCATTATCATATTGATTGTGTTTATGAAATTGAATTTTGAGAGGTTGAACAATTTGAAAGAATAACATTTTAGAAGAAATGTTTTAAGATCACCCATCTCAGACCCAAGACCAGTCAGCCAAGACCTTCAACCCCTGACCTACTGTCCTGATATGCCACAATGGACAGAAGAGCCACCCCAACCCTACAGCCCAAGACCCGCTACCCCTGACCTACTGTCCTGATATGCCACAATGGACAAAAGAGCCACCCCAACCCTACAACCCAAGACCCGCTACCCCTGACCTTCTGTCCTGATATGCCACAATGGACAGCAGAGCCACCCCAACTCTACAACCCAAGACCCGCTACCCCTGACCTACTGTCCTGACATGCAACAATGGACAGAAGAGCCACCCCAACCCTACAGCCCAAGACCTGATACCCCTGACCTTCTGTCCTGACATGCCACAATGGACAAAAGAGCCACCCCAACCCTACAACCCAAGACCCGCTACCCCTGACCTTCTGTCCTGATATGCCACAATGGACAGAAGAACCACCCCAACTCTACAGCCCAAAACCCGCTGCCCCTGACCTACTGTCCTAACATGCTAACCCTGATGACCTGCCCAGGCCAGACAGACCCAGCACCTCAGGCTGGGCTCTCCATTCCCAAGGACACCTTATCTTACTCACCACATTATACAGACCAATGGTCCACTTCTCAAATACAATCTGCCCCGAGAAGGCACTCACTATGGCAAACCAAAACTGAAAAACAGAAAACACTCAACATTAAACCAGTTAACAAGATTTCTTCACTTATTGCATCAAAAACAAACTTTTAATAAAAGAGTTCATATGTCGACCCATCTTGGTGGCAAAGTTAAATTGGTGCATAAACTATGGTGTAATGAGGTAGCGATATGAGATTTTGGTCCTTGTAAATGAATAAATCAATATTATTGACTGAATTAATAATAATAATAATAAATAGACATTTATATAGTGCCCATTCCACTCCGGTATACAACATTGACTGCATATGCTCTGGTTCAATCAGGCTTTTGGTTAAAAGATAACAATGGGCCATAGCAATCTGTTCTTGAGAAAAACCACCAAGTACTGCTCAATTCCTCCAGTATTAGGGCAAACATATATGACATACTGTGCAATATCGAAGTAATCCATCAAACAGTTCTCCTTTTATCAACCAGAAATTATGATACAAAATATCTCCTGTGACCTTGAGAAATAGATGAAGGTCATCCTTAGCAAGGGATTTGGAGGATACATACTAGTACTTATGTCCAATATCAAAGCCAAAATACCCAATAGTTCTCAACAAATCATCCGGAAACCAGCAAGTACTGCACAGACACAAAACTGCTCATGTGACCTCGAGAACTAGGTCAAGGTCAATCATATGCAATCCTATGCAAGGTATATAGGACTTACACAACCCTGTGCAAGATCAAAGTAATCCATTAAACGGTTCTCCTTTTATCATCCGGAAACCATAATTATATAAAATATCTCTTGTGACCTAGAGAGACTGATCAAGGTCATTCACCAGTAATCCCATACAAGGGAGTTGGGGGACACATAATCATGTGTGATGTCAAAGCCAAATACCAAATAGTCCTCAATATATCATTCAGAAACCAGCAAGTACTGCAGAGACACAAAATTGCTCCTGTGACCTTGAGATCTGGGTTAAGGTCAACCATATGCAATCCCATACAAGGTATATAGGACTTGCATAATCCTGTGCAATATCAAAGTAATCCATTAAATGGTTCTCCTTTTATCATCCGGAAACCATGATTATACAAAACATCTCCTGTGACCTTGAACAATCAGTCAAGGTCATTCATCAGCAATCCCATACAAGGGAGTTGAGGGACACATAATCATGTGTGATATCAAAGCCAAATACCAAATAGTCCTCAATATATCATTCAGAAACTAGCAAGTACTGCAGAGACACAAAATTGCTCCTGTGACCTTGAGAACTGGGTCAAGGTCAACCATATGCAATCCCATGCAAGATATTAAGGACTTACATAATTCTGTGCAATATCAAAGTAATCCGTCAAATGGTTCTCATGTTATCATCCGGAAAGTTCGGACACGCGGAATCGCGGACACGCGGAATCGCGGACGGAGCTTGATACAAGGTCTCCCCTCCCCCTACGGGTGGGTCGACAACAATCTCATTTTTGAGGCATTTACAGCAAAAAGGCTTATGGCAATAGGCTACCTGTGTGTTGCATGACTTTCACTTATGATCAATATAAACATATCAAACTCTATATTATTGAGGCTTTCAGATACAATGTATTCCTATATCATACAGGTATCCAAGTTTCATTCATAATTTATAATATACTTTAGGCTGTCACATTCACTTATCTCAGATATTTATATGACTCACCTCAGTGAAATCTATGTAGATATCTGTATAACTCACCTCTATTACATATAGGCAGACATGTATATAACTCACCTCTACAGGCAGACATCTATATAACTCACCTCTATAGGTATATATCTATATAACTCACCTCTATTACATATAGGCAGATATCTATATAACTCACCTCTAGAGGCAGACATCTATATAACTCACCTCTAGAGGCAGACATCTATATAACTCACCTCTAGAGGCAGACATGTATATAACTCACCTCTATGACATATAGGCAGACATGTATATAACTCACCTCTATGACATATAGGCAGACATGTATATAACTCACCTCTATGACATATAGGCAGACATCTATATAACTCACCTCTATGACATATAGGCAGACATGTATATAACTCACCTCTATGACATATAGGCAGACATCTATATAACTCACCTCTAGAGGCAGACATCTATATAACTCACCTCTATAGGTATATATCTATATGACTCACCTCTATAGGCAGACATGTATATAACTCACCTCTATAGGTATATATCTATATGACTCACCTCTATGACATATAGGCAGACATCTATATAACTCACCTCTAGAGGCAGACATCTATATAACTCACCTCTATAGGTATATATCTATATGACTCACCTCTATAGGTATATATCTATATAACTCACCTCTATAGGTATGTATCTATATAACTCACCTCTATGACATATAGGCAGACGTTCTTGTAGAATGAGTATAGGATGAGTTTGGTGAGTCTGCTGTAGCTCCAGGCACCGTGCACCAGCAGCAGCTTGTTGAGGAAGCGGAACTGAGCGATGGCGTAGTCTGAGGCACACGCTGCTTGTAAGCCTTCCACACCAGATATACCAATACCCACATGTGCAGACTGCAAGTATTCCATAAGAAAATTGCAATTTTATGATATTTTGCAGTAATTCAGGCCTAAATCATCTTATATTGTTGCAAATTGATCAATTTATCTATCTTTTATTTTTGCAAATTTCACATTCTAAATGGTATTCCAGTAACTGCAGTTTACTTCAAAATGGCAGCATCCCAGACAACTCAGAGATAGCTTTTAGTTTTTTTGAAAAAAATCTGAACAAAATGAAAATAAATCTGAACAAAATGGAAAATAGAAAGAATTGGGGTAAATTATGTATCTTGACTATGCATTTTGACTATATAATGGAAAATAGATTAATATAAAAAAATACTGAGGGAAATAACTTTGTATATATTCACTAAACACACTTTTATAGATATTTTGGTGGTAAAAATTGGTCTTTGCAATTAATCTAAGTTGTTGGATAAGATAACTTGATGACTTGACTTTGTATTTGGAATGAGTGTGTACACAGACCTGGATCATGCCGACGTCGTTGGCTCCGTCTCCGATGGCTAGAGTGATGGCATGTACCTGATGTTTGACCATTTCTACGAGTTCTGCTTTCTGCAGCGGGGAGACTCTGCAGCAGATGACCGACTTACACGAGATGGCAATATCCAGGAAGTCATGGCGACAGTCGTATGACAACGCATACTTCAGCGTCTGAATTAGTAAACATCAAAACTATACCAAATCACATCATAAATACTGCACATTTCTTTGTTTCAAAATCAATTTTTTTTCTCGTAACCATTAAAATTTTAAAGATGATCATACCTTTCCGTCAATAATTAATGCAACATCATTGTCTTTTCTAAGCTGGTCTCCAAATTCCTGTATATGCCTTTTCAAACATTCCCTGGTATTCTGAAGAAAAAAAACCCAGCATAAATGTTTCAAGAGAAAGTGCTATCATTGAACCTAAATATGTATTTTTATTTAATAATTTGCCACTCATATCTTATTCAAATCTAAGATTAATCATTACTCCATATACATTGGATCAAGTCAGCCGCGAAAGCAGTTTTCATTCAGCTAAACTAATAAGATACAAGACAACTTTGAACATTTTTTCCAAATTTGCCCATGCCATCATGGTAACCTATTATCTGTTCATAAACATGATGACAATATAAAGCTAAAAATTATCGGTTCACTAAAGTTGATGCTTTATAAAAAACAAACAATTCTAGATCCAAAGTTGGTAACCGGATAGTATGGATCATTGCTGTATAATCTTTGACTGACAATATCTATTTCTGCTCTTTCTATGTTGAGAAATCTTAACTTTATGAACTACAGCTTTGCATTGGTGTGTTGTGATATAAGGCCTAAATATCTGGTGCATCTTCAATTTGAAATAAAAATAAAAATTATTGAGAGCTCAAAAATAAAAAATAAAAAAAATACTATAATAATCTCTATATATTTTTTAGACAGAATTGAATAAAATGAAGAAAATTTTTTTGGTAAGAAATCTAATTCAAAGAATAGGATTATAAAAAGGGGAATTGGGTCATGCTGACATTCATTTGTAAAACAAATAAGTTGCAATCAGAGATTGCTAGATGTCACACCCTGTGTAGATCTGGGTGTAAAATATGTTGCCTACCATATTGAAATTCAGTGATATTGTTGTCTATGATTTGTATATATTGTATAGACTGGCCTTCGGCACATTATGACCAGACCTTATGTCCAGTACCAAACCAATTTCACAGTACCATTTAACATCAAATTCATGATTAAACTACATGAAATGGGCACTTTTTTTAGTCAAGTCAAGCCATTGTCAGTGTGCTGCAGTTACCATATTGGATTCTGCAGATATAAATTTCTTGAATTCTGATTGGTTGGTAAGTGATCAAGGAATATCTTTGTTAATTAAAAATGTACATGATTAAAATTAATACCAAACACATTTACGTACTGTAATAGGATACAGGGAAGGTGTGAAAAACATTTCATTTAGTATGGAAAGATACTATGTGGTATAAATGACCAAAATACTAACACCACTTCCACGTTTTGTCAATTGAAAGTAGGTGGAAAGTAACATGTCTCACCTTCTGGTGGGACATAAAACTTGAAAAATAAAAAGAGAGAGCACCAAAATGCATCACTGTAGCAAAAATCTAATCCTTGCCTAACATGAAGCAATACATAAAATTTTACCTCATAACTCTTACAGACATTAAAAAAAAAAAAGATTGCCTATCAGTTACTATCATAAAACTGGACAGGTCAGGGCTGATGTTATCTTCATATCTCATAATTTTCGTATTTTCTGTATTTTTTCATTTTTATTGAAAAAATGTTCACTTTAAATACATCACTAAAATCTGCATTGACGGTGTTAAATGACTTAACCTTTTCTCCTATATATCAAAAATGTGCAATACTTGGAGCGTAACCAAATCAATGGACATGAGCTGTCTTAATATGTTATGCAAATGTATGCTAAAATCTGTGCACAGAATTATTTTTTGTCATCATCAAATGCTGTTTTTCATTTTATTATTATCTCGGCAAGAATAATCAAAGCTTGTGTTGAATAGATTGAAGATAGTGTTTAATACTCACATCTAGACTATGCTCGTTGACTATGAGTAGTGGCATGCCCTGAGACAGAAGTTTACATGAATATCCTGAAATAAGAAATAAAACATATCACAATCAGTGGATGCTTGGTAAAATCAAGACTTTTTCTGTTTTCCTCAGAAAATATAAAAATATTGCATGTGAGATATTTTTAACTGAGGCTTCTGTTTGCTCTTCATCCCTTGTGAAATAACCAAACCTACCAATATTGAAAGCTGTATCCTTTTAAATAACCAAACTTATTAATATTGAAAGCTGTATCCTTCAGATAACCCCAAACCTACCAATATTGACAGCTGTATCCTACCAGTATTGACAGCTGTAACTTTTTAACTAACCAAACCTACTAATATTGACAGCTGTATCTTTTTAGATAACTGAACCTACCAGTATTGACAGCTGTATCTTTTTAAATAACCAAACCTACTAATATTGACAGCTGTATCTTTTTAAATAACTGAACCTACCAGTATTGACAGCTGTAACTTTTTAAATGACCAACCTACTAATATTGAAAGCTGTATGCTTTTAAATAACTGAACCTACCAGTTTTGACAGCTGTAACTTTTTAAATAACCAAACCTACTAATATTGACAGCTGTAACTTTTTAAATAACCAACCTACTAATATTGAAAGCTGTATGCTTTTAAATAACTGAACCTACCGATATTGACAGCTGTATCCTTTTAAATAACCAAACCTACCAATATTGACAGCTGTCTCCTGCTTATCTCCAGTTAACACCCATATCTTGATATCAGCCTTCATTAAGTTGGCTATACTCTCTGGTACACCCTGTAAACACAAACGCATCCATGGTTTAAGTTTAGTAAAGACATTTTTATTTATTGTCAACAAGACTTTCAGATATTGGATCGCATGACCTTAGAATTTAAGTCACTGATGAGTACACCATTTTGAGACATTGATAAGATACATCTTTGGTTTAAGTTTGGCAATGCCATCTTGTTTTGTTATCAACTTATCAAATTCAAAAGTTTTTTAAAGATTGGGTCAAGAACTAACAAATGCATCATTCTGAGACATTGACATGATGTGCCCATAAGATAATTCTGTATTCATTTTTCATGTTCACAAGATTTTCAGAAATAGGTCTCATGACCATAAAATGTAGGTCAAGGTCACCAAACATGGTCACCATTTTGAAACATTGATAAGATGTATCTACGATTTAAAGTAAAACTATCCTTATTTGTTGTCAACTTATCATGTTCAAAGGTTTCTCAAAGATCAGGTCACATGTACTTTAAAGTATTTTTCACTAAAGTTTCAAAAATTAAATATTTTTTGTTCTCAAATTATCATTTTAACAAAATAGGCCAGATGCCCATAAGCCTGTAAGGTGCAGGCTACCACAATAACCGTTACCCAAAATTTGCTGAGGGGTAAAGACAGAATATCACAAGGCCCCATCCGGAAAACAAGTTTTTATCTATGATTTCAGAAAGCATCTCTCTCTCTCTTCATTTCAACCATATTTATGCTGATAAAACTGACTGTGAAGTGGAGTAAAACAGCTTATAAGGATCTTGTATAAACAAAACATTCTTGATATTTGTGTGCGCTATTCCCGGCGGAATATAAATTTCTTTTAAATTTTTCTATTACCTCTTGTAATTTGTCCTCAATAGCTGTTGCCCCCAACAGTCTTAAGTTCTGAAAAAAGAACAATGATTCCGTAAATAATCTTCATGAGGTAGTTAAATAACTGAGTTATATTATAAAAAAGCTGAATCAAATCTTAAATTAACTGAGTCTTTTAACTTTAACTTGAATACAGATTAAATTAACTGAGTCTTTTAACTTTATTTAATACAAATCAAAACCTGTTTTTTAGTTAAATGTATATTAAAATCAAATATGAGATACTTTGATGAGCATATCTTGTGTGATACTGACCCTCTCTATGAGTTCGGCAGCCTCTTCTAGCTTCTTCTCGCGGTCCTGGATGGAGGTACTGGCCTTATAATATGTGTGCTTCCAGTCTTCATAGAACTCTTCCGATATATCTGCCACAGCGCAGCACAACGTACGCAGACCTGAAACAAGCCAAGTGTGCTCAAATAATAACGGCTCAGTCTATCCTACAATGCCACCGCACAGCACAACGTATGCAGACCTGAAACAAGCCTCACGTGCTCAAATAATAACAGCTCAGTCTATCCTACAATGCCACCGTGCAGCACAACGTACGCAGACCTGAAACAAGCCTCATGTGCTCAAATAATAACAGCTCAGTCTATCCTACAATGCCACCGTGCAGCACAACGTACGCAGACCTGAAACAAGCCTCATGTGCTCAAATAATAACAGCTCAGTCTATCCTACAATGCCACCGTGCAGCACAACGTACGCAGACCTGAAACAAGCCTCATGTGCTCAAATAATAACAGCTCAGTCTATCCTACAATGCCACCGTGCAGCACAACGTACGCAGACCTGAAACAAGCCAAGCCAAGCCAAGTGTGCTCAAATAATAACGGCTCAGTCTATCTTACAACTATCATGCCTGTGATCCATTAAATCTTTCCCAATATATGGTGCCCACCTATTTTTGTTTTATTATGACTTTATGCTGATATATCCTCAAAGAAAAAACTATGTAGAACTAGTTACACACTATAGTAGTATGGAGCATTGTATTTGATACTGATTGACTTGACATGATATTTTTATTGCAACTAATAATGGAATGAAAGGCTGACAAACCTATAGTGGCAAAGTCTTGGAGGTGCTGCAGCGTGATGTCCCCATGCTTGGAGGTTGATGCTAACCTTTCATATATCACAGTGTCCTACAAATCACAAGTCCATTCTGAATTTTACATATGCCTATGAAGAGAAACTGAAGGATTAAACATAATTTCTTCAAAGCAATCATTTGTGATCGATATCAAAGTATTTAATACAAGTAAGCAATACAAACTGATGTCTTAATACATCATCAGAGTTTTGGCTCAATGTTAAGGAAAGTGATACTGATTTTTTCTTACTGAATGACAGAAGTATCAAGTAATGCCATCTGGTGGCAACTTACAGCGCCTTTAATCATGAGCTTGATCTTGCCATTAGGCATGCGCACCACCACAGACATCCTCTTACGCTCACTTGTGAACTCTAGAACATTCATCACCTCTATCTTCTCTGGCTTTCCCATCTACATAATAGAAAGGATGCAGAGTCATAAAAGGCTAATTATTGGTGATTATTGTCTAAACATAATACTATAAAGCTTAAGCAAAGATATTAAATTTATAAATTGGATATGCTACTTCAAAAAAATTTAATTTTTTGTTTAATCTTAAACAAATCAAGTTAAGAACTGACTTATTTTGATACTTCTGAAAATTCAAAAATTCAATTTAAACCATGACATTTGGGGGGGTGGGGAATATCTGGGTTTTTTTTACTATAAATATCATTTTGACACAGCAGTAGTTATGCATACCACTTTTAAGATAATATGTGTTGGTGTACGTGTGTCAAACACGTATCCTAGTTTTTTGGCAGCCAGCACTAGCGCCCTCTCATCAGGAGATGAAGCCTGGTATACGATCTCATTCTCGCCTGCGTTATAGTTGGTATCTCTTTCTGGGACCACAGTGTGACAGATGGCCATCAGTTCCAAGAAGTCGTGGATCTCTGCAGCTGTCTCGTGTCCGGTCCGTAGATTCTGGAGGAGGTTGGCATCATCAAAGTAATGCTCAGCATCCTGCTCATCACTAACATCAACATAAACAGTAAACAACATTAACCAAACAACTAATATATATCCAACAATTATATTGACTGATCCACTAACAAACATAACCCTATCAGGATACACATGGATTGTTATATGGAAATTAATCATTTCTTGATCGTCTTGAATTTTATTTGAAATTTTTGTTTTTTTGCAATGATAAATATCAAAAGAATAATACTTCTTTTCTGGGCAAATATATTTTTTTCTTTATCTATGATAAAAAAGAAAAAGGAAAATATTTTCCATGAGCAAGAATTTTCTTGCAAATCATGAGGCACAATTTGGTTTTATGTTGTAAAAGTTTGAACTCTGTTATCTGCAGATTTCTTACACCAAGTGCCTATAAACCTCTACCACGTGGCTTTACCATTAACTCTATATATTTTTATAATATTAATCATCCTTGGCAGTATTTGAAATGACATTGATAAAATAGTTAATTTTTTGTAAAAGTAATAAAAAAAATGGCACATTTTGAAATTATATCTAGGAATATGCCAAAATAAAATCAATCGACATTCTTTCATTTTTTATAACAAATTGTGCTCAAAACAATTCCATGTGGTTAATACAGTGAAAATTGACTGTTTAATTGATAGGGACCAGGAAAGCATCATGCTTTCATTTTGGAAATTTCATCCCAATGCATTGATAACTCAGTTCTCTTACAAAGTGTAACCTTATAATGCAACCTTAAAATTTAACCACAACATTTACCCATCACGTGTAAACTTGCTCTATTCTCTTGTCAACAAAAAAGGTTTTAAAAATCACACTCACACTTTTTCTTCTGACAATTAGGTGGTTCTATCACAATTTAATCCAAAAAATCACACATGGCCTTATAAAGATTAATTAATCTTAATTTCACATCTAAAAATCATGTAATGTTTGAGCGATACTTTCTAAGATCCACATCTATTTTTTTTAAATGGCAAAATATGCACCTTTACCAGATAATGTGATTAAACTCTGTTTTGTGAATGAAAATCGAAATGTGTTAAATCAGTTCTAACAAAAATATTGTCAGGCGCAGCTAATTCATCAAGCAATTTATGAAAAATAATCCTTCACAAAAGTGAAAAAGGACTGTAAAATTGAGATAAAAATTTTGATTTCAGTTTTAATCCAAGTCTATCTATGATTTTGATTCACTATATTTTCTGGATAAAACTTATTTATAAATGAGAACAAAATTATCACTTAAGATACCTCAATCATTCTCTATTTTTTTTTCCAAATAAACAAATTTTATCCACTTATATCACAAAACTTGAAACTTATAAAACTGAATTACATCCATATGCAATTAGAAATAAAAAGTTTATCACAATTTTTTTGCATATGTTTGCACAAGTAGCCAAGATGGTTTGGAAAGTGGAAATATTTGTACAATATTTGACAGTCCATATATTAAGTTCTACCTACTCTGTTTCATTATCATGAAAATATGATCCCATTCTGAAAACAAACATCAATGATGCAATGACAAAACAACAGCATCATGCAATCACAATCAAAATACAGACATATCTGCATTGTATCATCACAATCAATCAGCCCCACTTCTTATTTGGGAAATATATTGGGGAAATATACCACAACAAGTACAGCCTAATTCAATGAAAACAAGCTATTTTTTCTCACCCATATTTGACCCCGGCTATGCTGCACTTGCGGAACTCCATGACGTTACGTGTGAGGGTACCAGTTTTGTCAGAGAAGATGTATTTGACCATGCCAAGCTCCTCGTTGAGGTTAGATGTTCTTGCCATGGCTGGAGTGTCGGTTTCCTCCTCGTACATATCCATGTCCTGCACAATAACATTACATGTCACATTTCCTTCTCCTTTTTCACTAGAAGAAAATTGGTAAGGACCGAAACAAAGTATGGACCGAAACAAAGTATGGACCGAAACAAAGTATGGACCGAAACAAAGTATGGACCGAAACAAACTATGGACCGAAACAAATTGGAGATGCTTAAGTAGGTCAAAATGGAAATAATCAGGCTATATCATGGTTCATTAGAACCACACCCCTTACATTGTGGCCCCATATAACCATATCCCCTTACATTGTGGCCCCATATAACCATATCCCCTTACAATGTGGCCCCATATAACCATATCCCCTTACATTGTGGCCCCATATAACCATATCCCCTTACAATGTGCCCCATATAACCATATCCCCTTACAATGTGGCCCCATATAACCATATCCCCTTACAATGTGCCCCATATAACCATATCCCCTTACATTGTGGCCCCATATAACCATATCCCCTCACAATGTGGCCCCATATAACCATATCCCATTACAATGTGGCCCCATATAACCATATCCCCTTACAATGTGGCCCCATATAACCATATCCCCTTACAATGTGGCCCCATATAACCACATCCCCTTACAATGTGGCCCCATTTAACCACCATCAATATATCCAAAGCAGGCGGTGATATGACCTGACATGCCCGACATATCCCACCATGCACAACTCACCCAGTTAATGAAGATTGCCTGTGTGAACTTGACGACCTCCAGAGTAACTTGTAGACTGATGGGGATAAGATTGTTATACAGAATGATGAACGTCAGCAGGTTGTATCCAAAGTTGCTGGGTTCCAACTCTGGAATAAACAATGAAATAAGGCACTGAAATAACCACACCAATTTGTGCGACCATAGCAGGGCTTCCTCATATACTAGGCTTACCACCAGTTCCCATCAAAGCTACAGCCATATAAGTTGATATAACTAGTTAACATGTTTGCCTTGTATAACAGACACCAAAATCCTTATTGTCAATTCTTGTCAAATCTGATTTGTGGCAAAAAATTATTTGAGAACAAAAACTTTTCACTCTGTCCTCTGTTGGCCATGCACTGTAAATAATTTACAAAAAAAAAAAAAAAAAGTTGTCTGAATTATGTGAGAATACAAATCCTTTGCAAAAATATATGGAAAGTGAGAACAAAAGAGTATTATAGAGCTAGGTTATACCTGTACAAGGCCTAATATCACAGGTCAAAAAGATATCTGGAAGAAGTACAGGAACTGTATGTGATCCAAATATTGGCTTATATATTAAAATATATATCATATACATGTACATGATTTAATAGATTCAACTCGCTTCATGTAGGAAGGAAACAATCTTAGCATATTGAAAGTAAAAATCATTCATTTATAATGCTTTAGTCAAGTCATGTGAGATAATTCACTAAGTACATATTTCAACAAAATTTTTAGTTCTCTAAAAAATATTTCCTGTCATAAAAGCCATAGCTAGGAGGGCCTCCAATGAGGCTAGGCATTATCTAATAAAACAAAAATCATAAAAGTGTGTTTTTATTTCAAAAGAATTTAACAGAATGTGTCACTGATATTTCTTCAAAATGATGATATATTAGCCCCCTTCTTATGGCTCCCCCTAGTGTCAGATGAGATATATGTTTTTATATAATGCAGGATTTATTCCAGTGGACTCCCTTTCACCATTCACTGTTACCAGTCACACTCAATTGTACTTGGAAATGATTTGTCTCTCAGTGGCATGAAAAACACATTCACCAAAAATCCGTAATATAATGTATTCATAATCTGGCCAACAATGCGGTTATTTAAACTATTACACTGAAATAAAATGAATACACTAAAAAAGTCTAATGTAATATCTACACTAAAAAACCAACTAATCCCTTCTTGGGTGTAGAGGGGCAGATTCAAATTTTATTTATGTTTTAATCTTGGGGATATTAACATATTTGCTGGAACAAAAATACTTTATCTGCCTCCAAAAATAAGTTCAGCTATCAACAGAAATGACTAAATATGCAATGTGACAGACACACAGACAGTATGTGCAGCTTAACATATATCTGTCCACCACTGGCCAACTCAAACTTGAATTCAGCCTCACCATTCCAGGTACAAACAGGGCAAAAGCAGAACGCTGGAGGGAAGGAGGGACAAACATAAAACGTCCACTAGGTGGAGCACACATCTGATGTCAGCTCCACCTAGAGTCAGCCAATAACATTAATTCCTAAATTCTTCTAGGGGCTGTTTGTTAGCTGATTTTAGCTGACTTTTGTTTGTGTAACATATAAAAAATGCACCTGTAGGTGTAAATCAAATTAACATTTATTTTCATATAATATTGTACCATTCCCTTGCCTGTAATTCTAATAACATGACAGCATATGCCAAGAGCAGTGCATGCACTGAACAGGTCTCTCTGGACGGAACAAAGTGATGTGCACTCCACCGTGGTGATATTATCATCACGGTGGACTGCACCTCTATTCTGAGAGTCCAGAGAGTGAAGGATAACATACGGGTGATTAGTACGCAATGATACAAGAACTAGGATGTGTTGTGAGAATTCTTTTAATCTTACCTCTCTCTGCACACATTAACACAAACAAAAAAGTTTAACTTTGTACATTTGTTTACCATAATCATTATTATGTGGGACTAAAATAATACAAGTGAGTAAACCTTTAGCATCATTACATCACAATTTCTATGTGTGCATTTCTGTGCGATATATGCTTACTGTAATACTATATCAGGAGACAAAGGCAAAATGGCAAATTTTCATAAATTAAGTAATGTTATCATTTTTATTCATAAATTTATTCATATTATCATTAATACTATTATTATCAAATATGACCACATTTCTTTCAATATATAACATGTAAATTTGGAAGGACTTGATCTAATTTTTGCACACAATAGACTATCCAATATTACAGTACTTAGTGTGCATCAGAACATACCACAACAATCCTGCACACACATTCAGAAATCACCATGTAGCGATCCTACAGAGTGTGCCTATAGAACTTGGTGATTTATACTGGGACATGTACAACACTGGAATTTTTCTCACTTCTCAATATTTACTAAAATTACAGCTGAAAATACATTGAGGGGATTCATTAGAGGACAAGAAAAGGGAAATCTAATCAAACAATCATTGCAAATAATCACTGATAGCATTTAGCAAAGGTTCAAAAATTATCACCAAATGTTTTGAAGGCAAACAAAAAAGAAAGAAAAATGGTAGATCATCCAATTTTGAGTTGTCTCAGGAGAACCATATTTTTGAAAAAGAATTTGTTGACCCCATTCCAAGTTATAAATCATGAACCTTTTCTAATGGATAAAATATGTGGCTTTGGGAGAAATCAACAGGAGTAGAAACTGCAAAGCATTTGGCAAGTTTACAGGAAAAAGACTCCATTTTCATGTAAGTAAAGCCAGGAAAATAAATTATTTTGTTTCTGGTAAACCTGAGGGTAAAAGTTGATAGGTTGGGAAAGAAGTTCAAAGAACACTGACCAAAGTGTTTGTTTATACTATTTTTGTTATGATTTGAAAAAAAACCTGCATGCCAAAAATTCTGATTAATTATATCCAGAAACAATAAATCTGTTTCCAGGCCTCATTTGACTTGGAGTTTATAAAATATCTTGCCAGAAGGTAGCTTTGCATTTGTCATTGTTTGTTTTTAAGGCATTGTTGACTTACCATCAAATCCTAAATAGTTGTGTTTGCCTGCATTGTGGGCTGTCCAGATCTCACTAGCAATCGTACTGATCAAGGACACAGCGATCAGCAGAATAAACAGCATCAAAATCTAAAATCAACAAATATTGGAAATATGCTTCAATCTGTCTTCTCTAAAAATGTAAAAAAGTAATTTATTTTCAAACAGTTAAATTTGCTCTTTTTTTTGGTGTTTATAGTTTTTTTTTGTATTTTAAAAAAGGCCCTGCTGGGATTTGAACCCAGGATCTCCTGTTTACTAGACAGGCGCTTTAACCAACTAAGCCACAGAGCCAGCTGGCAGTGGCAGTGTGTTCAGGCTGGTGTTACGGTCCCGGGTGGACTCGGGGCTGCCAAGGCAGGCACCCATTCTAATGTATTGATTTCTCATATTCAACATGGGAGCGTGCAAGTGGCCAAACACCACTGCTCAAGTACAACAAATCATTACTTCAAAATGATCTGACAGCCTTATTTGTACAAAATGAACATGTGTAAACTCCGAAATGGACAAAGACATGAATTCTATGAAACACAGTCCTCAAATATCATAAAACGAGTTTTTCATTTTTGTCAATTGAAATAGCATGATACTTTATAATAATATTTTCATTTAAAAAAGAATAAACTCAGAGTCATGTGGGTCCCCTGCCCTGATTAATATACAGTGTAATGCCTCAGTCACATTTGCGCCGATTGCAGTAAAGATGCCGGCCGATGGGTATTTTTTACAAAATCGACAGGCAGTTCAGATTGCCGTGCGGGCACCGGGAGATCATCGGCCACAATTGGGCATCTTTAAGACGTCGGGCGGGTCATCGGGAACTTTTAGCTGTTTCCCCGATGTATTATCAGCAAATATCATCTGAGCATTTTTGGAAAAATTATAGAGTCCGCAAATTGTATGAATGGATGGAAGCATGACCACACTAATGCACAGACACACAGATGCTGCCTGTTTTAATATCCCCCTAAAAACTTTCATGGGGGACAATAACATATTTATTTAACCTTTTCATCTATTTTTGACCTTTTTGAGAAAGCATCGATTTAATACTGTATCCCCCTAAAAAAACAATAAGCAATGTCAGCACGGCTTCATTTATAATCTAATCCCAAGGCAATAAGTCGATAATTGATGACTGAGAGACTCAGGCATCTTATGCAACCCAATGTTATCTGGGGCCGGAACATCAGACAAATTGCTCACATCAGTCTGTCTGATTAACTATTCATTAACACTCCAAGTGGATATGTAATAGATCATGAAAAATTTCAGGCCAAGTGAATCTATCGTAATGTCCCTTGGAGATCTTTAGATATTCTAGACCATCATATGGAAATGAGAATTTGCATATCCTGCACAGCGATGATGTTTTGGGAGAGCTGTTTATGTACCCTTGACTGTGATATTGGGGGGAGGCAGTATATATACCCTAGACTGTGATATTGGAGGGGAGGGCTGTTTATATACCCTTGACTGTGATATTGGGGGGAGGCAGTATATATACCCTAGACTGTGATATTGGAGGGGAGGGCTGTTTATATACCCTAGACTGTGATATAAGAGGGGAGGGTGAAACGGAAGAAAGGGCTGCCTCAAGGCAGGGACATAGAGGGAAGGGTTGTTTAAAGACAGGGATATAGAGGGAAGGGCTGCTTCAAGGCAGTGACATAGAGGGCAGGGACATAGAGGGAAGGGCTGTTTCAAGGCAGGGACATAGAGGGAAGGGTTGTTTCAAGGCAGGGACATAGAGGGAAGGGTTGTTTCAAGGCAGGGACATAGAGGGAAGGGCTGCTTCAAAGCGGTGACAAAAAGGGAAGGGTTGTTCCAAGGCAGTGATAAAGAGGGAAGGGTTGTTCCAAGGCAGGGACATAGAGGGAAGGGCTGTTTCAAGGCAGGGACATAGTGGGAAGGGTTGTTTCAAGGCAGGGACATAGAGGGAAGGGCTGTTTCAAGGCAGGGACATAGAGGGAAGGGCTGTTCCAAGGCAGGGACATAGAGGGAAGGGTTGTTTCAAGGCAGTGATAAAGAGGGAAGGGTTGTTCCAAGGCAGGGACATAGAGGGAAGGGTTGTTTCAAGGCAGTGATAACGAGGGAAGGGTTGTTCCAAGGCAGGGACATAGAGGGAAGGGTTGTTTCAAGGCAGGGACATAGAGGGAAGGGCTGTTCCAAGGCAGGGACATAGAGGGAAGGGTTGTTTCAAGGCAGTGATAACGAGGGAAGGGTTGTTCCAAGGCAGGGACATAGAGGGAAGGGTTGTTTCAAGGCAGTGATAAAGAGGGAAGGGTTGTTCCAAGGCAGGGACATAGAGAGGAATGGACCTGAAACTGACCTGTTTGTTGACAATCTTTTCCACAGTGGATCTTTTGAGTGGAGCAGAGGTGGAGTTTAGCATGAGTTTAGTCTCATGTCCTGTGTAGACCACACAACCTGTAACACGAAAATCAAATTCTTATAATAATGCATGAGAACACATTGACTGAATAATAAATACTATTATAAATTTGCCAATAGAAACTAAAATTCAAGTGGAGGTAAATAGCTCAGGGATTGGAACACTACATAGAATTAATCCAAGGAAGGGAGCTCTGCAGAGACATAGTCCAAGAAGGGGAACACTGCAGAGACATAGTCCAAGTAGGGGAACACTGCAGAGACATAGTCCAAGTAGGGGAACACTGCAGAGACATAGTCCAAGTAGGGGAACACTGCAGAGACATAGTCCAGGTAGGAGAACACTGCAGAGACATAGTCCAAGTAGGGGCACACTGCAGAGACATAGTCCAAGTAGGGGAACACTGCAGAGACATAGTCCAAGTAGGGGAACACTGCAAAGACATAGTCCAAGTAGGGGAACACTGCAGACAGAGACATAATCCAAGTAGGGGAACACTGCAGAGACATAGTCCAAGTAGGGGAACACTGCAGAGACATAGTCCAAGTAGGGGAACACTGCAGAGACATAGTCCAAGTAGGGGAACACTGCAGAGACATAGTCCAAGTAGGGGAACACTGCAGAGACATAGTCCAAGTAGGGGAACACTGCAGAGATATAGTCCAAGTAGGGGAACACTGCAGAGACATAGTCCAAATAGGGGAACACTGCAAAGACTTAGGCAGTGTTCCCCTATCTGATGCTCAAATATGTAAACAATTTTTTGTTGCTTTGTGGTACCATGTCTCTATCACAACTTACCAAAGATCCACTTGGTGTTTCTCAACATAGCACCTCTCAACAACACCTGGTCAGGACCTAGAGGCAATGCTCTGCAAATAGACACAATCAGCCATTACATATAGACATTCTACATAAGAAAATATATAGACTTTCAATATGAGATGAAACTTTCACTTTGTTGTGATGACATTCGATCCCGAGGGGGATACTCTCATAGTCAGCGTTACCGGGGAAGCTGGGCTAAATAGGGTCCTTTTCGCTGATATTTTCCCTAAGACGGGTTAAGATATTTTATTATTTTCCCTAAAACAGGCTACTGTTTTTTCAAATTTCTCCCTAAAACAGGGATTGCAATCCCCTTTTCCAAATCTCCTCCTTCTGCATCATCACTAAATGAGGGTATCAAAAATTCAGCTAGTCTGGGGTTTTCAGTTCCATCCCAGCCTCCGCTGGTTAAAATCATGAGAGTACCCCCCCCTCCAAACCCAAAAGCATATGGAACATATGGACACAAAACTTATGAATGTGATAGACATAGTGATAGGGTATTTCCTTGAAATATAGTCTTAAAACATAACCCCATGGGTTGATAGCTCTGCTGACTTGAATGAAAACACATGAACTGAGAAAAAGTGCAACAAGCAACCAGGTTATGATTTTCCATACAAGATCCCAATTCCGTTTTGATTAGATATTCTTTAATATTTGGTAAATCATTATCTTATTACCAATGCAATAGTGCATGCACAAAATTTGTGATATTTTCAAAAATCTAATAGCTATCACTTAGTTGTTAAGGAGGCTGCCATTTTGAATAACATAGCCAATGAGAATCAAGATAACAAGTTGGGGCCAAATTTCATATGTAAAATGCATTTTGATTGGTCAAAATCATCATCTGCTCAAGTCTGCTCCACTTTTAATGGTTGTGAGATTTTGCATGTACACAAATTTTAAATTCAAGGTCAATGTGTCAAGGTCAAAGGTCACATGGAATTATGATGAGGCACAACTATGACCTAAGACATTTCTGTATACCAAGTTTTAAATTCCTCTAATAAGTGGTTGCTGAGATATGCTCCATACAAAATTTGTGACATCAAGGTCACTGCACTAAGATCAATGGTGACATCACTAAGATTTGAAGGAATCTGAATCTTCACCTATATATCTACCTCTATATAAAATATGAAAGATATCGTACTGGTAGTTTTGGAGAAGAAGATTTTTAAAGAAATGTTGACAGACGGACGGACAGACATTTTCCCCCCTCCTAAAGCTCTGCGAGCTAAAGTCTCAGCAGAGCTAAAAAAGTATATTGACTTAAAGTATAAGTGAAAAAACTTATTTAAAGGGTAAATGGTTAGTTGTCAAAGCTTTATTATTATATTTAATAATACTTCCATGACCAAGAGTGAGATAGGAGGGTTAACACAAATGTTAGGTGATAATTAAGGGTTAAAGATATTAATTTCATTGTTGTTAAAGAAATGACATTAGTTAAAATTTTTGCAAGTATTGCTCAGGAATCCTGTGTTGCTCAGCAGTATTTCATACTTGAAAAAAAAATAATAATAAAAATGCCCAGAGATATTTGTAATATTCATAATCTTCATTGACCTGTAGAGTTATTTTCATTCTAAATGTAAGTAAGTTTTTGTTATATCCTAATTTTATCATCTTAAAAAGTATTTTTGTGAGATAAGAATATTTTTTTGCTAAAACATCAAAAAATTCATCAGACTAAACATTTAAATCAAGGCCTTGTGACCTTTTTCTGATGAATTTACAGAATTTGAGTAAGACAAGCCCAATTTCATGGCCTCCATATTGCGGAAAAGAGGTGGCAGTGGGAGCTAAAATATAATTGCAAGTAACCATTGTAAATGCAAAAAAGAATAAATACTGTTCCCAGGTAGAATCATAATATCTTCTTATCAAATAATTAGCTTCAGGCACTGTTGTGTATGAAGGGTGAAGAAATAAAACTTAAAATTTCACATGCGAATTACAGACTATATTTACATATATTTATATATATATATACATGGATTCTTACAACCTGATATAGATGATAAAATGCACAGGGTAGATAGGTCATCTGACAGACTATGCAGTTATTAGAAGCACTTGGAGGCTTTGATGTTATATTTGTTTTGTTTTATTTTTCATAAATATCTATTCTACATTGCAATGGTAGCTGATTCTGTAACTTCCTCTGCCTTCATTGCTACGAATTGTGCAGAGGTTACTTTGTATGTGCCACTCAGCAGTGCAATGATGTCATATCTGCAACCAATCCTTCTCAGCAGGCACTGCAATGATGTCATATCTGCAACCAATCCTTCTCAGCAGGCACTGCAATGATGTCATATTTGTAACCAATCCTTCTCAGCAGGCACTGCAATGATGTCATATCTGCAACCAATCCTTCTCAGCAGGCACTGCAATGATGTCATATCTGCAACCAATCTTTCTCAGCAGGCACTGCAATGATTTCATATCTGCAACCAATCCTTCTCAGCAGGCACTGCAATGATGTCATATTTGTAACCAATCCTTCTCAGCAGGCACTGCATTGATGTCATATCTGTAACCAATCCTTCAAATTAGGCACTGCAATGATGTCATATCTGCAACCAATCCTTCTCAGCAGGCACTGCAATGATGTCATATCTGCAACCAATCCTCAGCAGGCACTGCAATGATGTCATATTTGTAACCAATCCTTCTCAGCAGGCACTGCAATGATGTCATATTTGTAACCAATCCTTCTCAGCAGGCACTGCAATGATGTCATTCACAACCAATCCTGCCCAGCAGGCACTGCAATGATGTCATATCTGCAACCAATCCTTCTCAGCAGGCACTGCAATGATGTCATATCTGCAACCAATCCTTCTCAGCAGGCACTGCAATGATGTCATATCTGCAACCAATCTTTCTCAGCAGGCACTGCAATGATTTCATATCTGCAACCAATCCTTCTCAGCAGGCACTGCAATGATGTCATATTTGTAACCAATCCTTCTCAGCAGGCACTGCATTGATGTCATATCTGTAACCAATCCTTCAAATTAGGCACTGCAATGATGTCATATCTGCAACCAATCCTTCTCAGCAGGCACTGCAATGATGTCATATCTGCAACCAATCCTCAGCAGGCACTGCAATGATGTCATATTTGTAACCAATCCTTCTCAGCAGGCACTGCAATGATGTCATATTTGTAACCAATCCTTCTCAGCAGGCACTGCAATGATGTCATTCGCAACCAATCCTGCCCAGCAGGCACTGCAATGATGTCATTCGCAACCAATCCTGCCCAGCAGGCACTGCAATGATGTCATTCGCAACCATTCCTGCCCAGCAGGCACTGCAATGATGTCATTCGCAACCAATCCTGCCCAGCAGGCACTGCAATGATGTCATTCGCAACCATTCCTGCCCAGCAGGCACTGCAATGATGTCATTCGCAACCAATCTTGATCGCAAAATTAAGGCAATGGAGGCAGAGGTAGGTAGAGAGTCAAATACCTCTGTAATGCAGAGCAATAGATCACAAATAAAATAATTAAACATAGGCATCAGAGATGCATCAACCCTCAGCCCTGGTAACTCAGTGCACAACATTCGCTCCACATAATATTTGTGAACAAAACGTCACTGCACCAAGGCAAATTGATGCAGGGGTAAAAAAAACCCATAAAATCTACTTCCTTTGATAGCTTAGGTGTGTCAAGTATCATGAAACTGTCATCATTTACTCTAGAATTATTGAGATGGGCAGGTGACCTTGAAAAGCAGGTTAAGGTCACCGTCCATCAAACTCATGTGAAGACTTCCAAGATGCTTATGTGTGTCAATTTTCATGAAGTTGCCATTATTTGTTCTTAAGTTATTGCAATGACGTGGATTTGACATGATTGTCCCTATGACCTTGAAAAGTAGGTAAAGGTCATGTTCCATCAAGAGAAGTCTGAGGTCTTCATCAGATGCTTATGTGTGTCAAGTCTCATAAAGCTGCCAACATTCGTTCTCGAGTTATGGCAATGATAGGGATTTCACATAATTGTAACTGTGACCTTGAAAAGTAGGTGAAGGTCATGTTCCATACAAAAATGTCTGAGGTTTTCAACAGATGCTTATGTGTGTCAAGTTTCATGAAGCTGCCATCATTTGTTCTCGAGTTATCGCGATGACAAGGATGATTTCACATAATTGTCCCTGTGACCTTGAAAAATAGGTGAAGGTCATGGTCCACCATGAGAAGTCTGAGGTCTTCACCAGATGCTTGTGTGTGTCAAATCTCATAAAGCTGCCATCATTCGTTCTTGAGTTATTGCGATTCTTGGGATTTCACATATTTGTCCCTGTGACCTTGAAAAATAGGTCAAGGTCGCCGTCCACCGAACTAGTCTGAGGTTTTCAACAGATGCTTATGCGTGTAAAGTTTCATGAAGCTTCCATCATTTGTTCTTGAGTTATCACAATGACAAGGATGATTTCACATTATTGTCCCTGTGACCTTGAAAAGTAGGTGAAGGTCATGTTCCATCAAGAGAAGTCTGAGGTCTTCACCAGATGCTTGTGTGTGTCAAATCTCATAAAGCTGCCATCATTCGTTCTTGCGATTCTTGGGATTACACATAATTGTCCCTGTGACCTTGAAAAATAGGTCAAGGTCACCGTCCATCGAACTCGTCCGAGGTTTTCACCAGATGCTTATATGTGTCAAGTTTCACGAAGCTGCCATCATTTGTTCTCGTACTATCGCGATGATAATGATGATTTCAAATAATTGTCCATGTGACCTTGAAAAGTAGGTGAAGGTTATGTTTTATAGAAACAATTCTGAGGTCTTCACCAGATGCTTATGGGTGTCAAATCTCATAAAGCTGCCTTCATTTGTTCTTGAGTTATGCGATTCTTGGGATTTCACATAATTGTCCCTGTGACCTTGAAAAATAGGTCAAGGTCACCGTCCATCGAACTCGTCCGAGGTTTTCACCAGATGCTTATATGTGTCAAGTTTCACGAAGCTGCCATCATTTGTTCTCGAGTTATCGCGATGACAAGATGATTTCACATAATTGTCCCTGTGACCTTGAAAAGTAGGTGAAGGTCATGTTTCATAGGAAAAATTCTGAGGGCTTCACCAGATGCTTATGTGTGTCAAATCTCATAAAGCTGCCATCATTCGTTCTTGAGTTATTGCGATTCTTGGGATTTCACATAATTGTCCCTGTGACCTTGAAAAATAGGTCAAGGTCGCCGTCCATCGAACTCGTCCGAGGTTTTCACCAGATGCATATGTGTGTCAAGTTTCATGAAGCTGCCATCATTTGTTCTTGAGTTATCGCGATGACAAGGATGTTCGCTACAGACATACATACATACATACATACAGACATACATACCCACGCCAGGAGTACTGCAATACCCTCAGCCTGATTACATCAGGGGCTGAGGGTAAAAAGACAAATAGAGATACCACCAGAGCCTCTCAATATTAACCTCTGCGACACATGCTATTTTTGTGAGTGGTTTGGGGACTATTCCTGCAAGCAGGGCCCACGTCTTGCCTTGTCTAAGCGATACTTACCTCCCCTCGATTGTAATACCCATGACTTCCTGTGCTCTATGTAAAATCACACCAGACACAAAACATGTCAGAAAACAAATCAAATAAAAATGCAACTGTCATTGTTCACCTGCCATTAAACCTGTCACTGCCTCTGATTCACATCAAGTAAAAATGTGTGGGATGAAAATTTCACAAATTCTTTAACGTCAAGTTTGGGAGAGGGTTTTTCTATGGGAGATTCTTGCCCGAATTGCAATAATAAATAGCAAAGACTAGTGTAAATGAAATGTCCATTATCTAGTGTATGATAAAATAAGTTGTGTACAACAAAACACAAATAATGTTACAATCTTAATGACAAACTATAAGAACAGAAATCACTGATATTCATCAAGCCAAATATATTGTGAAATTTGAGTCCTAAACATTAAATCATTAACAAAGAACTATTCATAACATTATTTACAATAATAATCCTCATGCAACATTCAAGTATGAAAAAAAGAACAAAAAAACATAATTTTGTATTCTCTAAATGAAAAACAGATATATTTTCATCTGTACCCCCAATAAAAATAAGATTTGGATGAAGTAATCATTTCCAGGCAGAGGTTGCTTACATTCTTCCTGAAGGTCGGATGTTGCCAGCAAAGTCATAGAGGAACCTGTTTGGGAGCTCACACTCAATAGTCCCGCCAAGCTCCAGCAAATCCTGGTGGGTGAGAAGTTTGGCCGTCTGAGGCAATCCCTAGATAAACAAAAACAAAAAAATATTTCTTTAATAAATATAATTTCAAGGCTTAAATACAATTTTGTTCTGATTTTAGGAGATAATCTTGTTCCAAAAATATCACGAATACAACCACAATAGATTTATCATATATATATATATATTGTTTACTGTGTTGCATGAACAGACACAGATGGGCAGACAACAATTCTCCTCAACTGAGGGGTAAAATACACATCTATGTTAAAGAAGATTTTCTTTTCTTCCCTGAATGAAGTTAAATTTGTACAAATAAGATAGACTGCCTAGTGCGTGGGTAAGTGATGTGTCTGTTAGAGTCTTACCTGGCGGACTTTAAGATTGGTTTCCCCATCTAGGTTTGATGTCTCAATGTAGCACATGCCCTGTGGCTCACTGAAACACATAAAACATCACATCCATTTTTCAGGTACTGATGTATATTTTTGTACCACTTCTAGTTTCACATTATAAATATTTTATAATAAGATGCAAAACAAATTGACTGACTTATCTACCCACCACCCATTTTCTCTGCAAACCACCTGTTTTTACTATAAATTGTTTTAAGTATGAACTATGAACTGCCTTTTTTTAACTGCTAACTACTTGTTTTAACTACTAGCTACCTGCTTTAATCAATCACTGCTTGTTTTAAATGTTAACTACCTATTTTTACGGTTAATTACCTGTTTTAACTGTTAACTACCTGTTTTAACCACTCACTGCCTGTTTTAACTGCTAAATACTTTATTTGACCACTCACTGCCTATTTTAACTTCTAACTACTTGTTTCAACCTCTACCTGTTTTAACTGCTGATTACCTACTTTGACTGTTAACTACCTGTTTTAATAACATATTTTCAAATTACATATTTTAACTTTTAACTACCTATTTTAATTTCTAACTATCTGTTTTAACTTCTAACTACCTATTATAACTCCTAACTACCTGTTTTAACTTCTAACTACCTGTTTTAACTTGTACCTATCATTTAGCCCGCTAACTGCCTGTTTTGAATGCAGTCTGTTGTACCTACCTGGAGGAGAGTAGCACCAGATCAGCAGGGAAGAACTGTCCATTTGTAATTTTGATGATGTCTCCCACCACTACCTGAGTCCACTTAAGTGTCTGCCATGCCCCATCCCTTAATACTGAAAGACACCACACCACACAGGTTCAAACACATTCGTCAGAGGAACATTATCTGGACCAGTTGTCATGGATAAGGTCAGTCTGGTCAAAATTTCTCAGCACTTGTCGATATGGTGATTATTTCATAATATCATTTGGTATGGGAACATTCGTCAGGTTGGTGTATTTAACATTTATCTGGATTCTTTGATCTGGTGAATATTATAACACACTAGTTGGTAGGAAATGGTGGGCATTGTGATTATCTCTCAGGATGTGTTGGCATGGGAACATGATTTACATTTCATTGTAATGGTTGGCTTGGTCTTGCTTAACCTAGAAACCTGTATTTCTACATTGTGATCACAACAAGTCCTTTTGATTAAAGGGGTTGGCTATTTAACACCATATGCTTCATAACAGCTCTAACATCAAACAGGAAGCTAACAAGCCAACTGAAGCCCCAGAAGCTTCTGCCAGTTGCTTGTCCAAAGTAAGAAATAGTGAAATGTTTAAGATTAAGATTTTGGCCACATCTTGGAATGAATGTTTAACATTTTGGCCACATCTTGGAAAGAATATGTCAAAATATTTATTAAGATTATGAAATGTAGACTGTCAGGAAGTACATATCAAATTTGTTCCTGTAACTAAAAGAGTTTGTTACACATTACAAAATGTTTTTGTCGATACACACATATACCCACATGCATGTAGAGCACAAATATGCAGTCTATGTTCCCCTTGGACTGCAGGAGATGATGAAATGAAACCTTGAATTGTACTGCTTTGTTTAAGATAAATACTTCGTTCTAAAACCAGATCACTTATGTCTGCCTGCTCAAATAATGCCTTTACAATGACACACAGCTTCCGTGCCCAGTGGTTGAAAGCTAGGCTAGCAAGCCGGGAAGTGCAGTGGTCAGATATGCAGTGCCCAGAGGTTGAAAGCTAGGCTAGCAAGCCGGGAAGTGCAGTGGTTGAAAGCTAGGCTAGCAAGCCGGGAAGTGCAGAGGTTGAAAGCTAGGCTAGCAAGCCGGGAAGTGCAGAGGTTGAAAGCTAGGCTAGCAAGCCGGGAAGTGCAGTGGTTGAAAGCTAGGCTAGCAAGCCGGGAAGTGCAGTGGTTGAAAGCTAGGCTAGCAGGCCGGGAAGTGCAGTGGTTGAAAGCTAGGCTAGCAAGCCGGGAAGTGCAGTGGTTGAAAGCTAGGCTAGCAGGCCGGGAAGTGCAGAGGTTGAAAGCTAGGCTAGCAAGCCGGGAAGTGCAGTGGTCAGATATGCAGTGCCCAGAGGTTGAAAGCTAGGCTAGCAAGCCGGGAAGTGCAGTGGTTGAAAGCTAGGCTAGCAAGCCGGGAAGTGCAGAGGTTGAAAGCTAGGCTAGCAAGCCGGGAAGTGCAGAGGTTGAAAGCTAGGCTAGCAAGCCGGGAAGTGCAGTGGTTGAAAGCTAGGCTAGCAAGCCGGGAAGTGCAGTGGTTGAAAGCTAGGCTAGCAGGCCGGGAAGTGCAGAGGTTGAAAGCTAGGCTAGCAAGCCGGGAAGTGCAGTGGTCAGATATCCAGTGCACATTCAGCAGTACATTCAGCAGTACATTCAGCAGTACATTCTGTTATCAAACCGACACCTCACTCTGGGTTACCCCTCACTCTGTATACATACACCTGTCTGCCACAGCGTAAACAATAGAGGATGCCAAATTAACAGATGATCAATAATCCACTTAAACCGCTTAATCCCACCCCTCGACTCGGCCTCGAGTCTCACATGATATCTCATCATTAGTGAACAGCCTGTGAATTAACCTAACCTTTTTGTCATCAGTTCATATTGGCTTCAACCAAGTCAGGGTCAGTGTCTAGGTTCACAGCCTTTACAATCAGTATTAACATTTTAAAGAAGACAGCAGAAGTTATCTTCATGAGAACACAAAGCAATATAATCAATAACCATTGGCCACTTATCATCTTACTTATTCAATATTTACACACCATAAAAAGGTAACTCTATTCTTGTAGCCAATTCCTTTTATATTTTGTTAGAAATAATTCATCAAATTTCTCACATACCTAATATCTTTCTGTTGTTAATTTCATCATCTGCTCTGTGTCTTTTCTGCAAAATGATTGAGAAATGACATATTTGGGGAAAACACAAAGAAGACATTATTACACAAGTGCGTAAAACATATAAGACGCAATTAACAGTTCCTAAATTGCAAATTTTTTGTTCATTATTCATTTTGATTATTCCTCTGAGGCGGCCATCTTGCATAACAAGCATCAGTCATAAAAGCTTGAGTCAATTGGACATGTAGATATAAATAATTTGTAACAAGTGACATACATAGATCAAAAGACTCATTAAAGGTACATAGGATATAATGTGATTATGTGATGATATTGTCTGCAGTGTATATGGATTATATGTCCAAGCAAAGTTTTTATTATGATTAAATGTATGAGAAACTATGAACAAGTTTTTGCTGGCATTTCTTGAAAAAAACTAAAAGACGAATACAAAAACTGGCTCAAAGTCATGACGAATGCGACGGCTCATATCAACTGGAGGTCTCAGAAAACTATGACAGTCTAAGATACAAGACCTTAAGAGATGACTCAAACAACATCAACACTTCATCTACACAGGTATATTTACTTTCAAAAAAATAATTTTTTACTTTTATAACAAATTTTTTACTAAACAATAATGAGTTATAGGATAAGGATATAATGTGTTAGTTGGTTACTTGGCAATGAGCCCAGTGTGTATGTATTTTAAGGTCTTGCGTGGCTTACCCAGTCCTCCACTATCTCCTTGAGGGCCGACACGGAGAGTATGAACAGCAGTGGTACTGCCGTCGTATATCGTCCCGTTGGTGATACATTCGGAATTTGCTGAAAAAACACTCAATATCTTCAGGAACTCACAATGTATCATCAGTGTGCGGACTCATTTCCTCGGAGAGAATCATCTCTTTTGTCATGCAGCTATACAGACCACCTTCATTTAATAAATGCAGAGATCCTGCCCCGTAGTCACTGTCTATCATCTATAAGCTGACCCTGAGGTGCAGCAAACTCATAGAAAATTTTGAAGCATTTAAACAAGCTGTCATTTATGAATGCCAATGAGAGATTTTTTCTGAATTGTTCCTCAACAGATATAAAATGTAATAAATTAAGAAATAAATGCTTCTTATTACAGTAGAGGAAGACTCGATTTGGGCAAATAAATCTTCTCAATATATTTCATTAACTAAAGTTTATGAAAAAATAATATATCTTTTCAAAACGAAGAGGTAATATGTTTTCTTACATTTAACTACTTTTCTTGACAATTTTTTTTGTATGTATTACTTGAAACCTGGTTACCTTCTATAGGATGCAAACAGAGTGACTTAGAACTAATTATGCCTGTGAGATATTAAATAATATTAGTATCCAGATACGTTCAATCTTATGTCAAGCTTTAGTGAAGATTATTGAAGCTATCACATTTTTAAGACTATAATTTTGACTCCTGTATCATTTCTGTGTGATGAATCCCAAATATAATTCAATTGGACATTTGTCATTTCACTCAAAATATCTCAAAATTAAAATTGAATTAAAGGTGGAATACAAAGTGACGTGCAAGTGTTACCCACCTGTAGGAGAGCGATGAAAAGGAAGAAAACGTTGGCATATCTCCGGAACTGTTCAAACAAGAACTTGGGCAGGAAGGATATGAATGAATACTTGGCTGTGCTGAAAACCAATGGGACACACATCAAATATACATGTGACACCACATCTTATCAGGCCAAACCTCCACAAAGTGAATAACTCAAACTGTTGCCCAAATGATTTCAACTTTGTTAAATTTTTTATTGTTCAGAGATGAGATGATATATTTTTTGGTTTACAGATCAATTTCATTCTGTTAACACATAAACATTAATGACATTTTGTTGTGGAAAGGTTTAATCCTTGGAATAAATTGATTTGCCCCCGAGAAAGTTTTTTTGAGATGAGGATGATTCTTCCAATTCATTTCAAATTTGTATTTTAGACCAAGGATCAATGTCAAGGTCAATTCTAGGAAAAGCTAAAACCAAATTATTTTTTGTATGTAACACATAGGGCAGTAATGAACATATGTAATAATATAGACTATATTGTTACAAATTGCATATATAGCGATCAGCGGAGACGAGGGCTAGTGCGTATACATCAGAGATTTCTGTATACATCTTGTCAAATGTTGTGAACCGTATCAGTTTTGTTTTGTTGAATTTTATCAGATGTATATTTTAATTACATCCATTTTATATTCCTATACCATTTGTTTCATGAAAACTACTATTTCTTGTCAAAAATATATATCATAATAGTGCATTATGTATCTTTCCACTAAAGCAGACTTGCAGATTAATTCTTGATATATTAGGACAGTACAGTCACAATTGGGCTGCCGGGAAGTAAACATTGGCCGGTCTGACAGGGTGCCGGGTGCCGGGGAGTTCATCAGCAATAATCAGATATATGCCGTAGCTGTGGACACGTTATACACAGGTGCCGCACAACACGTCCAAGGTTCCATGACACAGACGTCTTTAGGACATCATAAAGACATCTGTTCCATCTAACAGACATCTATAAGATATCCTTAAGATGTCTGTAAGATATCTTAACGACGTCTGGTAAATGAAACAGACGTTTGTTGGGACATACAAGGGCAGTTCATGAGCTTTAGAGCTTTGGACTTACCTGATTCTGTTTGGACAGTATTTGTTTGGCTGCGCATTGTTAATGAATATAACTCGCTGCTCTGTGGGAACCACTTCTTCCGTAGCCTCCGACCCCTCTCCTGTGTTCTGCATCGGGTGATACTCTGTAACACACAAACAAGTAACACCACATAAGCAACATAGTAAAAAGGCATATTACCCATACAGAAACTTATTTTTTTAATGTTTTTGAGTTGCACATTTGCAAATTTAAAGCATTCTGCTATCACAACAAAAAAAACAACATTCCTTATCAAATGTTCTTGATGACAACAAAACATTCAAAAATACAACTGACTAAAACAATAGATTTCTGCATATGATTTTTCACAATATTTAGAAAAGAGGTATTACTTCCATTCAAAAAGTAAAATGATGCACAACTTATTTGATCATATTCTTCAAAACCCATCACACAATTTTACACCTGTCATGTGACTTGAGAATGATCTGCAAGGTTCCAGTTTTTAGTAATTGGATCATGTCATCACTAATTCACATGAGTTGACAACCTACATAAAAATAATGTTGATGCAGTTTTCAGATTTATTAATTGCATTTCCTCTGCACATGCAATTCTGCCAAGTACAATATTTCTCAATTTATCTTAGTGGAGACTCTGAAATCTTCTCTTTTCCCACAAGAAATCTCACATACCCAAAGGATTTAGTTTCCTCTGAAAAAGCGCTGCCTGGGATGACAATTGTCTTAAATATTTCAAAGACCTTCACAACATAAGGTTTAGAATTTCTGTAGAAGTCATATTTTCTCCATCTTTTAAAGTGGCATATTACCACATATGTATGATAATACACAACTACCAACATTCAAACATAACAGTTGACTCTTTACAAAGTTGAAATTCTGAATTATTCATTCAATGTTTAATTAAATTCCTGGCCCTTTCATTATGACTGGATAAAATCCCATTGAACACTTGATGAGGCAATCACCTGTAAATCCAATATGTCACACACCTTAATTCTATTACACAATTTTTTTTAAAAATATAATTCTGGGCATTTGGGACATGATAAAAGAGTGATGTCCTGATGTTCGATACCTGAGATTATGTTCTGGAAACCACTGGATACAGGATGCAAACTGTAATTTTCTTTTAAAAAACGATAAATTGTGGTTCTAACAGAGGTGTTTTGAGGAAGCATTTATGTACTTCACTGTGCCCAAAAAAATAAATAAATAAATGAACACCCTCTTAAAAAAAAGGACCCCAACAAAATAGGTAAAATGGTCCACAGTTCACTTATTCTTAAAAAGTGGCTTTTCATTTCAGCTTGCCACCTTACTTAATATGATCCTGACTTGGGCCATCAAAACCGCAGTGAAAAACAGCCTAACACAATTTGGCAAAGCAAAGTGTAATTCCCTTTTGCAAAATATGCCTCAACCCCAAAGACCCTAATATGCTGGGTAGCATGAATGCCAGATAGACTGGCAAGGTTTACCGGAACAATCTGCTTGCCATACCAAAGGAGGGCTGCTCTCCAGAGATTCCCAGAACTGGCATGGAGGCTAGGATTTTTACTTTAAATTTCCCTACTGCTCAACCAAGTGATTTCAATAAAATATCTTATTTTTCTTTGGCTGATATTAGATCTTTAAAAAAAAAACTTTGCACGAATTCCTTGCTTTGTTATATTGTAATATAATATCGATAAGTCAGATGAAGACTTGTCTTTATTTTTTTTCTAAAATAAATCAAGGATCATGAATGATGTTAGAGTTTATACCTTTGCCTACATATCACTTGTGGGGTGTCAGAGAGGGGGTGGTGTTTAATGTATTGGCGTGCCACCAGAGGGCTAGGTGTCTGACCTCTCCCATACTGAGGCTGGTGATTTGTTTTTTGTGTGATATTACCACCCACGACATAGCGCGGTTTCTTCCATTCTGCTGGACAAACACCACTGTTCACTCAGGAATGGCACATACATTCAGCCACACATCACTGGTAATGCTTGTTTACAAGTGAATGCCTTGAGAGTTGTTGAAACACTTTCTCTCTTCTCACAAATCTTCTTATGATACACAAATATCTGCTTTTTCTTTCAGAAAGTACACGCTAAAATTATGCATCCTCCAGAGGGCACTGCAGTATGCATGAGAGGAAGGTCAATGACCTGTGAAGGGTGCCACACCCAGTAGACTTTGTGTTATGATATCTCAATATCTCATATCACTAACTGGCAAGATAGGCTAGTGTTCTCCCCCCGTTTTCTGATTAATTCACAGATCCTTATTCAACTGATGCCAACTTTCCTTGCTGTGAAGGCATCAAAGACATTCTCTTATTTCATAACTGCAATCATATCTCGAGTACATTTTCTACACATTACACCAGTCTGTGTGAATTACTGGAAAATGCAGGCACAGCTCAGGACAATCCACTCAGTCGGAATGGAGAGTATCTCGACTCAGTATTGGACAAAACATGGTATCTCAGGCACAGTTTTAACCCATTACCTACATCTAGGTGAATCACTGGAGAACATGTGGTATCTCAGGCACAGTTTTAGCCCATTACCTACATCTTGGTGAATCACTGGAGAACAAGTGGTATCTCAGGCACAGTTTTAGCCCATTATTTACATCTCGGTGAATCACTGGAGAACACGTGGTATCTCAGGCACAGTTTTAGCCCATTATTTACATCTCGGTGAATCACTGGAGAACACGTGGTATCTCAGGCACAGTTTTAGCCCATTACCTACATCTCGGTGAATCACTGGAGAACATGTGGTATCTCAGGCACAGTTTTAGCCCATTACCTACATCTCGGTGAATCACTGGAGAACACGTGGTATCTCAGGCACAGTTTCAGCCCATTATTTACATCTCGGTGAATCACTGGAGAACACGTGGTATCTCAGGCACAGTTTTAGCCCATTATTTACATCTTGGTGAATCACTGGAGAACACGTGGTATCTCCGGCACAGTTTTAGCCCATTACCTACATCTTGGTGAATCACTGGAGAACACGTGGTATCTCAGGCACAGTTTTAGCCCATTATTTACATCTTGGTGAATCACTGGAGAACACGTGGTATCTCAGGCACAGTTTTAGCCCATTACCTACATCTTGGTGAATCACTGGAGAACACGTGGTATATCAGGCACAGTTTCAGCCCATTACCTACATCTTGGTGAATCACTGGAGAACACGTGGTATCTCAGGCACAGCTTCAGCCCATTACCTACATCTTGGTGAATCACTGGAGAACACGTGGTATCTCAGGCACAGTTTTAGCCCATTACCTACATCTTGGTGAATCACTGGAGAACACGTGGTATCTCAGGCACAGTTTTAGCCCATTACCTACATCTCGGTGAATCACTGGAGAACATGTGGTATCTCAGGCACAGTTTTAGCCCATTATTTACATCTTGGTGAATCACTGGAGAACACGTGGTATCTCAGGCACAGTTTTAGCGCATTCTCTACGTCCGAGTGAATCACTGAGCCACAGTATACATACACAACACAACACTTTATGCTGCCAACGGAGGTATAATCAATAATTTTGTGAACGCCACAAAAAAGTTCATCTCAACAGCAGTATCTGCTCCTGAGAGGGCCAGAGGACGTGTGAGTTCAATACAAATGTACAGCCACATTGCAAATTGCTTCTCCCCATATCTTTTACTGCACCGCATAAAAACAATCTCACATTTTGGTTGGCATGTACACAGAAATTTTCCCTGAACACTTTTAGAAAAGATCTATATGACAATGAAAATGGGAAATTTTCACAATGACAACACATATTTTACTTAAAATGCATTCAGATCTGGCAGTAATGTGTTTATTTTTCAATTGCTTCAACTGAAGCAGATGTTATCATAACATTAAAATACATGTGGCATTCAAAGTACGCCAACATCAGCAGCGGACTCTGTACACCTGTCTACTTGGTCACAAATAGCTCTCACTCAAGGGCACTATTTAATGTATTTCAAATTGTCGTGATGAAATTCAAACACACCAAGATATTGCATGACTCTATTCAGTCATGCAAAACTGATCATATCCATGCATGACTGCATAGACTGTTAATCACACCTGAGATGGGTGTCAACACAGAACTCTTCCTACTTTGTTGAGATCTGCTGCATCCTTCATCAAGGTACATATACAATATCAACTATTAACCCTTTTCTATTATGTCCGTATTGATTCCTATATCACATTACTTACAAGACTGCAGTTAGACTCATTAGTATTATAGCTTCCACTGACAGGGGGATGTGAAGTTTCTGACATTCTAATCAGCCTATATTATATGACCATCTCATTATCTTATATCATATATGTATGACAAGAGGTTGATCTGTTCTTTGGATTATTCTGATAATGATTAGACTCAGGTATAACTGTTTGGACAGAATATTCATAAAAATAAATATACATAACTCATAATGAATGATTTTGATGATTAAATCCAATGAATTCAGCAATATTGAATCACAGTTCTAAGTAAACCTGAAATAAAAAAAAGTAAACCTGAAATAAAAAAAGTAAACCTGAAATAAAAAAGTAAACCTTAAATAGAAAAAACTACCTCTTTCAAATTCTATGAAGCCATTTTGTCATTCCTTTATAATCAGGAATAATCCATTGTTCAGAAATAGCTCCCGCCACACAATGTGCATTTTGCTCTCTTGATTCATTTTGACACACCCATTAGGTTTGCAATTTCAATTAGAACTTTGTGAATAATACCCCTCCCATTGACATATTCCAATTTTCAAGCAGACTCTATAACTATGGAACATATGCTTTTAAAACAATTCTAATAATAGATTTTCCTCTTCCTGGACTGCCAAGCTAATGTTTTTTTACACAAATATTGGCATTTCAATTTATTACTTTCATGATTGCAGATAGACATGTCATGTGTACAAATGCAGAAATGGTTTGCAGTATTTTCAATATATTCCTCATATATTATTTAAAACTGACCTTTCTTGTTCAAAACAGCGAGTCATAAAACAATACAGACAGAACTTAATTAACAACCATTTTAATTTTCATAAAGATCAGCTATTTAATTAAGAAGCATTTCATTTTTTTGAAAATTCTGGCTCTGTCATTTCAGGAAGAACATAAAAGTATCATGCACCAAATTAAAAAAAAAATACTTTCTATTAAATTCAGTCCATAATTGTAAAATAATGCCTTTCTCATCCAGTGTTTTTTTAAGACCGTAAAGAATTATTAATTATTCCTCAAGACTTTTTTTAATACAATATTAATTAAATGTCAAACACAATGCACACCCCATGATGAGGCCCATCTTCTGTAAAAGTGTGATCAATAAAGAGGTATAGAGCAGTCTGTAATGTGGAACCAACCAAGTATGACTTTATAAAATAACTTATGAGGATTAAAGGGCAATTGATTTAAAAGTAAAGATAATATCAAATGATAATTTAATGCCGATCCGTCCTTGTATGTGACAAGTTCACCCTGATCCAATATTAATGTCATAGTTACTTGATCTATAATCAATGATCTACTTCACCACTCTCACCATTGCTTGAATGTATTGGTGACAAGTTCACCCTGATCCAATATTAATGTCATAGTTACTTGATCTATAATCAATGAGCTACTTCACCACTCTCACCATTGCTTGAATGTATTGGTGATAAGTTCACCCTGATCCAATATCAAAGGTGTTGTGCGCTAATTAAAAAAATAGATCAAAATCATTAACATGTGAAAAATACATTTGCCTTTGATATCCCTGAACTTTTGTGGTCAAAACAAGATCCTAATTAATAGTTTCTCTTAAAATGCTACCACTGACAGAGGCCCTGATAGATAAATGATATCAATGAAGAACTGCTTTATGCTTTCGATGTTATCATTATCGAAGGTTTTCATAACAGTGTCGTCTAACAGAGCTAACTTTCTTTGGCTCTCATCAGGGGTCAGATAGAGTTCACACTCCTCATCCACACTGGGATCATGCCACGTCTCTTACAGAGCAAACCTGTCACAAATGAAATACGTCATGCTGTGCATGTTCTTTAATCTTACTGAGAAGAACATCATGGTCTGTAATGGGTAAACATGGGGAACTCTTTGTGACTCCAGATGAGGCTTAAAGTAGAACACTGCTTGACATCATTCTGGCACTATTCAAAGGACATGAACTAATGTCATATTTCCATATATATATATATGTTCTACTGCTCAGATATATATGTTCTACTGCTCAGAATTAAATGTTGTAAGGTTATCATGCCCAGTTTTCACCATTATTCACTAATTGTTACAATGTCAGGATGTCTCTGTTACCACGGTTAATTGGCATCTACAGCTCGTCATGTAACATACCTCAGTGAATTAATAGGAGTTTGTAATGATGATTATTTATGTGCTTGGTGTGCTGTGTTTTGTGATTTACACCCGTGCTTTATTTCAATAAAGCGAAATTCCACAAATTAATTATATATGTGGCGTTCTCTCTCTAACATATATATATATATATATTTATATATTGATATATAAATATATATATATATATATATATATATATATGTATATATATATATATGCAGTTATGAAATTGTATTTTACTTAGGCATGATCTTTGAGATTTCAATATTTGGGTAATATTGCTGAGTCTGAATATTTTGTCTTGCTCCATGCATCCTGCTGCACAGATCTGACTTCAAGAAATCTGACACCCATACAAACTATTAAGTTTGGAACAGGTATAAGCACACAAATAATTCAAAAAAGCCACATCAAATCCTTTATAATTGGCCTTGTTTGAGTCACTCATGTTATGTCTACTGTTACCATCTCTCTACTGATATTGTATGATTTAATGGTATCAGTGGGGCTGCTCCACTACTGTTACCATCTCTCTACTGATATTGTATGATTTAATGGTATCAGTGGGGCTGCTCCACTACTGTTACCATCTCTCTACTAATATTGTATGACTTAATGGTATCAGTGGGGCTGCTCCACTACTGTTACCATCTCTCTACTGATATTGTATGATTTAATGGTATCAGTGGGGCTGCTCCACTACTGTTACCATCTCTCTACTGATATTGTATGATTTAATGGTATCAGTGGGGCTGCTCCACTACTGTTACCATCTCTCTACTGATATTGTATGATTTAATGGTATCAGTGGGGCTGCTCCACTACTGTTACCATCTCTCTACTGATATTGTATGACTTAATGGTATCAGTGGGGCTGCTCCACTACTGTTACCATCTCTCTACTGATATTGTATGATTTAATGGTATCAGTGGGGCTGCTCCACTACTGTTACCATCTCTCTACTGATATTGTATGACTTAATGGTATCAGTAGGGCTGCTCCACTACTGTTACCATCTCTCTACTGATATTGTATGAATTAATGGTATCAGTGGGACTGCTCCACTACTGTTACCATCTCTCTACTGATATTGTATGATTTAATGGTATCAGTGGGGCTGCTCCACTACTGTTACCATCTCTCTACTGATATTGTATGATTTAATGGTATCAGTGGGGCTGCTCCACTACTGTTACCATCTCTCTACTGATATTGTATGATTTAATGGTATCAGTGGGGCTGCTCCACTACTGTTACCATCTCTCTACTGATATTGTATGACTTAATGGTATCAGTGGGACTGCTCCACTACTGTTACCATCTCTCTACTGATATTGTATGATTTAATGGTATCAGTGGGGCTGCTCCACTACTGTTACCATCTCTCTACTGATATTGTATGATTTAATGGTATCAGTGGGGCTGCTCCACTACTGTTACCATCTCTCTACTGATATTGTATGATTTAATGGTATCAGTGGGGCTGCTCCACTACTGTTACCATCTCTCTACTGATATTGTATGACTTAATGGTATCAGTGGGGCTGCTCCACTACTGTTACCATCTCTCTACTGATATTGTATGATTTAATGGTATCAGTGGGGCTGCTCCACTACTGTTACCATCTCTCTACTGATATTGTATGACTTAATGGTATCAGTAGGGCTGCTCCACTACTGTTACCATCTCTCTACTGATATTGTATGAATTAATGGTATCAGTGGGACTGCTCCACTACTGTTACCATCTCTCTACTGATATTGTATGATTTAATGGTATCAGTGGGGCTGCTCCACTACTGTTACCATCTCTCTACTGATATTGTATGATTTAATGGTATCAGTGGGGCTGCTCCACTACTGTTACCATCTCTCTACTGATATTGTATGATTTAATGGTATCAGTGGGGCTGCTCCACTACTGTTACCATCTCTCTACTGATATTGTATGATTTAATGGTATCAGTGGGGCTGCTCCACTACTGTTACCATCTCTCTACTGATATTGTATGAATTAATGGTATCAGTGGGACTGCTCCACTACTGTTACCATCTCTCTACTGATATTGTATGATTTAATGGTATCAGTGGGGCTGCTCCACTACTGTTACCATCTCTCTACTGATATTGTATGATTTAATGGTATCAGTGGGGCTGCTCCACTACTGTTACCATCTCTCTACTGATATTGTATGACTTAATGGTATCAGTAGGGCTGCTCCACTACTGTTACCATCTCTCTACTGATATTGTATGACTTAATGGTATCAGTGGGGCTGCTCCACTACTGTTACCATCTCTCTACTGATATTGTATGACTTAATGGTATCAGTGGGACTGCTCCACTACTGTTACCATCTCTCTACTGATATTGTATGATTTAATGGTATCAGTGGGGCTGCTCCACTACTGTTACCATCTCTCTACTGATATTGTATGATTTAATGGTATCAGTGGGGCTGCTCCACTACTGTTACCATCTCTCTACTGATATTGTATGAATTAATGGTATCAGTGGGACTGCTCCACTACTGTTACCATCTCTCTACTGATATTGTATGATTTAATGGTATCAGTGGGGCTGCTCCACTACTGTTACCATCTCTCTACTGATATTGTATGATTTAATGGTATCAGTGGGGCTGCTCCACTACTGTTACCATCTCTCTACTGATATTGTATGACTTAATGGTATCAGTAGGGCTGCTCCACTACTGTTACCATCTCTCTACTGATATTGTATGACTTAATGGTATCAGTGGGGCTGCTCCACTACTGTTACCATCTCTCTACTGATATTGTATGATTTAATGGTATCAGTGAGGCTGCTCCACTACTGTTACCATCTCTCTACTGATATTGTATGAATTAATGGTATCAGTGGGACTGCTCCACTACTGTTACCATCTCTCTACTGATATTGTATGATTTAATGGTATCAGTGGGGCTGCTCCACTACTGTTACCATCTCTCTACTGATATTGTATGACTTAATGGTATCAGTAGGGCTGCTCCACTACTGTTACCATCTCTCTACTGATATTGTATGAATTAATGGTATCAGTGGGACTGCTCCACTACTGTTACCATCTCTCTACTGATATTGTATGATTTAATGGTATCAGTGGGGCTGCTCCACTACTGTTACCATCTCTCTACTGATATTGTATGATTTAATGGTATCAGTGGGGCTGCTCCACTACTGTTACCATCTCTCTACTGATATTGTATGAATTAATGGTATCAGTGGGACTGCTCCACTACTGTTACCATCTCTCTACTGACATTGTATGATTTAATGGTATCAATATGGTTAAATGAGGCACAAAGTAAATATGGTGGTGTTCAGGTGCCACAAATCATCACACAAAGACCAGGTACAAAAAGCTGTGATGTGACAGCAGGAAATTATTCCCCTCCAGAATCCCTGGCAAATATGATGTTATTGTGATAGCACCTTAATTCAGGCTTAAATGCCACATACTTGACTGAGCATCAGCTGGAGTAAACCTCCTTAAGCATCAGCTGGAGTAAACCTCCTTAAGCATCAGCTGGAGTAAACCTCCTTAAGCATCAGCTGGAGTAAACCTCCTTAAGCATCAGCTGGAGTAAACCTCCTTAAGCATCAGCTGGAGTAAACCTCCTTAAGTATCAGCTGGAGTAAACCTCCTTAAGCATCAGCTGGAGTAAACCTCCTTAAGCATCAGCTGGAGTAAACCTCCTTAAGCATCAGCTGGAGTAAACCTCCTTAAGCATCAGCTGGAGTAAACCTCCTTAAGCATCAGCTGGAGTAAACCTCCTTAAGCATCAGCTGGAGTAAACCTCCTTAAGTATCAGCTGGAGTAAACCTCCTTAAGCATCAGCTGGAGTAAACCTCCTTAAGCATCAGCTGGAGTAAACCTCCTTAAGCATCAGCTGGAGTAAACCTCCTTAAGTATCAGCTGGAGTAAACCTCCTTAAGCATCAGCTGGAGTAAACCTCCTTAAGTATCAGCTGGAGTAAACCTCCTTAAGTATCAGCTGGAGTAAACCTCCTTAAGTATCAGCTGGAGTAAACCTCCTTAAGCATCAGCTGGAGTAAACCTCCTTAAGTATCAGCTGGAGTAAACCTCCTTAAGCATCAGCTGGAGTAAACCTCCTTAAGCATCAGCTGGAGTAAACCTCCTTAAGCATCAGCTGGAGTAAACCTCCTTAAACCCTGGGAAATACAATGGTAAATGCAATAATTTCTGTTATAGCTTTCAAATATTTCCATTTAATTACCTCATTAAAATTATTACATAAATCAGTTAATCAAATCCTCTTTTTTAACAAATCTGTACAGAATTAAATTTAAATTTAACAATGCATTAATAGGCTCAGACATAATCTTGAATGCTTATATGTTACCTGGCAGTTAAATATAGATCTAAGTTAAAGTACTGTATCTTTGCATATTAAACAGGTATTGTTCGCATGCCACATCTCTGCCAACAATAGCATTTAAACATTCAAGTTTGTGTCCGAGTGCATATATATATATATATATATATATATATATATATATATATATATATATATATATATATATATATATATACACACATATACATATACATATACATATACATATACATATACATATACATATACATATACATATACATATACACATATACATATACATATACAAACACAAAGATCAAAGGGATTGCCTACCTCTTATTGGCCTTTTTCAAGTAATAATGAGCATTCTACAGAATGACTTGCACTGTATAGTTTCATAATTCACCATTGTATGTGTTTCACTTTGAGAAGAAGACATTTTAGCCTGTGGTATAATAAGATAATAATTGGCATTCACCTCACTGTGTGTGCCTGTCAGTCATGGCAGGTGCAAGTTATGTCAGAACACACCATACTGTGAAGCTCTGCACAGGCCTCTACATAGAGGAATGTATGTAAAGACACTGTGGCATTAAACTCTAGGAGAAACTTAACTGTTGGAGTCGAACATTTATTCGATCACACTAAAAACATGACCAAATGACACAATCAAATGGTACCATGCAACAGTATATTTCAAACTGGAACTAGTTTTCTCATGCAAAATATTGCAAGCTGTTTGTTACACGAATAGGTACAAGTTATATGTTGCACAAAATGGTATAAGTTACATGTTACACAAAAAGGTAGAAATTATATGTTTCACAAAAAGGTACAAGTTACATGTTACACAAAATGGTTCATGCCTTTATCACATAAAAAATACATGTTCAGCTCAACTCAAAATAGGTAAGCTTTACACTGCAACAAAGTAATGTTATTTGTCTTTAACATTCTTTTTTTGTCATCATGCCAATCTTTTGTTGAACTAAAAAGAAATATTTCATCAGTACTGAACGTGATCACAAGCTGTGCTTCAAGAAAATGATTTTCAAGAAAGTGATTGTTTTTTTCTTTCTCTATTCCATACATTCATTTATATTGTATCTTTTTTGAACGTAGAAGTTGGATACATAAATTTACTGCTGTAACAAGGAGCCACCTAGATATCATTTGCTGACAAAATGGTGACCTATTGAACTAAAAGTGAGCAGTGGTGAACACTGTCTTAATCATTATTGATTTTTTGTGAGCTGTGTCACCTAAAAAGAACAGGTAAATAGAGTAAGATAGTTGTAGTGGTACAGGTTGTCATCCAATATTGTGCTTTCTAGTATGTTATTCATGACGTTTTCTGTCAATGTTATTCATGAAACTCCTTATCAACAATATACATGAAACATCCTGTCAATGTTATTCATAAAACATAACTATAAATGTTCTCCGTGATAATTCCTATGAATTTTAGATGTGAAACTTTTTGTGCATATTATTCATGAATCCTGGAGTCAATATGCGCCATAGGTAAGTAATAAAATCAACTATAAATAAACATGATGCGACCAAATTATATTTTAGAAGTAGGAACTTTTCTTTGTTCAAAAACAGTTTTTATATTTAAAGAAATCATATTATTCAAATACTTATCAAAATATATCTTATCTGGTCATATACCATAACATCAAAGGGACTTTGCCTGTATAAAAGCATACACTGAGAGGTACTACTCAAAAAACTTCAATCATGCAAAATTATTGATAACCATGATGATATGACAACTCTTAAAATACAAAATTGTTGATAACCATGATATGACAACTCTTAAAATACAAAATTGTTGGTAAACATGATGATATGACAACTCTTAAAATACAAAATTGTTGGTAACCATGATGATATGACAACTCTTAAAATACAAAATTGTTGATAACCATGATGATATGACAACTCTTAAAATACAAGATTGTTGGTAAACATGATGATATGACAACTCTTAAAATACAAGATTGTTGGTAAACATGATAAAACTGCTCTTGAAATAAAAAAAATGCCATGGTAAAAGAAAAGAATATAGAAATGGAAATGATTCACAACAGCAATATCTGTGTAAAGCAGTTGTTTGTGGCCATCATAATTTTCCAATCATATTCCCATTGTGTTCTTTGCAATTCAACTCACTTCACCCTATAGGCAGGGAAAAATGAAACGTTTTCAATATTCACAACACTTAAATATTTCAAGAGCCCACTTGCTCAGGAATCAGGTCTTTGATATTGCCTGGAATTCAATCTTGATTCACAATTCTTGTTGGGATCTTGAGCATGTTGCCTCCATTCGTGTATAATTCCCCAGTGTTAAACATGAAATATCTCACTAGGATATTCCGCAATAAACTTCCAGCAGTTCTGGCAATAATGTTTCTGCCTTTACAGCTCCTGCATTACAAGGGCTGTTTCATTTTTAAAGTTTTAAATTGACATTACAGATTTTTCCTTTAGATCAAATAATAAATGATGTCTTTATCAATTCTGCATTATACAAAAATAAAAAGCCAGTTCAATATATTTACATATTAACAATATTAATTCAATATATAATATGGCACTATAAGTCTCCCAGGTTATCAAGTAAATTAAGATGCCCTTGTTGAAGCATGTTATATGGGCCTGAGGCACACATAAGAAGTGAAAGCATGCCATATTTAATACCGGAAAGCAATCAGGATGCAACACCATTATCCGTTAGCAACCTCAAATCAACCCAAATATTAATGTATGGCAACCTCAAGTAAAACTAAATATTAATGTATGGCAACCTCAAATCAACCCAAATATTAATGTATGGCAACCTCAAATCAACCCAAATATTAATGTATAGCAACCTCAAATCAACCCAAATATTAATGTATGGCAACCTCAAATCAACCCAAATATTAATGTATGGCAACCTCAAATCAACCCAGTGTAGTTTTGGGGCATTGACCAGGAAAGCCCTGGTGTCTTGTGTTTTCATTTGAATTCATGGAACTATGAGGTCCAATCTATCATTAGACTGTAGATTTTTACTGTGTGAGGAATGAGAGGAAAATTATATGTATATACATATATATATTGGGGGGTTAATTTATTTTATCATTTGCCTTATTTTGTCCTTTTCTATACTTGCCTTCTGAAAGTGACAAAAAAGACAAACAAAACATTTTTTTATCCCCAGAAATAGTGCATCTGATAAAATATTATTCCAATCATATTCACCAGGAACACTGCCAGACATTGGCCACAAATAAACAAAGCAATTCCACTGACAAATCAACAAAGGCAAAACAAACAAATGGTGACAATGTACTAATGAATTTACCAAAAAGTCTCAAATCTAAGGCCTCCTGCTTAACTATGAGCTGGAAAGGTCAGGATCGTAAAAAATAAAATCAATATCTTTAATCTGCAAAATATATGTGATTTATAATGATTTAAAATGTTTTTTTGATAAACAAACAATGCTCTGCAACATCAATATTTCGGATATGAGATCTGGCCAACCTCTGGTTAGCATTTTTTCTACAGATTTTTTCACTACTCTATATTTTCACTAATATGCCCTGATATGGAATTCACTAATATGCCCTGATCTGGAAGTCAGTGATCTGATGCTTTGAACCTGTTCTAATCTGTTCTCAACACATGAAAATATAACATTTCAAATTTATAAAATAAGAGTTGCAATGCTGGAAAATAAATACCAAATCAATCAATCGAGTTACCTTGAAAATTATAGCTTCAACAGTGGGTAATATGATCTGTGGTCTCCTCATTGTGTGATATTGTATAACATATTTGCTCATGCCATTCTAATTAATAACTTCTAAGACAGGCAGGTATATAATATATATGGTGCATCATGGGAGATTGTATAACATGCACATAGCATTTATCCAAAGCATACATCTGTCCTGTGCATATATTGACAATAATATAGCACAATGGTTATCTTCACTGCAGCATTGTTTGATGGACCAAGCTGTAATGACTTGAGCCAAGGTTCAGAAGTAGAAATATAATGTTAATAAATATCTTAGGTGATGTACGATAAGGCTGATCTGAAATAGCGCAAGTAGCAACAAAAAATATCATTTTCAAAACCAAAGAATTATCACAGTTGATTCATGCCAAGGTTGAATTTTCTTTAAAATAACATGATTTCAGTTGATCTGTTTATGTTCAAACTGCACCTTAAATTTTCATCCATTTATATTTAAATGTGAAAAAAGCAGTTTATTTGTGAAGCTTTAAGTGAGTTATACCATCACCACTCCCCCAATGTGATACTGGTCACTCTGCAAAGCTGTGTCAGTATGTCACCAACATCACCAACAGTCAGCTAAATCACATTTTTTCCTATTTGCACAATCTCTTTGTGCATGAGATATGCAAACAGCTATAACATACACTGGCATAATTGTTGAACCTTCTCAGTTTTTGGCCGCAAATTTGCTAAACCTAAAATTGAATATGTGGTCTTTTTGTATAAAATTAATGAGATGGTGGGAAAAGGCCCCTACTTCTGAAATCAATTATACTGTGCTATTCATAAAACACAATTTATTTCTATTGTCAAAATAACTTTATTGTTGGCCACCAGGTGGAGAAAAAGTGCAATTCTCCATCCTTAATAACCTGATTTCTGAAAGATATATATCACAGGCAATCTGGAATATTCTTACTTCTATTGATTCTAATGTTATACACATTGCAGTAGATGCTGTATTGTGCAGAAAGTCCAAAGCCATCACATGCCCAGACAAACACTCATATAAAGCCTTTGGAAACTAGGAGTCAACCAGGGTCAAACACATTTATTGAATACAAAAACACACTAGGAGCATCCCTGGGTCAACTTGCATGTATTGGAAAGATATCTCCGTAAGACAAACACAATATAGGTAGTTTATGACAATGTATCTATATTATACAAGAAATCCCACAGTTTATTATATCGAGAGCTAACCTCACATCTATATGTTACTGTAACTATTGCTGTGTGTGTGTGTGTGTGTGTGTGTGTGTGTGTGTGTGTGTGTGTGTGTGTGTGTGTGTGTGTGTGTGTGTCTGGATTCCACCTAGAAAAGTTCAAGGGAAGAAACTCTATTATGTATCAAATTTATATACAATCAATTTGCCATGATGAAACTTATACTGTGAAATCAATCAGTGTGTCTAATTCTTTTCACCGAACTCACTCCCATATATTCTTGTATGTCTCTATTGAACAAGATCTGTCATTAATTTCATTTTGAGAACTGCACCTGACATTGACACAAACTCCATGAAGTAAAATGAGCATCCGCAATGAAGAAACCTGCACAAGAAAAACAATAACTTTGTACCTTCATAAACTTTGTATCAATGTCACAATGATATACACACAGTATTGAGAGATCTGATCACCTGACCTTAAAATGTTTATCAAGGTCACCAACAAGCACAACATTTTGGGACATTGTTAAGGCGTGTCCATGGTTAAGGTTTGGTAATGGTATCTTTATTTGTTGTCAACTTTTCAGAGACTGGGTCACATAACCTTGACATGAAGGTCAAGGTCACTGAGCATGCATATTCTGATAAAAGCACCACTGATCAAGGTCATGAAGCTTGTGAACACTGTGTTCTCACCGCTTGCTATTTCTGTACATTTGAACAGCCACATCATATTGATTCATGAAGTTTGCACACCTGTACCAAACACACTGGCTCATGTAACCTTGGAGTGCATCCTCTGCTGGCGAAAAATTCACACATAAATAATAGTGCAGAAGCCTCAACGCTCATGCCTGACCCAGTCCTCTCACGAATGCACTTAAAATTAAATGTTTTAAACAAGAAAAACAAACAATATATAATTGTATCTCAAAATGTGGCTTTAACATCATATAATTACCATCTTCCCCCATCATCTCTATTCTCACCCACATTCTCATCCTCATCATCATCATTACGAATGCAAAACAATATTTGCCTCTTTTTCTGAAAAAACTTATTCAAATTTTATGAATTATGTTTTTCAGGTTTTATGATTTTATTTTAAATATTATTGATTTTATATGAAGCAGATGATTATATGTAACCTTACGCAGCACATACCACATGTCACTAATACATTTGATAATTTTTAATTCATCCCTCCAAAAATTATGAATCTTTTCATTCTTGTATTCTGATGTTTTGTTGAATGGTGAAATAAATTTCTTGACAATGAAAAATATAAGAGGTATAATATATTGGTCACAGTGAAAGATAGAAAACATTTTTCTGTTTATGAAATATATGAAATGAGAAGTATTGATATACATACTGATTTTGTGATTTTCTGCCACTGCATTTTTTCTAAGTAAAATGTGAGAAAATTGCTGTTTATGAAGGGAAATCAAATAACAAAACAGTACAGTAAAATTAAAAATCTAAAAAATAAATAATAAAATAAACCCTAAAGAGTTGCAGACAGAATTTATCAACACAACAACCTCATCCTTCTCCAAATGCTCAAAGTAATATTATGCTTCACTTTATACATACATTGGCAATATATCTTTACAAAATTTCTCATCCCTGGATAAGAATATAACAAAAATGTGAGAAGCCTAAGGTATCTGAGCCATATCTAATCCTCCACTAAGATATCATCAGGGAAAGTAAGTTGTTGCAGTGTTAAAACTCGGCCATGCCTTGTATAAAGGGATCTATCTTTGCAGTCCTGAGGGCTAATATCTCTAAAGCCTTTATAATCTTTGTCAGGAGAACCTCTCCTTTCTCTCACTTATCATCTTCATTGAAGTTTGGCTCCAAGCATTTTTTTTTATCACAAAATCTTGCTGAACCTTAAATATAATATTATATACATGGTAAATACATGGTAAAAAATGTTTAAACCAACTTTCAGAATGTACTTTGAACATTTGTAAAAGAATTGTTTTGATGAATATGTTTTTGGCATGGAATTTTTTATAGCATTGTACTCAAGATTAGTTAATGAGGAATATGCTGTCAAAATATTACACTGATAAAACAGATTAATATTATATATTATCGGTAGATTTCTAACCTCTTTTGAAGCAATATATGTGTTTTACTTTCCACATTTTGGTACAAATGCTTCACATATTGATGTTAATATTTTAGTGATATGAGAGTTGAACTGCTACCAAATAATAACCATAAAATCTTCAACTTTTTCAAAATCGAAAATGGACCCGACAAAAAAATTTAGGCAGAAATGCCTTGGGGAAATGAGCTCCAATTTGGAAGAATGCAATCATGCAATAGAGCCACAGGTATTTAATATTGGTGCTAGATATTTTCCCAAAGATGCAATCATCATAATTTACACTTATACCCTGAAGCCAGGAGTCGTGTGAGATTCTTACAATAAGAGAACCTGCTCTAACTCTCACCTATTCTGACTTGTGACTGGAAGCAACCAAGTCTTAGAGATGTGGTCAACATTTTCACATATGAGGTAGATCCAGGCCTTCGAATTGCTGAGTTATTCACATAAAACATGTGCAGCATAATACTTTCAAACAGCCAACTACTCTTGCTGTAAAAATACATTTGATTGCATTTGAATCCTGACTTCTAGTGCACAACCAGTTTTTCCTGGTGAAATAGACCTTGAGTGGTAGCTATTACTAGGTGCTTCCAACAACAAAAAACATCAAAATAGCACCTGCATTTAGAATGAAAATATAACTTCTTCATTACTTCTTGTGTCTATTGGGAGACACAGGTTCTATGTTTGTTTATAATGGACACAACTTCTTAGGTGAAAAGAGCAAAATGTGAGATGAGCTGTTGCCTGTTAAGTTTTAAATACCCTTTACTTTTAGGGATACCAGACAAAACAATGAGCTCAAAATTTGTCTTTCACATTAAATTTGGCTGCCTGTAGTTCTTATTTTAACTAAAAAAACATATTAAAAAAACATAGGTAAAACTGAACTTTTTACTTATACTTCCTCTTCCTATATCTATTTGAATTTTGTTGACTTCACAGCTGCAATATCATAGTAAAAGGTCTTAGGCACAGTTGCTATTTAAATATTTTAATAAAATGGGAATCTCCCCTTTTTGCTGGACATAAACACTGGAATTTTTGTGAAAACTAAATATGAAACCTTTAAATAATGTATAGATTTGTGCACCTTTTAAACTCACATCCAACCTGCGAGATCAAATTGATGCATTTTTTGGTTAAAATAAACATATGACCTCAGGCCTTTGTTTGTTTTTTGGCTTTTTTGGCCTGGTGTATGAGTTTGGTTGCTTCACAGCACAATATCAAAGCTGGCTCCACTGTGTTATCGTGTTTATCTGAGGACAAACCTTGGCTTTTTTGTTGTGCACTTGATCACTTTGAATGCTCTCTCTACCATATGAGCTAACCACAACTTGAATTTTGTGTCCACAAACTGCCATCACCTGTTTATCTTTATGGTTAATGCAATCAAGCAGTGACCATAAACATAGACATTAGTTCTGCAACATGTGTGAAAAGCAAAACATAAGACACTTGTTGTGAAAAGTATTAAATGCGAAGACAATAGAGTTCTGCAACACGTGTGAACACTATGTAAAATGATAACATTTCTAATACGCAGAGCTATCACAGAAATCTGTGTCAAAGTACTGACAATAGTCTCAGCCATGTTCACTTCACTTTGAGGCATCTGGATGCAAGACTGGTGATCAAAACAGAATAAAACATGCCTGAATGTGTTTGGAACATCTGCCATTTTCTGGCACGAAAGGTGAACAAATGTTTTGTAAGGTTGTCCCTGTTCTTAAGTATTTAATGCTCAAAATGAGCTTCTTAAAACATAGGCCAATGGCCTTATAGCTATGCTGACCATTGCTTTCATTGTAAAATTTGCGAACATATTCTGGAAATACCTATAGATTGCTTCATAAATGATCATTTAATTTCCTTCCATGAGCAGACTTGAGCAGACAATAATTTCAAAATGGCAGCCTCCTTGACAGCTCAGTGATAGCTAAAATATATATATTTTTTTAAATCGTTAAAAGAAAATTTAAAAATGTTGACCCTCATGGACAATAGATGAAAATACAGCATCTTATCTACTAATAGTTAAGAACTCTGACCAGTAGTTTCCGAGAAGGAGATTAAAGTTGACAGACATACAGATTGACAAAAAATGTCTCCCCTGTATTGCAGAAAACTCTCCTGCTTTAGCAACTAAAATTATTTTCCTGACTGGAATGATTTAAGAGCCTCCATGAATGTCCTGACTGCATATCTGAGCTACTCAAATGAGCACAACTCGCTCAAAATGAGGTCAACTGCGGAGATAAATTTCTTGACTTTCCACTGATCTTGTTGGTTCTACTGTTGAGAATGAGCTTCTTGTTTGTTTAACTCACTGAGAATGCCAATTAACCTATCAAGTTACAAACTTTGACATTACATTATGCAATTTCTTATCCAAACACGTTGGGTTTCCACGGAGCTGATGCAGTGAGTTCAACTTATATACCTCTCCTATAATATCGATGAGGAGAACAATACTTGAGGCGTGAGCAGCACCGTATGGATGATGCTTACTTCTCAAATAGATGCTCCTTAATTGAGCAGATAAATATCACCTCAGACGTCTCTCAGTGTATCTAATTGTCTATGATAGCCCTCTAACCTCCCTGCACTAATTGCTATGTGAGAACCCTTACTCAGGCTCATTCTAACTATGCCTCATATCACACCGTTTCCTGTTTGTTTCTCTGCTTCCTGCTTCAAGGTCAGAAAAAGGTTCACCACTTTACATGATTGATTGCAATGACGGTTTTATATCTATGGTTTCCTCAAGCTATCAAATTATAATATAAGTATCATATAACATGAATTTTCATGTTTATCAGGATTCATGTAAAATAACATTTATTGATTTTGAGGGTTTCTTGTTTTCTGACAATTTATTTGTGAGATGCTATTCTCCTCACTGAGAAATTAACCTTACCTTGCTAAATAATTACACATTGTCAACCAGGATGATCTGTTTAATTTCCAAACTAATTTACTGATGACATCTGCAGGTTTTAACTAATTGACGTTCACAAGGGTTTTAGACTAATTGACATTCCCCTGGAACTTGGATTTACAGAGCTCCTTGATGATCATTACCATTAGGTTAAATAGGAAATTATAGAAAAATTTAACCCCCAAAAAAGAAGGAATATTTCATGGACCAACAGAAACATCTGGCAACGCATTTATTCATGGTAATATTTCAATTTTGGTATCAGATTTTTTTTCATTGTTTTTTATTATGCTATTAAGCACAGGGCAGCAAATTAGAGGGGGAAATATCTTTTGTTGGGGCCTGAATGAAGCAGGGAGAGCAAGCACCAAGCCTTGAAGCCTGCTTCTAAACACAGCCAAGGCAGGGACAACAAGGTCCCCTGAAGGACACCATCACTTCTGCTGCCACTACAATAGAAGATCTAAAACCACTCAATACCTCTTTTATCCCTGTTTGAACGATTACACCGCCTAAACAGGCCTGATAACTAGCAAAACTGGGATCTTGTTCAGAGCTAGGCACTGCAATTTCATGCAGAAAGAGTTTTATAGTGCTGTGCACTCTTTCAATTGGGTATGGGTTAAATATGGTCAATTAAACATCTTGGCTTGTCTCTATTTGTGCCACGATCATTAAGGCATCCCAAGGAGGGCTAATTAAGTATGGTGGTCGGAAGTGTGGAGTAACCACATCAAGATTTGGCTCTCTTTTAAGTGCTATTCCCTCTGGACCACGAGCGATGAGTGGATTTTACATGCTGTTTACTAATACATCCTGTCCCTCAAATCCACGACAAATGCTGGTCTGGGTTAAATAGTGAATCTCACCACATCTGACAGGCATAGTATAGATTTTTGTGAAGTTCACTGTTTATGGTATGCATCCAGCAGCAATGAGGTTATTGAGTCGACCCCCAAACCAGGCCAGAGAATTCCAGTAATTGAAGGTTCCTGGCCATGATGCAATGTGATACGTCTGAGAAAACCACCCAATGAAGCGGTCAACAAATGCTTCTAATAATGAACCACAGATTCTGTCAATATTCCCACCAATATCTACACATGCTTCAATAGCTAATTGCTATTTCATTCAATTTTGGCATAATTCGTAGGATATTTGCAAAATACATCTATTATTATTATGTTGATATTCTAACTTCTGAATGGTTCATCTGCTGTGGATAATATTCAACTTGTAAAGCATCTTATCATCTTACCAAATTTGTTCAAATTTGTTCAATACATTCATCCAAAATAAAGAGTTTAAAAAGGCAGTGACAGATGAACATCTGCATTCATGCACAATCATGGGTGAACATCTGCGTTCATCCACAGTAACTGGTGAACATCTGCGTTCATCCACAGTAACTGGTGAACATCTGCGTTCATCCACAGTAACTGGTGAACATCTGCCTTCATCCAGTCATAAATGAACATCTGCTTTCATCCACAGTAACTGGTGAACATCTGCATTCATCAACTGTAATGGGTGAACATATGCTTTCATCCACAGTAACTGGTGAACATCTGCATTCATCCACACTCATCTGTGTTCATCCAAATTATTTGGGAGATATTTGGTACATGTCAGTCTATTCCAAAGGGAATAGCAGGGAAGATTGTCAATGCTGAAAAAGAAAAGACTGGGGAAACATCTGCAAGCCTCAGCAGTAACAGGTGAGCATTTGTATTCATCATTAGTGACGTGACCTATATAAGGCATGACATGTAACAAAGGATGACCAGCTGAAGAAAGGAAAGGGCTGAAAGGTGTGCTCAACATTGCATCTGGCACAAACCAGATTTATGGCATCACAAAGTAATTGCAGAGAAAAAAGAGGTGGTGATGTGAGAGTAGGAAACATCAAGACACTTTGACATTTACATGGCTATCACTGTGGATCAAACATGGAAGAAAATGCACATAATCTGACTTGAGCATGAATGTCATCCCAAAATGGTTGTTGTCAGTGTTGTACATTTGACTGATAGGAGTGGTGACCATTTAATATGGATTTGCATCTTTGTATGGTGACATATTTCTAAAGATATATGCAAAATGACAACTAATAATCTAAAAATATCAGAGGAAAACTGAGGAGACAGCAATTCATGAACTAATCAACTAATAATTCCAGTTTTTTCTTTTTTCTTTCAAATATGGAGTAAGTCATTTTCCTATTGGGCCCCGAGATTTAGAAGAATTAGAATAAGACACTCACACCTCCAGGGCATTTAATGTGAGAAAAATCCAGGCCTCCAGGGCACTTAATGTGAGAAAAATCCAGGCCTCCAGGCTGCTCAAGGGTAGAGAATTCCAGGCCTCCAGCAAACCAACTTGTAGGAAAGATCTAAATAGGTTGCAACAAATCCAGGCTTACAAGCCTGGGAGAAATAAATCCAGGGCATTCTATTTCAAGGCAATAGTTTGGAGAAATGAACGCAGGTAAATACAGTACATTTTTTTAGGTTAGCATTTTCCATGTTCACATGACAGAGCAATTTGGCACATTGGCTGCAATTCTGTAGATGATATTGAACACTTGTCAAAAGCAAATCAAAGGCTGTGCCAAATTGCAAATCAATATTTTCATTTTTCAGCATCTAGCATTGTTTATAATATTCTTCACCTGTCTCTATTTTGCATTTCGTCATTTCACAGCAAATAACATGCCGTATTTATAAGGAGTGGGAGCATCTTGTTCTATGCAAGATCTGACCCTGTTATTTACTCTTTGCTAAATTCTTTCCTTCAAAATATATGTAGAGTGCATTCTATTTAATTCACACAAGCCAGAGAAAACTTCAAAGCTAGCACAAATGCTTCAAATGTAGCTTTAAGCTGAGGTTATAAAACGGGTTAAATATGATCCATTTTACATTATTGCAACAGGCCTTGACATTAACACATGAGAATTCACATTGTGCGTTGAAGAAAACAATAGCTAATGCTAAAATGGAACAGAAATATTCAGTGGTCTGAATCACTGCCTAGCAAGTGCCTGGTGAGGCCTGTGCAATACATATGAATTGACAAAAAACCCTTACGTAAACAGGACACCATCCTTATGAATCTGAAATTTGAATCATATTAACCCTAGAGTCATGGCTGATCTATTTCTTGGCCAGTATGATAATAGAACGGTTGCCCGTTATATCACATATTAATTTATGTCAAGCATTCTCTTTTCTCCCCTTGATGACAGGTTTATGTGTTCTGATTAAGGTAGGTATGATTTGGTGCTGGGTCCACATCTCCTGCAGTCACTGTGTGACCTTGACCTTGGCTGATTGGGTAGTAGTAAAGGCAGGTTGCTCCTGTGAAGAGGGATTACTCTTGATGGACGTGTCTGTCACATAACACTGGCACGTTAATGATGGCTATTAACGCGCAAATCATATAAAAACTGTGTCAAAACAGCTGTTTCCTTCAACACTGCAATCCTCTCAACACCTGCAACCTTCCCACCACCATCACCGTGGAGGGAACCGCTATTCATTGATATAATGGTGATATATCTACCACCATGGAGGGAACCGCTATTCATTGATATAATGGTGATAAATCTACCACCGTGGAGGGAACCGCTATTCATTGATATAATGGTGATATATCTACCACCGTGGAGGGAACCGCTATTCATTGATATAATGGTGATAAATCTACCACCGTGGAGGGAACCGCTATTCATTGATATAATGGTGATAAATCTACCACCGTGGAGGGAACCGCTATTCATTGATATAATGGTGATAAATCTACCACCGTGGAGGGAACCGCTATTCATTGATATAATGGTGATATATCTACCACCATGGAGGGAACCGCTATTCATTGATATAATGGTGATATATCTACCACCATGGAGGGAACTGCTATTCATTGATATAATGGTGATATATCTACCACCATGGAGGGAACTGCTACTCACTGGTGTAATGGTGATAAATCTACCACCATGGAGGGAACCGCTACTCACTGGTGTAATGGTGATAAATCTACCACCGTGGGGGGAACCGCTACTCACTGGTGTAATGGCGATAAATCTACCACCGTGGAGGGAACTGCTACTCACTGATGTAATGGCGATAAATCTACCACCGTGGATGGAACTGCTACTCACTGATATGATAACGATTATAAAAAACCACTATGGAGGGAACTGCCATTCATTGATTATGAAAGTACAACCAGGGAGGGAACTGCTACGCACTGATTTAATGGCTATGAAACTAACACTATAGAGAGAACTGCTGTTATAATAATAAAACTCACACTGTTAAAAGGAACTACTCCCTGATTCGATGATTAAGCTATTGCCAGGGAAAAACTTGATAACAGGAAGAAAACCTACCAGCAAATAACTAGCTCTCAAGACAAAAAGAAAACAATTGGCATGGAGGAGCTGATTTGACAAAGAAGACACAATCATGAAACAGAGCACAGGTAATTGCTGATCTAATAATGATATTAGAAAAGCAATTTATCCTTATTCTTTCGATAAGTTCTGCGAATAAGCTGAATAAGCTGTGCTTCATATATATAGATATAAAGATATTGATCTGCACCAGGGTGAGAGCCCTGAGTGCTCTGAGTGTGATTCCCTGACACTTGACCAGTCAGCTGACCACATGTCCATGTGGTTGCCTGGAAACGGCATGCACCTTCTTTAAATGACCACAGACACTGTTTGCTTAATTGATGCACAAAGTGTTTGGCATGTCAAAAATAAAAAGACTGATTTTTTTTTTATGTCTATCATAAAAGATAAAAATGAAGGTTTAGCACCGGGTTTGGTGTCCAAGAAGCGTGTCATATTCAATAAAAAGCTTCACTCAATTCTGAGTAAACTGAAAATGATATCTCAGAAAACAACTAGGCTCTTTTGGTAGGTCACATATGTGAAGTGTGAAGGATGATATGTCTGTGCCTCTTTGTGGACCTGTCAATGCAGACTTGTGGTAAAGGCATATGTACCAGATCCATTATACTGGCACAATCGTTGCACCAGTCTGGGAGCTGAGACTGTGGCTTTGTTGGAGAGATTTCTCTGGGTTTTTTTTATCTCAGGGCTGTTGTAAATTTTTGGTATCGATCAGCATTATTTCAACCTTGCAATAACCTTCAATAACACATTTCAACATTTGGCATCTCTGCAAAGATGATTGACTCAATATCAGAAAGAAAATGAGTTAAAATATGTGAAAACATGATTAATCATAATGTTTGATAACTTGATTATTGTCCCCACCCCAGGGGTATGAAGCAAAGAGGCTCAAGACAACCTGATTATTGTCCCCACCCCAGGGGTATGAAGCAAAGAGGCTCAAGACAACTTGATTATTGTCCCCACCCCAGGGGTATGAAGCAAAGAGGCTCAAGACAACCTGATTATAGTCCCCACCCCAGGGGTATGAAGCAAAGAGGCTCAAGACAACCTGATTATTGTCCCCACCCCAGGGGTATGAAGCAAAGAGGCTCAAGACAACCTGATTATTGTCCCCACCCCAGGGGTAGGAAGCAAAGAGGCTCAAGACAACTTGATTATTGTCCTTACCCCAGGGTTAGGACACAAAGCAGGCCCTAAGTCTGGATGTTGTCTCTACCCCAGTGGTAAGAAACTAGACTCATGACAATCTGATTATTGCTATAACCCCAGGGTTATATGAAAAACTGCTTCACCAGCATCTCAAATCAGTGCCCTCAATACAAGCCGGGTCATCTCTTCCACTATATAATTCTGCATGACAGGTCATTATACATTAATGGACTCTCTATACAAGGCTCTTGTCACAAAACCCATCTTCCGTGCATGACATTTCCATGTTCTACAGGATCTTCTCTTCTCTGATAATATTAATGGAGAAAAGACCTGATGACAAACACGTTCCCTCTATATGTCGTAGAAACTTGATCAGATGATAAATGACCCAGCAAATTAGCCTCACTTTACACATGACCTTATGTAAACACAACCATATTTCTGTTTACATTCCACTATTTCTTTTTTACATGCAGACAGGAAAATGAATTAACATGAACATACAAACTTTCATGAAATCAATTTCATACTCATTAATATTTCAAGCAAAACAACTACTTATCTGACAGTTTTTTATCTAAACTACTGATCCTGGGCTATTTCAGCACACCTACTGATCCTTAGCCATCTAATCTCTCCTAGTAATCCTCAGCCATCTAATCTCTCCTACTGATCCTCAGCCATCTAATTTCTCCTACTGATCCTCAGCCATCTAATCTCTCCTACTGATCCTCAGCCATCTAATCTCTCCTGCTAATCCTCAGCCATCTAATCTCTCCTACTAATCCTCAGCCGTCTAATCTCTCCTACTAATCCTTAGCCATATAATCTCTCCTACTCATCCTCAGCCATCTAATCTCTCCTACTAATCCTCAGCCATCTACCGGTAATCTCTCCTACTAATCCTCAGCCATCTAATCTCTCCTGCTAATCTTCAGCCATCTAATCTCTCCTACTGATCCTCAGCCATCTAATCTCTCCTACTGACCATTAGTCATTCATCTAAACTACTAGTTCTGTGGCCATACAATCTCATATCCTTCTGTACTCTTGCCACTCTCACCCCTATACTGGAGCCCCTAACTTCTCTGAATCACAGCATACATATCAGCAACATTTGCATCACGTCCCTCTGGTGGCCGCAACACGCATTATTGATACTATGGGAATTAAATGCGATTGACATTGCAGGCAGGGATTTGCGTATGCCCCACTGATTAATGCCCTGGGTGGAATCAGGAAGTGGACAGAGATGTATGGCCATGATTCTATCCTCCATTTATATAATACCATGATTGCATGTGTGGTCCTATTCACACACAAATAAAGAGTGATTAATATACAAACAGAACCATTCAGAACAACTTGATGTGGATGTCAAATATGAAATATGAGGTAATTATACAAGAAAAAAGTAAAGAAAGTGAAATATAAATTACCAAACAACTATTATGGAAGAAATACTTAATAAATGTTTATATCAGTAAAAAGTAAAGAATAAGAATTCAAAAGATTAAGATTTGAGAAATAATCATCATCATGATCTCTCTATATTTGATGCAAGGGGTAATCATATGGATGTTTTTTTCAACTTAAAGACACGTGAGACAACTGGAATTATCAAAGTTACATCATGACCATTCCAGCAAATCTCTGTCAAAGCTGTCTCCATGGTGACAATAAACTGTCTTAAAGTGGTCAATTCGTCACATATCAAAAACGCCAGACCATTCTTGACACAATTCCTATCATGTGATTTTTGTCAGCATTTTTGTTATATTTCCTGCTTTGGCAATATCAGCTATAAATGATCTACAAAGCCTGTTACTACATAGCGCGAGCAGTCACTCAGACAGAAAGATTTCTGTATATTATGTTTTATGGAATCAGCTGTCATGGTGGCCACTACCCCAGGGGATGGCAAGTGATATATGGATGAATCTAGCCCAGTTTGGGACATACCACTTTGCAAGCTCATCGTCCTATCTCAATATAAACGTTAGCATCTATAAGGAATCTAGCCCAGTTTGGGACATACCACTTTGCAAGCTCATCGTCCTATCTCAATACAAATGTTAGCATCTACATGTATAAGGAATCTAGCCCAGTTTGGGACATACCACTTTGCAAGCTCATCGTCCTATCTCAATATAAATGTTAGCATCTATAAGGAATCTAGCCCAGTTTGGGACATACCACTTTGCAAGCTCATCGTCCTATCTCAATATAAACGTTAGCATCTATAAGGAATCTAGCCCAGTTTGGGACATACCACTTTGCAAGCTCATCGTCCTATCTCAATACAAATGTTAGCATCTACATGTATAAGGAATCTAGCCCAGTTTGGGACATACCACTTTGCAAGCTCATCGTCCTATCTCAATATAAACGTTAGCATCTATAAGGAATTGTCCATCACTCCAGCAGATCCAGGTTTCCCTGGGTCCCTGTAAGTCTGGTTATTACCATTCTAATATGTATGCAGAATAGTCTGTCCTGGACACTATTGGCAGCTCAAGACAGTGCGAGTTCTATATAGTCGGGCAACCAGCTGCTAAAATATAATTTCACTGTTGCCTCTAAATCAGGTGGAGGTCCAGCAGTTCCTGTCCGGTTTATTCCTATCTTAAAGTAAAGTTATGCATTTATATACACCTATGAAAAAAAAGACACGTTGACCGTTATTGAGATTGGAATTGACCCATTCAATAATGAGCTGGCCATTCAGCTGGGTCAAACAGGATACTTACCTATCTGTACCTCTGCCCCTGTGTCTGAATGCATTGGCTTAATTTCATATTGTAATGAACACTTGAGAATCAGTTTTCTATGAAAACAAATTTACATCATTCTTCTATATTTTGGGATATCACCACTGCCATGCTAAAAAATCATATTAATAAGATATTAAAGATAAATAAGGTTGTGAAAAAATACTGCATGCCAACTAATAACGTTATTGGTCATGTCTTAATGCAAACTAAAACTCCCTTCTCTATCTTTAACGACAAGTTTTGATTATCTGATATTATCTAGTAAATTGTGCTATATAATTGTTCCCTCAACACTCTTTGAAAAGAGTGAGGCATTGTCTCCTGGTGGCAAGATATTATTATCTAATATTTAGTCTAATTTGTGCTGCATACAAATCAGGAGAGGAGAATATGTGTCAAGTCTACTGAGACGTGGAGGTTTTGTAGTGTTCTCAGGCGGCTGGTGGTGTCCACAGCACAGACCAATGACAGCCTCCTACTGACCCCTGTACGTCCCTGGACACGACATGTCAATATGACCCAGCTCCTATTGATCGTTCCCTCTATTCACCTTGTACAACTTGAACCAAACATCTATCTAATCATGTTTAAGCATGACTCAATAGGGTCACACACGACTATTGCATGACATCATTTCGCCACCCAAAGCTGCAATGGTCACTCATATCCACCTGATTCCTGTGTGACCTTATCTATTCACATCTATTCATGACAAATATGCGTGTGTGTGTGTGCGAGTGTGTGTGTGCGAGTGTATGTGTGTGTGTGTGCGAGTGTGTGTATGTGTGAGTGTCTTTTGCTCCGAGAGTAACATGTCCTGTGACAATTCAAAAGTTTGGCTATTTATAAAGTTTGAGCCAAATGTATATTTGGACATGTCCAAACAAGGTCATGCAGGGCCATGGCATGACCATATTGTGCAGTGTAAGAGTGATAAGTGAGCAAAGAGTGCCACGCAACAGCTGTGCATGACCAGATGATGTCACACAATAAGTCACAGTATTATATGTAGACACATTTATGTATGATCAAATAGATTTTTGACTCCAATTGTACATTTGTCAATATCATGAAAGTGAACAAATGATACCAGTTTCTGTTACCTGATATTCATTTTATATTCTTTTGAATCTATTGGCTCTCTGGTCTAAACTTTGATTCAGGAAAGTGTATATATATATATATATTTCATTGATGTACATTGTATATATGTACAATTTATGTACATTGTATATATATATATGTATATATCTATGTAGCTGCTTATAAGTCAGTATATCAAGCTTGTCCCATGCTTGCCCATTCAAAGAACTGTTGCCATTCTTTGGTTTGCTCAATTAAGCCAATTCTCTGTTTCAAATGCCAGCCTTTAATCATACCAAAATAAAGTGCTCTGCACAGGACCTTTCTGCACAGCCAGATCCTCTTATATTCCTCTAATCTATTTGATTTTTACTTTTCTTTGTTTAACATCCTTTGAAAGTCTTTCTCATCTTTGATGTATATGAACTTTAACTTTTATTTTAAGATCACGCAGAAATTCGCAGAACAATTGTAGCAGCCATAGATTTGGGGCGCATCAAAATAAAAATTGGCAAAAAGGGTGGACCTCCATGCAGATCATACGGAGACATGGAGAGTGCAAACATATGTGTAGCATTTGTGAAGGGTGTTGTCAACAAACGGAGTGTGCCAACAATTATTTTACATTTGTATAGGATTGACGGAAGGGTGTTGTCCACGAACGGAGTGTGCCAACATATACATAACATTGTACATGACTGACTGAAGGGTGTTGTCCACACAGGGAGTGTGCCAACATATACATAACATTGTATGGGACTGACTGAAGGGTGTTGTCCACGAACGGAGTGTGCCAACATATACATAACATTGTACATGACTGACTGAAGGGTGTTGTCCACACAGGGAGTGTGCCAACATATACATAACATTGTATGGGACTGACTGAAGGGTGTTGTCCACGAACGGAGTGTGCCAACATATACATAACATTGTACATGACTGACTGAAGGGTGTTGTCCACACAGGGAGTGTGTCAACATAAACATAACATTGTATGGGACTGACTGAAGGGTGTTGTCCACACAGGGAGTGTGCCAACATATACATAACATTGTATGAGGTCTGACTGAAGGGTGTTATCCACACAGGGAGTGTGTCAACATAAACATAACATTGTACATGACTGACTGAAGGGTGTTGTCCACACAGGGAGTGTGTCAACATATACATAACATTGTATGGGACTGACTGAAGGGTGTTGTCCACGAACAGAGTGTGCCAACATATACCTAACATTGTACATGACTGACTGAAGGGTGTTGTCCACACAGGGAGTGTGTCAACATATACATAACATTGTATGAGGACTGACTTAAAGTGTTGTCCATACAGGGAGTGTGCCAACATACATTCAGAAATAACAGAACCATTCATATGGCCCATATGATATAATTGTTGCAGACTGACAGTAGTGTATTATACATATGGCATATATACCTATCATTGATATGAGAAAGACTATATTATGCTGTACACAAGACATATAACACTTGTATGGGTATAACCCCTGGATGTCACATTATCAGCAAGACACCCAGCTTGTCAGTGGGACTGAGAGAGAGAGAGTATCATTTCATGTTATGCCATTTTGTTTGCCATACCTTCATCTTCTGAATGCTCCCCTTTATGCTCATGATCACTTGTGAGCGATCTCTTATTTACTTCTGTAAGGCGAAAGCATAAAAAGCTATTATGCAACCATTCACATTTTATGCACCAAGTTTTTTTTAAAATGAAAAATAATAGCACACAAAGCTAAGCGATCGTTTCTCCACACAAAGTTGTGAATCATTTATAGAACATAAAAAACAACCTTGTACACTATTTATAATAATGCATTAAAGGCATAAAGACTTTTACTTTTTTTTCATTGAATATTTATACGATAGTATTATGTAGCCACCAGGCATACCACAATCAAGCTTTAACAAGATAACCTCTTCATTGACTTGTGTCTAGGAAGCAAATCTTTGCACTGTGAATGGTGAACGTACCTCTCTCGCTAGGTGAGGGTGCATTGTTGGTGACTTGACCATCGTTGACCCACACATAGACGTTGTTGGCCATTCCCTTACAGACAGAGGTTGTCACCGTGGGCGAGGGGTGGTATCCACGTGTAGGCCCCCATTAATGATGCCCAATGACTTCCTCCCAGCTACTCCATACGCTCCCTTCATGTGCATCTGTAGTTTTACTCCTGAGCATGTTGGAGACTGCTCATTACTACATGGCATGGATCTCAAAGCACATCACAATGACATTGTTCTCGTATGCAGACCGCAGTTGAATTATACAGTGTGGTGGGTGTGAGCTCGGTGTGCATGCCTTCTCCTGTTGTGATAGCAAATGCTGTTTCAGCTGTCTACACTGGCGTAGTGATGTCACTGAAGTGCTGCTGCTAGATCCCTGATTGACTATTCCTGCCAGCCTGCTAGCTCTGGCCTCCAAGACTGGATGCCTCATCACCAAGCTGTGTACCAACAACCAGCATCCACAGGAGCAGACTCGCATACACACAGTCTAAAATCCTGACTGGATGGCCTGACAAGCTGTGTACCAACAACCAGCATCCACAGGAGCAGACTCACATACACACACAGTCTAAAATCCTGACTGGATGGCCTGACAAACTGTGTACCAACAACCAGCATCCACAGGAGCAGACTCGCATACACACACAGTCTAAAATCCTGACTGGATGGCCTGACAAGCTGTGTACCAACAACCAGCATCCACAGGAGCAGACTCACATACACACACAGTCTAAAATCCTGACTGGATGACCTGACAAACTGTGTACCAACAACCAGCATCCACAGGAGCAGACTCGCATACACACACAGTCTAAAATCCTGACTGGATGGATTGACAAACTGTGTACCAACAACCAGCATCCACAGGAGCAGACTCGCATACACACACAGTCTAAAATCCTGACTGGATGGATTGACAAACTGTGTACCAACAACCAGCATCCACAGGAGCAGACTCGCATACACACACAGTCTAAAATCCTGACTGGATGGATTGACAAGCTGTGTACCAACAACCAGCATCCACAGGAGCAGACTCGCATACACACACAGTCTAAAATCCTGACTGGATGGATTGACAAGCTGTGTACCAACAACCAGCATCCACAGGAGCAGGCTCGCATACACACACAGTCTAAAATCCTGACTGGATGGATTGACAAGCTGTGCACCAACAACCAGCATCCACAGGAGCAAAATCCTATCTGTATATGCATTTCATACTTCATTTTTTATTCAGCACAAATTGATTTCACCAGATATATCATATTACTAGCCGGGGGCATTTGTTTCAAAGAAAATACATCCAGACCCAATCCATGTGAATGAAAAATGAAGTACAACACTAAATATATCAATAACAGTGGTTTGATGTCTGAGAGTTGTTTTAAGATTCCAGATCCTTCTCCACAGTTACTGGAAACATTTGAGAACAGAAATATCTTTGCTTCTGAACTTCAGTGGTTTATATGACTAGGTGCACAAAGATTAATTCATACTGATGTAGGGTCATGCATGTGACTGCATGAGGTCATGTTAACCTGTCACATGACAAATTCTCACTGCTTGAGTTTCAACATTTGTGATCCACCAGGTGTTTCGTGTGTCAAGTACAATGCATTCTGGGATAGCTTTGAAGACATGGCAGCTGATATGATGACTACCATTCTGTATGCTGTGAAGGGAATGCATAAATAGTTTGGCATGAAATGCACAGAGTAAAAATATCTTGGAATCTTGGGAAGAGCAGAAAGACAGTTATGGGTGGAATTAAAAACTGAATGAAAGAAAACAACATGCAAATCTCTATTTGTTACTATGAGAATGTCTCCAAAATTCACCAAGCATGAAAATTTAAACGCACTAGCTGGCAGCAGGGCCTACTCAAGCAGTGAGAATTATATCATATACAGAGCTGTGAGTGCAAATCCAGGTCAAGTAGTTCTCAGGTGTGACACAATATGGTCGTGGATCAGCCCATGTGACCACATATGGAAGTGGGCAGGAATGACTGGACGTCCAGACCTGACTCGATGCAGGGAAGGTGCTACCTGAACTAAGACATATAATGCTAGGCATTGCTCACTCAAACACATGGCTTACGTCCCATGCATTTAGGCATTCCACCTCATACAGATATTTCCATCATTCTCCACAGCAGATATTGCAATGCCAAAGTAAATCCAGTCTCGATCATAAACCTCAGCAGATTTTAATTTGGAGTGTCATTAAATGCAGATATATCAAGTATATATATCATGCTCCTCTTACCACTATAAACCCTCCCAGACACAGAAATTGCAAATGTGAGCTCACTGTCTGAACCTCACCATCTCAAGTACATATATTCTAAAAGCAGTATCTATACCTCTGATTTATACATATGCATCTAACCCAAACTGGAAAAATATAAAAATGCTTTATGAATTTACATCTTTAACAGGTTTAGGTATATGTGTGTGCCACCATACAGTGTTTTTCACACATTACTTCACCTTGTGATGCAAGCAGAGGGGAATATGGGAAAGTAGTGTATCTTTCAAGCATCATTTGAAATTCATGAGTTCTGAAACCGAGTGTTCATAGGATAAAATCACTGGACATGTTTGCTATGAGAATGATGTGAATGCCTGATGTAGAGGTTTTGGTGTTTGATTTAATAAAATGTCAGTCATTAGAAATACTTGTGTTGAACAAAGGCATATTATGTGAAAAGGTGCTTACGACTAATTCCAGGCAAGTGTTGAAGTATCCACCCAGGCTTATATCCGTGACCAACAAGGCTGAATGTTTTATCATAATTTATTAACTTTTACTAAATCCATCAAAGGTCACGGGCCATGGTGCAGTTGGTTAGAGCGCCAGCTTATTAGCACCAGTTCCACAGTGGTTACCCAAAGGTCATGGGTTTGATCCCCGGCCATGTCGAGATTGAATTCATGATGCAATTTCACATATGAGCTGAGGCCCGTGACAAAAGGGTTAACCCGTTGTCCTTGTAAATCTGTGACCGGGTGGGTTGTCAGTGAGGCAGCACTATATCTGCTACAAGTAGGTCTCATCACCAAATGACTGACATGATAACCCTAACATGAGAATGAAGCATTCTTGCAAGACTTCTTTTGAAACAAGAAAAATTGGTGCTCCACATGTAACATGGATAGGGGAAAAATAACAAACAAAACAAAAATTTCAACAAACAAAACAAAAATTAAAATAAATGAAAAAGAAATAAACAAACAAACCAAAATGGAACAATAGTTGTAATTTGATGGGGTAGTTGAAAATTATCTTTGTTCATCTTCTAAAAACATTTAATTTGGTATTTGAACAAATCCTTTAACACAAAAGTAAGTTGTGTATTTTTAGTCTTGATCATGTAAGTTCCCCTAGTATCGCTCAGGAACTAATGCAAATCATTGATCAGACTTTGCAGACTTCTGTCCTAAGTGTCTGATTTACACCAAATTTTAACTAAACCCACTCAAAATTCCATGATCTATCGATTGGATATTCCAAGCAATATCATTTGATAATTTTGTGCATTGATGGGTGAAGAAGATATTGTCATATTGAACTTTTTGTAATCACACTCTTCTTTTTCTTTGTTTACATTTTAATAGGAATGTATTCATACGCTGGCGCATGCACATATAAGAATCAATTACATGCACATGGACGAACACTCTACAGTAGCATTAGTTGCCTGAACCATATTGACCACAGAAAAAGCCAAATTACAACTCACAGGAAATGACTACACATTCCCCATGATCGTACTGACCACAGAATAACACAGATAGTTCTTTTCTTGACAATCATTGCCTGCCAGCAATTATTGTCAAAAAAGGAACCATCCTTGTTACAAAAAAATGATTGGAAAACCTAGATGCTGCATTAATAGCTAGTAAAGCTACTATCATTTGATAATTTAAAACATCATTACTCAAAGTAGGAAACCAAGTCAAGCCAAACAATAATGCACTATTATTTCATATACAAATTTTTTGATTGTCCAATTATTTGATAATGCACATCATTTATATATATGTTTTAAGTCTTGCCATTTGCAGCCTGGATACAAACTAACGGAGGTGATACTGTCAGCAGGGAGTTGATGTCAGATCAGCCCTGAAACATCCAGTCCCACGGGGAGTCCTGCCCTGACTGCTTAACAACCTGCGTCCCCTACACTTGCATCAGAGTCTAGATTCCGTCTACTCCTCTCCTCATCATTGGCTAAAGGTTATTTTCAAAGAAGTTCCAACATGGCAATTGTTCTCCAGACTCTCTGGCTGAGAAATAATAATATTTGCTTCAGATAAATCAGTGACAAATATTCCATTTTATACCAGATGTAGGGACAATTAAACAAAATGTTGAGAAAACTAGGGATGAGCATAAGCAAATTGAGCAATAAATTATATTGCTCTACAGACTACACTGCTTTGAACATTCTAGAATCCACTTTGCTGAATGCACATTTATCATTGGCAACCAGAGAGGCAACCGGAGTGGAGAGTTTGTGATGGATGGCCAACCAGGGGGTCTAATTGCAGGATAACACCACAGATGTCAGGATGCACAATAAACCTACTGTCTCTCATTATTTCTCAACTGCTTCCAAAACCTTCACTAAGCTTCCCTTCTATCTGCCACCAGGTGGCACTATCTCCCAGCAAGCAGTAGCACCTGATATGATAAACATCAAAACCGTGTTTTAAGGCAAAGTAATAAATCAATTACTTTCTATTTCTTCTTTTTTATGAAGAATATGAATCATAATCTTCCTATCATGTCACAATATTGTAAGAAAAGAGAAATAAAACCCATATTGATTTAATCACATAATTCCCGATGTTAATCATGTGCCAGTTTTGCTCACCAGAGCGCACCACTTACATGTACACCACAAGAAGCTGGGCAAAGCTTTGCATGCCCTCTGGCTATAAAATATGTCAAATTTAAATTTATTTTGGACAGTGCTAATATTCATGCTCTGTTATTTGTTTGTCAAATCACTTGGTTTTTAAACAACCTGTAAGTACTGCTGTTCTAATACACTATTAGATGTTCTTTCATATCTAATTTTTCTGGAATATTATTCTATTTGACCTTTTGAAAGATATTAATCTAAACTATATTCTTTTTTTCTTCAAAATAACAATGTTGCATGATATTCAACTTGATCATTTTGCATAATAATCAACTTAACCATCTTGTATGACATTTGAAGATAATATTTTCTTTTATATTAAATTGAACCATTTCATGTGACATTCAAACTTACCCAATTCAACTTAACAGTCCATGTGGTATTCAATTTTCTAATCTAGTTGTGAACAATTTAAATCTATCATGAGCAGCATAAAACAGTCTCTCTGACCAAGCTACTTAAAAAAATGATTTAACATTAGAAATTGCATTTGCACTATTACCTTACAAATCAAAAAGTGTTCTTTCAAGGTTGACAAATACACTGGTTATGTATCATTTAAGTGAGCAATTACCTTTGAAGTCTCACTGAGAATTACTGAGTCATGGAAAATCAATTTCAATTGATGAAATTTTACCCATTTTTATTGACTGAGTTTCAGGCCCCCTCCTCATGCTAGGGGCTGAGGCAGCTTTTAGATAGTTGAGCACAGATTGCTCATCACAAATTGTCATTAGTTATTCCTGATTTAAAGTCTAGCATGTATTTATTGGTCAGGCAGACAGCTTAATTATAACACATTAGCTCAAAAATAACCTCAGAGTAACTTGATATGGTCATTTTTGTTTTCAGAAAGTTTTTTAATTTACAGGAAATAGAAATGACAATGTTGTGATTTTTAAGTCAGAATATTCTCTGTCCAATATGCACTATAATAGCTCTGAACAGTTTATCATTTTCCAGACACCAGCATAAAGTTCCTAAATAGTGTTTGGAATGTCAGCAATGGTTTATGTTGGTCATAACTCCAATTAATATCTCCAATCGCTGCAAGTGACTTTTGACCTATATCTGAGAAAATAGGGGCCTGGACTAATGTACCTGTCTGCAGATGCTGTTACCATCATGATGTTCATACAGTATTTATGTGTGCCAATAATAAATACTGATAAATGGTTCCAAATGCTGTTGGTGTCAGACAATTTTAGTATAATGTCGACATGAGGATTAACATAGATGAGCAGGTTTCTTGTATTGTGCTGTTATGATATAATATGTTTATGTATATATTGTATCTGTGATGTCTCAGGGTGGGTACACTATAATAGCCTGGTACGTATGCTGGACACATATTGTCAGATACCCTGATGCATTCTAATACATACAGACAAATGCATCACGCTTACCTTGCAGTAGAATCTGTTCAATGGCTGCATGGTGGTGTATCATGCTGCTATGGACCGTGCCCCTGGCTGGCTGGCTGGCTGGTCGGTGGGTTGCCGAGAAGGCACCAGCCTGGTAAGAAGGCACCAGCCTGGTAAGAAGGCAAGGCTAGGATGCAGGCTGAGCAGAGTACAGATAGCATAGGAGGTGAGATGACTCCATTACAAAATCTATACTATATATATGCACCCAGCAAAGGAGGAGGCAGAGGAGCCTGCATACCAGCCTCAGGCACTGTAATGTGCCTGCGTGACTGCCTAGTCAGCAGGCCCACCTGGGTAGTATGTCACATGCACAGCTTGCCCATCTAGCCTGCATACCAGTCTCAGTGCATCCACCTTGTCGGACCACACTTTATCCACATTAACTGATTAATTTCCAAATTTCATTTTTTCGGCCTTAACCAGAAAGATAGTGGTATATTAAAAAAACTCCAAAATATTTTCAAATATGAAGCCTGTTGTTGGTGCCAAATAGTAGAATCAATGATGTAATAGGTCTCAGGGATATCTACTATAAATCACATTAGCATATTTTATTTTACCTTTGCATGAGCACATGCATTTTACAGCTTTTCTAAATTATTGATCCTACCAATTCTAGCCCTTTATCATCAATAGGTATGTTATGAAAGCTTTTTTCTTTAGAATGTAGAACAGTCCAGAGAACTATGTGTAATAATGGATATATGATAAAGCTAGGTGTCAAATGGCTACAATAGAGTTTTCAGAGGACAAAAGTGAATATATCAGAGGGAATAATGTAATTTCAGATAGCAAATGACTTTATTAGAAGGCCAAAATGGAGATGTAAAAGGGCATTAATGGAGATGTAAAAGGGCATTAATGGAGATGTAAAAGGGCATTAATGGAGATCTTTGAGGGCATTAATGGAGATCTTTGAGGGCAATAATGGACATGTTAGAGCGCAATGATGGAGATGTGAGAAGACATTAAAGTGATAAGACTTTTAAGCATTTTGTCCTTGCATAATATAAAAGTTTATACCCTAAACTTTGGAATTGAATGTTATTACCTATCATATTTCTCCCTCATAAACCTCTGTGCCATTTGAAAGTAGATGAGTGTTCTGCTAAAATCCAAATTATCCATTAGACACTTTCTCAACAAACTTTATTTAGCTGACCAGTGATCCAGTGCAAACACTTGCTTAGAAAGGTTTTGTTAACTATGAGGCACCTTCAGATTGGGACATTGGAGTGATTTGCCTTATAAAGGCCTGTTTTTCTATCAATCTTTGTCTATTGGTACAGGCCTAACACCCTTACAAACCACATTTAAGGTCACCTATGCCGACATAGTGGCCTCGACATAGAGTACAGCCAGTACTTGGCACTTTCAGCAAAACACAACAACCATGGTCAGTGTATATTGGTCGATTTCAGTGAAATAATTTGTTTGTATCACAGTTTCTTGATCACATATCATTCAAACACACCCCAAACTTCCTTAACTTGCCTGTGACCTCTGTGATTTCATGAATGCTTTAATTAACAGATTTCTTCCCAACTTTGTAAGAATCATGGACTAAGAATTCTTATACTCATCTGATACGAATCTGTGAGAGTTTCCAGACAAAACTCAGCTTGACCATAATAACACTTACCTGAAAAGATACAAAAGGCATTACTTTATTAACATAAAAACAAAACATACACATGTAAACATAAAAGAAAAACATAAAATTGTCTCATCTTCAAAACAAATTTTGCTTACTTTAAATATATTTCATATATAAATAATTCTGAATGAGAACAAAATTTGAGGAATTCTGATATGCTAAATTTAGTTCTTTTGCACAGACAATTTTATACCAATATTTAATGAAGCGAAACTGGAATAGTGACTGATGCTGTTCACAATAACATTTGATTTGCCGATTTATAACCCCACAGCAAAATAGCATATTCTGCTTATCCCATAACAAAATGGTATACTCTGTCTATCCCACAGCAAAATAGCATATTCTGCTTATCCCATAACAAAATGGTATACTCTGTCTATCCCACAGCAAAATAGCATATTCTGCTCATCCCATAACAAAATGGTATACTCTGTCTATCCCACAACAAAATAGCATATTCTGCTTATCCCATAACAAAATGGTATACTCTGTCTATCCCACAACAAAATAGCATATTCTGCTCATCCAAATGTATTCACATTTAAAAATAAAGCTGCATTGAAAAAGAATAATACTAATAACTACAATAGCCATGTTTTACTGCACCAATCACCAATCACCTCTGAGCACTCTCAGCTCTATGGATGTGGTCCACTGGCCTTTAAGCATTCTCAGCTCTATGGATGTGGTCCACTGGCCTTAAAGCATTTTCAGCTCTATGGATGTGGTCCACTGGCCTTTAAGCATTCTCAGCTCTATGGATGTGGTCCACTGGCCTTTAAGCATTCTCAGCTCTATGGATGTGGTCCACTGGCCTTTAAGCATTCTCAGCTCTATGGATGTGGTCCACTGGCCTTTAAGCATTCTCAGCTCTATGGATGTGGTCCACTGGCCTCTAAGCATTCTCAGCTCTATGGATGTGGTCCACTGGCCTTTAAGCATTCTCAGCTCTATGGATGTGGTCCACTGGCCTCTAAGCATTCTCAGCTCTATGGATGTGGTCCACTGGCCTCTAAGCATTCTCAGCTCTATGGATGTGGTCCACTGGCCTCTAAGCATTCTCAGCTCTATGGATGTGGTCCACTGGCCTCTAAGCATTCTCAGCACTATGGATGTGGTCCACTGGCCTCTAAGCATTCTCAGCTCTATGGATGTGGTCCACTGGCCTCTAAGCATTCTCAGCTCTATGGATGTGGTCCACTGGCCTCTAAGCATTCTCAGCTCTATGGATGTGGTCCACTGGCCTTTAAGCATTCTCAGCTCTATGGATGTGGTCCACTGGCCTTTAAGCATTCTCAGCTCTATGGATGTGGTCCACTGGCCTCTAAGCATTCTCAGCACTATGGATGTGGTCCACTGGCCTTTAAGCATTCTCAGCTCTATGGATGTGGTCCACTGGCATTTAAGCATTCTCAGCTCTATGGATGTGGTCCACTGGCCTCTAAGCATTCTCAGCTCTATGGATGTGGTCCACTGGCCTTTAAGCATTCTCAGCTCTATGGATGTGGTCCACTGGTCTCTAAGCATTCTAAGCTCTATGGATGTGGTCCACTGGCCTTTAAGCATTCTCAGCTCTATGGATGTGGTCCACTGGTCTCTAAGCATTCTCAGCTCTATGGATGTGGTCCACTGGCCTCTAAGCATTCTCAGCTCTATGGATGTGATCCACTGGCCTTTAAGCATTCTCAGCTCTATGGATGTGGTCCACTGGCCTCTGAGCATTCTCAGCTCTATGGATGTGGTCCACTGGCCTTTAAGCATTCTCAGCTCTATGGATGTGGTCCACTGGCCTTTAAGCATTCTAAGCTCTATGGATGTGGTCCACTGGCCTTTAAGCATTCTCAGCTCTATGGATGTGGTCCACTGGCCTTTAAGCACTCTCAGCACTATGGATGTGGTCCACTGGCCTTTAAGCATTCTCAGCTCTATGGATGTGGTCCACTGGTCTCTAAGCATTCTCAGCTCTATGGATGTGGTCCACTGGCCTCTAAGCATTCCCAGCTCTATGGATGTGGTCCACTAGCCTTTAAGCATTCTCAGCACTATGGATGTGGTCCACTGGCCTTTAAGCATTCTCAGCTCTATGGATGTGGTCCACTGGTCTCTAAGCATTCTCAGCTCTATGGATGTGGTCCACTGGCCTCTAAGCATTCCCAGCTCTATGGATGTGGTCCACTAGCCTTTAAGCATTCTCAGCACTATGGATGTGGTCCACTGGCCTTTAAGCATTTTCAGCTCTATGGATGTGGTCCACTGGCCTTTAAGCATTTTCAGCTCTATGGATGTAGTTTACAAGCTTTTAATCAATGACATGTATTTTGTTCACACTCAATAGACTGGAGCACACTTTCCACAGTGGAAAACCGGTTTCACTCTCCATCTCAATTTTGGACTCTATGGATATGGTTAATACTTGAAATCAAACATTTTGAGGTTTGGTTGTGGTTTAGGTTTATAACCAAGCATTTTGCACTGGGCTGGAGGTCTTTATTCTTAACCAGTTCCAGTTCCTGTTAACTCTCTATCCATTTGCACCTGATCATGAAATGCCCAAAAGCACATATTATACAAATATGGACCTCACGTGACCAGGAATTGACCAATCACAGCACAGAATACACAGTGATCATAGAATAATGACCTATATTGAATTTGGAATTGACCCAATCAATAAATTGGCACCCCTGCAGCTCTGTCAAACTGGATATTATACAAATATGGACCTGGGTGGAGTGCAATATGACTTTTTATGGACCTTCGGAAAGTTATATTGCACGAGGCGCAGCCGAGTGCAATATAACTTTCCGAAGGTCCATAAAAAGTCATATTGCACGACACCCAGGTACATATTTGTTTTATTCTATGATCACTGTGTTAATTACTGCCATTGTTGGTTTAATTCTAAAAGTGCTGTCGTCTGCTTCCCAGTCTGCAGGTCACTCAGAGCAAACTGGTGACGTCATCAGTGCAGTGGAAAGTATATTGACGTGCTATATAATGCATCTGGTCAATAAAACAATTTAGAGAAGCTCATGTGACCAGGAATTGACCAATCACAGCACAGAATACACAGTGGTCATAGAATAATGGCCTATATGGACCTATACCCCTGTGGCTTTGTAACAAAGCATTTTGAATTCTACAGGTGTATTTTATTAAGGTGTAATCAAGAATTCTGAATTCTATGGGAGTGGTTCTCAGGTGTGTATGGGTAAGTAATACTGTAAAATAGAACATAATTGATAAGCTGTGCAAAATTGTTGCCTGCCCTTTCACCTCTAATGGACAGGAAGGATGTCAACATCCACCACCACTGGCAACAGACGGGAAGGACATCAACATCCACCACCACTGGCAACAAACGGGAAGGACATCAACATTCACCACCACTGGCAACAAACGGGAAGGACGTCAACATTCACCACCACTGGCAACAAACGGGAAGGACGTCAACATCCACCACCACTGGCAACAAACGGGAAGGACGTCAACATCCACCACCACTGGCAACAACCGGGAAGGACGTCAACATCCACCACCACTGGCAACAAACGGGAAGGACGTCAACATCCACCACCACTGGCAACAACCGGGAAGGATGTCAACATCCACCACCACTGGCAACAAACGGGAAGGACATCAACATCCACCACCACTGGCAACAAACAGGAAGGACGTCAACATCCACCACCACTGGCAACAACCGGGAAGGATGTCAACATCCACCACCACTGGCAACAAACGGGAAGGATGTCAACATCCACCACCACTGGCAACAAACGGAAAGGATGTTAAGGTCCACATTGTTCTGGCTTAATGATGTCATTTCGTAACATTCTGCAGGACTGCAACTTGTTACAATGTAATCATGGTACTGACACCAGACTGCATGAATCATGAACTTTTAACCCCAGTACTTCATTGAAAAAGTTGAGTAGCCGTGATTATAAATGTTATCAATTTAGATTGCAGGTAAAGCAATCCAGAGAAAAATAGGTAAATCAATAAAAATTAGATTGGCTCAACCTTTAGGAGTTAACACGCGAGCTCAACTTTCTATATCCTTATCAAAATTTGTTGACACAGACACATTGATGTATGCAGCTCAGACATTTTACCTTTGACAAAACGGATTTTAAACCTTGAAAATCTTTTCCTATCTTTTTCTAAAGCTGATGAATATCTTTATGAGGTACTTTATAAGATACTACAGGTTTCAAGGCCTGTATCATAATCAGATTTATTTCTGTATGTCATTCATGACCGAGACTTCACACTAAACATTTGAAAAGTAGGATACCCAAGCCTTTTAAAGACCATAATCAAAAGTCAAACCAGGCTGAGTGAATTAAGTTCTGGGGAAGTAATGTTGATAAGTTACTTAATGTCTGGGCCTGTAGAATTTAAATGTAATTGAAATAAAGATCATGTGATTAATGATTAAAACTGGCTAAAATAGCTCAATTGGTACAGCATTCACCTTGAAATCAAGGGACTCTCGGTTTGAATTCCAGCCATTTACTATCAACTGCTATGAGCAGACATTGTCTGGAATCAGCAGTATGTAAATGTCACCTTTACCTTTAATCCCAGTCACATTTTTGCTGATATAAGGAAAGGGGCCCGGGCGATGGACTTTTCTTTTTATACAAAACCAGCCTTTCTGTGATATTAATAATACATTATCAGGGGTGTAAGCTGCACACAAAATTCATTCTTATTGGTGTTTTATTTTTGTAAAAACATGGTGATGCATGGGGTATTGAGATGGTTTGAGATGGGAACAGAACTGTTGCTACAGCTTTGACAGGTTGATGCCCTTGAGATCTTATTAGTGGTAACTCTCCATCTCAACTGTAGACTGGCTCTCTTCTCTTTTCTCATCATCAAAATCCAGACCATTACTTTCGTCTTTCATGGTACAGACAGCCATTTTCCAAGACTGCATCAGATGGTGCTTTAACAGAATAATGTTGTGACGTTTCTCAAAATATCTCAGTTCTCTTACCTGTTTGTTTGTTTGTTTTATAGGATTTTACGTCACTTTCAAGATTATTTCAGTTATATCATGATGAGACCTTTTGTGGTGAATATATTGCTGGCTCAATGACTTGTCATAACACGGATCCTTGTTGACATGACAACTGTCCAGTCACAGATTTTCAAGGACAATGGTTTAACCCTCAGGCACTGGCCTCAGCTCGTATAAGAAATGGTAATATAAATTCAATGCCAGCATGGCTGGGAATCGAAATCACAACCAAGATCACCACAGAGGAACTGGTGCTATTAAGCATGCACTCTAACCGAATGTGCCACACCCAGGGGCCCCTACCTGAGATAATAATAAACGATTGGCAATCATACACTTGATAAATTACGAATGTACTCTTGATTCACAAAAGTTTCTTAAAGATAAATCATTGGAGAGAGTTGGTCAAGCATGAGAAGAAGACTAAATTGGGCCATGCACAGCCATAGCATTGTATAATCTGGTCACTGACAGCTGTTGCATGACATTATTTGTTCATGCACACTTACTACGCTGCAAAACAATGTTAGGCAATGGCCTAAATAAACTGCATAGGATAAATCTACTCTTAGTTTTTAACCTTGGCCACTTCTTACAAGGTCAAATTTACTCATAGCTATCAACCCTGGCCACTTCTTACAAGGATAAATCTGCTCATAATTTACAACCACTTCAGACATGGTCAAATCTACTCTTTAGGTTTAAGAAAACTTCTGAATACTGCTGATATTTTGGCCGTTTGACTGAATGGTGGTAGATGTTTGATACAATCAAATAGGCAATAATCCAATACAACAAGCAGGCTCTGAACGCATTGGTAAACACATTACATGCCGACGGCCATAGTACACAATTACCATGAATTTTACAGATGTCTTAACACTATCCTGGTTGCGGAGGTGGTGCTTCAATTAGTTCCTATAATCCTTGCATTACCACTGGCCGCATTCTTCCTACTGAAGCATTGCTATTACTATTGGAGCTCAATGGCTGCCATCTATATGCAGGACTAGATCAGGAATGGTCCTGCTATATAGCCTTTGTACATCTCTTGTAAATATTAATATAAATCCCGATCTGGCACCAATCTTGCCTGCAAGATGAATTGTACCATACTCAGGGATAAAATACATATCAAATCAATCCTGCTATTTACAAAAAAACACATGAGTATCTGAAATGTATCTTAAATGCCATGATATTTTATTAACCTGTCAAATCATGTAACATGTAAGAATTGAAGTCCTGTCTAAGCTCTTTAAAATTGGCATCAGGCTTCGTTTCTTGCATTTTCAGGCTTGTGTCTATTAATAAATATTTCTATGTTTAAATAGAGGCAAAAAAATTATATCAATTTATATTCTGCCTCAAATATTTTTATCTTTTTTAAGTCTGCACAAAAGATTGTTGGAATCTAACCACCATTATTGTTGGAAAAGTCTTGTGATCCATGCATAATATTCTGAAAAAAAACTTTCATTTCTCTTGGAATTTTTCAGCAACTGGATCATGTATATGAATCTTAAATAAAAAATCATATGGAAATATTTTGTTCATTCTTGGGCTTGAAATAAATGAAGTCAAAATAATTAATTAAATAATACAGAACTGGGAGGTTGACTATGGTGTCTAGTTCACTCTTTTATAGATTTGATCACTCATTTTGTAAAGCAGAACTGCATCATCAGCCCGGTCAGTGATAAGCTACCCAATAATAAATATATCACCAAGCACGGGGAGAGTCTAATTTGTTGAACAATCTGCCACTCATTAGGTCTGCCTCCCCTTGCAATGTACACAGTGGATAGAAAGATAAACTGTTCAATATCTATATTGCTGTAACCAGCCTGGTAAACAATCCCAAATTAATTCATTTTTTTCCTAATACATTTGTTATCTTCTATCCTGATCATGAATGAATATTTATGTAATAATAGCATATATCCGCTTGGTACTTGGGGACAAGTCTTTATTGCAGACAATATTTGGCTCGCATGTTTTGACAGCAATTTGCAGCCAAGTATTTGCTCGCCCACACATTTGACCAAATGAAGTCATGCAAGAGCATTGCCTAACAGGGTCACATTGATATGTGACCATATAGATGTCTGGTTCCAACTAGAATTATTAGGGAGATATTTTAAGAGAACAATTTTTCGGAATATGAGACAATACAGTTAAAAATATGCCAGGCCTTTCAAAATATTGCTACACTACCTAGAAAATCCGAAAGAGATATCATTTATACCATCAACGCTATTATTGTCTTGATATTATTCTGGGAAAGTACTGACAAAGTCAGGAATGGTGAATCATTGTCAAACAAATCAATCAGCCAATAATATGTACAAAGACACCATAAAGGAGTATGTATATATACTACATGTACATCAGTCAATATAAACACCAGTGAATCATGTTGAAAACTATTTCCTTATCAGATCATTCTGCATGATTAATAAAATGCTTACGTTGACGCACTTTCAGGAAGAGTGCTGCACGAACATGCCAGGAAGGTTTGCGATCCATCCACTGCCAACTATCTTGTATCAAAGACATATAACCCACATTTATAAGATATACCGGTATATATATAACTCATCAAATCTGTCATTTCAAACACTTGATTAGTTTTTGCCAAACATCTATTTGTTCACGCATAAATATGACCAAATGAGGTCATAAGTGGCTAATGTGTGACCACGCATAGTGTATGGGTTGCCAAATCACATCACCAAGCCGCTGTGCATGACCAGATAAAGTCACACAATGGCCATGCATGCCCATATTTGGTCACTTGTGTGTGACTGTATAGATGTTTGGCTCTAAAATTTGATAAAGCTGTGGTAATCTGTCCTGTATTGATTACCTGTACATGAAGTGTGTATCAGCGGGCTGGTTGATGACAAGTCATGTGCACTTGTCTATGTGACACTTAATATCTGCTATCAGTCTCATGTGACACACTTTTTCTCCATAACCATTCTAGTTTTTCTGCTATACATTGTGATATATAATCCTTGTTATAATATATGTATATCACTAGTTAAATTTTTCATTATATCATAGTTTTTAAGAAAATAAACACAAAAATATTTGCTTCCTGATAGAATTTCACAATTTAATTTCAAAGTATCTGGAAATGATTTTCAAAATTCAGTTGCCAAAAAAATGGATTTATTTTCTCTCAAATGAAAGGTTTATTTATTCATAACAATTTAATCAAGGCTTATTTATCATTTATTCATTAAAATATAATTGAATTAAAAAAATTATTTCTTCAAAATGCTTTCTTCAAATACCTCATATTGAAAAGTATACCTCTTGTTGAATGAGAATTGACTGAAAATTACAGAAGACCCCTTAAGCATGCCAAAAGTAATCCAAAGTATTATATCTCAACATCCATTTATTTGAAATTCTCCTGATCAATTTTTGGTCGGTCTTTGCGGAGACTGGCCACATGGCATGAGATTGATTTTTATCTTGACTCTGTCAGACAGTCTCTTTTGGTTCCTTCTCATTCACTCCCCAGTGTAGGAATTGTCTCGGCCTCCACACTCTCTGGTCAGGAATCATTTAATATGCTCCCCCCACACAGCCTCCTCAAATTAATGACATAGGGAGCTTACTCACTTGATTGTCACCATGGTAATCATCAGGATACTGTAATTCTATGATAGTAGCTTTCAAATAATACACCCCCATTTTTTAAACAATTTAAGTTATTCTTTTTGTGGAACATTCTACCTTCTGACGCGTAGCACAGAAATCTCATAATCATCTGACCTTGAGAGGGCCCTTCTGACACTTGCCACAGTGTCCATGCAGTGGACTAAAGCTTTCTTGAACATTTCAGTGTAATGCATCACATCTTAAAATACACCATGAGGTGACAAGTTGTGAAAAGTACCAGAGAGAGGTGATGACCACATCACAGGGATGATTTGAGATAATTTTGGATTACCCCTGCCTCCCAAACGCTGACCTAGATAAAATATGGGGTGCAGCTAAACATGTTTAGTCCTCAAGATGGCATTTTACACTCATTGTTGTATTTCAGTCGGGGAAGTATATTATGTGTTGATCATTATATTGTGTGCTGGTCAATCTGGTACTTGATTTATTTCCATTCACCACAAAGAAGCGATTTTATTCAGAACAATTCAAATGTCAACAATTTAACCAATTGTCTTGAGAACCCTTTTTAAATTAATAATTTAAAACTGTTTTCTAACACTTGTACAGCAGTTTTAAAGTGGGATAAAAAGTACCGACCATTCCATTTTAATGGACGTCTTGTCCATATTACTGGGAAAACAAGAATTTGCTCAACACAGAGAACCCTTCAGCAGTGTAGTAGAAATATACTCTGACCTCTCAAAAATAGAACAATTTGGTTGATATGACCTCCATCTTAATCAGCAAGCTGGGAACTCCAAACTTTCAGGAGTCAGAACAAATACTCTGTTTCAGGTCACTGGTGAGGACATACATCCAGACAGACATCCAGACAGACAGACAGACATATAGACAGACAGACATACAGACAGCTGCCAACATAATTATAGAAACCACTACGTATTCTCATTTAATAAGAATCCTTTCACAACGTTTATAGGAAAAGGAGTATGCTGGTGAAATAATGTATTTTAGTGCAAAGGGAGATTGTAAATTTGAAAAGAGCTGTGTAATTCTATTTGAAAATGGAGAAACATGCTCCAAAGTTATTTTACATTGAAGTATGTTATTTTACATTGAAGTATGCTAATTAGAGATAATAAGAATTCCATTCTTCATTCATTTGAATCAAAAATTTTTGTTGGTAATAATTTGATAGACTTGTCGACTTTCGTAGTACTGTAGAATCACTTTGTGCTTTGTGATTTGCCTTAATTGAAAATCCATATATTCAAATCACAAATTGTTTTACATTCTGCAGCTTTTAATATTGTAAAAAAAAATGTATTCACCTCACCTACATTGCCTTTTTTATTTGTTTGTTTGTTTGGGGTTTTACATCACTTTCAACATTATTTCAGTCATTTCGTGATGAGATCTACTTGTAGCAGATATAGTGCTGCCTCACTGAATTGTCATGTCTCAGGTCCTTGACATGACAACTCACCCGGTCACAGATTTACAAGGACAACGGGTTAACCCTTTAGGCACGGGCCTCAGCTCATATGTGAAATTGTATCATGAATTCAATCTCGGCATGGCTGGGGATCAAACCCACAACCTTTGGATCACCAATGAGGAACTGGTGCTAATAACCTGGCGCTATAACCAACTGCACCAGGACCCGTGGCCTTGCCATTTTTATACATGAAGGAGTGACAAGTAAGTACAAGAAACAGGTTGATTTAGATTCCTCACACAATTACAGTACAAAATCTAACAAAATCTAACAACCAAGAATAAATGATATTTGTGCCCAACACTACCCAAAGTAATATTATTCTTATTTCCAACAATATGCATACCCAAAATAGGAAAAGAGGTACTTTTTAAAATATTTTATGAGATATAAGAAGTGTAAAGTTAACTTGAAATTACTACCTAGGCTATGACTTTATGCCCTGGATGTCCATAAAAAGTAAAGCATCACTTGATTTGAACCAGGGTAGGGTAGGAAACCAGAAACAAGTTTCTCTCTTTTGGCCTAATGTAAAGCCATTCTAGTTCCCCTACAAACATCTCCTTGATCATTCCTTTATATGAACTTATGCAGAGGTCATTCATCCACCCTCCATAACAGGATTTCTCTCTCATATAAGTCCCTGCCAAAAGTATAAAGCTGCACACAGGATCGGTCGCAAGTCATCAGTATTCATAAAAATCTGCCTGTCCACTGATTGGTGAAAGAATATAAATAGACTCGTTCAATGTACTGGCATTTGTACTGATTGATCAGTTTATGTGACACCTGGTAACAGTTTATAACCTGATGTTGGTCAATTCAGATTTGATGATATTATTGTGAGCATGGCAAGTATTTATAACTTGGGGAATTCCAAATTTAGACTGGTATCCAATATAGTACTACCAATGTAATGCAGAGTATCACTCCTCATGAATAAATGAGATATTCATTTCTTAAAATATATATTCAACTTCTTTATTGATTTGAATTTGTCAAGTTTATACATTCTCATTAGCATATCAATATTTGGTCCTGTACAACTAAAAACAAAAGTAGGGGCAAAGTGTGACCATACCGTGCCATGCCTGAGGTATAAATATTGTGTGATCAAACAATACTTAGCAACATGGTGATTATGTGTGACCTTATTGGGTCACGGTTTTGCATGACCATAAAAATGTTCAGCTCTAACATATTATCTATGTGACAAATCTTATGCATAAACTGTAGTGCTTCTCTGCATGCTTCATAAAGGGATGTCTTATGAATCAAAGACAATCTCTTCTTTCAGCAAAGTCACCTTTGTATATAATGCCCAGGTGTGTACAGGGGCAAAGTAGTAATACGTACAAAGCTTTGAGCACAATGAAGTTCGGAGGATGCACAATTTTTCTCACATCACTGGGCACTCACTCAGCATTTTGGTACTATTCTTCAAGAAGGCTCAGCTGTATGGAGTCACAATATAGCTGTGCGTGACTACATCAAATGATTCAATGGCAATGCATAACCTTATTGAGTCATGTTTAAGCATGACCAAATAGATATTTGGCTACACCTCTGCCAAGAAAAAAATGTTTAATTGCTGTATCTCTGTGTGGGATTGTCGTCTCATTTTGGTTCCAGTGATGCGAACTTTTATAATAATTCCATGGAAACAAAAAAAACAAACTTTTATGGTATTATTTAAGGTATTTGGATACCCTGGTTGTAGGTGGAGCCACAGTAGCACCATCTCCACCTGGTGGAAAAAATGGCAAATTGGAGTTGTCTAGTAAATGAAATCTTAAATAAATGTACTTCCACTTGTAAAACCTTTCCCACCAAAAATCAAATCAGCTTTGCTCATTCTGAGACATTAAAATGAAAATCAATGAAAAGGGCTGTCGTGAATCATTATACCCAAAAGCATGGTCAAAATATGTGAATAAAGGCATTAAAGAAGTTTCCCAGATTCAAATTATATCATTTAAATGACATATGTTGTAATTACATCTTTCAGCCTCAATAATGGACAAAAAATGTCACTTTTCTGTAATTTCGCCCATATTTGCGCATATTCTATTTCAAATAATTAATTTTTCAGAAGAAAATAATGTGACGACATCCATATTTTTTTCCATTATATGATAGAATACATATTTACCTTCATTTTTAGCAAAGTAACTAAGAAATTAAACTAGCCAAAATTAAATAAATGCATTAGATGTGGAATATTGCAGTAAGATTATGCCACTACATGGCGCCACTGTTGTGTTATCAAGCAATCTATAAATAGAAAAAGTACCAATTTCATGTAAAACATGCTTGTTATTGATAAACAATGTAAACTTAAGTATAAAAGTTATTTCTTTTCCTTTATGTTACATGGGATGCATTTTAACTGAATTATGTTATTCACTAAATTTATTGTAAAATATTGATTTTTCCCATTATTAGTGACAGCTGTAAAAAAATATACAGATGGTAAATGTACTTATAAAAATAGTTTTTGACTCAGGATATGTCTTCTGTTTCAATATGCAAAAAACTAGAAAAATTAAACTATGAAATGCCAGAGTATCCAAATACCTTAAATCAGTTTACAGACGGAAGCATTAAATTTGTCATGTTTTGTTATTCTCTATCGGGCTATTTAATTCTTGTGTGACCTTGAAAATTAGGTCAAGGATATCAGCCATGAATTCAATCAAAAACTTTGAGGATATATGAAATTGCCCCCAAAATTTATTTTATTTTCACCAGGAACTCATTTTAACAAACAACAAAGCACAAAATTGCAGGATGATATATGAACATCACGGTCAGGAGCCAATAGTGGCACACAGACTGAGCACGCTTAGCCATATATATGGACCCCAAATCTATGCCAATATAGACTCTAAAGCACTCCCCAAAGCATTGATATAGCTCATGTTTCACACCCAGTTGAAAATTCAGAAGTCACTGGAGACCTATAGAGTAAATTCTTGACATGGCTTTCATTCCTTAATAGACTGCAAGTCTGGTGCCATGACCCACCCACCCAAAATAGAGTCCGTGGAACAATGCTAACAAGGTTACCACTGATGTCACTTTCATACTTGTGACCTCTCTTAAAATGTAATGATGTCACGTATATGGTGTTATCCAGTTTCTGTATCTATATATAAACTGCAGTCAACTCAAAGTAGAGGAACTCCTCAAGTTTTAAGACATGCAACCATGCAAAAAGAGCCAAAGGTGTTTACCACAATTGGTTTAGAAATACATATATGTATTACTTTTTTGGCTCCCATTTGTTTGGCGTTCAGGGCTAGATGTTTGAGGTTTTAAATGATAAGGCTGCAAGTCTGTGGAGTATACCTGTATCGTCCCCTTGTTTGGAGGCCATCTTGAGGTTACCCGACCACTTGGTGGCACTTTTGCATTCCAATGCAAAAGGGTGAAAAGCGAAATGTATTATGTGACTGATCATTTTCGGCAAGTATTGGAAATTCACTTCCTAGCTCTGTGAGATTTTTTCAAACTTTTAAATTATTGCATAACTTTTGGTTTCCTGTCATATTAATTAGCAAATCTTGTGTGAGCTTGACATTTTTTCAATGAACACTTGTTCTTTTCTGGATTTCTATATTATTCTTAATGGATTTCCTTTCACTCAATTTCTTTTTGACTTTTCCAACAATACAATATCCCCAACAATATGTGAGCAAACATCAATTATGAAGCATGTGTACTAAAATCTTTCAAAATACATTCCAATTCCTTGATAAGTGATGTATTATTGTAAAGATGTTTGTCTCATATATACCAAAATTGGCAGAGAAGAAAAATCAAAATTTCATCCTCAAGGGTAAGGACAAAATTTCCAATATATTTTTCACCCCCTGCCCTAAATTATAAATGATATATTCTCATTTACTTTTAAACAAATGAAACAGGCATGCACACGTGTATGCCTGAGTATGTATTAGCATTCACCAACTGAAAGGATAGCTATACCTCAAAGTATGTGCAGTAGCATCTCAAGTCAACAACTAGAACAACAGTCACCAATGAATACATGCAGTTCCCGTCTGTTTTCATGTTTTTGTGTTTCAGTGCTTACTTGGTTGAAATACAGGAACGTGTGACAGGCCCTTTAGCTCTTACTTGGTTGAAATACAGGAACGTGTGACAGGCCCTTTAGCTCTATCAGCGCACTCTGCAACACCAAATCAATTTGTCATCCTGTGGGGATGGAAGATTTTGTAACTTAAACCAGCTCTTATTGGATAATTGGCTCCTATCTTAACAGAACTGATATATAATGGCCAACTGCAAATTTCCATTCAAAAATAGACAAGGACTTACCACACTGACCTCAATATCAACAGCTCATTTGTCTTACCATGAAATTAAGCTTCTTTTTTTCATTTCATTGGCAATGAAATATAAACATATAGTCCATCTGTGCTCAATTCTGAAACTTCATAAGGGATTGCAAAGATTTTGCCCCATTAATAATGGCCAGTATTAAACCCTAAAACCTATCCATCCATTGTCCATTGAATCAATGTTTTATTGAAAATTGTCTGCTGCAAGTGGTGATATTTCTTCAAGGTTAAAGATATGAGATTTCCATTGTTTTCCATTAAATCTATTGGTTTGAAAGACATTAATCACAATTCCAAAGTGGTTACCATAGTAATATTGCCAGTCCTCTCCTTATGAATGATCTCAAATAATGGGGAGAGTTGCACAAGAATGAATGAAAAAATGCCCAAGCTGACAAGCTTAAAGCCCAGAGTCAAGTTACAGACATGGTCCAGCCTGACTGCTCCCATTGCCCACACAGCGTGGAGTCCAACATAGTTGGTTGTGCCAAAAAGTGAGTCATTCAAGATAATGTTTGTCATTTGTGTCAATTCAATTGGTGACCCTGAAATGTTTCACAGTATCCTTTGTTCAAAAATAAAACAATGCTTTAATATGATGGGTTTGGTCATATCTATTTTTGTGACAGAATAAATGTCTGAGTCAATGAGGGTTGGAGTAGTTGTATTTATGTTACTACTATCTAAACACAAGCTGCCTTCACATACATATCCTTTTAATATCTCTTCAAACACTCAGGGTAAGAAGGCTTTTTGGCCACATGGACCTTAATGAGAGTCACCATATTGGACACACAATGTCAAACCCCTCGGCATCAGTCACCTCTCTCCTATGAACACACCATATGTTACACATACCAAATCTCTGACCACTTATTCTTCTAAATCATATTTCTTGACTCTTTTCTGAATACATCTTTCATAATGACATGACAAAAATAAAGTGAAATTCTGTGAGTCTGCTTATTACATAACCAAAGAAATATTTATATGAGATAAAGTATTGTCAATATTTATATGAGATAAAGTATTGTCAATATTTATATGAGATAAAGTATTGTCAATATTTATATGAGATAAAGTATTGTCAATATTTATATGAGATAAAGTATTGTCAATATTTATATGAGATAAAGTATTGTCAATATTTATATGAGATAAAGTATTGTCAATATTTATATGAGATAAAGTATTGTCAATATTTATATGAGATAAAGTATTGTCAATATTTATATGAGATAAAGTATTGTTAATATTTATATGAGATAAAGTATTGTCACATGATCTTATGCAGTATAATGAAAACGTCCAGTGATCATGTTTTAGACAACCTAGGGGACTTGATCTCCAATATCAAAGTCAATTACCAAACAGTTCTCAAGGTATCATCTGGTAACCAATACCAGTAACTGGTACTGCAGAGACACAATACATCTCTTACAACCTTGAGAACTGGGTCAAGGTCAACCATATGCAATCCCATACAAGCTATTGAGGACTTGCATATTCCTGTGCAATATCAAAGCAATCTCGTTATCTGTCAAACAGCTCTCCTGCTATCATCCAGAAAACTCACATGAGACAGGACACACAGAATCTATGACGGAGGGTGACACAAGGTGTCCCCTCCCCCTCCGGGGTTGGGTCGAATGTTACCATGGCAATAAAGAATAACATAATCACTTGAAGAGAGAAGATGGTATGGCAATGAAGAATAATGGTAAGAATTACCATGGCAATAAAGGACAATGTAATCACTTGAGGAAAGAAGATGATATGGCAATGAAGGATAATGGTAAGAATTACCATGCCAATAAAGGACAATGTAATCACTTGGGGAAAGAAGATGGTATGGCAATGAAGAATAATGGCAAGTATTACCATGGCAATAAAGGACAATGTAATCACTTGGGGAAAGAAGATGATATGGCAATGAAGGATAATGGTAAGGATTACCATGGCAATAAAGGACAATGTAATCACTTGAGGAAAGAAGATGATATGGCAATGAAGGATAATGGTAAGGATTACCATGCCAATAAAGGACAATGTAATCACTTGAGGAAAGAAGATGGTATGGTAAGGAAGGATAATGGTAAGAATTACCTGGCAACATAGGAACCCAAGGTTAAGATGCTAGCTGGGAGGTTGGCATTATCACACAGGTAATGCCAACTGAGCTGATAAGCAGAGTGTCCACAGCCAGGAGGTGCTTCCCATGGTGATGACCACAGGTGCTCACGACAGCGGCTCAGTCACTCTCTGCCCGTCACCAGAGTTCAGCTGGCGGCCATTGCATACATAATCATACCAAGACGCAAATAATAACAGGTCCCTGTGGCTTTCTCACAGACTCTCACAAACATCCAACACATTCATCATGTCTTGTTTTCTATTTTGGAGGCTGATGATAAAAATCTGACGCAAACATATTACTTCCATTCCGGGTTTGCCGGAGAGTCAATTTACAGTCATCTTGTTAACCAAGGGATAATATACCGTGTGAATACAGTTAGGCATTTTGTTTAAATCGCCCACAGACAGGGATTTCACGTCAACTATGGCATTTTGGGCTTTAATATATGGGAATGCATAAAGCAATAATACAAAGCTTTCTTTCTGATAATTGACATATTCATTTTGAGCAGACTGAGAGGCAAATCTCTAAGAGACTCAGTACTATATCTTCTTTCTCCTCTCTTCTTTGTCCAATTAGATTTAGGATGAGGATTAGGCCATGTGATAGTAGATATTCCCTGTAATAACTCTTTCCTGAGCGACAAAGTTTGGCATTAGTGTAGCACTATTTAAGTCTCATTATTATCATTATTAATTAAATATCTATAATTAAATCATACTTCTTTGGTCAAGTCTGGAATCATGAGTGTTCAAAGGTGAGGGTGTGGCCAGCAGAGCATTAGCAATGTAGATCCTTCCTAGTGGGTAAATTATGCTTGTCCAATGACATCTGCTTCAATTTCCATATCATTGTTTAGTTCCACAGAAAATATAAAGGGATAACATGAAATGAAATATTATGTGATGGTGCATAACCACTGCATGAAAAACAAAAAACAAAAAGACAACTCTTACCAATCTCTCCAGATTTTTGTATGAAACAACCATTCATTAATTTATGTCTTTGATTCACTGGTTCATAATTACAAAACAAAGTAGCAGTCAGCCTCTGAGCTTGATCTTTGAATATAAGCTATGAAAATGTCAAAAATATGTGGGAAAAATGAAACAAAGAATGTCTGCTTTCATTTTTTTAGCATGAAGGTCATCAGTTGAAGTCTTTGATGTACTTGTTTTAAAGAGTACCACAAGTGTTGGTAAATTGACAACACAATAATAGATTATAGATGCAAGCGGCCGAGGTTATCAGCACACCTGGTTGAACATTCGCAGACTCCAGCCCCGGAGAGACAAATAGAGTGGGCAGAGCTCAGATTCAGACCCAATCTGATGTGATTTGCAAAGGCTTCTACAAGTAAATTAACAATTGTTTTTCCACATGACAATCACAGTGGTTGCATGCTTAATTTATCAAGAATACAATCAACTTGAAACAAGCAAGATTCCTACGACATTCTACTTCAATTTTCACTGACATTAAAACCTGCAGGCGAGACTTTGGTGATCACTGTAATTTTCATATGCGAATAAAAGATTGTGAAAATACTAAATGTATATTGCAGGGTTTTTTTCAATTATGGGGGCCAACTTACCCTCCATGGCAGTACTTCTCTATCATATCAGTCCCTGCCACCAAACGAATAAAGCTGCTCACAGAATCGACTTAAAGTCATCAGTATTCATAAAAATCTGGCTGTGAACTGATTGGTGAAAGAATATGAATAGATATGTACCAGCAGTTGTACTGATTGGTCAGTTTATGTGTCAGACACAGTTTAATAAACTAGGCAATGACTGCAGAGGTAGGTATTGAATACTAACTAATAATAGTATGTAGTGCAGAGCAGGGCCAACCAAACCTTACCACAATGAAAGTGACATCTTCAAGATCTTTGTCCACACATTGTTATTGCTTAATCATGAATAATGAGAGAGATGTATTTTTTATTTCAATGAAAGTTTTCTGGAATAAGCTCAATATTCCTTCAAATCATGGCTTGAAAATGTGTTTTTTGTTTTCATTTTTGTATTTAAATCTTTCTTCAACTTCTACCTTCTCTGACATATGAAATAACATAGTAAAAGGTAAGGTAACACACTTTGCTTTTTTTGTTGAAAATTGTTTTTTTCAATGGATATAAAAAAAATAAAGCATTGCGTTGTATGAAAGCAAATTTTTTATGAAACATACACCCATTGGCTTTCAAGCTATGTTGATCATAGGTTTTTTGGTAATGTTTGTGAACATTTTCTGAAAATATTGCTTCATAAATGGTCATTTAAATTGCTTCCCGTGGCACACTTGAACAGATGATAATTTTGATCAATCAAAATGCATGTTATATACTGAATTTTTGTTATAAATCTAGATTATCATTGGCTAATTCTTGTTCTGATATTCAAAATGACAGACTCCTTGAAAAGTCAGTGACAGCTATTAGATTCCTGAAAAAAAATTATTGGCTAGTTTCAGAAGAAAAGATCAAATTTAAAGGTTAAAAATGGAAATTATGTTGAGTCAAATGGAAAATATAGATAATTGATGCCCATCTTTCTTGCTTATAGCTAAGGACACCGACTAGTAGTTTCAGAGGAGAAAATCAAAGTTGACTGAAAGAATGACAGAAATATTTCCCCCTCATTGCAGGAGCTATGTGATACATAGCTAAAAAAACATAGGCCAATGGCCTTAGAGTTATGCTGAAATTTAGTCATAAGTGATCCTTTCCCTAGCAGACTTGAGCAGATGATAATCTTATTATCTCGGTTCTCTTAGCTGATATTTATGTTATTCAAAGTGGCAGACTCCTTGAAAACTCATTGAGAGCCATTTTTTTTTTAAACATAAGAAATGTGAAAAAATCTGAGCCAAATGGAAATAATTGGTCCCCTGAAAACAAAAGATCTTTCCCACTAATTGCTCAGACTCAGAGTTTCAGAGAAGATCAAAGTTGACGGACAGAATGACAGAAAATTCCCCCCCATCACTGCTAATTACCTGATGTAGTTCAAAGGCAGCATACAAATTTTAGGGTCTTTTCTGCTCATAAAATCTGTACTTTAGATGTGATAGCCTCAAACTATAAAATGTCATTTGTCATTTTCTAGTATGAGCGACCTACATGGACAGATAAGAATAAAGACAATATCAAATTTTTGAAAGTGACATAAATATTGTAACATATCAATCAACACTTTAATACCATTTTATGATTCTAAGCCTAATGGAAAATTGATAAAATTGGGTTTCCTGAAATAGAACAATACCTACTCAAAACAGTAGTTTCAGAGATGATCAAAGTTGACAGATGGACTGAAGGACAGAAAATTGGTGCCCCCTCATTGCAGAAGTGATGATATTGTCAGCATAGCTAACGAACACATCTAGATCAACCTTTTTTTATCTTAATCAATATTTCCTATATCGTAATCAATCTTTCACATATTAAAACCAACATTTCCAACACGTTTTATCTCTCAAAATCCACATTTCAGAGCACTTTTCTGTAGAGCCCCTAGAAAATGAACAACTATGTATGGCCTTGAGCTGTAAATGTAACTATCAGTGGGGAGACAGGAATCAAATAAAAACTCACCTCCGATGAAAGTCTGCTGGATTGTGCTGAGTTCTTTCAGTGGAATCTGAATCATTTTCCCTTATTTCGTAGACCTACACTCCAGGGATGATGATTTCATATGAAAAACTCATGCATAACTTATGAGTAATATATATCCAGAGAACTTGATCTGTATCTGCATTTTTTTGATACCACAAGAGTAGCTGATGCTTTGAAAATTTTTATGAACGACGATTGTGCTTTTCTGTCATAATATGGTATTGCTGGTTTGCAGATGATGTTTATCTTGCCAGGGACCAAAAATAACTGATTCTCACTCATTAACCATTGCCATCGTGACAAGGTGTTAAGTACAAAATCCGCAAAATGCTAATTGTGCTGCAGTATATCTCGACTCATCCATCTGCAGCCACCTCTCGTAAGCGTCATGTAGGGGAGCGCAACCATCACACATGTCCTGCCACTAAGGTGACATCCTCCCGCCTTCCCAGATCCATCCTCTTGCCAAACTCACCACCTACAGTACTGCATATTTCATGCAAGTGTCCACATCCTCAATCGTCAATGTCGTGAGGGTGGCCACCGTAATATCCTACCCTGACGCTGGCTGCTTCTATTTGTATGAACCTCACCGACGTATCCATCACCATTCCTGCACAAATGACTGCCAGCATACTTATCTGCTCACATACTGCACACAAACACCACTCCATTTATCAGATCTGCCGCTTAAACACATAGAACACCAGCAAACATTGCAAGTTGAGGCATACAACAGTTTATGCATGGCCGGTTGCAGCGAGAGGCCATTGACTTCCTTATGTACTCATTAAGTTGCTCCTGATTGTGTTTACTCACTTGTTTCTATCTGTGTATTTGTCCTCCTTGTTTTTGTTTTTGTTTTATAACAGCCTCAGAGTATCGGCTGGCAAGCAGTCACAATTCATCTGCTCTGAAGCTTCATACATCCCATTACAGCTCGCTTCCTGAAATCCTTCACTCTGATATTCCATATGCTGCCCTTTTCATATTCTAAGACTGTAACACTAATTCTAAATTTTTGAGATATTTTTCCATAGCCCCAACATTATGAATTCATATGACCACACTTCATTTCACTCCATAGTCATAATACTTTATAATATAAAAGTGCAGTAATATAAAGTTTATATTACTGCACTCTTCATAACATTATTCCATGGCCCAAATGATACAAATTACTGCACATTCCATGAAACTATCCTTCAAAGACTATTCCCCATATTCAGATAATGACTCCACATCCATGCGCTCGTATAATCCCCCTTATTTGTAACACTCTGCCACATCAATATCATTGAATTTTGATTGTGTTTGTCTATGCAAATCCTGCTGTTTTATTCATTCAAACAAATCTCTGAAAAAAATTTAAACCTTGCTAGCTGTATTGAGCTGATGTACAATTATGTAACATCAGATGGTTGATTTTGCCCTTTTTCTTCTATGACTGGCCATATAAGGTGTCCTTGGACTATTGACTGGCAATGCTTAATGCTTTTCTATCCCACAAGCCTTTAATATGAGTGAGCCCTGCAGCCACTCTCCGCCATGACGGATGGTGCCCACACAACACTCAGTCTCCCCCGTTTGATCCCCTTGCCTCATATTGCAGTGGTGAATAACAGAGCTTCTCTGCTTCTATGCATGTTATATATTACTTCTGATCATTCCCTGATCCTTTATGCATGCCATATTACACTTAGTCAATCACTTGTTGTATTGAGAAGACAGTGAAAAATGCAATCTACTTCCACTGCAAAGAACTTGATCAAATAGTTTCACAGTCCGAAAAATTGTTTTTCGCTCGCGTTTGTTTTGCCTTTAGGGCTAGATGTTTGAGGTTTCAAGGTGATTAAGCCGTAAGTCAATGGAGCCTACCCCGATTATCGGTCCATGGCGGCCATGTTTAGGCTGATTAATTCTGATTACACCGTCAGATGTCGCTTTTGTTTGAGAAGTGATTTGTGAGTGCGTAGTAGAGTAAGAAGATTGGGATTTTGCAAACTTACGCGAGCTTGATTTTTTAAAATCAACACTTGTTTAAGCTGGATTTTGAATTTGAAAATGGCCTCCGAGTGCTTATTCAAAAGCACCATTGAATGAAACCTCTCCAGAGATGCAGCCTGTGTGCAGTTACCCTACAGCACTACTTATGAAACGCTCTCCATCTCCCTATGCCTTGTAGCCTTGAGAGTGACCTCTGGTGGTGGTGACAATATATCAACCTCATCTTCAACTGCACTGTTAACCTCCCACCTCTGTGACTGTTGCCTCCCCTCCCTTTGTCACTGTGAAATCACCCATCACTGTTACCTCCCCTCATACTGTCAGTTACATCCCCCGTCACTTTTAACACTCCCGGCACTGGTATCTCCCCTCCTACTGCTATTGTTACCTCCCCCGCCTGTCACTGGTACCTCCCCATCACTGTTACCTCCCCTCCTACTGCTATTGTTACCTCCCCCGCCTGTCACTGGTACCTCCCCATCACTGTTACCTCCCCTCCTACTGCTATTGTTACCTCCCCCGCCTGTCACGGATACCTCCCCATCACTGTTACCTCCCCTCCTACTGCTATAGTTACCTCCCCCGCCTGTCACAGGTACCTCCCCATCACTGTTACCTCCCCTCCTACTGCTATTGTTACCTCCCCGCCTGTCACAGGTACCTCCCCATCACTGATACCTCCCCTCCTACTGCTATAGTTACCTCCCCCGCCTGTCACAGGTACCTCCCCATTACTGTTACCTCCCCTCCTACTGCTATTGTCACCCTATCCCTCTGTTATCTCACCCTTCCCCTCTGTTATCTCACACTGTCCCTCTGTTATCTCACCCTGCCCCTCTGTTATCTCACCCTATCCCTCTATTATCTCACCCTGCCCCTCTGTTATCTCACCCTGCCCCTCTGTTATCTTACCCTATCCCTGTGTTATCTCACCCCGCCCCTCTGTTATGTCACCCTGTCCCTCTGTTATCTCACCCTGTCCTTCTGTTATCTCACCCTGCCCCTCTGTTATGTCACCCTATCCCTCTGTTATGTCACCCTTCCCCTCTGTTATCACACACTATCCCTCTGTTATCTCACCCTGCCCCTCTGTTATGTCACCCTATCCCTCTGTTATGTCACCCTTCCCCTCTGTTATCTCACCCTGCCCTTCTGTTATCTCACCCTGCCCCTCTGTTATGTCACCCTATCCCTCTGGTATCTCACCTTGCCCCTCTGTTATGTCACCATTGCCCCCTTATCTCCCTTTTTTCATCTCTAGGCTGAGCTTTATATTTCATCTTGTCTCATTTAGGTCTCATCTCATTAGTAGAGAGATAAATGCTTGTAACTTCTGAGCAAATAAAAAAACTCTATGAACATGACATCTGTCAAATATCGCTGTTGTAACACAAGGGAGTAATTGGCTTTCAAATTATCTGTGTGGAAAGGGCTGCAATGTTGTTTCTTTATAAACATATTACGTTAATCTTCCCCTTGATAATTAAAAAAATAGGTCAAAAGCTTGATTGCTTTTCATTTTGTATGAAATGAAATTAGTGATTTGACATTGGAAAATGTGTTGATATTTGTAAACTTGAATACTTAGCCATTCCTAAGGGATCGAATAGGAGCTTAAGCTTTTTTAAGCAATTTTAGAATTGTGAAAATATACAATGTTTCAAATCACACAATTTATTTTCATTGGGTTTCCTTTTTTTCTTTCCATGTATATGTTTAAAAGCATGATAAAATTTGTTATATCATGTACACAAAGGGAACCAGACACAGGGAACCATATGCAAACATAGGGAACCACATGTACACAAAGGGAACCACATGTACCCAGACACAGGGAACCATATGCAAACATAGGGAACCACGTGTATACAAAGGGAACCACATGAATACAGACAAAGGGAACTACGTGTACACAAAGGGAACCACATGTAGTGATGTACATACACAGCAAACCATATTTACTCAAATATAGAGAACCACATGTTCACAGACACAGATCTTTATTGAGTACCGCAGGTCTACTATGAACTTTGTAGGTCTACATCTGGTCATTCTGGTCTATACTTAACTTTTAAGGTCTTCACTTGGGCAACCACAAAAAGGGAACTTGTGTTAAATATTTTTATTCCTGACATCCATATCAAGTGTTGATGCTTCATCCATTTTACCTTTTGATTACTTAATTGTCTAATTCTGTCTCTTTCCGGAATAGTTACTTTGTATTCTTCCATTAGACCACTAATTGAATTACATGTGACAGAGCTATCGATCATCAGTGCATGGTTCAAGATATGCTGTGTGTGAGTTACGTAAACTCTACCTGATGGATCTGTTCACTGCTGTTTATCGCCACATCCACACGTTCTCATTGTGTATTTACTAATACCTTCGTCGCTTAGCAACACTGTTGTCCAACCCTCTCATTGTGTGGCCATTGGTTGCATTTGTCTGAGTGTGTCCAACACAGTTGCTGGGTTAGGTAATATGCCATACTCCAGACAAAGCATTCTCTTACTTGTGACTATCTGAGAGGTTTCATACAGTGAGGTTAAACACCGTTGCTTTACCCTTTCCTACAATAGCATGGGTCTCTGTTGAGCAGAATCAAGCACAAAAAATGACAACCGGCATGACATTTAATACTCTGGTATACATGATATTTCTGACACAATTGTTGGGTTTCTGCAAACATCATACTTTATCACACACTGATCCTACTTATAAACAGACAAAAAGATATCTGGTTCTGGTGCTCTTTACGCAGACCTGCTCATTGCACTTTATTGCTGGACCTTGTTCTGGCACCAATTAAACTTCTCAATGCCATTTCACATCAAATTCATTATTAAACTTTGTGCAATGCCCATTTTCTTAGTCAAATAGAGCGATAATCTGAGTGATTTGATCATTATATTGGGTTCTGCATCAATTTCTCTAATTCTGATTGGTTAATATCCAATTGAGGTATGAACTGTCAACAGCTGCAGAAATTTGTACTGCTAAAATCTTATGGGTCAGACAGAAAGTGCCTTGGTCAGACAGACCCTGTACTTCAGCAGAAGTCTCAGTCAGACTCAGTCAAAACCATTTCAAAATGCCTGTATAAATATTAATCCATATTTCACCCCACCATAGAAATAGTGGCTCCACACAAATTGGTGGGTGCCATCGTGTGCAGCCAATGTAACTACTTTTATAATTGTCATATTAAAAATGAAATATTAATCTGGCTAATTAAAATATATCATTCCTAAATAATAATACTCGCTTTTTGTTAAATCCCAACAAATTTGGATCTAATGTTGACAAATGAGTGATGAACGATGAAATCATAACTTTTTTTTCAATCCGACCATGCACACTACATATTACATAATAATGCTACAGAGACATCTGGTGAATAAAATCTCCACCAAGTCTGGCATGACATGAGCTCCAAGTGGGTGTTTAACCTTTCAACTGTATCAATTACATCAGATGTATCAAATATTTTGCTGTCATTTTCTTTAATAGTATTATACTATATGGACAAATTGGAAAACCAATCAAACTCTATGTATCATTGACTCGATTGACAATTATTAAAACAGTAAGAACTGACCATGGCTCCATTCCTGTACTTCCAGACGCAACTCACTGCCATTAATATAATAGTTCACATAACTAAGATAATTACTTATTAAATTGGATTCCATCCAATACTGTCCCCCATGAACTAACATGATCATGGTTTGAAAGCATTAATGGTAATTACTCCTGGCTCAATAGGGTGCCCAATTCCTACTGACTGAGCTCAATCTAAACAGCATCATTTACTTTGTGCAACAATGCTGGAGGCTGGGAAAATGACTGTAAATCTGTTTTAATCATTCCCTGAAATGCAATAATATTATCATTGAAAATGATTAAGATCTTATACCATACCCCCCAAAATTAGTACTGTAATATTTTAGTTCAGATTTGCGTACTATGTTGATTACTTATTATCTTTCAGGAATAACAACACATTTGTGAACATGCATCACGGTAAAGTTTTGGCTTTCCCAGCTGGATGATATTTAATCACTGCTCTAATATTAGAAAGGTCTTTGTTTCTCGTTCAAAAATGGCATGCACCTGATATATGTAAACATTGCCTGTAAGTCAATCACACAATCAATACAGCAACATGTGGACTTCACAAGCCGAGACTACATATCCACAGAGGCATTCAAATGTGTGACCACACAAATCTCAGAACTCAGAAACCAAGAACTCAGAAATCAATTATTTGACCCTAGATTTACATAAGATGTCAACAGTACTTTTCATTTTCTTTATAATAGGTATCATTTATGGGACAGGGAGACCTCCATTAAGACAAATACGATGAATATTTTCTGTCTCATTAATTCCAGATACTGGTATTAAGCTTGTCAGGAGAATATCTTTACTTCCTTTGGTTTAAAAATTCATGTTACCATGTGGAAACTCAGATTTACTTGATCCATGTGCAATTGCAGGCTACCATTTTGTTCTAATAATGTTTGGATTTGAAAGAGTCTTTGTGAAGTTCCAATTTTTGTGTGCATTTACGATGGGGCAAGATGGCAACCTGGAATCAGCCTAAAGATGGATATATTAGTCCATTATTCCTTTACCCATAATGTCATTGCAATTAAGACCAAAGTAGGATTCAATACTGGAAAGTGTTATATCAAATTTAAGATTTTAAGGTCAAGAAAAATAAACTGGAGTATTTTTCAGAAATTGTTTTCTTCATTTTGCTAAAGAGTAAGAAATGAGGACAAGTGAATGTCAATTTTCTACATCCTTTTCAAATTACTGCACCCATATTCGGGCAAAAAGTAAGACCACAAATTAATATTTTGTCAATATATAATCTTATATAAAATAACACAAACAAAAATGTTTAAAGCCATATGTGTTAAAAATATGTAACATCTTTGTGAATTTCCTATTTGCCAAAGAAATAATTTGTTGAACAAACAGTCAGTTTCACAGTATATGATGGATGTTTCAAACCTGGTAGTTGTAACTCATTATCTCATACTTGGTGCCTCAAGAGAGTGTTCTGCACCTATGAGATATTTTTTGCAGATCACCCCTCTGCCGAACTACTTTCACAGATCACCCCTCTGCCGAACTACTTTCCTTTTATCTTTTTTAAAGATTCTTTTCATATTTACATACTTTTGAAATGAATAAAATGTTTAATTAAATATGTTTATGCACAAATGTCATAATATTTGTCAATTATAAAGTAAATGTAATCATGTCTTAGGCCAGTTCTTCAACAAATCATGTGTTGATTTCTCTGAAATGAACATGATGACTGTCCAGGTTTGTTTTGACCTTGGAGCAGACGACATTTCAGATTTGGGTCATGGGGACCTTGAAACACAGACAGGTGGGACCCCTGTTGACAGAGACTGCAACCTTTTGTGGGAATCTCGAAACTGATGACTGTTCACGCAGTTGAAACAGAATTACACCCATTTCATATAGTGCTTTATAGGTGACCTAGTTCACTGCATGTAGTAATATAAAATTGATTACATTATGTCAATGAGCTGAGAACTTAAATGAGCCACACACAACATAGTTCTGTACTTATTACCATGTTTTCACTGCTTTGCTTTGAGATTAAAGTTGATTGCAAACCCCATCTATCTGCAGTGGATAAGTATGAGATAAAGACAAGAACATGAGTTCGTGCAGTGTTCAGGGAGACAGATCTCTCTCGTTGGTTCTGGTGGAAGGATCTCACTCGTCCTTTGGACTCTTGAGATCCTTCCACCAGAACCAACTTGAGAGATCTGTCTCCCTGAAGACTGCACTCACATGTTCTTGCCTTATTATCTTTTGAATTGTTGGTGAAATTTAAAAGGATAGGATCTTTTGAACAAGAAAAAAAACATTAACTGTAATTAATCATTAAGATGACATCTCAAGGTCCAATACAAATGTTGATAATATTTCAAAGTTATGCACGAAAGGAAAATTTAGTTAAAAATAAGATATATACATTTAAGTTTCTACAGAAGTAAATAAATCTAATTTGGTGCCTCTGAAAATCTTTTTTATTTCTTGACTTAGAGTTTAAAGCATGGCATTGATTACAAGAGTACCATTATTCATGAAATCTGCTCTACAAACCCCTTCTCATATCGAGTCACACTTTGAATATCTAGAGTGACAAAAAATGGAAGCATTTAACATAACTGAAACAGAGTTCTGATTAATTTCTCATCCATAGTCATATACTAATCTAAAGCTCATTTGAAACCTAAAGCTCATTAAAATCAGAGATTCACTTCTCTGAATCAAGGGAAAGATTATTCATAAGCAAGAGAATGTTTTTTGCTTATGAGCTGGGAACAAACCAAGTGCTGCAATTTTACAACACTTTTGTCAACATTTAACAACATATACAATGTCGTCCAATACAGACTCCTGGTGATAATTTTGTGTAGATCTGCAAATACTAAACCTACAGTAATATCTTCTATCCTCTGCCAACAAGATGTTGATATATTTGTCTTCTTTCTATGAATTTGTCAATAGTCTGTGAGAGGAGACAATATGGTATATGGAACCAAATTGTCATGAATATGTAAAATTATGATAAATTGATTCCTTAAATTATACATGTAGATATTGTGAACTAAATGTCCTTGTTGTTGAAAGGAATCTAATCCAAAGAAATTATCATGTGTTCTGGGATTGTCCTATATTCTGTAAGCTACAGTAAAAATGGTGCAGATGGAACTGGGACCAATTCTCACACTAGGCCTCTGCTATCTGCTGTCTACAAGTCCAATGCCACCCCAGATGTTCCACAGCAATTGCTTCAGAACCAATGTCAACTGGACATATGTTGCTATTCCATTGATGTATTTCCACTGCTATTAAATAACCATTTATTTCAATACACCTTCATATTACCACCAAATCTCCATGTTAATCAGCAAGACAATTCCATCATTTTCACAGATTGTATATTCACTCTTTGATTCAGCTGTCATTCTCAATTCAGTTCAGTTTCTATTTTGCCTGGGACAGGTGGGATATTTTCAGTGTAAAATCATGATTTCTTACCTCTACTCCTGTCCAAATCGGTGAAATCCTTTCCAGATGGTACTCGCCTTCGTTCCATGGTTGTCTTACCCAGCTGATGATTCTCGATACATACAAAATTCTTAATTAAATTGCCGTATTTACATTTTCTGTAGCTTCCCTTTCGCCATCGCGAGAACCAGGATGAAGCCTCGTTTTCGTTTCCGAACTATGCCATCAAATTAACTTATTTTCGCTCAGAACAGCATGGAAGTTTGTTGTCAGTTGTGCTGAAAGATCTGGTCCAAGATGAATAAAACGATGCTATCCAATTGTGAACGGGATTTTATCCTGCAGTGTATTGGACAGAGAAAGGTAAATATCAAATGAATTAATCTTTAAAAATTTGGGTGAAGTAGAATTAAAGTTATCAGTCTTACAATCTGAGTAAACAGGTTATAAATGTTAAGATATTATTTAGGTGATAAATAATGTGTTAGCCAGGTTTCGAACAGAGAGCTCCACACACGTGTAGACAGGAAATGTAGTCCCAGGACACACAAAGAAATGTAGAATGACATTCTAGTCACAAATTTTTTTGTAACACGGATGGTCCTTTTTGATATCCACTGCCGACAGGCAGTGGATATCATAAAGGGACTATCAGTGTTATTCTGTGATCAGTACGATCATGGGAAATGCGTAGTCATATCCTGTGGGTTGTAATTCGTTTTTTTTTGGTCATTATTGTTGAAGCAACTGATGCCACTGTGGAGTGTTCTTCGTCTGCATGCGATTGATTCCAATTCGCGCATGCGGCCCAGCGTATGAATACATATGTGAAAGAAGTAAAACAAAAAAGAAGTGCATGATGTAAACAAAGCAGAACGTTCAAAACTATGTCATCGTGTTCGCCCATCGTTTCATAAAATTATCTCTTTAAATTGCTTGGAAATGCTTCCCAATCACTAGAACAAGGAATTTTCAGTAAGTTTAATTCAAATTTGATGTAAATCAGACAAATAGAACAGAATTGACATGCAAAAGTCTGATCGATGAGTTGCGATAGCGCCTGAGCGATAAAAGAGCAACTTATGTAATCGGGCCTGAAAAGGCACATCTTTGCATACAGTTGTGCTAAAAAAATCGTTCATATACCAAATTAAATGTTTTTAAAAGATGAATGAAAATAATTTCAACTACCCCATCAGTTTGCAATGATTGTTTGTGTTTAAATGTATTTTGTTGTTTATTTAAATTTTTGTTTTGTTTTTTTGTAATTTTTGTTTTGTTTGTTGTAATTTTTGTTTTGTTTATTGTAATTTTTGTTTTGTTTGTTATTTTTTTCCCATCCGTGTTACATGTGGAGCACCACTTTTTTTTGTTTATGCACAGCCTGATGAACTCAACTTTAATAATAATAATAATAATAAGTGCACATGCATGCTTCATACACATAATAAACATGCAACATTTATTGGATACAGTACTTTGCGCTTGCTAGTACATTCAGGGCCTTGCACATCTTGTTGGTGAAGTTGTATATTCAAGATTAAACATATTTGATTTGTTTACAAATCAAGGGCAGTCATTGTTGCAAAACAATCCCAAGATCCACTACGCGTTGCAGAACAAGGGATCATCATTTTTTCCAAAGGTTATTAACTCTGTGATTGATTAAATCTTTGCAAATAAGTTCCATTAATGTAAGTATGCTAATAAGCACAACATGTGCCTGAGTTTGGCACTGCGGCCCAGTTAGTGGTCTGAAGGTCATCACAGAATATTTGTTGCATCCCAGTGGTACATGTCCATGTGGTGAAGGTTATTGGTCTGGCAATGAAGCAAGAGGGATTTGTCTGGTTGGGAAATGCATTATGTGTAATATTGTATGTTTCCATAAGGTTATTCAAAGGTTTGGGGTAAAAAGAGTTTTGAGACTGCTTATAAATGTACCTGGTTTTTCCTTCTCATTTATACAAGTGTTTTCAGATTTTTTAATGTGCCTGGGGTAGAACCAGGTTATTGCCATGTCTATAGGGGTAGTATAATTAATGTTGGTAGCAATTTGATCAATGTATATGTTGGGTATTTTGACCCTGTAAAGGTGGTATTCTTGATCGTTCAAAATCCTTGTTGGGGAGATCATATGGGGGTGCCCCCTGTTGGTAGTGTTGCAGTTGGTATTTGGTTCTCAGCACCGTCTTGTGACAATTTATGTCTATATGATAATTTCTATTTCTGCTTAAAAAAATTATGCACTGATTTTGAAAAATATAGGTTAAAAATAAATTATTGGTGATAAATGTTTCATTTCATGTCTGTTATCAATTTGGGTGGGAGCAGTCCATGTTATCTGCATGTGAGACTGTGAGTGCTCTCCTGCACTGAAAGCTTTGTGTCCATGATGCACTCTTTAGCTTCTCCTCAATTATAAATATAAATGTTCTGTAGCAGTTTTTGCAGTTCCATGTACTTACTACAGTCTTCAACCTTTTGTTCTGTAGGCTTTTTGTCCACTACTCACCATTACATGGTAAGTATTCAATTACTACTTCTGCAGTCATTGTCCTATATATTGATAACATTCTGAATTTTGAATTCCCCAAGTTAAAAATACTTGCCCTGCTCACAAAAATATCAAATCTGAATTGACCAACATCATGTTATAAACTGTAATCAGGTGTCTGACACATAAACTGACCAATCAGTACAACTGCTGGTACAAAAAAAATCTATTCATATTCTTTCACCAATCAGTTCACAGCTAGATTTTTCTGAATACTGATAACTTGCAGTTGATTCTTTGCACACCCTTATAGCTTTGATGGTATTATATGCATTTACCTTCACTCATGGCAAGATTGCTTACTCAAATTTTGTCTGGATCCACATTTCCAGTACCCGCCATAGCAGGATTTATCTATCATATCAGTCCCTGCCACCAAAGCTATAAGGGTGTGCACAGAATAGACTGAAAGTCATCAGTATTCATAAAATCTGGCTGTCCACTCATTGGTGAAAGAATATAAATAGATTTGTTTTGTACCAGCAGTTGTATTCCAAACTTTGAATGAGATAAAAAACAGGAAAATAACTGCAGATGTAATAATTAAATATGTAATGCAGAGTACTTGAACTGAGTGTGGTCTCCTAAAACTGTCAATCCTGGTCTATGCTTGCAGAGCCCGGTATAAACCCTGGGTCTGCTTAGGAGAGTAGTCACCTGTATGTGGTAAAGACAAAATATAAAATGTTTCTGAAAATTTGGCGTGATCAGAAATTACTAAAAAAAATGCTCTGGGATGTTGGATATGATGGTTTAAGTTGAAAAAGATGGACAATTTGAATCTTTGGAGAGTATAGTGTTCAAGTGTGGAGGATGGGATATCAATAGTTTCTATTTTCTATGGGTGTATTGTACCAGTGTACTATTCAAACACCCTGTAGTGGGCCTGTCATGGTGAAGTCAGTTGACATTGAAATGTAAAATAAATGAGTTTAAAGGTCCAGACTCTACTGGGATGGGATACCCTTATTGAATAGCAATGAAGCTGAAGGTGGGAGATGTGCTGCTTGTTAGACACATCACTCAAATGTGTGACTAGTCTCCAATATTCACCTGCCTGTCTTGTCCAAATAGGCTGGTTATGCAATCAATTAAAAGTCAGTTGTAGATCACAATTAGAAAATCATTTCTGAGATTTTCTTCAATGTGTGAAAAAAATAAAAGAGTGATTTTGCTCAAAATCATATATTTGATTTTTCCAAAAAAATTCCACCTTTTTTGTGACAAATATGTGTTGTATTTTAGATTTTTTTAGATATTTATAGCAAAGATGTATCGTCAGGAGATGTATTCTATCTTGTAGGTGCCAGATTTTTTAAAAATCTTTTTTTAAAGATTTTTAAAAAGTACAAAGTTAAATTGTTTTGCACATGCATATACACCTAGAACATCCAGTACCTCATTCTACTTAACTTTTGAAGACTTATCTGTTAAAGCAATGCACTTATATTGGGAACATTTATTTTTACTGTTCTCAAGATGCATATTTGGATTAATACTTAGAATTATCATTTATGAAGCAATTTTAATTATCATATATGAAGCAATTTCAGTTTCAATTTCAATGTTACAAACATTACAAAAAGCAATGGATTAGAACGTCCAATGCCATTTGATATGTTTTAGGTATCACAGTCTTTTATAAATGAATTATTCTGAAAAATTGAGATAGCACAGTATAAAAGATGATACCTAGCCCTAATTGATGAAATCCAAAAAAATCTATAATTTTGTTGCCTTTGGACAAGCAGGTGTTTGTATTATTATACTGGCTAAAATAGCTCATTTGGTAGAGTATTTGCTATGAGACCCAGGCATTCCTGTTGTGTATCATGGCAAATTATTGTCAAACACTATGAGCAGACATTGTCTGGAATCATCATAATATAAATGCCACCTATTTATTATTATTTTCATTAAAGGAATGCTTCAGATCTATTTTTACAGCTTACATTATATCTGAACAAATCTTTAAATATATATAAAAACAATATACAGTGTCACTTGGTCAGAGAATTGTTCTCATAAGACTAAACGTGCACCTCTTAGGTATTTTTTCCACTATTCATTTTGCAGTTCTCCCCTGACTTGGCAAATATAAACATAAATTGTGAGCCTCATATATGTCAAAATGCATTAAGATTTTTGATGAATTCTGTTTGAGCATTACTTCCTCCATCTGCCACCTCGTGTATTATTCAGAGGATTTTTTTTAATGACACATTTGATCTGCATACATGTCGGGACAACGACCGGTACATCTCAGACCAAACCAGCAATTGCTCCAGTAACAGTGGCGAATCCCAACATCTGCAGAAAGAGGTTTCTCAAATAATCAAATCCTTTGTTGAACATTTCTTGCACTGTACCCCAAGCGTCATAGCGTCGAGCAGCATTGGCTCTAATACGCCATTTGCTCTTGAAGGGTCCTCCATATTCATAGGTTCTTATCTGAACCACCTCTGTGTAATTGCTATCCAGAATTGTGACTTTGGTGTTGGTCATTGTGCCATTCTGGAAGATCATCTCCTTCAGGTTCATGAACCCCACACCAACAAACTCACGCTCTGATACATTGAGATTGACCTTCAGCCACTCCCTCAAACACTGGTTGGCAGTCTCTCGATCCAGCTTACTCACACGTTGATGAGTGGACATCCTGAAAAAAAAAAACATCAACACAATATCAGCTTACAGGAGATTATACATCAAAAACTTTCATTTATAATACAAAAAGGAAAAAGAATACTGATCTGGGATTTATTTTCCACACACATGCAATTGTACCCTATTTAATGAGACCTATTTAAACATTAATCAGGCCTACCTGGTAGTCAGGGAATGACAGGGATAAATACTTGACTATGTCTCTGCCAGTGTTACCTCGATGTTACAATTACTTGCTTCATCACTCTCAGTGTTAAATAACATAATGTTTTTAAACTTTGACTAATACTTTGTCTGAGTGATCTTTCTTCCAAGATATCATTGATATTTCAATTACCGACCTGCGAAGCAGAATTTGTGATAATATTGTGTAAATAGCTTTATTTATCATTTAAAACCCAATTAAAATAGATCCGCTACGTCCAATATCCGTTGTTTCGAAAATACGAACATCGTATTTACGTTTTACCATAAATACTCGGGTATAAGACCATTAAGGTCTTACACAAGAGCAAGATCTTGTTGTATAAGAATATTTACGTTTCACTATTAAAATGGCCACCAAACTTGAATGGTAGCAGTGCCAATGTCTCAAGAAAAAAACGAATCGTCTTATATTCGGAAATTGGTCTTGTCGAGCAAAATAACCTCAATTTTGGGGGGTCTTATGCACCAGTCATCTTATATACGAGAAAATATGGTATATATCACATGTATGCATTATTGATAGCTTTGAAATTCTCACTTTTTTGTTTTTGAAATCAATTCAGTATTCTTTAAGCCAGTCCACATTTGTTTACTTTCAGGAATTTGATATTTGACATATAATGGCTGAGATATTCTGATTGGACGGTTTTTCATTTTCAAGAGGGTCAAAGCCCTCAGTGAAATTTAGAAAAAAATATTCTATTCCACACTATTTCTGAGTGCCAGTGACCAAAATGTTTTGTGTTATGTGTGATACATCAACATGCAGTCTATATGAAGCCTCTATTATGAACTTAAAATATATGCATCCTTTTCAAACAGTGTTAAATAGCTATAATAAGGAAATGGATCAATTTTACATATATATACTCATCATAAACCACTCTGCCATTTAAACCTGAACCTTTGGTGTCAATCTCAGGAGTTAGTGTTGTGATTATATGAGGACACGTATTCTGTTTTCTGTTCCATAGTTTCACTTTCCCAGAATTGTACATTTTTAGCTGCGTTGATTTTGTCAATGTGCATGCTCCCAGGAATGTTCATCAACAAGCAATGGACAGCATAGCTCTTACACCTTTGGTCTAATTTGTAAATATCAATACATTTAGATTGAAATTTAGAATTGACTTTATCTGTGAATATAGATATATAAACGCCCAGTAACCACTGCAACGGGGGTGATGAGACCTGAGTTTTACCCCTCACACTGTGAATTGCCTATCATGGAGTTCCCTATAATGATGCACATTATGATAATGTCGTTACAGACGTCATCTGATCTTGGGTAAGAGAAATAAGTAACACTTACTTGCTTATTCTATTTCTGTCTGGCAATCAAAATCTTCTATGCACTGGCATAAAATGAGGGAGTGAGAAAAATCAACAAATCTCATGGACTGATGAACGAAAAGTGGAAAGTTGGCTTGAAGATTTTTCTGAGAGTGTTTCCATATATCAAATGGGTTTTTCCATAATTTTATATAGTTGTCCCCAAAAGAGGCCCTATCGTGGAATTACTTTTGGAGGGCCAATGGGGTGTGATTGGGGTATTCCAAAATTGGATTTTTAAGAAAAAAACAGATCATTTCTTTGACCCAAAAAGCGAAGGAAATCATAAAACTAATAATCTTAAATATGATTTAGAAATGAAATTTTTGCAATTGGTGTTTGTTCTATTTATTGTTACTTCAAGATATCACTTTTTGGATGTCCATCTGTCGGTCACTCAGTGACAGTCACTGTAATAAACATCTATCATTATTGGTGAGATCAGACATCTTAGAGTAGCATTAGATACCCAGATGAAAGTCTTGCTTCAGTGAACAATCACACTTCAGCATCTCAACATTTTGTAGGAAAACTTTCATGCAATACACTTCAGTGAGCACTCAACCATTGGGCACAATAGACTTTGACATGTCTTTTACTTCAGCTATTTTGAAACATCCAAGCTTGAAATTTGGGTGAATTGTGTATTGCAATGTTTTCAACAGCGGCATGTTAAAAAATCCTGCTTGAATGAACAACCCTTGTAAACATTAAAAAAATTGTTGATGGACTTTTTACGGTGGCTGTAACAGATAGAGCTTTTTGTTTTTGTGGGTTAAGCCATCTTGATTAGGGTGGCTCAAAAAAACACTTTTTCGGAAAAGTTAACCTCCCGAAGTGGATTGGTGTTCCTTTGGAGGTAAAAAGTCAGGATTAATTTTTTTGGAATTTTTGAAAAAAATCTAGGGGTCGCCCACGCCCCCCAAAGGTCACACCCCAAGGTCGACTATGTAAAAATATTTAAATTGGAGTTCAGGGTTGATGTTAGGCTCATATGAAAGCTCTTGGTGAGTAGAACAAAATTAAAAAAGACACTATGGTGCTAATATTAATATTTCTCAAGTTAATTGCATATTTATACCCTGACCCGGGCCCTCCGGCACCACAAAAATAAACCAATGCAGGCTGAATTGGTAGGTCACCAGCGGGTTCTGATTGATTCTGGCTGACAAAGACATGACTTAAGTTTTAAACAAATTTATTTAGCTCTTACTATGCTTTATCATGTTTATCTGTTGATACAAAAAACAATCATATAATTATGTATACACTGAAATAGGTATAACAAACAGTCACTTGAAATATTTGCTACATGATAATGACATTTTTCATTTTTGTTGCTATGATGTACACTCTTGTAAGGTGTAACTCTTAATCTCTTTATACATTATTAAGATTGTCTTTTCTCAGATTGGCTACCCTTCCTCTGTGATCACTGCAGACCAAGATAACAGTGTCTCTGTGTGCTGGATCCCTGGTCATTTGCGCAGTGTCTTGCACGTCTTTCACAGATCTCTCTGCTGGATCATTGACTACTGCCAGATCCATTGTGAGTCTTTTGCAGTGATCATAGTCTTCATAATCTGGCCACACAGCTGGATGGTCCTGAAGCCATTCTGTTTGAACTTCAAGGAGATGGAAAAGCAGCCATGAGCGCTCCGTTATGAAGACAGCCAAGGATGGCCTCTCATCATCCAGCTTAGCAGCAACACGATTGAAGTATGGCTGACCTGGCTTTCCTGTGACAAAGGCTTGTGGACGAGGGATGCTGAGCAGGGTAACAGCCATAATCTGCTTCTCTTCAACTGGTTTGTAATCATCAAACAATGCCAGGATGACAAGTTCGGGACACAAATACCAGAGGTGCCGCCTGAGACTGCGCAGTGCTGCATCCCCAATATCCTGGTCGTGTTGGCGGTACATCTGGAGCTCATACCAGAGAGTGATGTCATGACGTGGTGCTGCAGTGGTTAGTGGAGCACTCAGAAAATAGCGGCCATACAAATGTAGTACGAAGCCCACCATTCTTGTAATCATGTCATGCTGCCTTTGACTCAAGGGAAACACATTCGACAGCAGGAAAATCTTCAAGAGGTAGATGCTCTTGCCCATGAAGCGAGCATGGTGAAAGGCTCCTGGTTCATACATTTCAAAGTGCTGAAACACTTGACCTCTCTGTATCCGGATTGGCTGAAAGAGAATATCAGATTATGTTCTGATAAATACAAATGTGCACTAGGCAACGCTGATGATTTTGCCAGAAAGATATGGGCAGAAAAGCAAATTGAATTTATTATTTACTTGTCAAACAGGATTATAATATACAGAAAAGAAACTTACATCCCCTCCCAAGATGATATTGATAAGCTCACACAGCTCTCTGTAGTCTCCTCTGGGGAAAGTGCCTGCTCGGAGTTGATCCTGGACCTAGGTCAGTGTGGAGCGGGCCAACCAGTTGTTTCCATTGAGATATGGTCCAGTTGGTGAATCTTCATCCCCATCCCACTGCCATAGAGCAAATGTACCAGGATCAGGGAAGTCTGCCCCATTTTGTCTCGCTTCATTCCTGCTTGCCTTGAACCATGCCTTGAATCTCTTAAAAAGAGGATCATCAGGACCTCTTGTTGGACCCTGGAGCTTGTCGTATGGATGTTTGATGTGAAGTTCAGCAGCATGATGGCGGCAGGCCAGCCAAAGTAGGGCCCTCTCCAGCATGTTTTCGAGATGCACTGCTGCCCCCTCATGCAGCCCTGTGTTGCTAGATGTAGTGTCGAACACTAACCCTATGATTGTGTCTCCTGCTTGCCAGTTATCAACACAGTGCATTGCTGATTCAGCCAATAGCTGGCCACTCCCTTGTGCCACAACAGGTGCTCCTATGAACTGGGGTTTGGTATTACTTAGGGGGATACTTAGAACCACTGCATTGCAGTCCTGAAACACTAGTCCCTGTTCATCTAAGAAATATGGAAATAACTTGAGAAATATTTATATTAGCACCATAGTGTCTATTTTAATTTTGTTCTACTCGCCAATAGCTTTCATATGAGCCTAACATCGAAACTGAACTCCAATTTTAATTTTTTTACATAGTCGACCTTGGGGTGTGACCTTTGGGGGGCGTGGGCGACCCCTAGAGTTTTTTCAAAAATTCCGAAAAAATTAATCCTGACTTTTTACCCCCAAAGGAACACCAATTCACTTCGGGAGGTTAACTTTTCTGAAAAAGTGTTTTTTTGAGCCACCCTAATCTTGATGGGTATTAAACTTTGGATTTTCTTTTAGTCTGGCTGGCATACACATCTAAGCTTGAAACTTGAAAATGTTTAATCAGGTTCTATAGGTCTTTTTTTATTTATATGTGCTTGAATTTGCAGTCAGGTTTCAGTGATCACTTCAAAGAAATGATTGGCATGAAACACAAACAGCTGGCATGTGACTTGTTTATTTCCATCACAGCTGGTCAAATTTGCAGAATTCCACATTTTAAAGGTCTTGATTATTATTAATTTGGGATAATTATGTGCTCAATACCAGAATGAGTGTAGTTTGCAGGTATATGTTAAGGATTGGTGGATTGTCACAGCATCTGAGATAAACACAGTTCATGTTTTTATGGAAATGATGAAACATTTGGAACTTTTGCATTCCACCATACATATTCATAACTCATCTCAGATCATTTTAGTGTCACACTAATACAGAGAAAATCTCATTTTATCAGTTGCAAAATCTACAAAATGAGCAAAAAGAAAGTTGGTTTTTAATGATTTTGTTTTTTGTTTACATTTTTGTAGAGCATGGCCATGGGCCACGGCACAGTTGGTTAGAACGCCACCTTATTAGCACCAGTTCCTCATCACATCTGTCTGCGTTATTATGTCTTGCACATATATTTTAGCTGTGATCTTTGCATGGCTCCCTCTATAAGTTTAAAGGTATTAAGCATCAATTCTACAATTTGGTGTATTCCAAAGCTGAGCCACATATGAACATCGTGACAAATTGAAATCATGATAGATTAAAAAGATAAGTTGCTATAAGCCATAAAAGTTGCACTCCCATGAAAGATCTGTCTCAGCCATAAGCTGCACGTGACGGGTAAACACGGGTAGCGTGAACTTTATTTGACCTCAATTGAGGCTCAAAGTGGGGTAGCACTGTTTGACGTCATTTTGGCACTATTCAAAAGACAATACATTTCATGACGTCATAAGCATATTGCCATACTCTTATGACGTCATTTTACCTTTCAGTGCCTCTATGATGACACTCCACATAAAAATGATGCCAAGAAAGGAGTGTGCTTTCATTAGGGGCCTATATGTTAAGGTCATGTTCAAACATATTTCACAGACACTTATGGCGATGCATCAATCAAAAAGTTTATAGACATGAAAGACAAATACATTTATCACCAATATGTGAATTTTAAACGTTTTTTTCAAAATCGGTGCTTAATCCTTTAATCTTAATTCCGTTCTAGTATGTGATTTGACTATAAATTGCAAAATAAAAGATTCTGTGGAGTTACAAACTTTGAAGTAAAAGCTCTTCTGTCGGGGCATAAAATGGGTGGAGATCAACAATGTAACTCCATGGACAACTTATCCATGTAATTTTCCCCACAAGAGAACCTCCTTAAGCTCATAATAATATAGTGTCAACTGAGTTCAATGACAATTATCAACTAGCTGTGAAGGACATTACTCAGTGACAGATTGATGGAGTTATAATCTTTGGTTGGATGATACATCTTGTGCAGAGCTGGTATCTGATAAACTCAGTGCCTCAGTGATAAGTCATGCCTCACTGAGCAAAAAAACATTATCATTGCTTCAGTGGCCAGTCACACCAAAATGAACAATGAGCAAAAAGGTTTTGAAAAGAATATTCAGTGACCGATTGATGGAACAAATATTATTGGTTAGACTATGAATCTTGACAGTTGGCTAATTACTGAATCATATAGATATCAGGGTTAAAAACTTCTTATTTCATTGAATCATCATTCCCCAATAAAGAGGACTTTTTCCAGAGTTGATGTTCTCACATTTCTCTGACTGATTAGAATAAGTTGTAGAAGAAATGCATCTCATATTTGATCATTACTCTGTTGAATATGGAGAGGGTGCAAAATAAGGTGACAGGCGAGACTCTTTTAGTACCCTGCATTACATCTGTAGCTCTCACTACCTCTGCGGCCACCTGGCCTACCATGTCCAGACATGTATGTGAATCTCACCTACCAAAATATCATACAATCACAATTGACCAACCTTGGGTCATGACCTCATGACATCGTACAGGTCATCAGGAACTTTTTTCTGCAACATAAAAGTTGCCAGCATTTTCCCAATGTCTTTTCACCAAACATCATCTTAAAGTACATGGCAGGCTCATGTGAGTGTCCCGCAAACATATCTTAAGATTATCTAAGAGCTGCCGGTGGCATCGTATGGTGAAAATAGGATTTTTTTTTGTAACACAGATGGTTCCCTTTTTGACAATCATTGCCGACAGGTTAACCAATTTTTAGGACCAGTAACATGTCTGATATTGTGTTTTCATAATGATTATTACAAAAATAGCTGCTTTTTCAAAAGAAATACCAAAAAGAGATGTGTAAATTATCCTCTATTTTTTATTACTCTTCTCTAACACAAAATGAAGTGAAAAAATATGAGGGTTCAGATACCATTCAATGGACGCTTTAAATGAACTGAATATTATGTTGTTTCAGAGGTTGGATGGACGGGACTGTTATGATTACCGGAAGATCAAGATCACCTTCGGTGTGGACCGAGGCTGCTGTCATGTGGAACTTGGAGACACAAAGTAAAAGATGCTACTGCATGTTCAATACTCACTAAAATGTTGAAATAATCACATTATGTGATTACACTATATCATTTATTTATTTATTTTATTTATTTTATTTATTTTATTTATTTTATTTATTTTATTTATTTTATTTATTTTATTTATTTTATTTATTTATATTTTATTTATTTATTTGTTTGTTTGTTTATTTACTTATTTTATTTATTTTTTTTTTTTTTTTTAATATTTATTTATTATTATTATTTTTTTATTATTTACAGTTTTCAAAAAGGTTATTTGACTGAGTTTCTATCCCCCTCCTCATGTCAGGGGCTGACCTAGCCATGGAATTGTAGAGCAGTGGCATCTCGTTATGAATTATTCATGAGCAGGCAGTTGCCCTGATTGGTCAGACATTTCAAAGTGATTAGGGAAGGTCAGATCTGGGCATAATAAGAGCCACAATGTAGACAAGTGATGGGACAGCAGACAGCTTAAGGGATGGTAACAATCAAAAAGGTTATTCAAATTTATCAAATTTATCAAATTTATCAAATAATGAAATTGTCATTGTCTATCATTGCATGATTCATATCCAGGCCTTGAAATAAAGAGAAAAATGCATATGTATTTGGCTTTGATATCAGACAGCGATTGCAGATGACTGACCTTGACTGATTTCTCAAGGCCACATATCATGATTTCTGGATGATAACAGGAGAACTGTTTGACAGATTATTACCCTCAGCCCCTGATGTAATCAGGCTGGGGGTATTGCAGTACTCCTGGCGTGGGTATGTATGTATGTATCTCTGTATGTCTATATGTCTGTATGTCTGTAGTGAACATCCTTGTCATCGCGATAACTTGAGAACAAATGATGGCAGCTTCATGAAACTTGACACACATAAGCATCTGGTGAAAACCTCGGACGAGTTCGATGGACAGCGACCTTGACCTATTTTTCAAGGTCACAGGGACAATTATGTGAAATCCCAAGAATTGCAATAACTTAGAACAAATGATGGCAGCTTTATGAGACTTGACACACATAAGCATCTGGTGAAGACCTCAGTGAAGACCTTCACCTACTTTTCAAGGTCACAGTAACAATTATGTGGTGCGGTGATGTTTTGTTCACAAATATTGTGTGGAGGGAATGTTGTGCTATAAGTTACCAGGGCTGAGGGTTGATGCATCTCTGATGCCTATGTTTTTGATATTGCACAGGAAACTAAGTCCTTAATACCTTGCATGGGGTTGAATATGGTTGACCTCGACCCAGATCTCAAGGTCACAGAGGCAATTTTGTGTCTCTGCAGTACTTGATGGTTTCCTGATGATACATTGAGGTCACAGGAGACATTTTGTATGGTTTCCAGATGATTTGGCTTTGATATCAGATGTGTGTATGTCGCTCAACTCCCTTGTATGGCCTATGGGATTGCATATGAATGAAATTGACTGATATCTCAAGGTCACAGGAGATTTTTTTTTTATAATTATAGTTTCTGGATGATAACAGGAAGTACTTTGATATTGCACAGGATTGTGCAAGTCCTTAGTACCTAGCAAGTGATGCATGTGGTGGACCTTGCCCAGATTTCAAGGTCACAGGAGCAATGCGTCCCGGTGTATGAATACATATCTAAACAAAAGTGCTCGATATAAACAAAGCAGAATGTTCAAAATGATGTTGTCGTGTTTGCCCATTGTTGCATAAAATTATCCCTTTAAATTGCTTGGAAATGCTTCAGTAAGTTTAGTGTAAATTTGGTGTAAATCAGTCAGTTAGAACAGAAATGACATGCAAAAGTCTGATCAATGATTTGCGATAGTGCCCGAGCCATATAAGAATAACTTATGTAATCAAGCCTGAAAAGGCACATCTTTGCATACAGTTATGCTAAAAAATTAATTCATTTACTGAATTAAATGTTAGATGAATAAATATAATTTCACCTACCCCATAAGTTTTTTTTAAATTAAAATTTTTGTTTTGTTTGTCGTAATTTTTGTTTTGTTTGTTGTATTTATTTTGTTTATTTTAATTTTTGTTTTGTTTGTTGAAAGTTGTTAGTTATTTTTTCCCCATCCTTGTTACAGGTGGAGCACCACTTTTTCTTGTTTAACACGTTTTGATATTTTTGCTCATCAGCAGCATTTATTTTAGTGTGAAAGTCTTTCAAATGAATTTAAACCCATATCCATAGTCAAAATACTCTTGAAATTCACTGTTTTTAGAAACACCATGCACAGTCCGTCATAAAGTTTCCCTACTAAATGAACTTGACCTCCAGCGATTGACTGTTACAATTATGAGCCATGTCACCATTTTCCCCAGTCATAATGTCTCTAAATACAAACTTGTCTTTTCTTTTGTGTTTATCTTCAGTATTTTACCCGATATCAAACTTGACAACATGTAGCAGCATTTAGAAGATTCCAAGTGATGACGTCATGGAAACATACAACATCAGAAGCATCACTGTTGTGGAGCTTCTTTCTGTTGCCGTCACTCCCTTGAATAAACTGACCCACTTTCACCTCTTTGCGCAAACTTGTAAACAATGGCGAAACGATGCTGATAATAGTTTGATAATTAGCTGCCGGAAGTCGACTTCTACTGGAGTCGTGAGTTAAATTGGATGGGTAGTGCATGGTATTTCTAGAAACAGTGGATTTCAAGTCTATTTTGACTATGTATATGGGTTTAGTCAAACATGATCACTTGATTTATTTTAAAACTTAGGCATAATCTTTTGATACAAGTGGAATTAGCACCCGAAACTTTAAAGTTGGCCTATTAATAGATGGAGGTAAAAATATATTATTTTTAGTAAAATCTGGGGGGTGGGTGGGGGCAGGTTCAACCTCATTTGGACACTTCATGTAGAATGAGTATCGGGTTAATAGTCTGAATAATGCTATATCCATGTTAGATCATTGTGGTTCACATTTACTAGTTCCAGGCTGTGTGGGGAGCTATGGTATCAGGCTCGGTTTCTGTCAAACTTGGCTATAGCTTTTCGGCTAATAAGGCAAAGGCTCAACATTTTTACTGCACCTACATCAGGATGACCATTTCATTTTACTTTATCATATCAGCCGATACAATTAAAGGTTCAAAATATTTATCACACCTACATCCTGTAAATACCTACATTAGGTCATAAGTGAAGGTTTGTAAGCAAATGGTTTCAATGGTACAGACGAGTTAAAGCTGTTTTTTCTTGCGTCCACACATATTTACAAGCATGTAGATACCATTCATAAATTTAGTTGCTATGTAGTTCAAAATGAGGCAAAATTAGTGTTCTCCAATCACCCATCTGCAAAGCCCAGATAGGTGATCTGGAGGGGTTTGTCGAACGTCCATGGTCTCCACCAACTCCAACCAAAGAAAAGTTTGGTGGAGTTGATTGAACTCCAGTGAAGTAAAAACTCGCCAGCTGCAAAAACTGTGGTAAACCCGTTTAAACGTCAAAATTGAACCCGTTTCAACTGCCGTTGAAACGGGTTTGATTCAATTTTTGCAGCTGGCGTTTATTATCAAGTATTTATATTTTCTTTATTTAATGTTATCCAAAAAATAATCAAGATTTTGTGAGATTTTAGACATATTCATACATAAATCCACAAATTTTATTAATTAGTGTGTTTCTTATTAAACATGAATACAAACCCAGGTGGACATTAGGACTATGCGATAGCCAGTTCTATATACGTCAATAAAAAAAAATAAACATTTTGGACTCGCCCTCCTACCACCAACGGTGGCGCCACCATCGCCTGCCCAGTTTCCCGCTCAACCTCGCTTGAGAACCACTTTGATCAAAAATAAATTTGACGCCTAAGCGGGGAGGTCGGGTGGGAAAGCACAGTCCACCTGGGTTTGTATTCATGTTTAATAAGAAACACACTAATTAATAAAATTTGTGGAGTTTCTATTAAAATGAGAATACAAACCCAGGTGGACATTAGGACAGAATCACTGATTAGGAGGAGGGTCCCAACCAACAATTTCAACTGAAACTTAGGGCGATCGGCGGCGATAGCAGTCCAAAACCTCTTCATAGTTGATACCATGTTAGGTCTGACCACTTGTATGTCTGATACTAGAGACTGAGGACTATTGCTGAGATTCCCTTCTCTTATATCCAGACAATACTTTATAGAGCCATGCATCATTGGAGGGCTAATTTCTATAGTGTAGCAACTAGGTTTCCTCTGGTAGGTACTACTAGCTCACACTAAGCACCAATCTTTAACGAGTCCACTCTTTTCACTTACCATCTAGTATAGCAAACTTATCCCGTGGGAGGTATTGTTTGCTTTACTAGTGCACCCTCAGAGGTCTTTGTTATGTGTGCATTTTCTGAGTATACTCTGCCAACCTGTTGATGGATTCCCAGAGTTGATACTACTGCACTACAAGATTTTGGTTTCTATTAGTAGCGCTACTAAGTCCAATTGCCTAGTAACTTCACTACTAGGGTGCAAGGTGCTATGATGCATACTAATCAGTCTAGTCCTACTCTCATGGGCTTGAGGAGTTTCACTGACTAATTAAGGCTCTTGTAACTGACTCTGACCTCTAATTTATGCACAAACTCACAAAGACCATCCTGTTGAGATCCTCTTCTAAGACTCTCAAACCCCTTGAAATCAATCCATTGGTACTACAGAAGAACCAACATTTCATCCAAATTCCATTAGCTCATCCCTGCTACATCCTTGGAGACATCATCCTCCTCTTCCAGCGCTTGTGAGTTATGTGTACATTTTAGTCAGTTACCTTCTGTTGTGACTGGGCAACTGACTGAACGGCACCCATCCGAACTTGAGAGTTATGACCCGTACCACCAGTCAGCCAGCTACCCTCCATCATGTCATACCACAACAGGACCGAGTCTTTTCCAACTGTCCCGACCTTAACTGCCAACTCTGATGAATAACTTGAAGGTGGACAGTTAGGCCCATCAGCATATGAGTAGCTACCTGGGTCAGTACTCGGAATTCCATACATCCTCATGACCATTCTTCCAGATCTGACTATGAGTAACAGCCATGAAGATATTATCTTCCTCCACCCAGCTTTATGTTTCTATTGTATATATATAACAACCAGCTGTGCGAGGTTTCCTCTGATACCGATGTTTGTCTAGATATCTGAGGATCTGCCCAATTAGGTCCTAGCCTTTACTTCCGTCCCAACCTCAATTGTACATCTGGGATATAACTTGAAGGTGGACTGTTTTGACCCATCTTACATCCAGCTGTGTGAGGTCTCCTCTGATACCGCTGTTTGTCAAGATATCTGTGGATCTACCAAATAAGTTCTAGTCTTTACTTTTGTCCCAACCTTACCTAGTAATCTGGGATATTACTTGAAGGTGGACTGTTATGACCCATATTGCAGTTAACCATACACCATCCATGTCCCCTTTAGCCAAATTAGCCTTATGGACCATTGTATGGACTTCTTGGTATTCAGTGGAAATGACTTCCTTCAGCTTAAATGGTTTGACTGAATCTTTGAGCCCTGATGAACACCCACAGCTTTCCTTACTGTTTGGATACGGACAGAAATCTGGGTAGTTTCTTTAACGAGATCTATATCTGAACCAGTGCTTAGACTTTAAGGAACTTCCCTTGATGAGATTCCCCATCTTCTTATCAAGCATCATGGTCTTCTTACTGAGAGCTTTATTTAGCCATACTGATGTTGTGCTCTGCTACACATCTTTTCGTTTCTTGTTTGGAACTAAGGAATCTGAGTTATCCATACTGATATCTTTGTTCCTTCCAATTAGTATCTAAGCTGTACACAGTATATATATAGCAGCTTGGCCTCTTTATTTACGTCTGGTCCAAGCTGGAGCTTTGGTGCTTCAACTTTGAGTCCCATATATTTCCAATATTCTCTCCTTTAGATTAACAACTTAACCAAGAATTTGGATCTTGAGGCAGTATAAAGAAATTTTCCCGTCCGTGAGCATGTAGGGAGATTTTCAGTCCCAAAAGGCATACACTGGGAGTCACTGATATAATAACACAGGGTATTTACATTTCCTTCACGTTATCATTAGATGCGCCCACTATTGATTGCATATTATTTGCAATACATCTTCTCCCCAGAACTTCAAAATCCAACGAGATTCCACCTTTCACTGCTGGGAATGTGGTGCTTTACAGTAACAGTGTCCCTATCTCAGGAACCAATGACCATATCCTTTTGAAGCATGTTTTGTACTATTGTACTGGAATGTTCCAACCGTTCCAAACCCTAAACACACTGTAACTTAAGATACCTCCAGTGTCGCTTTCAGAATTTGCTCTCTGGTAGAAGTCATTCAATGACCTTTTACGGCATATCTATAATCTTTATATAACTATGTCCGATGGAGCCTCTCTGTAGAATAAAGGCGTCCCCATACTTGATTCTTAGCCCTCTTCTGGAGTCCTCTGTCACTACTCCCATATCACAGAAACCTCCTTTGAGAATCCTTCCATCACAACTGCAGTCCTATAAAACTGCCAGAATAAAAGAATCACTATTCACATATGAAACACTGACCTGATCAATTGTTTCAGTAGTCTTTCCTCTTAGGTAACTGTATTGGACGATTCATGTATAAATTGAACAACTCTGGATACAGCCCTTCTCAATCTAATGATCTCTGGACTGTCACAAAAGTATGTACATCTAATCCTGCCCATACCATGCTCACTGCATCTACTATCCACTCGCATCTATCCAGAACCACTGAACACGAAAGATGTGAGTTTAGAATAATTCCTTTTAGCAATCCACTTCAAGAATGGATATTTCCACTTCAGCCACAGGTCCTTAGACCCCCTTCCAAGTGTATAAGCCACACTGCTGCAAGTAGTCGATCTTTTTTCTCAGTCCCTCACTATGCTGGCAAATAGAAATTGCCAAGGATGTCGGGTCATTTTCACACCTCTGGGATTGAATACAACTTTGGAAAACACTTGAGTCTCTTTCCAAAAACTTCTGACCTGGTCTCTCCTAGGAGCTGACATACGCCAGTACTTTTAAGTTGATCATTGCTGTCATTATGAACTTGTTCAGTAAATCATCTGATAGCTAGATCATTGTGCTAGTTCTCTACTCTCCAGATCTATTCCTTCCAGATCCAACACACACACATGCCCCCAACCCTCCTTGGAGGCACCTATGAAGGTCTGGAGATCTGTTAAGAGAAACCACTAGTGGTACTCCCACTATGGTACTCTCTAGCTGAAGCCATCACTGCAGTCTAGTCTAGGGCAGATAGTACTTATCACTGCAGTCTTGTCTCTGGCTCCTGAGATTTATCTGGCTCCTACTTCTGGTCTCTTGGGACCTTGAGCATCCAGCCTTACCGCATATTCACTCGATCCCTCCTCAGATCCTTTGATCCTCTGGTAACCAAAACTGAACTGAACTGGGATCTCAACCTCACTCTCAAAGTGAGCATTGCAACCACTGAGTTGTTGAGTACCAACTTGAAACTCCTACATCTCAGCATTGACTCATGTTGTTTTGATTCTCTTGTATACACAACATATTATTCAGCAGAATTTCATTTTACATGAGCAACCCCATTCTACAGACTTTCCTGCATTCCTGCTATGTATGCTCATTACACCAGCACAGTTCTCCATATGCCAGCCTACCAAAGAACTGCTGATTACTTAACAGAAGAACTTCAACTGAACTGAGTTGTTATTCCTCCTGTTTTCATAGCATAGTATCCAGCAAACCTTGTCTGCTCATTATGCATATACATGTACTGGACCGAGAACCTTCCTCTGAGCTGACGTGCACTCTACGGAATCCGAACTGTTCTCGTTTCCGTTGATGTTCACTTACAAGAAGCTCAGTTTTGGGTTAGGTTATCATATTCTGTAACTTGTAAGTCTTAGTACCACAACCCACTAATATCTCATTCTATTTCAAAGTGTTGAAAGAACCAATTGCTTACTGATTCACCACACTTATTACTTCATTGCTTCCATATCATAACATTTTGGATAAAATATTTATCCCGATGTTACCAATCTTAACCTTCAGGTTTGCATTGCTTCAACTAACGATAAATTAATACCATTTATTCGTTTCATGTACTCTTCACAGTACCATATGAATCTTGGCAACGCATGTAACATCTGACAGGAAACTTCTGATGCACTTCTGAAACTTGACCCCAAGTATCAGGCCAGAATTGTTACTACTTATGATTGAAAAACTCATTAATGAGTAATTTGAACCATATTTCATATCAGCAATGGCTTTTCATCATTTGATGATCACTTGTGGATCACCCAAACTTTATTTAATTTCATAACCAGTCCTTTCCAGTTATAGAAGTTAAATTCCATCTGTATGAATTGAACTTCATGCCTCAATCCTTTACTCTTGAAGGAGCAACACTTAATCAATCAACTGGACTTCAGTTTTGTATCAGCAGAAAACCTAGCCTGACACACCTGCGTGGTAGGCTAGCATTCTGCCACTGAGCCACCGATGCTTCCATTTAAGTTTCTCAGTGCATCTTTTCCTTCCTCATAGCAAACATAAATACATCCAATCTAGACTATTCCATGGAGTATAGAAAAGGATACCAACATTCTGTACTGTTCCCTTTCCTACAATTCAGACTACTTTAATGATACTTTGAAACATTCACTTGTAATCTCAAATCTGGCCAATACCAACTCTATTCCCATGTAGTCTTGTAATTTACATTGGATTCTAACTCTGAGATAATTTTCTCCAATAGTGTTGTCTTATACTCTGTGTTCAACAAAGCACCGTATTAAGTTACAACATTGAAATCAATCCTCTGAATAATTCATTGCAGTTGACTGAATTGCATGTCATTCTCAAGTTATCTTGAAGTGAATATCTAGTCGATAAATCACATTCATCAATTTTACCTGAAGAGTTATTTCATATAAAGAAACCCTTCAAGTAACAATACACTAATTCATATGAATTTTGTCTAACCAAGAATTCTTCCCAGTTGGTTAAATTCAACAGTTGACTGAATTTTATTTTAAAAAATTCAATTTGTTTTGAAATGTTTCACATCAAACACATACATCACATGTATTTGACACATTGTCTACACATGAATGCTCCACAGTTAACTGAATTCACCAGTTGACTGAATTCTATTTAATCTTCCAATTATTTGTAGAATTATCTCACAAAACTACAAACAATTCACATGTTTAAGACCTTTTGTCTAACACTGAATTTTCAACCGTTTCCTGAATTCTACAGTTGATTGAATTCTGTTTAATTTTCCATTTATCTTGGAAACCATATTCAACAGTTGACTGAATTCTACAGTTGACTGAATACTACAGTTAACTGAATTCCCACTAACTGAATTCTGTTTAAATTAAAATAGAAAATGATTTTCTCCATATGAAAATCAATCACCTACAAGCCAGCGGTCACCCATCCCGGTATTAACCAGGCTCGATGTTGCTTAACCTCAGTGATCAAAAGAAATTTGGAGCGTCCATAGCAAGTGGCTACAAACTCATAACTCTTTCATTCTTTGATTTTCATTATATCTTCCTTTAAAATTATCAAATTATTTATCAGATCATGTTTTCGAGTAAAACTATAATCAAAAGACTATCATTTGTAGATTATTTCTTTTGATTTTGAACTTTACCCACAATTCCTCGCTCACTTCCGGTTTCGTATTTCTACTTCCGGTGAACGATTTTCTTCTCTCGAACATGTTTTCGACTCCAAAACCTACTTAATTTATCGAACCGAATCTTATCCAACCGATTCTGATCAATTTTCCATGTTTTCTACGCAGAAAACAAAGAATTTCACCTCCGAGGTCGTGTCGACCTCAGTACTATCTCGCTCGTGACTTTGTGAGCGATAATACATTAAGATAAAAAATACGCAGTAAATTTCTTTCTTTTGCTTCTCAAACCCACCAAAATACATGGCGGGCTATCCCTGAAGCCATTTAAGCAATAAAATTCTTATTTATCTACAAAAACCAGAAAACTTTCGTTATTCTCGTCCCACCGAGAGCCGGCCACGAGATTTCAACTCGCGCTGCTCCGTGAGCGACAATGCAAGTATTTTACTTCTGCGTATTTAATTTCTTCTCTTTTGGAGTAAATACGAGCCAAATATTATGGCGGAGTGCTCTCTGACATCTATAAGGTAGAAATAATAATAATTTACCTTCTTCACGAACCAATTTGTCAACAAACCCAACTACTACGTCTTTTCCGGTTGTCTGACAGCCACTTTTGGTCGTAAGAGCTCTCCTTTCCTCACGTAAGCGTCCTTCTTGCTCTGAAAAGACATATTGCTTAAACTTTTCATTAAAAAACCAGCTTATTCTGAAATAACTCGCATAAAAATCGCCAACCGTCCTGTTGGTTGGCGTCAAATTTTAAAAGTGGTTCTCAAGCGAGGTTGAGCGGGAAACTGGGCAGGCGATGGTGGCGCCACCGTTGGTGGTAGGAGGGCGAGTCCAAAATGTTTATTTTTTTTTATTGACGTATATAGAACTGGCTATCGCATAGTCCTAATGTCCACCTGGGTTTGTATTCTCATTTTAATAGAAACATATGAATTATCACTTAAACAGTTGGGTATTCAAAAAATCACATCTGAACGAGATTATGACCAAAAAGCAAAAATCTCAGACCTCTCCAGATCACCTATCTGGGCTTTGCCGATGGGTGATTGGAGAACACTAAGGCAAAATGCAAAGGCAATCAGCCATAGAATGGCGATCCTGACTGCAGTAGCTAATCATAGAGTACCTGCTTAGTCACATTTTAGCACTTATGAAAAAAAAAGTAGGTTGGTCAGCATCATCTTCCACAATAGGAGCAGCTTTATTTCTAATCATTTTGAAAATCAACTGGGAGCATCAGTTGCTTTGTTCACATAGAATTACCGATCAGTATCAAAGTCCCATTTGAAAAATGAATAGACTTAAAATACTAAATTAATCATTTTAAAATCTCAAAACTATCAGTTTTGTTCAGATGGGAGCAAACATTTTAAACTTTTAGTATAATAGGCATCACATGGTGAATTTCTCCTTTTTATTTGGGTTATGTCCACAGCCAACCAAGTTTAAGAATAGACTTCTTAAAAATAAAAAAACTGCAAATTTAATAATTTGCTTTAACAACTTTATTATCCTTTTAATACCAATAATAATATTACATTAATTTAATGTAATTATAATCTTTGATCACCACCAGCCGAAGGCGGACCCAGCCAGGCTGACAATACTGGCAGCTCCTGCCACGGTGGAGAAGATGGCCCTCCTGTCAGTACCACTCTCCAGGGCAGCCTTGGCGTTATCCATGGCCTGCTTCACCAGCTCCCGGGACACTCCCAGGGCTATGAATTCCTCGCATATCCTGCAATACAGATACTTTGGTTAAAGCAGGTTTTAATAGAACTTCCATTGGATTCAATCATGGTCCTGTGAAAGGAAGTTAAATCTATTTAGGAAAATGTGATAAAATTTCTGAAGCTAGAATTACTTTAAATAGCAGTCAGGTGTTGACATGGCAAGATGGTGGGTTCAGCCATAATACAAAAATTCTATTAATGTCTGCAATTCTGATCCAAAGTCAGGTGCATAGAGCTTGAAATTAAGAGAAAAGCTCTTGCATAAAAAAAATTAAAACTGATCAGTAAAAATTTGGATTTCATACAGTATTGCTACAAATAGATCAATCACAAGGTTTAGCTTACTGATTTATGGCAATTTCTGCCTCGGACAAGACTTCTGATGAGCTCTGGGCTGTAATCTCCGTTTCCAAGGTCCTCCTTTCCTGGTTCTGGTATCTTCCATATCTCCCAGCTGAAAGACAATATTTCCAATATCAATATGGCAATTAACATCTAGAAATTTAGACTCTTTGCAAAGTTTCAGCAAGCTCCATATAGCTTGCAATAATATACATCCAAGAAATAGAGATAACGACTTTTTTTTGTAGACTTCAAATAAAAACAGTAGCTTTTAAATAACTCAGATTGTTAGATTTTTCAGAAGTATTCTTACCTTGGGTAGCAACAACAAAGGTCACAAGGAAAACGACTACAAGAGAATTCATGGCGACTGAACAGCAGATTAAATAGAACTGAAAATCAACAAAAAATAAATAAACATTCAGAAATGTGTACTGTACATATGCCGTTAACCATTAAGTCCATCAAGAATGCACCTAAAAGCACCACACTGTATATTCCTTTAACATCTATCCTGGGCATATTTGGCATGTAAAATTTCTCAACTTGTGGAAAGGTTCAAAACCTTGATTGTGCAAAGTACTGTGACAGCAGGAAGCACTGCACGTTTCCAAAAGAATACACAATTCCATGCCACAGCAAATATTTGGAAGAAAGTAGACATAAAATTTCTTGTGTTGGTGGCTTTGTTTATAATCATTTGCTCAGGACTTCTCAATTATATCATTTTTTGTATCGCTTACAAATATGAAAGCCAAAAATGAACTCTTAACTGTGGATTCAAAACTTAAAGTTTATAACTTTAAAGTAGTTATGGTGAATATGATAAACATATAGACAAACATATAGATAAACAATACCTGGATTGGTTTTCTGGTGTTTGGTTTGTTGAGTTTCTTCTATCAACTGGAAGGTCCTTGAGAGGAATCTACCTATCTTGTGACTGCACTGCCTTATATAGTCAAAACTTCATTGATCACATGACCTGGTGGTCTGGTCACATGACCTGGTGGTCTGGTCACATGACTTGGAGGGTGGGGTACATCTCACAGAATCATGTCAATCTTTTTGTAGATATTTTTTATTTTGAAGAGAAAAGTCACATGCATTAACTCTTAATTCATAAAATATACTCATCTTGACACAGGCAGCTGAAGATGCAAAACTGGGGATCTTGTCTTGAAGGGTAACAGAGGAGAGGGTTTGACTATAACATTGATATGAAATTTGCAATTGTCCCTTATGAAATCAGAAGAGCATGAACAATCTGTTATGTGTTAACTTTAGGGACAATCCATTAATGAGAGGGGGTGTAGAGAATAATCAAATTTATTTTTCTGATAAACAAATGTAACTTACACCCTTCAGTAAAATACAAATACTCTTACCAATAGGAACAACCAGTTATAGGCCTGGTACGTTTTGCGCATACCGTACGCCCGATAATTCTGGTTCCGGAATCGGGAGAACTTTAGCGTTCGTTTTGTGTTAGGGCCATTGGTGCGCATCCAAAATTCTCCCACCGGGCCGCCCTATCGTCCCTATGCCAAGCTGGGCGGGCGGATAGGGATCCCGATCACATGACTTAGTTTCCCGATCACGTGACAGTACGCCCTGTCAGGTGACAGTACGCCCGGTCGTGTTCCCGTTTTGGTGCAAAACGTGCCAGGCCCAATTGTCAGAAATTTAAAATATGGAGGATTAATCTCTGAAAAAATGTATTTTTTCCCCACCCCCTTGAGATATTAATGATCCAGTTATCTGTGTAACATATATGGAACACCACTTTTTCTTGTTTCAACTTTTCTCAATCACCTCACCGCCCCATGAATAATGGTATGACCCTTATGTAAATATCTGATACTGACAATTAAATTTCTTGTAAAATAATTTATAAATTATATTCTATTATATTCTATATATGCCCCATTTATTCAGTATAGAAGATCACAAAATTCAAACTGTAAACAAAGCAGCCATTTTTATTGTGGTTCCACCAGATTACTCCCCTAGAAAATGGCTTCTCCACTTGAGAGAAGAGTTCCAAATTCAATATCTCTTAAAATTTGTATGTCTCTGTAACAAGAAAGTCTTTACAATTTGTATACAATTTCCTTTTTGAAATGATATTTATATTTCTCCAAATATCAAATGGCCTGGCCTTAAATCTCGCCAAATGTTGTCTGCGTTTCATTATGAAAATCTAATCCAGAACCTTTGAAAGACAGACTAACTACTCTTCGAAATCCTGTCAGAGCCCCACTGTAATGAGTTTAGAAGGGTCAAATATCAGAGTAATGTAAACAATTAATGTTATGTAAACAAATTCAGTGATTTGAGCAGTATATGAAGGTATTTTTGGCAAGAAATAGTAGTTTTCATGAAACAAATGGTATAAGAATATAAAATGGATGTAATTAAAATAAAAAGTAACACAATTCAACAAAACAAAACTGATACGGTTCATTATGAGAAGTGTCATTTGCAAACTGCTGATAGAAGGAAATGTGCACGGTTCGGAGCGCCACCATACAAAAAACTTTATAAATGTAAAGAGTCAAATATAGAATACTTTATCAAACTGAATACATCTGAAAAGAAAATGATTAAGACAGACAGTTACATGAAAGTTGGTTGATGTGCTGAGCCAGCACCAAAAGGCACCTTAGCCAGAAGTGATAGGTTGCCATTTACTTCAAATTCTTATGTCAGTTTTTTTTTTAAAGAGTTACATGTATCTTAAGTGCCATATCTAAAACTTTATCATAATGACAACACATAGTTATGTGGTAATTTCAAACTTGTAGTGAATGTAGGAAACATTAGATTAAAGGGTAACTTTCACTTCTCTGATGCACTTTTGGAGAATGAAGGAGAATTATAATGCACATTGATCTGTGGAGTCTGTAGGTATGACTGCACAAGGAAAACATGATTTTTTTTAGAGAAATATGACATTTTGAATATACATGCAGGCTAAAAAAAAAAGAATCATGGGGAATTACCTACTTACAAATTTACTAATTAGTAAACAAAGAAGAATGCAGTGGAAATAGCGATGTTACGATTTTCGGCCTTAGAATAGAAGCACTATACAGGCCGTGACATGAAGATAAAGATGTTGGTTGGCCACCGGAGCATGACAAGTGGTGGCCCGAAATTTCTAAGGAATAATAAGATGTGCGATACATTGTACATAAGGCTGTACATAAGGCTGTATAATGACTAGTGTCTGACTGGGGGTTACTTGTCCCAATCAAAAGTGCATTGATTGTGATATGAGACAAATATCTATCAAGGATTAGAATAATAAAATCAAGATAGTTTGGGCCACTAAAAGACCAAAAATATGGCTGCCCAACTGGGCCACTACAAAAGAGTACAGAAGATCTAGTGGCCCCGGGCCACCGGGCCAGTGCGTATGTTAATCTACACAAGCCAGAAGAGTTATTGGCTAAGTCAGACCCAAGCAAACTGAATTATACAAAACAAATGAAAGATCAATTTATCTATTTATATTTTCAGAGTTATGGCACAAGTTTCCTGTGAAGTGACAGCGCCGAGACAGACGCGACCCTCAGAGGGCCTGTTGTTTGTCAATGTGGAGTTGTCCCCAATGGCAGCACCGCACTTTGAAGCCGGAAGGCAGTCGGAAACTGGTGTGGAACTGGCGCGGATCCTGGAGAGATGCATCAAGGAGTCGCGGTGTGTGGATACAGAGTCACTATGTATTATGGCTGCAGTTAAGGTAGGTACAGGAACCATGAGCATCTCATGCTAGGTATGTACATCTCAGTTAAGGTAGGTACAGAAACCATGAGCATCTCATGCTAGGTATGTACATCTCAGTTAAGGTAGGTACAGAAACCATGAGCATCTCATGCTAGGTATGTACATCTCAGTTAAGGTAGGTACAGAAACCATGAGCATCTCATGCTAGGTATGTACATCTCAGTTAAGGTAGGTACAGAAACCATGAGCATCTCGTGCTAGGTATGTACATCTCAGTTAAGGTAGGTACAGAAACCATGAGCATCTCGTGCTAGGTATGTACATCTCAGTTAAGGTAGGTACAGAAACCATGAGCATCTCATGCTAGGTATGTACATCTCAGTTAAGGTAGGTACAGAAACCATGAGCATCTCGTGCTAGGTATGTACATCTCAGTTAAGGTAGGTACAGAAACCATGAGCATCTCATGCTAGGTATGTACATCTCAGTTAAGGTAGGTACAGAAACCATGAGCATCTCGTGCTAGGTATGTACATCTCAGTTAAGGTAGGTACAGGAACCATGAGCATCTCATGCTAGGTATGTACATCTCAGTTAAGGTAGGTACAGAAACCATGAGCATCTCATGCTGGGTACGTACATTGCATTCTTGGTACATACATCTCGTGCTAGGTACATACATCTCGTGCTAGGTATGTACATCTCGTGCTAGGTACATACATCGCATGCTTGGTACATACATCTCCTGCTAGATACATACATCTTGTGCTAGGTACATACATCTCGTGCTAGATACATACATCTCGTGCTAGGTACATACATGTCTTAATTTGGAAAAATATTATAGCAAATGTAAGTTTTCCACACTGAATCATGTTTGTGCCATTGACAGCTCCCAGGTCTTTCGACTCAAAACAGGTATAATGAGTAATAATAGGCAGTTTGTAGAATGCAACAGGTGGTGCCCCCTATAATGAGTGATAATAGGCAGTTTGCAGAACGCAAGAATAAGATAAGTCTTTAACAAAATTTCGTCAATATGCAGGCCGTGCTTCGATTGCAGTCATTTTGAAACTTGTTTCAACCATAATGAAATAATTTATTATGGAAATTTAGAAGGCCAAATTCTGAATTGTAGACCAGCCATGTGAGCAATAATAGGGAGATGTCAGATTTTCAGAGTGAAATACCCGGAAATACAATAGGGTCTACTACTGTGAACAACTGGATGGTTTGAAAAGGGCTACTGACAAGGAGTTAATGACTATAGTTTGAAATGGGGGGTTTTGTTAGTCTTTAGGCCATAGATGCATCTTATAAAGATTTGGAAATACCGTATTTACTCGTGTATAAGACGACTCGTGTATAAGACGACCCCCCAAAACTGAGGTTATTTTGCTTGGAAAAAAACAATTTCCGAATATAAGACGAGTTGGTTTTTCTTGAGATATCGGCTCTGCTACCATTCAAGCTTCAGCTGAAGCTTGGCAGCCATTTCAAAAGTGAAACATAAATATGCTTACGATACAAGATCTTAACGGTCTTATACACGAGTATTTACGGTAAAACGTAGATATGATGTTCATATTTTCGAAAAAATAAAGGTATATACCCAATATTATCACAAATTGTTCCTGAACAGATCAATCCATTTAAAACGCAATTAAAATCGATCCACGTGTGAAAGCATTTCTATCAAAAAGGGAGGACACGACTCAAAGCGGTGGAAACTATGACAAAATGCAAAACTGTGAACGCTGATAATTGGAATGAATCAGTGAAAACAAAGTCAAAACAAAACTGAATGAAAGCGGTTTCCACTCAGTATGGGATATGTGGACTACTGTCTCTGCACGTGGTAGTAGAATATTTTTTTGTGTATTATAAGCCAATGATATTCATTATATTAGTGTTTGAGTAGCGTGTGTGTGCGGTTAACATATTTTCAGTCAGGCTTGCCTGTGCATCTCAGGAGGATTACATGTCCCAATCTCTGCCTGAAAAATTGCTTAATTTCCATTTCTCTTGTTTATGTTTTATTGTGATACAATCAGGCTAAGATCAGACAGGTTATCCTGAGCAACGAGAAAGAGAATCCAGCATGGTATCAGCTAAAATATCCAGCTTCTGTAGTCACGTCACTCACCTGTTCTTTGCTGCTCTCTGCAGCCAGAAACGAATCTTGGCCAAGCCAAACAAAATTTGCATAGCTCCAAAGCCAGCTCTTGTATTTACCAGCACCACCCCCTCTGAATCTATATCCCGAAGCATACGATCATTGCCAAAGAAAAGGGAGTGCAAGCAAGTCTTGGAAGAGCCCCCACAAATGCAAATGAGGCTTTCACTTTGGCGGGAAAGGAAACTGATCATTGCAGGGCTCTCTTGCAATTCCAAAAAGACTGATAGATTAATTAAAATTATGCCATTCATGCCCTGTCAGTCCTCATTTGTTAATAAGATTGAACAGTTCAACTGGGCAGTCCTTTCATTTTAACATAAAAATGGCAGACTAAAACTCCACAAAAAAAATTAGGTCACTTTTTCAAACCAGGGGAAAGCCCTGTAAATAGTTGCTGGTATCTTGCAGGAGGTCACGTACAACAACACATTGGCCTTCCACTCGTGGGAAAAAAACATGCCAACATTGAGTCATGTCCTCCCGTTTTGACAGAGATACTTTCACGCTAGTATTGCGTAATGCATGTTAAATGAATGGATGGTTTTGTTCTGTTCTTGACCTGCAAAGCGAATTTGTGATAATATTGGGTAAATACCTTTATTTATCATTTAAAACGCAATTAAAATCGATACACGTTTATATGAAGGGTACAAATAAATTGTTGTGAAAATTGCACCCATTGACCCCGATTTTGTTACAATGTGCACATGCTTAACTCCCAGTTTGTTACAAAAATATACAATTTGGCACTACTCAGTCAGTTCTTGGCCGATTTACATCATTGACAACTCAAAATTGAGCTATTGAACTCTTCTCTTCAAATATGTAAGTCATTTGATCGATATATTAATTTTCATCTTTTGGCATAAAAAAAGGTCAGTGCGCGAAGGCTATGATCGTATTATTTGTTTGGGCAAAGACGTGACTCTGACTTGTCAATCTTGTTAGAATTTATCATCCGCACATCGCTTTATAAGTTAAAGTAATGACAAGTCTGACTGATGGATATACCCCACTATAGCACACATATTGATAACTATTCATGTTATGTCAGTTTATTTATTTATTGACAAAGACCAAAATGCGCGAAATGAGCGGTTGTTAGCCCTACCTTTATATATCATTTAAAACATATTATTTCGAAATGCTTTGTTTTGACTTTGTTCTCACTGATTTCAATTATCAGCGTTCACAGTTTTGCATTTCGTCTTTGTTTCCACTGCTTTGAGTCGTGTCTTCCCTTTTTGACAGAAATGCTTTCACACGTGGATCGATTTTAATTGCGTTTTAAATGGATTGATGGTTTTGTTCTGTTCTCGAACAATTTGTGATAATATTGGGTAAATACCTTTATTTATCATTTAAAACGCAATTAAAATCAATCTGCTACGTCTGATATTCGTTATTTCGAAAATATGAACATCGTATTTACGTTTTACCGTATTTACGTTTTACCGTAAATACTCGAGTATAAGACTGCTCTCGTGTATAAGACGACCCCCTAAACATTAACTAAGAGTTTTTGGAAAAAAACCTCGTCTTATACACGAGTAAATACGGTACTCGTCGGTGACCTTGTGACATGATCTCTGGAAACCTTGTGAACATGAAAAGTTGAGAACAAATAAAAATAACTTTACCTTCCTTCAACCATGACTGCATCTTATTAATGTCTTGGAATGGAATGTTTGTCAGTGACCTTGACCTTGATTTTTAGGTCATATGTACTCTGAAAATCTTGTGAACATGGTAAGTTGACAAAAATCTAGTTGGCATTATCAAGCTAAGCAATGGATGTATCTCAGCAATGCTTCCATATAGCATGCTCGGGGGGTGACCCTGATCCACATTCTAATATCATATCACTCAATCTCTGAAAATCTGGGGAAAGATGACGTCAAATGAAGTTGGCATTACCACACTTAAAATATGGGTGTACCCTACTGATGTCTTGAATTACTTGAATTTCTTGTGATCTACCTAAGTTTTGAGGCATTCCACTTGAATTTTCGCAGAAAGTCAAGTGGACATGAAAAAGGAAATTTTATAATTCTAATTTTTTTTTTAATTTGTAATATTCCAAACTTGTCGGCCATTTTGAATTTTGCCAAAAAGACATAATTTACCTTGTTCTTAAAGGATTTGCCAGGGGAATTAAAATTAAATACTAGTAATTCTTTCTTCTTGAAGCCAAAGGGATTGTTCTACGACCAGTATTTTTTTTTTAAATTCCAAAGGATAATATCTTTTCTGACATAAAGTGTAAAACAAGCTTTTAGCATCTGTGCTTGTCAAGATTGTTTTATAACAGTAATACAGAGAATCATACTCTTTGTTTATGAATGCAGGTGTGGTCCATCCGGGTAGATATTCACATACTGAACCATGAGGGCAATCTGACGGATTGTGCCAGCATAGCAGCTATCACAGCCCTCGCTCACTTCAGGTAATCCAAGTCAATCTTCAATATTCAGAAAGCCCAACAGGCTATCCTGATAGTGACCGTTCCTAACACTTTCCATAATAGCACTTCTATTAGCAAATGGTAAAATCTGGCTTTTTGTAGAACATAGATCAATGCAATAATTGCATTTTAAAACAAAGGAAATAAATTGTTTACTTTTATTTTTCAGACGACCAGATGTGACAATTTCAGGAGAAGAGGTTACCATTGTGAGTCCATGTTTCATGATCAAGCTGGGTTAGCAAAATAACTTTGTGTGGATGGAAATTTAAAAAACCAAAGCAACACGTTAAAGATTTGATGATGAACATGTTTGGTTTTCAGCATTCAATGGAGGACAGAGATCCAATCCCACTTAGTGTACACCACATGCCGATATGTGTCACCATTGCCTTCTATGACCAGGGGTGAGTACCACATGCCCATATGTATCACCATTGCTTTCTATGACCAGATGTAAGTACCACATGCCCATATGTGTCACCATTGCTTTCTATGACCAGGGGTAAGTACCACATGCCCATATGTGTCACCATTGCCTTCTATGACCAGGGGTAAGTACCACATGCCGATATGTGTCACCATTGCCTTCTATGACCAGGGGTAAGTACCACATGCCCATATGTGTCACCATTGCTTTCTATGACCAGGGGTAAGTACCACATGCCCATATGTGTCACCATTGCCTTCTATGACCAGGGGTAAGTACCACATGCCCATATGTGTCACCATTGCCTTCTATGTCAATTGTTAATTAACCAGTTGTTAAATTGAGGAATCATGTATGTTTGCACAGGAAGTTTCTGTTGGTTGACCCAGCAGAGAAGGAGGAGGAGGTGATGGAAGGACGCATAGTTATTGGCATGAACAAACACAGAGAAATATGCACATTTCAACTTACAGGCAGGTAAACAAAACTTGATCAATAGTTAAGTTGTGGTTTTTGCCCAGTTTCTCATATGTCCGCAAACTTCTCATTTTTCTGTGTTTTGATATTAGAGCCAGATATTACATACTTTTGGACATACATTTGATATATTGTGCCAAGGTTAAGGTCATGGCTAAAATGTTAATGCTCACTTTCTGTTGTCTGTTTTCATCACTTATAAACCTTTTTCTTATACTGTGAGGGTTCATACTGACTAAAGTAGAGGGCATGAAATTTAGTCAACTATTTCTGTAGAAATACTGTATTATTGGTGTACCTTAGCACATACATTAATTATACAAGGGGATAAAACACTTCAATATTAGGTGATTTTGAGCTACCTAATTTAATTGCACGTGCTGATTTTTTAAACTGGCAAGATGTGATATACAGCGATGAAAGTTTTCAGGAAATAACCTGAATTCAGGTGTTTTTCTTCAAATGTGAAATTCAAAATGGTCTGAACTCAGTCCAAAACATCCAAAATTCAAAATGGTCTGAACTCAGTCCAAAACATCCAAAAATGACATTTCTGAAAGGGGGTATTTTCAGGTTAATGTTTAAGGGTTTCCTGAATGCTGACTTTCATCACTGGATATATGATGTTTATGTTTAGTGCATGCAAGGATTATTTGTTTAGGTGACTTTCTGTTGACATTTGTTGAAGACCAAGGTCATGCCCTGCAGTGTGGCACCTCTGAACACTATTCAACACTATTGATTTTTTAAACTGGCAAGATGTGATATACAGCGATGAAAGTTTTCAGGAAATAACCTGAATTCAGGTGTTTTTCTTCAAATGTGAAATTCAAAATGGTCTGAACTCAGTCCAAAACATCCAAAATTCAAAATGGTCTGAACTCAGTCCAAAACATCCAAAAATGACATTTCTGAAAGGGGGTATTTTCAGGTTAATGTTTAAGGGTTTCCTGAATGCTGACTTTCATCACTGGATATATGATGTTTATGTTTAGTGCATGCAAGGATTATTTGTTTAGGTGACTTTCTGTTGACATTTGTTGAAGACCAAGGTCATGCCCTGCAGTGTGGCACCTCTGAACACTATTCAGAATTTATTCTTTTGAAACAGAGCAAAATCCATGTTGATTAGGAAAGATGATCAAACTATGAGTGGCTCTAATGAGTGTGATCTGGGATTAAAACCCTGGAGCACACCATGTCTGACACCAAAATAAACCTGGCATGGTATGTCTGGCATGGTAAAACCTGGCATGGTATGTCTGGCATGGTAAAACCTGGCATGGTATGTCTGGCATGGTAAAACCTGGCATGGTATGTCTGGCATGGTATGTCTGACACCAAAATAAAACCTGGCATGGTATGTCTGGCATGGTAAAACCTGGCATGGTATGTCTGGCATGGTATGTCTGACACCAAAATAAAACCTGGCATGGTATGTCTGGCATGGTAAAACCTGGCATGGTATGTCTGGCATGGTAAAACCTGGCATGGTATGTCTGACACCAAAATAAAACCTGGCATGGTATGTCTGGCATGGTAAAACCTGGCATGGTAAGATATGTATAATTATAATAAAAAGAGCTGATACTTTGGCTACTGAAGACAAGGCTGTCTCCAGGGTTTCTTAAGACATGGCTGTCTCCAGGGTTTCTTAAGACAAGGCTGTCTCCAGGGTTTCTTAAGACATGGCTGTCTCCAGGGTTTCTTAAGACATGGCTGTCTCCAGGGTTTCTTAAGACATGGCTGTCTCCAGGGTTTCATGTGCCAGACAGGCCTCTCTGAAATTGTTTGGCATTTGTTTACTGGACATGTGATAATAAATTTGACTTGCATAAACCACATATGAGAGGTTGTTTTGAATCTGTCTTTCAGCAACCCAGGTTTGATATTGGCTGACCTTGACCTTTATATGTAAATTGGCAAAACTTTGCAGAACATCGCAAAAAGGATTTATTGCCAAAAAAAAAAGATAAATATTGTTTTATATGACAAAGCACACCAAAAAGCACCTTCGTGTACAAATTTATATACAATGTAATTTAAAGTGCAGTTATATATTTCTAGCCTTGAGTTGGATTGGACATGACCTTTAATTGAATTAAATGCTGTGCTGCATTCAGTTTGATATAAATTACAATAGAAAGCAAAAATCTCCTTTTATCAGAGATTTCTCCACTGAGCTTTTGAGAAAGTCTCACCTCTTTTTCAGAATGATACTTAATCTTATTCCCACTATGTCACTGCATTGATGTATCTTAATTTCAGCATGTTACTGAAGCAGGACCAGGTGTTGAGGTGTGCAAATGTTGCAGTTGTCAAGGTTCAGGAGATCACTGCTCTTATTCAGAAAGCCCTTGACAATGACTCAAAGGCCAGGTAAAGCACAAGTATTTTTCAAAAGATTCAACACGAAAGAGACGATAGCAGAGCCAAAGTCGCAGTCAAAATCAACATTCATCACCAGTATTTAGTTTAATCAGACATGAATTTATAATTACTGAAATGTATTCAAAAGATACAGAAGGCTCTACTTAGATTTGCAAAAATGTAATTTCGTTCCATAAATAATCGTCCACGTGTTACCCAAAACAAGCAAAACTTGTGATAGATAAATGGATATGAATGGTATATTTTGCTTTTTACAGAGCACTGGGGGAGAAGTTTGGTTTTGCCATGTCAGTTGAGCCACGGAATGCAACAGCAAGCCAGATGGTTGGGGAACCAGTTGATACAGACTCAGCAAAGGAGGGTGCCATCACAATTACATCCGACTCCTCCGCTGTGGAAATCAGTAGTGACAGTGAAGAAGAAAATGCCAAACAGTATCCTTTTGTCCTTTTCCTCGAGTCATATTTGGTCACATCATTGAGAAATATTGATATCGCGAAAAAATATAGTCCTCACAGAGGACTAATGTGAAAGTGAATGAGAAGTGAGGAAGTGAAAGATTGATGCAGAAGAGAATTAGGTCAAAAGAAATAGGTCAAAAGAGATGACATAAGTGGACATCATATCCTTGTTGTGTGGAGTACAGTTTTGGTGTGAATACATTTTGGCAAGTTTATTGGTTCCCACCGTGACACATGCTGTTTAGTGGAGTGTTAAGCTGTGTCCCTCTTCTGTTCTGTGTCCCTCTTCTGTTGTCCCCTTTTTCCTTATTAGCTATGCTCTGCTTAGCTATGCAGAGCATAGCTTCTGTTGTGATGTGGGAGAAATTTTCAGCCACTCTGTCTGCCAACTTTGATCTTCTCTGCATTTTGAAGTTTTGGTTGAAGGTTTTAGCTATTTGTATGAATCACTGACTTGTCATGGAGGCTGCTATTTTTAATAACATTGCAAATATTAACCAATGAGAATCAAGATAACAAGTTGGAGCCAAATTCAATATGTATCATGCATTTTGATTTATCAAAATTAGCATCTGCTCAAGTCTGCTCTGGTAAAGATTTAAATGATTGATCATTTATGAAGCAATTTCCGGAAATGTTTACAGAAATACAATGATCAGCATATATAGCCATTGGCATAAGTTAGTAATAAGGAACATATTATACCAGACCTATACCAAGCAATGTTGGGAACCATCTCAAGATGTATCCACCAATGTGAGATGTGTCTGATTTGGTCTGCCAATAAAATGAATTTAGATTATTTTGGGACAATCCTTGACTTCAGTAAGAAATGAAAAATCGGCTGTTTTGATCAAGGTAAGAAAATACTTCAAAAGATTAATAAACTGTATATCTTCCCTTTACATGTAATTTTCTAATAGTTAGTGCCTCTTTAGAAAAAAACCCAACTCAAACCAAAGATGAGGTTGCCATCTTTGATGAATGGAATGACTCTGTTGTGGTTAACAGAGTGTGTCAAGTCATGTAGTAGATGGTGTAAGTGTGACTGTGGCTTAATATATGGGATACCCTTAATCTGTGGGCGATAACAACTAATGATGGATGTCTTGTGTGCTATTTGCAGGGCCCTGGCACCGGGGAGATTGGGAAAGGAGGGCCCAGTGCATGGGACCTTGACAGAGATGAAGAGGAAGAGGAGGAGGATATGGAAGAGGAACAGGCAGAAGAACTGACTCAGGACCAGCTGATGAGGAGAAACATAGAACAGCAGATAAAAGCTTTGCGGGAGCAGACTCAGCCCAAAACAGCGGGTAAGTGCCACACTCCACTCTATACACACCCAGCCTAAAGCAGTGGGTAAGTGCCACACTCCACTCTATACACACCCAGCCTAAAGCAGTGGGTAAGTGCCACACTCCACTCTATACACACCCAGCCTAAAGCAGTGGGTAAGTGCCACACTCCACTCTATACACACCCAGCCTAAAGCAGTGGGTAAGTGCCACACTCCACTCTATACACACCCAGCCTAAATCAGTGGGTAAGTGCCACACTCCACTCTATACACACCCAGCCGAAAACAGCGGGTAAGTGCCACACTCCACTCTATACACACCCAGCCTAAAGCAGTGGGTAAGTGCCACACTCCACTCTATACACACCCAGCCGAAAACAGCGGGTAAGTGCCACACTCCACTCTATACACACCCAGCCTAAAGCAGTGGGTAAGTGCCACACTCCACTCTATACACACCCAGCCTAAAGCAGTGGGTAAGTGCCACACTCCACTCTATACACATCCAGCCTAAAGCAGTGGGTAAGTGCCACACTCCACTCTATACACACCCAACCTAAAGCAGTGGGTAAGTGCCACACTCCACTCTATACACACCCAACCTAAAGCAGTGGGTAAGTGCCACACTCCCCTCTATACACACCCAGCCTAAAGCAGTGGGTAAGTGCCACACTCCCCTCTATACACACCCAGCCGAAAACAGTGGGTAAGTGCCACACTCCACTCTCCATATACAGCCAGTCTGTGACAAAGGTAAGAATTCTCACTGCTTGAATTCCAACATTTGTGATCCACTAGGTGTCTCTTATGTCATGTGTAATGCATGCTGGGATAGGTTTGTATACATGTACATGACAGCTGATAAAAAAGACTACCATTCTGTATGCAATTATTCTGTATGTAATTAATGTAAATACAGGAAAAGAGTTATCAGTTTTGGAAAGAAAGACAGATTTGGGTGTAACACAATGATTGGAAAAAATAACATGTCAATCAACTTTTGTTATTACTGTGAACCAATATTCTTAACTACAAGGTTCCCCAATTCATGATTTTAACACCAGGTGGCAGCATAGCCCACACAAGCAGTGAGAATTGTTTTTTTCTTCTGTGCAGTCACAGTAGATGAGATTTAATGGTTATGGATGGCTTATATTTTCAGATTACTCGCTTGGAAGTGACAGTGAGGAAGAAGAGGTCATTATGCTCAACCAGGAAGACACTACATATCAAAAGTAGGTCTTGGTTCAGAGTCTTGGGATTATGATTTTATCTGTTGAATAAAATCCTTCCTGGACGAGGCCCAGCTAACAAGCCTCTATTTCTTTCAATTTTAAAACACACAAATATTAAATTGTTGTTGTTCTTTCTGCTGGCTACCAAGTGAACACAACTTGACTTTCATATTCCTGCACTATTCCCACTGCCTCTGTCACATTTTGTTTTCTTTCTCATTCATTCATGCTTTGACATGAGGCTTAGATACTATAACATGATAATTTGTAGACCTGAGGAACTTTTTGGGCTGAACTTTCGTGACCTTGGGTCAAGGTCATGAATAGTGTCGGAGCAAATTGTATATCATATGCTTTATTTTCTGAAAAAATATAGCAATATAAATATAACTTGTGCATACATAATCAATCTATGATTTGCTTGGATTGAGCTATCTTGTGAACCTTTTCAGCCTTGAATTATTTGCAAATCACACAGGCCAATTTGTTGAATTTTGCCCTACACAAACTATGTTGCTGTTTTTTAAGTCGAGAGCATATTATTGAATATGCTCTTGTGTGAAATGACCCTCTTATAATTTACATGTTAACATTTCAAATTGGTAAATGTGTGCTTCAAAATCGTTCAATTTTTGTGTACAGCAGACTTGAATATTTTCCCTCCATGACTGTTTTATTTTTATTTACAATTATATCTATTTCAGATCTAAAAAGTCACCAGGCAAAGGTCAAATTGATTTGACAAAAGCACTGAAACAGCATGGAAAGAAAAAGAAAAAAGGAGCAGTTAAATAAATTAAGATGTGAACAATAGGGAGGGTTAGGGACTTATTTTTGTAAATAAATTAAAATAAAAAGAACTGGTAGTTTGTGTTTAAGATATATGTTCTAGGTGGGTTACTATGTGGTTTCAACTAGAATCCCTCATCACCTTTTCTTCTACATATAAAAACAGACTGTAGGTGATTAGAGAAAATAAGCACTGGTCAGACAAAAATAGGCACCAGAGATACAGGTATGTCATCTAAGCATGTGAAATTAGATCAAGGTCAGCCAAGAGCAAACTCTTTGGGGACATTCCACAAAAAATGACAACACAAACATTTTTTTGTGATTCTGCATTTTAATAGACATTCAGGCTAAACTAGAAAAGTTACAAACATTACCAAATGCAAGAGAAAAGAACTAAAATTAAACTTTGTGTCAAAATTATTTGTTTTTTGTGAAGAATTACATGGAAGAAAGCTTTTTATACCCTGATGTAAAACAAGAACAATTATAGTTACATTCTGAAAATATCATGGCAGAACTAAAGATTAAATAGTGAAATTAACAATATTCTTTACATTAACACAAAATGATTTGTCCATAATTTATGACATTTGTCCATAATTTGTGATTTTTCTCTATAAGTTACTATTCTAGTTCGCTAATAATGATTATTTTCAAATCACAGTGCTTGTTTTGAAAAACTGTTGAAATAAAAACTTGAAACCTTGGATATCAAGAATTTAAAATGGAAAATACAAATAACCTGGCCAACATGTACATTGCACTTTGTTTGCCAACATTTCAGCATATTGGTATAAAAATACACATTCATATAGTGTCTTCTTTTAAAGATTGGTGAAGAACAGAAACTAAAAGATATCAGTCCACAGTAACTTTGATCTGATCACCCCGAATACTTGTAAGATTTTTTACCCTCAGCCCCTGATTGCAGTATTCCTGGCGTGGGTATGTACATGTATGTATGTCTGTCTGTAGCGAACATCCTTGTCATCGTGATAACTCGAGAACAAATGATGGCAGCTTCATGAAACTTGACACACATAAGCATCTGGTGAAAATCTCGGACAAGTTCGACGGACGGCGACCTTGACCTATTTTTCAAGGTCACAGGGACAATTATTTAAAATCCCAAGAAACACAATGACTCAAGAACAAATGATGGCAGCTTTATGGGATTTAATACACATAAGCATCTGGTGAAAACCTCAGATGAGTTTGATGGATGCCGACCTTGACCTATTTCTCAAGGTCACAGGGACAATTATGTGATATCCCGATCATTGTGATAACTCAAGAACAAATGATGGCAGCTTTATGAGACTTGACACACTTAAGCATCTAGTGAAGACCCCAAAAGAGTTTGATGAATGGTGACCTTCACCTACTTTTCAAGGTCACAGGGACAATTATGTGAAATCCTGATCATTGTGATAACTCAAGAACAAATGATGGCAGCTTCATGAGGGTTGACACACATTAGCATCTGGTGAAAACCCCGGATGACTTTCATGGATGGTGACCTTCACCTGCTTTTCAAGGTCACAGGCCCATCATCTCAATAATTCTAGAGTAAACGATGAAAGTTTCATGATACGTAACACACATAAGCTATCAAAGGAAGTAGATGTGCACTATTATGTTTTTTTTACCCCAGCATCAATTTGCCTTGGTGCAGTGACATTTTGTTCACAAATATTGTGTGGAGTGAATGTTGTGCAGTAAGTTATCAGGGCTGAGGGTTGATGCATCTCTGATGCCTATGTTTTGGATATTTGTAAGCTATTGTTAGCTCTGCTGACTTCTTGAATTGGTGGAGCTTTAGGAGTGGGGAAAATGTCTCAACCATCAGAAGTGAATAAAATGTAGTTCAAATCTGTTATATATCAAAACTATGCAAAAACCATATATATTTTTTTTACAAATTTGAGTTTTGACCTTGATACTGTGACCTTGACCTTTGTATTATTGTGCAGGCCATATCTCATGAACGATGAACTGGAGATACCAAATATTGGGCATGCATGGCAAACACAAAGATTTGTCAGTGTTCTCCAAAAGATTTTCACCCACATCAGACAATATGTCCGACATTCAGCCAGCCAATGTCAGAAATTTATCTTCAACATCAGACATTTCAACCAATATGCCCTTGAATCAATTGTCACAAGCTACGGTTGGACTGGAACCCTATTATAGTTGTGATTTTGTAACTGCAAATAATAAGGTAGGCAGCCAGAGAAATGGAAGTCTGAAACACCTAGTGTTTCTTAAGCAATGCACGATAACTGTGCATATCCTGTAAATGGGTGAAAAAGTAATTGGACTGACAGGCAGAGTCTGCAGAAAGTTTATTCTGTTTGGTTCACATGTTTGTGAAAAAAGTTTATTCTGTTTGGTTCACATGTTTGTGAAATATATATATGTTCACATGTTCACATATATATATATATATATATGTTCACGTATAGATACATGTTCACAAAATCACAGAAATACCAAGTAAAACTTCTACAAAATAAATAACAAGTAAAATTTTTGAAGAAAAATACTGTGCTGTTGAAGACTATTATCAAAGCACTCATTTAGTCGACATTTGATTATAAATTAAAAATCTACAATAAAAAATACTAGAATATATATGACTGCCATGTGCACATAACGGATAATGTTTAACACAATAATAATAGATAATGACAATAAGTGCTGATACCAAATAGTATCTGTTTATAGCACTTGGTCAAGGAAATTCTTCCTAAATAGATGTCTTCAGCCTAGTCTTGAAAGACATTGACCACAGTGCTACTCCTAATATCATCAGGAAGTGCATTCCAGAGTCTTGGTGCTGCAGCTGAAAATGCTCTGCCCCCTGAGTTTTGGGGACCACCAAGTAGATAATGTCATCAGATCTCCAGTTCTATTCTTCTAAGAAGAAGGTCACACAGATAGGGGGTTCCTAACCTTTCAGGGCCTTCCAAGTTATAACAGGATCTTAAAATCTCTTCTGGCACACACCAACATCCAGCGTAGTTACTTCATTATCTTAGATATGTGATCATATTCGCTGATCTCCCACACGTTGGAGTTGTTTGGCTTTGCTAATTATGTCACAGATCCATTAACTTTGATCTCTGAAACTACTGGGCGGAGTTCTTAGCTGTTAGTCGGAAAGGTGTTTCCAACTTGGCCAATTCTATCTATATTGCAAAACTGTGGTTCATTTAGGCATAGAAATATCAGATACCTGGAACAGCCAGTGCTTCATTCTTGTAACTCAATTTAGCTTCAGTTTGAGACTTTACGAAAAGATAAAATGGTGGTAACTCAGTAGTGGCTGCCATATTGGATTGAAAATTGGAAACTCAAGAATTCAATTAACTTTCCTGAGCTGATATTTTATCTTCCATAAATTGTCCACAAACCTTACAAAAAAGCAATGATCAGCATAGCTCTAAGGCCATTGGCCTTTGTTTTAGTGTCTGTTCAAGGAAGTGACAATGGAGGGTGTTTGTGTTTCAGCAGTTTGATTTTCCAGACAGTATTATGTTCCTGATGTGGTGATGACCTTTTTTTTTACACATTTTACTAATCTGTGCCTATATGGCCATATTTGAGTCAAGATGATACCAAGGTCAACAATCAACTCACTGGGTGAAATGTCAGTGTTACCAATTTAAACAGTGCTGACCTTATGTATGTATGCATTGCTCAAGTGTCCCTACATGATGTCTACTCATGTGATCTATGGGGATGTTGATCTGGGTGTCATCTGAGGGGCTGGGATAAGTTCGATATTGGGTGACCTTGTGCAATTTTCAAGGTCACAGGAGCCGATTTTCAAAATCGGCTATTTGTGTTTTGCAAAACACTACAAATTGTATGTATTCTACAAATAGTATGTATGTATTTATCCTACACAATATCTGTTCATAATTTTTAGAAAAAATTATGTAACTAGGTCAAAATGACCAACATAAAGGCCCTATGGATAACAACTTCCAAAATATTGTGAATCTAATCCTTTACAAATTCAAGAAGATTAGATCTTGATATTATGTAAATATATATAAATATCCATGGTAATTTATTTCGATGCACTTTTATGACCTTGGGTCAAGGTCATGATCAGCACAAGAGCAACTTTGCTTGTGAATGCTCTATTTTCTGTCAAAATACAGTTGATGTAATCAACCTATGAGGGGCTTGGAGAAGTTCGATATTGGGTGACCCTGGGCAATTTTCAAGGTCACAGGAGATCATAATATTATGTAAATATATGTATCCTGTACAATATATTCATGATTTGGAGAATAATTTATGTAACTAGATTGCTTTGACCGACTCAAAGCACAAAAGAGATTGACATTTGGATAGTGCATGAACTGGCATGAATTAAATACTGCGCTGACCTCAGCTTTGTTCCACTCACAAACTTTCTAGTTTGCAATGTTATCAACAAGAGGAGACATGTTGATGGGGATAAAGTGTTAAGATTAGGACAGGCACTGATCTGTATAAGGTCATGCCCTGTCATGGATTCGGTCATATCTATGTAACAGGAAGCAATGTGTCAAGGAGGGGTTCCATAGGTCCTCTCTCAAACCCATAAAGTATAGGTCCTTGTTCCCATACTTTTTACTATTTACATGTCTCCTCTGGCGGACATCCTAGCCAAATATCGCCTCAACTACCACATTTATGCAGACGATACCAATATCTATATCCCTCTGGATCACACTTCCAGTCAGCAAGTAGACATTAGTAGATGCAAATTAGAAGAATGTGTCAGTGAGGTCAGAACAACAATCTCTGTAATGCTATCAGAGTAGGTGACTCATATCACACCCTGTGAGTCAATTGTTGACCTTGATATCACTTTTGACTCCAAAATGGACATGAAAGCACAAATCAAGAAAATGTGCAGAAAGGGATATTATCACATCAGGAATTTAGCAGCTATCAGACAATGTCTAGACGAGAAGACAGCTGTAACATTAACTTTTGCTTTTGTTACATCTACTCTAGATTATGGATATGGTCTTCTTGCCAGTCTTCCAAGATCTGACATTAAAAAGCTACAATTTATACCTTCAGAACTCTGCAGTCCATGTGGTAGGAAAGATCAGGAAATTTGATCATATATCAGAGAAATTGAAGGAACTGCAGTGGCTTCCTGTTCATGCTAGGATTGATTTCAAAATCTTTCTTATGACCTGGAAGGCCCTCAATGGTAAGACGCCACCTTACTTGCGTGATCTACTCCTAGTGAAACAGGAGCCTGAGATCTAACGAGAGTACTTATCTATCAGTCCCTAAGACCCGTCTGAAGACCGTGGGTGATAGGGCCTTTTCATCCATCAGCTCAAGACTTTGAAGTACTAATGTCACTAGGGAGGGAATTCCAATCACCTCCTTTAAAGAGATACTTTTTAGTAAAATAAATTTTAGAAATTACATGATTAAATGATCATATATGCATAAATACATTAAAATTCACAGACCAAAAAAGATATCAGTAACCATGGAAACACAAACCCACATATAAAACTAATCTTGCAACCCCTATAGAATATGATCATTTATTGCGATTAGTGGCAATGACGTCATCGTGCGGGATTTAATGCACGTGCAACTCAAGCTGCAATGATCTTCAATTTTCATAAATTTAGTCATAACTTTGTTAATACTAGTCCGATTGACATGGTTTTTACACCAAAATAACACATTTTTCATATTCTTTCCGATGCACTTATCCATTCTATAATGCGTCAATTTTAAGACCGAAAATCGTGACACCGGTATTTTGGCTGCATTGTTGTTTGTATACTAATTATTTATGTAAGTAGGTAATTGCCGCACGATGACGTCATTCTTTTTTTTCTAGCATGTGCATTTAAAAGAGCTATTTTTCTCCCAAAAAACATGTTTCCCTTGTGTGGTCATACTAACAGAGCCACAGATCAATGTGCGTTATAATTCTCCATCATACTACAAAAATGTTTCAGAGAAGTGAAAGTTTCCCTTTAAGAACCAACTGAAAACGCAAGTATAATTTTTTTATGCATTCTCTTTGAGCATTATTCCTCCGTTAGCCACATCACTATTTCGAGTTTTAGTTATGCACAGCATCTTCACAAGCATTTAAAAAAAACATCTAATCAGCAGATGTGTGTGAACTTTGTTACTTATTCACTATTCACAGTTCATTATTCAATTTTTTTCCTAAATTTGTAGTAAATTATGTCAACATGTCAGATTTCCAAAATTATGTTCCAAATATGACCGAGCTGAATTTTGTGCCATAATATGTGAAAGGAAATTATAATAATAATAAAAACCAAAATATAATTTAAACAAGGGGTAAAAAAACAAGAGCAGGTCGATTCAATGTTCACCAAATTTTGTATACGGGCCAAGGAGGGTCCCATAATGTCATTTATGAAGCGTTTCCCCGGCGCTATTTACGGTGACAAGATGGCGCCACTCACAACTTTAAGATTTAAATAATTAAATAAAATGAATCCTGATATTCCAAGTGAAATAGACGTGGCGCAGGTCAATTCAATGTTCCCCAAATTTTGCATACGGGCCAAGGAGGGACCCATAATGTCATTTATGAAGCGTTTCCCCGGCGCTATTTACGGTGACAAGATGGCGCCACTCACAACTTTAAGATTTCAATAATTAAATAAAATGAATCCTGATATTCCAAGTGAAAAAGACATGGCGCAGGTCGATTCAATGTTCCCCAAATTTTGCATACGGGTCATGGAGGGTCCAATAATGTTATTTATTAAGCGTTTCCCCGGCGCTATTTACGGTGACAAGATGGCGCCACTCACAACTTTCAGATTTAAATAATTAAATAAAATGAATCCTGATATTCCAATTGAAAAAGACATGGCGCAGGTCGATTCAATGTTTCCCAAATTTGGTATACGGGTCAAGGAGGGACCCATAATGTTGTTTATTAAGCGTTTCCCCGGCGCTATTTACGGTGACAAGATGGCGCCACTCACAACTTTCAGATTTCAATAATTAAATAAAGTGAATCCTGATATTCCAAGTGAAAAAGACATGGCGCAGGTCGATTCAATGTTCCCCAAATTTGGTAAACGGGTCAAGGAGGGTCCCATAATGTTTTTTATGAAGCGTTTCCCCGGCGCTATTTACGGTGACAAGATGGCGCCACTCACAACTTTAAGATTTCTATAATTAATTGAAATTAATCCTAATATTCCAAGTGATAAAGACATGGCGCAGGTCGATTCAATGTTCCCCAAATTTTGCATATAGGCCAAGGAGGGACCCATAATGTTATTTATGAAGTGTTTCCCCGGCGCTATTTACGGTGACAAGATGGCGCCACTCACAACTTTGAGATTTCAATAATTAAATAAAATGAATCCTGATATTCCAAGTGAAAAAGACATGGCGCAGGTCGATTCAATGTTCCCCAAATTTGGTAAACGGGTCAAGGAGGGTCCAATTATGTTATTTATCAAGCGTTTGCCCGGCGCTATTTACGGTGACAAGATGGCGTCACTCACAACTTTTAAGATTTCAATAATTAAATAAAATGCAGGTCGATTCAATGTTCCCCAAATTTTGCATACAGGCCAAGGAAAGACCCATAATGTTATTTATGAAGCGTTTCCCCGGCGCTATTTACGGTGACAAGATGGCGCCACTCACAACTTTCAGATTTAAATAATTAAATAAAATGAATCCTGATATTCCAAGTGAAAAAGACATGGCGCAGGTCGATTCAATGTTCCCCAAATTTTGCATACGGGTCGAGGAGGGTCCCATTATGTTATTTATGAAGCGTTTTCCCGGCGCTATTTACGGTGACAAGATGGCGCCACTCACAACTTTCAGATTTAAATAATTAAATAAAATGAATCCTGATATTCCAAGTGAAAAAGACATTGCGCAGGTCGATTCAATGTTCCCCAAATTTTGCATACGGGTCAAGGAGGGTCCCATTATGTTATTTATGAAGTGTTTCCCCGGCGCTATTTACGGTGACAAGATGGCGCCACTCACAACTTTCAGATTTAAATAATTAAATAAAATGAATCCTGATATTCTAAGTGAAAAAGACATGGCGCAGGTCGATTCAATGTTCCCCAAATTTTGCATACGGGTCAAGGATGGTCCCATAATGTTATTTATGAAGCGTTTCCCCGGCGCTATTTACGGTGACAAGATGGCGCCACTCACAACTTTAAGATTTAAATAATTAAATAAAATGAATCCTGATATTCCAAGTGAAAAAGACATGGCGCAGGTCAATTCAATGTTCCCCAAATTTGGTAAACGGGTCAAGGAGGGTCCAATTATGTTATTTATCAAGCGTTTCCCCGGCGCTATTTACGGTGACAAGATGGCGTCACTCACAACTTTTAAGATTTCAATAATTAAATAAAATGAATCCTGATATTCCAAGTGAAAAAGACATGGCGCAGGTCGATTCAATGTTCCCCAAATTTGGTAAACGGGTCAAGGAGGGTCCCATAATGTTTTTTATGAAGCGTTTCCCCGGCGCTATTTACGGTGACAAGATGGCGCCACTCACAACTTTAAGATTTCTATAATTAATTGAAATTAATCCTAATATTCCAAGTGATAAAGACATGGCGCAGGTCGATTCAATGTTCCCCAAATTTTGCATATAGGCCAAGGAGGGACCCATAATGTTATTTTTGAAGTGTTTCCCCGGCGCTATTTACGGTGACAAGATGGCGCCACTCACAACTTTGAGATTTCAATAATTAAATAAAATGAATCCTGATATTCCAAGTGAAAAAGACATGGCGCAGGTCGATTCAATGTTCCCCAAATTCGGTAAACGGGTCAAGGAGGGTCCAATGATGTTATTTATGAAGCGTTTCCCCGGCGCTATTTACGGAGACAAGATGGCGCCACTCACAACTTTAAGATTTCAATAATTAAATAAAATGAATCCTGATATTCCAAGTGAAAAAGACATAGCGCAGGTCGATTCAATGTTCCCCAAATTTGGTAAACGGGTAAAGGAGGGTCCAATTATGTTATTTATCAAGCGTTTCCCCGGCGCTATTTACGGTGACAAGATGGCGCCACTCACAACTTTCAGATTTCAATAATTAAATAAAATGAATCCTGATATTCCAAGTAAAAAAGACATGGTGCAGGTCGATTCAATGTTCCTCAAATTTTGCATACGGGTCAAGGAGGGACCCATAATGTCATTTATGAAGCGTTTCCCCGGCGCTATTTACGGTGACAAGATGGCGCCACTCACAACTTTCAGATTTAAATAATTAAATAAAATGAATCCTGATATTCCAAGTGAAAAATACATGGCGCAGGTCGATTCAATGTTCTCCAAATTTGGTAAACGGGTCAAGGAGGGTCCAATTATGTTATTTATGAAGCGTTTACCCGGCGCTTTTTACGGTGACAAGATGGCGTCACTCACAACTTTATAGATTTCAATAATTAAATAAAATGAATCCTGATATTCCAATTGAAAAAGACATGGCGCAGGTCGATTCAATATTCCCCAAATTTTGCATATGGGCCAAGGAGGGACCCATAATGTTATTTATGAAGCGTTTCCCCGGCGCTATTTACGGTGACAAGATGGCGCCACTCACAACTTTGAGATTTCAATAATTAAATAAAATGAATCCTGATATTCCAAGTGAAAAAGACATGGCGCAGGTCGATTCAATGTTCCCCAAATTTTGCATACGGGTCATGGAGGGTCCAATAATGTTATTTATTAAGCGTTTCCCCGGCGCTATTTACAGTGACAAGATGGCGCCACTCACAACTTTCAGATTTAAATAATTAAATAAAATGAATCCTGATATTCCAATTGAAAAAGACATGGCGCAGGTCGATTCAATGTTTCCCAAATTGGGGATACGGGTCAAAGAGGGACCCATAATGTTATTTATTAAGCGTTTCCCCGGCGCTATTTACGGTGACAAGATGGCGTCACTCACAACTTTTAAGATTTCAATAATTAAATAAAATGAATCCTGATATTCCAATTGAAAAAGACATGGTGCAGGTCGATTCAATATTCCCCAAATTTTGCATATGGGCCAAGGAGGGACCCATAATGTCATTTATGAAGCGTTTCCCCGGCGCTATTTACGGTGACAAGATGTCGCCACTCACAACTTTCAGATTTCAATAATTAAATAAAGTGAATCCTGATATTCCAAGTGAAAAAGACATGGCGCAGGTCGATTCAATGTTCCTCAAATTTTGCATACGGGTCAAGGAGGGACCCATAATGTCATTTATGAAGCGTTTCCCCGGCGCTATTTACGGTGACAAGATGGCGCCACTCACAACTTTAAGATTTCAATAATTAAATAAAATGAATCCTGATATTCCAAGTGAAAAAGACATGGCGCAGGTCGATTCAATGTTCCCCAAATTTGGTAAACGGGTCAAGGAGGGTCCAATGATGTTATTTATGAAGCGTTTCCCCGGCGCTATTTACGGAGACAAGATGGCGCCACTCACAAATTTTAAGATTTCAATAATTAAATAAAATGAATCCTGATATTCCAATTGAAAAAGACATGGCGCAGGTCGATTCAATGTTCCCTAAATTTTGCATACAGGCCAAGGAGGGACCCATAATGTTATTTATGAAGCGTTTTCCTGGCGCTTTTTAGGGTGGCAAGATGGCGCCACTCACAACTTTGAGATTTCAATAATTAAATAAAATGAATCCTGATATTCCAAGTGAAAAAGACATGGCGCAGGTCGATTCAATGTTCCCCAAATTTGGTAAACGGGTCAAGGAGGGACCCATAATGTTATTTATGAAGCGTTTCCCCGGCGCTATTTACGGAGACAAGATGGCGCCAATCACAACTTTCAGATTTCAATAATTAAATAAAATGAATCCTGATATTCCAAGTGAAAAAGACATGGCGCAGGTCGATTCAATGTTCCCCAAATTTTGCATACGGGCCAAGGAGAGACCCATAATGTTATTTATTATGCGTTTCCCCGGCGCTATTTACGGTGACAAGATGGCGTCACTCACAACTTTTAAGATTTCAATAATTAAATAAAATGAATCCTGATATTCCAATTGAAAAAGACATGGTGCAGGTCGATTCAATATTCCCCAAATTTTGCATATGGGCCAAGGAGGGACCCATAATGTCATTTATGAAGCGTTTCCCCGGCGCTATTTACGGTGACAAGATGTCGCCACTCACAACTTTCAGATTTCAATAATTAAATAAAGTGAATCCTGATATTCCAAGTGAAAAAGACATGGCGCAGGTCGATTCAATGTTCCCCAAATTCGGTAAACAGGTCAAGGAGGGTCCAATGATGTTATTTATGAAGCGTTTCCCCGGCGCTATTTACGGAGACAAGATGGCGCCACTCACAACTTTAAGATTTCAATAATTAAATAAAATGAATCCTGATATTCCAAGTGAAAAAGACATGGCGCAGGTCGATTCAATGTTCCCCAAATTTGGTAAACGGGTCAAGGAGGGTCCAATGATGTTATTTATGAAGCGTTTCCCCGGCGCTATTTACGGAGACAAGATGGCGCCACTCACAACTTTTAAGATTTCAATAATTAAATAAAATGAATCCTGATATTCCAATTGAAAAAGACATGGCGCAGGTCGATTCAATGTTCCCTAAATTTTGCATACAGGCCAAGGAGGGACCCATAATGTTATTTATGAAGCGTTTTCCTGGCGCTATTTAGGGTGGCAAGATGGCGCCACTCACAACTTTGAGATTTCAATAATTAAATAAAATGAATCCTGATATTCCAAGTGAAAAAGACATGGCGCAGGTCGATTCAATGTTCCCCAAATTTGGTAAACGGGTCAAGGAGGGACCCATAATGTTATTTATGAAGCGTTTCCCCGGCGCTATTTACGGAGACAAGATGGCGCCAATCACAACTTTCAGATTTCAATAATTAAATAAAATGAATCCTGATATTCCAAGTGAAAAAGACATGGCGCAGGTCGATTCAATGTTCCCCAAATTTTGCATACGGGCCAAGGAGAGACCCATAATGTTATTTATGAAGCGTTTCCCCGGCGCTATTTACAGTGACAAGATGGCGCCACTCACAACTTTAAAATTTCAATAATTAAATAAAATGAATCCTGATATTCCAAGTGAAAAAGACATGGCGCAGGTCGATTCAATGTTCCCCAAATTTGGTATAGTGGTCAAGGAGGGTCCCATAATGTTTTTTATGAAGCGTTTCCCCGGCGCTATTTACGGTGACAAGATGGCGCCACTCACAACTTTAAGATTTAAATAATTAAATAAAATGAATCCTGATATTCCAATTGAAAAAGACATGGCGTAGGTCGATTCAATGTTTCCCAAATTTGGTAAACGGGTCAAGGAGGGACCCATAATGTTATTTATTAAGCGTTTCCCTTGCGCTATTTACGGTGACAAGATGGCGTCACTCACAACTTTTAAGATTTCAATAATTAAATAAAATGAATCCTGATATTCAAATTGAAAAAGACATGGCGCAGGTCGATTCAATATTCCCCAAATTTTGCATATGGGCCAAGGAGGGACCCATAATGTTATTAATGAAGCTTTTCCCCGGCGCTATTTACGGTGACAAGATGGCGCCACTCACAACTTTCAGATTTCAATAATTAAATAAAGTGAATCCTGATATTCCAAGTGAAAAAGACATGGCGCAGGTCAATTCAATGTTCCCCAAATTTGGTAAACGGGTCAAGGAGGGTCCAATTATGTTATTTATGAAACGTTTCCCCGGCGCTATTTACGGAGACAAGATGGCGCCACTCACAACTTTAAGATTTCAATAATTAAATAAAATGAATCCTGATATTCCAAGTGATAAAGACATGGCGCAGGTCGATTCAATGTTCCCCAAATTTGGTAAACGGGTCAAGGAGGGTCCAATTATGTTATTTATGAAGCGTTTCCCCGGCGCTATTTATGGTGACAAGATGGCGCCACTCACAACTTTAAGATTTCTAGAATTAAATAAAATGAATCCTGATATTACAATTGAAAAAGACATGGCGCAGGTCAATTCAATGTTTCCCAAATTTGGCAAACGGGTCAAGGAGGGACCCATAATGTAATTTATGAATCGTTTCCCCGGCGCTATTAACGGTGACAAGATGGCGCCACACACAACTTTAAGATTTCTAGAATTAATTGAAATTAATCCTGATATTCCAAGTGAAAAAGACATGGCGCAGGTCGATTCGATGTTCCCCAAATTTTGCATAGGGGTTAAGGAGGGTCCCATAATGTTATTTATGAAGCGTTTCCCCGGCGCTATTTACGGTGACAAGGTGGCGCCACTCACAACTTTAAGATTTCTATAATTAATTGAAATTAATCCTAATATTCCAAGTGAAAAAGACATGGCGCAGGTCGATTCAATGTTCCCCAAATTTTGCATATAGGCCAAGGAGGGACCCATAATGTTATTTATAAAGCTTTTACCCAGCGCTATATACGGTAACAAGATGGCGCCACTCACAACTTTAAGATTTCAATAATTAAATAAAATAAATCCTAATATTTCAAGTAAAAAAGACATGGCGCAGGTCGATTCAATGTTCCCCAAATTTTGCATACGGGTCAAGGAGGGTCCCATAATGTCATTTTTTAAGCGTTTTCCCAGCGCTATTTACGGTTACAAGATGGCGCCACTCACAACTTTAAGATATCAATAATTAAATAAAATGAATCCTGATATTCCAAGTGAAAAAGACATGGCGCAGGTCGATTCAATGTTCCCCAAATTTTGCATACAGGTCAAGGAGGGTCCCATAATGTTATTTATGGAGCGTTTCCCCGGCGCTATTTACGGTGACAAGATGGCGCCACTCACAACTTTAAGATTTAAATAATTAAATAAAATGAATCCTGATATTCCAAGTGAAAAAGACATGGCGCAGGTCGATTCAATGTTTCCCAAATTTGGCAAACGGGTCAAGGAGGGACCCATAATGTAATTTATGAAGCGTTTCCCCGGCGCTATTTACGGTGACAAGATGGCGCCACTCACAACTTTAAGATTTCTATAATTAATTGAAATTAATCCTAATATTCCAAGTGAAAAAGACATGGCGCAGGTCGATTCAATGTTCCCCAAATTTTGCATATAGGCCAAGGAGGGACCCATAATGTTATTTATGAAGCTTTTCCCCAGCGCTATTTACGGTAACAAGATGGCGCCACTCACAACTTTAAGATTTCAATAATTAAATTAAATAAATCCTAATATTTCAAGTAAAAAAGACATGGCGCAGGTCGATTCAATGTTCCCCAAATTTTGCATACGGGTCAAGGAGGGTCCCATAATGTCATTTATTAAGCGTTTCCCCAGCGCTATTTACGGTGACAAGATGGCGCCACTCACAACTTTAAGATTTCAATAATTAAATAAAATGAATCCTGATATTCCAAGTGAAAAAGACATGGCGCAGGTCGATTCAATGTTCCCCAAATTTTGCATACAGGTCAAGGAGGGTCCCATAATGTTATTTATGGAGCGTTTCCCTGGTGCTATTTACGGTGACAAGATGGCGCCACTCACAACTTTAAGATTTAAATAATTAAATAAAATGAATCCTGATATTCCAAGTGAAAAAGACATGGCGCAGGTCGATTCAATGTTTCCCAAATTTGGCAAACGGGTCAAGGAGGGACCCATAATGTAATTTATGAAGCGTTTCCCCGGCGCTATTTACGGTGACAAGATGGCACCACTCACAACTTTAAGATTTCTATAATTAATTGAAATTAATCTTAATATTCCAAGTGAAAAAAACATGGCGCAGGTCGATTCAATGTTTCCCAAATTTGGCAAACTTGTCAAGGAGGGACCCATAATGTAATTTATGAAGCGTTTCCCCGGCGCTATTTACGGTGACAAGATGGCGCCACTCACAACTTTAAGATTTCTATAATTAATTGAAATTAATCTTAATATTCCAAGTGAAAAAAACATGGCGCAGGTCGATTCAATGTTCCCCAAATTTTGCATATAGGCCAAGGAGGGACCCATAATGTTATTCATGAAGCTTTTCCCCAGCGCTATTTACGGTAACAAGATGGCGCCACTCACAACTTTAAGATTTTAATAATTAAATAAAATAAATCCTAATATTTCAAGTAAAAAAGACATGGCGCCGGTCTATTCAATGTTCCCCGAATTTGGTATTCGGGTTAAGGAGGGTCCCATAATGTTATTTATGAAGCGTTTTCCCGGCGCTATTTTCGGTGACAAGATGGCGCTACTCACAACTTTCAGATTTAAATAATTAAATAAAATGAATCCTGATATTCCAAGGGAAAAAGACATGGCACAGGTCGATTCAATGTTCTCCAAATTTGGTAAACGGGTCAAGGAGGGTCCAATTATGTTATTTATGAAGCGTTTACCCGGCGCTATTTACGGTGACAAGATGGCATCACTCACAACTTTATAGATTTCAATAATTAAATAAAATGAATCCTGATATTCCAATTGAAAAAGACATGGCGCAGGTCGATTCAATGTTCCCCAAATTTTGCATATGGGCCAAGGAGGGACCCATAATGTTATTTATGAAGCGTTTTCCCGGCGCTATTTACGGTGACAAGATGGCGCCACTCACAACTTTAAGATTTCAATAATTAAATAAAATGAATCCTGATATTCCAAGTGAAAAAGACATGGCGCAGGTCGATTCAATGTTCCCCAAATTTGGTATAGGGGTCAAGGAGGGTCCCATAATGTTTTTTATGAAGCGTTAACCCGGGGCTATTTACGGTGACAAGATGGCGCCACTCACAACTTTAAGATTTCTATAATTAATTGAAATTAATCCTAATATTCCAATTGAAAAAGATATGGCGCAGGTCGATTCAATGTTCCCCAAATTTTGCATATAGGCCAAGGAGGGACCCATAATGTTATTTATGAAGCGTTTCCCCGGCGCTATTTACGGAGACAAGATGGCGCCACTCACAACTTTAAGATTTCAATAATTAAATAAAATGAATCCTGATATTCCAAGTGAAAAAGACATGGCGCAGGTCGATTCAATGTTTCCCAAATTTTGCATATAGGCCAAGGAGGGACCCATAATGTTATTTATGAAGCTTTTCCCCAGCGCTATTTACGGTAACAAGATGGCGCCACTCACAACTTTAAGATTTTAATAATTAAATAAAATAAATCCTAATATTTCAAGTAAAAAAGACATGGCGCCGGTCTATTCAATGTTCCCCGAATTTGGTATTCGGGTTAAGGAGGGTCCCATAATGTTATTTATGAAGCGTTTTCCCGGCGCTATTTACGGTGACAAGATGGCGCCACTCACAACTTTCAGATTTAAATAATTAAATAAAATGAATCCTGATATTCCAAGGGAAAAAGACATGGCACAGGTCGATTCAATGTTCTCCAAATTTGGTAAACGGGTCAAGGAGGGTCCAATTATGTTATTTATGAAGCGTTTACCCGGCGCTATTTACGGTGACAAGATGGCATCACTCACAACTTTATAGATTTCAATAATTAAATAAAATGAATCCTGATATTACAATTGAAAAAGACATGGCGCAGGTCAATTCAATGTTTCCCAAATTTGGCAAACGGGTCAAGGAGGGACCCATAATGTAATTTATGAATCGTTTCCCCGGCGCTATTAACGGTGACAAGATGGCGCCACACACAACTTTAAGATTTCTAGAATTAATTGAAATTAATCCTGATATTCCAAGTGAAAAAGACATGGCGCAGGTCGATTCGATGTTCCCCAAATTTTGCATAGGGGTTAAGGAGGGTCCCATAATGTTATTTATGAAGCGTTTCCCCGGCGCTATTTACGGTGACAAGGTGGCGCCACTCACAACTTTAAGATTTCTATAATTAATTGAAATTAATCCTAATATTCCAAGTGAAAAAGACATGGCGCAGGTCGATTCAATGTTCCCCAAATTTTGCATATAGGCCAAGGAGGGACCCATAATGTTATTCATGAAGCTTTTACCCAGCGCTATATACGGTAACAAGATGGCGCCACTCACAACTTTAAGATTTCAATAATTAAATAAAATAAATCCTAATATTTCAAGTAAAAAAGACATGGCGCAGGTCGATTCAATGTTCCCCAAATTTTGCATACGGGTCAAGGAGGGTCCCATAATGTCATTTATTAAGCGTTTTCCCAGCGCTATTTACGGTTACAAGATGGCGCCACTCACAACTTTAAGATATCAATAATTAAATAAAATGAATCCTGATATTCCAAGTGAAAAAGACATGGCGCAGGTCGATTCAATGTTCCCCAAATTTTGCATACAGGTCAAGGAGGGTCCCATAATGTTATTTATGGAGCGTTTCCCCGGCGCTATTTACGGTGACAAGATGGCGCCACTCACAACTTTAAGATTTAAATAATTAAATAAAATGAATCCTGATATTCCAAGTGAAAAAGACATGGCGCAGGTCGATTCAATGTTTCCCAAATTTGGCAAACGGGTCAAGGAGGGACCCATAATGTAATTTATGAAGCGTTTCCCCGGCGCTATTTACGGTGACAAGATGGCGCCACTCACAACTTTAAGATTTCTATAATTAATTGAAATTAATCCTAATATTCCAAGTGAAAAAGACATGGCGCAGGTCGATTCAATGTTCCCCAAATTTTGCATATAGGCCAAGGAGGGACCCATAATGTTATTCATGAAGCTTTTCCCCAGCGCTATTTACGGTAACAAGATGGCGCCACTCACAACTTTAAGATTTTAATAATTAAATAAAATAAATCCTAATATTTCAAGTAAAAAAGACATGGCGCCGGTCTATTCAATGTTCCCCGAATTTGGTATTCGGGTTAAGGAGGGTCCCATAATGTTATTTATGAAGCGTTTTCCCGGCGCTATTTACGGTGACAAGATGGCGCTACTCACAACTTTCAGACTTAAATAATTAAATAAAATGAATCCTGATATTCCAAGGGAAAAAGACATGGCACAGGTCGATTCAATGTTCTCCAAATTTGTTAAACGGGTCAAGGAGGGTCCAATTATGTTATTTATGAAGCGTTTACCCGGCGCTATTTACGGTGACAAGATGGCATCACTCACAACTTTATAGATTTCAATAATTAAATAAAATGAATCCTGATATTCCAATTGAAAAAGACATGGCGCAGGTCGATTCAATGTTCCCCAAATTTTGCATATGGGCCAAGGAGGGACCCATAATGTTATTTATGAAGCGTTTTCCCGGCGCTATTTACGGTGACAAGATGGCGCCACTCACAACTTTAAGATTTCAATAATTAAATAAAATGAATCCTGATATTCCAAGTGAAAAAGACATGGCGCAGGTCGATTCAATGTTCCCCAAATTTGGTATAGGGGTCAAGGAGGGTCCCATAATGTTTTTTATGAAGCGTTTCCCCGGGGCTATTTACGGTGACAAGATGGCGCCACTCACAACTTTAAGATTTCTATAATTAATTGAAATTAATCCTAATATTCCAATTGAAAAAGATATGGCGCAGGTCGATTCAATGTTCCCCAAATTTTGCATATGGGCCAAGGAGGGACCCATAATGTTATTTATGAAGCGTTTCCCCGGCGCTATTTACGGAGACAAGATGGCGCCACTCACAACTTTAAGATTTCAATAATTAAATAAAATGAATCCTGATATTCCAAGTGAAAAAGACATGGCGCAGGTCGATTCAATGTTTCCCAAATTTGGCAAACGGGTCAAGGAGGGACCCATAATGTAATTTATGAAGCGTTTCCCCGGCGCTATTTACGGTGACAAGATGGCACCACTCACAACTTTAAGATTTCTATAATTAATTGAAATTAATCTTAATATTCCAAGTGAAAAAAACATGGCGCAGGTCGATTCAATGTTTCCCAAATTTGGCAAACTTGTCAAGGAGGGACCCATAATGTAATTTATGAAGCGTTTCCCCGGCGCTATTTACGGTGACAAGATGGCGCCACTCACAACTTTAAGATTTCTATAATTAATTGAAATTAATCTTAATATTCCAAGTGAAAAAAACATGGCGCAGGTCGATTCAATGTTCCCCAAATTTTGCATATAGGCCAAGGAGGGACCCATAATGTTATTCATGAAGCTTTTCCCCAGCGCTATTTACGGTAACAAGATGGCGCCACTCACAACTTTAAGATTTTAATAATTAAATAAAATAAATCCTAATATTTCAAGTAAAAAAGACATGGCGCCGGTCTATTCAATGTTCCCCGAATTTGGTATTCGGGTTAAGGAGGGTCCCATAATGTTATTTATGAAGCGTTTTCCCGGCGCTATTTACGGTGACAAGATGGCGCCACTCACAACTTTCAGATTTAAATAATTAAATAAAATGAATCCTGATATTCCAAGGGAAAAAGACATGGCACAGGTCGATTCAATGTTCTCCAAATTTGGTAAACGGGTCAAGGAGGGTCCAATTATGTTATTTATGAAGCGTTTACCCGGCGCTATTTACGGTGACAAGATGGCATCACTCACAACTTTATAGATTTCAATAATTAAATAAAATGAATCCTGATATTCCAATTGAAAAAGACATGGCGCAGGTCGATTCAATGTTCCCCAAATTTTGCATATGGGCCAAGGAGGGACCCATAATGTTATTTATGAAGCGTTTTCCCGGCGCTATTTACGGTGACAAGATGGCGCCACTCACAACTTTAAGATTTCAATAATTAAATAAAATGAATCCTGATATTCCAAGTGAAAAAGACATGGCGCAGGTCGATTCAATGTTCCCCAAATTTGGTATAGGGGTCAAGGAGGGTCCCATAATGTTTTTTATGAAGCGTTTCCCCGGGGCTATTTACGGTGACAAGATGGCGCCACTCACAACTTTAAGATTTCTATAATTAATTGAAATTAATCCTAATATTCCAATTGAAAAAGATATGGCGCAGGTCGATTCAATGTTCCCCAAATTTTGCATATAGGCCAAGGAGGGACCCATAATGTAATTTATGAAGCGTTTCCCCGGCGCTATTTACGGTGACAAGATGGCACCACTCACAACTTTAAGATTTCTATAATTAATTGAAATTAATCTTAATATTCCAAGTGAAAAAAACATGGCGCAGGTCGATTCAATGTTTCCCAAATTTGGCAAACTTGTCAAGGAGGGACCCATAATGTAATTTATGAAGCGTTTCCCCGGCGCTATTTACGGTGACAAGATGGCGCCACTCACAACTTTAAGATTTCTATAATTAATTGAAATTAATCCTAATATTCCAATTGAAAAAGATATGGCGCAGGTCGATTCAATGTTCCCCAAATTTTGCATATAGGCCAAGGAGGGACCCATAATGTTATTTATGAAGCGTTTCCCCGGCGCTATTTACGGAGACAAGATGGCGCCACTCACAACTTTAAGATTTCAATAATTGAATAAAATGAATCCTGATATTCCAAGTGAAAAAGACATGGCGCAGGTCGATTCAATGTTTCCCAAATTTGGCAAACGGGTCAAGGAGGGACCCATAATGTAATTTATGAAGCGTTTCCCCGGCGCTATTTACGGTGACAAGATGGCACCACTCACAACTTTAAGATTTCTATAATTAATTGAAATTAATCTTAATATTCCAAGTGAAAAAAACATGGCGCAGGTCGATTCAATGTTTCCCAAATTTGGCAAACTTGTCAAGGAGGGACCCATAATGTAATTTATGAAGCGTTTCCCCGGCGCTATTTACGGTGACAAGATGGCGCCACTCACAACTTTAAGATTTCTATAATTAATTGAAATTAATCTTAATATTCCAAGTGAAAAAAACATGGCGCAGGTCGATTCAATGTTCCCCAAATTTTGCATATAGGCCAAGGAGGGACCCATAATGTTATTCATGAAGCTTTTCCCCAGAGCTATTTACGGTAACAAGATGGCGCCACTCACAACTTTAAGATTTTAATAATTAAATAAAATAAATCCTAATATTTCAAGTAAAAAAGACATGGCGCCGGTCTATTCAATGTTCCCCGAATTTGGTATTCGGGTTAAGGAGGGTCCCATAATGTTATTTATGAAGCGTTTTCCCGGCGCTATTTACGGTGACAAGATGGCGCCACTCACAACTTTCAGATTTAAATAATTAAATAAAATGAATCCTGATATTCCAAGGGAAAAAGACATGGCACAGGTCGATTCAATGTTCTCCAAATTTGGTAAACGGGTCAAGGAGGGTCCAATTATATTATTTATGAAGCGTTTACCTGGCGCTATTTACGGTGACAAGATGGCATCACTCACAACTTTATAGATTTCAATAATTAAATAAAATGAATCCTGATATTCCAATTGAAAAAGACATGGCGCAGGTCGATTCAATGTTCCCCAAATTTTGCATATGGGCCAAGGAGGGACCCATAATGTTATTTATGAAGCGTTTTCCCGGCGCTATTTACGGTAACAAGATGGCGCCACTCACAACTTTAAGATTTCAATAATTAAATAAAATGAATCCTGATATTCCAAGTGAAAAAGACATGGCGCAGGTCGATTCAATGTTCCCCAAATTTGGTATAGGGGTCAAGGAGGGTCCCATAATGTTTTTTATGAAGCGTTTCCCCGGGGCTATTTACGGTGACAAGATGGCGCCACTCACAACTTTAAGATTTCTATAATTAATTGAAATTAATCCTAATATTCCAATTGAAAAAGATATGGCGCAGGTCGATTCAATGTTCCCCAAATTTTGCATATAGGCCAAGGAGGGACCCATAATGTAATTTATGAAGCGTTTCCCCGGCGCTATTTACGGTGACAAGATGGCACCACTCACAACTTTAAGATTTCTATAATTAATTGAAATTAATCTTAATATTCCAAGTGAAAAAAACATGGCGCAGGTCGATTCAATGTTTCCCAAATTTGGCAAACTTGTCAAGGAGGGACCCATAATGTAATTTATGAAGCGTTTCCCCGGCGCTATTTACGGTGACAAGATGGCGCCACTCACAACTTTAAGATTTCTATAATTAATTGAAATTAATCTTAATATTCCAAGTGAAAAAAACATGGCGCAGGTCGATTCAATGTTCCCCAAATTTTGCATATAGGCCAAGGAGGGACCCATAATGTTATTCATGAAGCTTTTCCCCAGCGCTATTTACGGTAACAAGATGGCGCCACTCACAACTTTAAGATTTTAATAATTAAATAAAATAAATCCTAATATTTCAAGTAAAAAAGACATGGCGCCCGTCTATTCAATGTTCCCCGAATTTGGTATTCGGGTTAAGGAGGGTCCCATAATGTTATTTATGAAGCGTTTTCCCGGCGCTATTAACGGTGACAAGATGGCGCCACTCACAACTTTCAGATTTAAATAATTAAATAAAATGAATCCTGATATTCCAAGGGAAAAAGACATGGCACAGGTCGATTCAATGTTCTCCAAATTTGGTAAACGGGTCAAGGAGGGTCCAATTATGTTATTTATGAAGCGTTTACCCGGCGCTATTTACGGTGACAAGATGGCATCACTCACAACTTTATAGATTTCAATAATTAAATAAAATGAATCCTGATATTCCAATTGAAAAAGACATGGCGCAGGTCGATTCAATGTTCCCCAAATTTTGCATATGGGCCAAGGAGGGACCCATAATGTTATTTATGAAGCGTTTTCCCGGCGCTATTTACGGTGACAAGATGGCGCCACTCACAACTTTAAGATTTCAATAATTAAATAAAATGAATCCTGATATTCCAAGTGAAAAAGACATGGCGCAGGTCGATTCAATGTTCCCCAAATTTGGTATAGGGGTCAAGGAGGGTCCCATAATGTTTTTTATGAAGCGTTAACCCGGGGCTATTTACGGTGACAAGATGGCGCCACTCACAACTTTAAGATTTCTATAATTAATTGAAATTAATCCTAATATTCCAATTGAAAAAGATATGGCGCAGGTCGATTCAATGTTCCCCAAATTTTGCATATAGGCCAAGGAGGGACCCATAATGTTATTTATGAAGCGTTTCCCCGGCGCTATTTACGGAGACAAGATGGCGCCACTCACAACTTTAAGATTTCAATAATTAAATAAAATGAATCCTGATATTCCAAGTGAAAAAGACATGGCGCAGGTCGATTCAATGTTCCCCAAATTTGGTATAGGGGTCAAGGAGGGTCCCATAATGTTTTTTATGAAGCGTTAACCCGGGGCTATTTACGGTGACAAGATGGCGCCACTCACAACTTTAAGATTTCTATAATTAATTGAAATTAATCCTAATATTCCAATTGAAAAAGATATGGCGCAGGTCGATTCAATGTTCCCCAAATTTTGCATATAGGCCAAGGAGGGACCCATAATGTTATTTATGAAGCGTTTCCCCGGCGCTATTTACGGAGACAAGATGGCGCCACTCACAACTTTAAGATTTCAATAATTAAATAAAATGAATCCTTATATTCCAAGTGAAAAAGACATGGCGCAGGTCGATTCAATGTTCCCAAATTTGGTATTCGGGTTAAGGAGGGTCCCATAATGTTTTTTATGAAGCATTTCCCCGGCGCTATTAACGGTAACAAGATGGCGCTACATACTACTTTAAGATTTCAAAAATCAAATAAAATGAATCACAAGTATTCCAAGTGAAAAATAACTGGTTCAGGTCAATTCAATGGTCACCAAATTTTATATTGGGGGTATACTGATGTCATGTGTAAAGTGTTACCAATATGTCGCAACTCACAACTTTAAGATATTAAAAATTAGATACAAAGAAACAAGCTTGAAGTTTGTTTTATAATTGACTTTTTTTTCCCAAATAGGCCTCCAAGTGTATATCCCAATACAATTATAGGACTTTTTATGTAAAAAATCTATCTTTTGTGCATTTATTACTTTCAAAGCCATTTTAAATGGAGTTCAATGGAGTAAGCCCGTTTTACTCTGACAAAGTCAATATATTTGACTTACTGATTGGTATGAGATGTGAAGGTACTAAAAGGAATTTTGATTGACTAATCGGGCATTCCTGGTAGACATGTCTAGATTATGCCTAGACCCCTCAATATAAGGGTATAAATCTGTGTTCAATGGAGTAGCAATTTTCCCCTGACAATACATTCGGCTTTGTGAATGGTATGAGATGTGAGTACTAAAAGGAAATTTGATTGTCTAATGGGGCCTTAGACTTCGTAGACATGTCTAGATTTTGTCTAGAAGATGAGTTCAATGGAGTCCCCTTTTCCCCCACTGAAGTCTTAATGTCTAAAGTGTTTAGACCCCCAATATGAGAGCATAATTCTCAATTCAGTGGAGTAGCCCTTTTCCCCTGGTGAAGTCTAAAAGTCAAAAATTCATAATTTTCATAAAACATACTGAATGGAGTGCTAAAATGAACTGAATGGGTAATGGGGTCTTAGACATACTTGATAGACATTTCTAGTTTATATCTAGACCCCTCAATATGAGAGCACAATTTTGAGTTTATTGGAATATCTATTTTCCCCTGGTGAAGCCTAAAAGTGGCGAAAAAATATCATTTTTGTCATATGCGTGACTGGGATGAGGGGTGAAAGTACTAAAAGGAATTTTGATTGGGTAGTGGGGCCTTAGACATACTTGATATTTTATTATTGAAGTTGCTTAAAGTTGTGAGTGGCGCCATCTTGTTACAGTAAATAATGCCGGGGAAACACTTCATGAATAAAATCATGGGACCCTCCTTGACCCGTATGCCAAATTTGGTGAACATTGAATCGACCTGCGTTACGTCTTTTTCACTTGGAATATTACGATTTAACATTTTTGAAATCTTAAAGTAGTATGTGGCGCCATCTTGTTACCGTACATAGCGCCGGGGAAACGCTTCACAAATAACATTATGGGACCGTCCTTAACCCATATACCAAATTCGGAAAAAATTGAATCGACCTGCGCCATGTCTTTATCACTTGGAATATTAGGATTAATTTGAGTTAATTATTGAAATCTTAAAGTTGTGAGTGGCGCCATCTTGTTACCGTAAATAGCGCCGGGGAAACGCTTCATAAAAAACATTATGGGACCTTCCTTAACCCGTATACCAAATTCGGGGAACATTGAATCGACCTGCGCCATGTCTTTATCACTTGGAATATTAGGATTAATTTGAGTTAATTATTGAAATCTTAAAGTTGTGAGTGGCGCCATCTTGTCACCGTAAATAGCGCTGGGGAAACGCTTCATAAATAACATTACGGGACCTTCCTTAACCCGTATACCAAATTCGGGGAACATTGAATCGACCTGCGCCATGTCTTTATCACTTGGAATATTAGGATTAATTTCAATTAATTATTGAAATCTGAAAGTTGTGAGTGGCGCCATCTTGTCACCGTAAATAGCGCCGGGAAAACACTTAATAAATAACATTATGGGTCTCTCCTTGGCCCGTATGCAAAATTTGGGGAACATTGAATCGACCTGCGCCATGTCTTTTTCACTTGGAATATCAGGATTCATTTTATTTAATTATTGAAATCTTAAAGTTGTGAGTGGCGCCATCTTGTTACCGTAAATAGCGCCGGGGAAACGCTTCATAAAAAACATTATGGGACCTTCCTTAACCCGTATACCAAATTCGGGGAACATTGAATCGACCTGCGCCATGTCTTTATCACTTGGAATATTAGGATTAATTTGAGTTAATTATTGAAATCTTAAAGTTGTGAGTGGCGCCATCTTGTCACCGTAAATAGCGCTGGGGAAACGCTTCATAAATAACATTACGGGACCTTCCTTAACCCGTATACCAAATTCGGGGAACATTGAATCGACCTGCGCCATGTCTTTATCACTTGGAATATTAGGATTAATTTCAATTAATTATTGAAATCTGAAAGTTGTGAGTGGCGCCATCTTGTCACCGTAAATAGCGCCGGGAAAACACTTAATAAATAACATTATGGGTCTCTCCTTGGCCCGTATGCAAAATTTGGGGAACATTGAATCGACCTGCGCCATGTCTTTTTCACTTGGAATATCAGGATTCATTTTATTTAATTATTGAAATCTTAAAGTTGTGAGTGGCGCCATCTTGTCTCCGTAAATAGCGCCGGGAAAACGCTTCATAAATAACATTATGGGACCTTCCTTAACCCGTATACCAAATTCGGGGAACATTGAATTGACCTGCGCCATGTCTTTATCACTTGGAATATCAGAATTCATTTATTTAATTATTGAAATCTGAAAGTTGTGAGTGGCGCCATCTTGTCACCGTAAATAGCGCCGGGGAAACGCTTCATAAGTAACATTATGAGTCCCTCCTTGGCCCATATGCAAAATTTGGGGAACATTGAATCGACCTGCGCCATGTCTTTTTCAATTGGAATATCAGGATTCATTTTATTTTATTATTGAAATCTTAAAAGTTGTGAGTGACGCCATCTTGTCACCGTAAATAGCGCCGGGGAAACGCTTGATAAATAACATAATTGGACCCTCCTTGACCCGTTTACCAAATTTGGGGAACATTGAATCGACCTGCGCCATGTCTTTTTCACTTGGAATATCAGGATTCATTTTATTTATATATTTAAATCTGAAAGTTGTGAGTGGCGCCATCTTGTCACCGTAAATAGCGCCGGGGAAACGCTTCATAAATAACATTATGGGTCACTCCTTGGCCTGTATGCAAAATTTGGGGAACATTGAATCGACCTGCGCCATGTCTTTTTCACTTGGAATATCAGGATTCATTTTATTTAATTATTGAAATCTGAAAGTTGTGAGTGGCGCCATCTTGTTACCGTAAATAGCGCCGGGGAAATGCTTCATAAATTACATTATGGGACCTTCCTTAACCTGTATACCAAATTCGGGGAACATTGAATCGACCTGCGCCATGTCTTTATCACTTGGAATAATAGGATTAATTTGAGTTAATTATTGAAATCTTAAAGTTGTGAGTGGCGCCATCTTATTACCGTAGATAGCGCCGGGAAAACGCTTCATAAATAACATTATGGGACCTTCCTTAACCCGTATACCAAATTCGGGGAACATTGAATCAACCTGCGCCATGTCTTTATCACTTGGAATATTAGGATTAATTTCAATTAATTATTGAAATCTGAAAGTTGTGAGTGGCGCCATCTTGTCTCCGTAAATAGCGCCGGGAAAACGCTTCATAAATAACATTATGGGACCGTCCTTAACCCATATACCAAATTCGGAAAAAATTGAATCGACCTGCGCCATGTCTTTATCACTTGGAATATTAGGATTAATTTGAGTTAATTATTGAAATCTTAAAGTTGTGAGTGGCGCCATCTTGTTACCGTAAATAGCGCCGGGGAAACGCTTCATAAAAAACATTATGGGACCTTCCTTAACCCGTATACCAAATTCGGGGAACATTGAATCGACCTGCGCCATGTCTTTATCACTTGGAATATTAGGATTAATTTGAGTTAATTATTGAAATCTTAAAGTTGTGAGTGGCGCCATCTTGTCACCGTAAATAGCGCTGGGAAAACGCTTCATAAATAACATTACGGGACCTTCCTTAACCCGTATACCAAATTCGGGGAACATTGAATCGACCTGCGCCATGTCTTTATCACTTGGAATATTAGGATTAATTTCAATTAATTATTGAAATCTGAAAGTTGTGAGTGGCGCCATCTTGTCACCGTAAATAGCGCCGGGAAAACACTTAATAAATTACATTATGGGTCTCTCCTTGGCCCATATGCAAAATTTGGGGAACATTGAATCGACCTGCGCCATGTCTTTTTCACTTGGAATATCAGGATTCATTTTATTTAATTATTGAAATCTTAAAGTTGTGAGTGGCGCCATCTTGTCTCCGTAAATAGCGCCGGGAAAACGCTTCATAAATAACATTATGGGACCTTCCTTAACCCGTATACCAAATTCGGGGAACATTGAATTGACCTGCGCCATGTCTTTATCACTTGGAATATTAGGATTAATTTCAATTAATTATTAAAATCTTAAAGTTGTGAGTGGCGCCATCTTGTCTCCGTAAATAGCGCCGGGGAAACGCTTCATAAATAACATTATGGGACCCTCCTTGACCCGTTTACCAAACTTGGGGAACATTGAATCGACCTGCGCCATGTCTTTTTCACTTGGAATATCAGAATTCATTTATTTAATTATTGAAATCTGAAAGTTGTGAGTGGCGCCATCTTGTCACCGTAAATAGCGCCGGGGAAACGCTTCATAAGTAACATTATGAGTCCCTCCTTGGCCCATATGCAAAATTTGGGGAACATTGAATCGACCTGCGCCATGTCTTTTTCAATTGGAATATCAGGATTCATTTTATTTAATTATTGAAATCTTAAAAGTTGTGAGTGACGCCATCTTGTCACCGTAAATAGCGCCGGGGAAACGCTTCATAAATAACATAATTGGACCCTCCTTGACCCGTTTACCAAATTTGGGGAACATTGAATCGACCTGCGCCATGTCTTTTTCACTTGGAATATCAGGATTCATTTTATTTATATATTTAAATCTGAAAGTTGTGAGTGGCGCCATCTTGTCACCGTAAATAGCGCCGGGGAAACGCTTCAAAAATAACATTATGGGTCACTCCTTGGCCTGTATGCAAAATTTGGGGAACATTGAATCGACCTGCGCCATGTCTTTTTCACTTGGAATATCAGGATTCATTTTATTTAATTATTGAAATCTTAAAGTTGTGAGTGGCGCCATCTTATTACCGTAAATAGCGCCGGGAAAACGCTTCATAAATAACATTATGGGACCGTCCTTAACCCATATACCAAATTCGGAAAAAATTGAATCGACCTGCGCCATGTCTTTATCACTTGGAATATTAGGATTAATTTGAGTTAATTATTGAAATCTTAAAGTTGTGAGTGGCGCCATCTTGTTACCGTAAATAGCGCCGGGGAAACGCTTCATAAAAAACATTATGGGACCTTCCTTAACCCGTATACCAAATTCGGGGAACATTGAATCGACCTGCGCCATGTCTTTATCACTTGGAATATTAGGATTAATTTGAGTTAATTATTGAAATCTTAAAGTTGTGAGTGGCGCCATCTTGTCACCGTAAATAGCGCTGGGGAAACGCTTCATAAATAACATTACGGGACCTTCCTTAACCCGTATACCAAATTCGGGGAACATTGAATCGACCTGCGCCATGTCTTTATCACTTGGAATATTAGGATTAATTTGAGTTAATTATTGAAATCTTAAAGTTGTGAGTGGCGCCATCTTGTCACCGTAAATAGCGCTGGGAAAACGCTTCATAAATAACATTACGGGACCTTCCTTAACCCGTATACCAAATTCGGGGAACATTGAATCGACCTGCGCCATGTCTTTATCACTTGGAATATTAGGATTAATTTCAATTAATTATTGAAATCTGAAAGTTGTGAGTGGCGCCATCTTGTCACCGTAAATAGCGCCGGGAAAACACTTAATAAATAACATTATGGGTCTCTCCTTGGCCCATATGCAAAATTTGGGGAACATTGAATCGACCTGCGCCATGTCTTTTTCACTTGGAATATCAGGATTCATTTTATTTAATTATTGAAATCTTAAAGTTGTGAGTGGCGCCATCTTGTCTCCGTAAATAGCGCCGGGAAAACACTTCATAAATAACATTATGGGACCTTCCTTAACCCGTATACCAAATTCGGGGAACATTGAATCGACCTGCGCCATGTCTTTATCACTTGGAATAATAGGATTAATTTGAGTTAATTATTGAAATCTTAAAGTTGTGAGTGGCGCCATCTTGTCTCCGTAAATAGCGCCGGGAAAACGCTTCATAAATAACATTATGGGACCGTCCTTAACCCATATACCAAATTCGGAAAAAATTGAATCGACCTGCGCCATGTCTTTATCACTTGGAATATTAGGATTAATTTCAATTAATTATTGAAATCTTAAAGTTGTGAGTGGCGCCATCTTGTCTCCGTAAATAGCGCCGGGAAAACGCTTCATAAATAACATTATGGGACCTTCCTTAACCCGTATACCAAATTCGGGGAACATTGAATTGACCTGCGCCATGTCTTTTTCACTTGGAATATCAGGATTCATTTTATTTAATTATTGAAATCTTAAAGTTGTGAGTGGCGCCATCTTGTCTCCGTAAATAGCGCCGGGAAAACGCTTCATAAATAACATTATGGGACCTTCCTTAACCCGTATACCAAATTCGGGGAACATTGAATTGACCTGCGCCATGTCTTTATCACTTGGAATATCAGAATTCATTTATTTAATTATTGAAATCTGAAAGTTGTGAGTGGCGCCATCTTGTCACCGTAAATAGCGCCGGGGAAACGCTTCATAAGTAACATTATGAGTCCCTCCTTGGCCCATATGCAAAATTTGGGGAACATTGAATCGACCTGCGCCATGTCTTTTTCAATTGGAATATCAGGATTCATTTTATTTAATTATTGAAATCTTAAAAGTTGTGAGTGACGCCATCTTGTCACCGTAAATAGCGCCGGGGAAACGCTTGATAAATAACATAATTGGACCCTCCTTGACCCGTTTACCAAATTTGGGGAACATTGAATCGACCTGCGCCATGTCTTTTTCACTTGGAATATCAGGATTCATTTTATTTATATATTTAAATCTCAAAGTTGTGAGTGGCGCCATCTTGTCACCGTAAATAGCGCCGGGGAAACGCTTCATAAATAACATTATGGGTCACTCCTTGGCCTGTATGCAAAATTTGGGGAACATTGAATCGACCTGCGCCATGTCTTTTTCACTTGGAATATCAGGATTCATTTTATTTAATTATTGAAATCTTAAAGTTGTGAGTGGCGCCATCTTATTACCGTAAATAGCGCCGGGAAAACGCTTCATAAATAACATTATGGGACCTTCCTTAACCCGTATACCAAATTCGGGGAACATTGAATCAACCTGCGCCATGTCTTTATCACTTGGAATATTAGGATTAATTTCAATTAATTATTGAAATCTGAAAGTTGTGAGTGGCGCCATCTTGTTACCGTACATAGCGCCGGGGAAACGCTTCACAAATAACATTATGGGACCGTCCTTAACCCATATACCAAATTCGGAAAAAATTGAATCGACCTGCGCCATGTCTTTATCACTTGGAATATTAGGATTAATTTGAGTTAATTATTGAAATCTTAAAGTTGTGAGTGGCGCCATCTTGTTACCGTAAATAGCGCCGGGGAAACGCTTCATAAAAAACATTATGGGACCTTCCTTAACCCGTATACCAAATTCGGGGAACATTGAATCGACCTGCGCCATGTCTTTATCACTTGGAATATTAGGATTAATTTGAGTTAATTATTGAAATCTTAAAGTTGTGAGTGGCGCCATCTTGTCACCGTAAATAGCGCTGGGGAAACGCTTCATAAATAACATTACGGGACCTTCCTTAACCCGTATACCAAATTCGGGGAACATTGAATCGACCTGCGCCATGTCTTTATCACTTGGAATATTAGGATTAATTTCAATTAATTATTGAAATCTGAAAGTTGTGAGTGGCGCCATCTTGTCACCGTAAATAGCGCCGGGAAAACACTTAATAAATAACATTATGGGTCTCTCCTTGGCCCGTATGCAAAATTTGGGGAACATTGAATCGACCTGCGCCATGTCTTTTTCACTTGGAATATCAGGATTCATTTTATTTAATTATTGAAATCTTAAAGTTGTGAGTGGCGCCATCTTGTCTCCGTAAATAGCGCCGGGAAAACGCTTCATAAATAACATTATGGGACCTTCCTTAACCCGTATACCAAATTCGGGGAACATTGAATTGACCTGCGCCATGTCTTTATCACTTGGAATATCAGAATTCATTTATTTAATTATTGAAATCTGAAAGTTGTGAGTGGCGCCATCTTGTCACCGTAAATAGCGCCGGGGAAACGCTTCATAAGTAACATTATGAGTCCCTCCTTGGCCCATATGCAAAATTTGGGGAACATTGAATCGACCTGCGCCATGTCTTTTTCAATTGGAATATCAGGATTCATTTTATTTAATTATTGAAATCTTAAAAGTTGTGAGTGACGCCATCTTGTCACCGTAAATAGCGCCGGGGAAACGCTTGATAAATAACATAATTGGACCCTCCTTGACCCGTTTACCAAATTTGGGGAACATTGAATCGACCTGCGCCATGTCTTTTTCACTTGGAATATCAGGATTCATTTTATTTATATATTTAAATCTGAAAGTTGTGAGTGGCGCCATCTTGTCACCGTAAATAGCGCCGGGGAAACGCTTCATAAATAACATTATGGGTCACTCCTTGGCCTGTATGCAAAATTTGGGGAACATTGAATCGACCTGCGCCATGTCTTTTTCACTTGGAATATCAGGATTCATTTTATTTAATTATTGAAATCTGAAAGTTGTGAGTGGCGCCATCTTGTTACCGTAAATAGCGCCGGGGAAATGCTTCATAAATTACATTATGGGACCTTCCTTAACCTGTATACCAAATTCGGGGAACATTGAATCGACCTGCGCCATGTCTTTATCACTTGGAATAATAGGATTAATTTGAGTTAATTATTGAAATCTTAAAGTTGTGAGTGGCGCCATCTTATTACCGTAAATAGCGCCGGGAAAACGCTTCATAAATAACATTATGGGACCTTCCTTAACCCGTATACCAAATTCGGGGAACATTGAATCAACCTGCGCCATGTCTTTATCACTTGGAATATTAGGATTAATTTCAATTAATTATTGAAATCTGAAAGTTGTGAGTGGCGCCATCTTGTCTCCGTAAATAGCGCCGGGAAAACGCTTCATAAATAACATTATGGGACCGTCCTTAACCCATATACCAAATTCGGAAAAAATTGAATCGACCTGCGCCATGTCTTTATCACTTGGAATATTAGGATTAATTTGAGTTAATTATTGAAATCTTAAAGTTGTGAGTGGCGCCATCTTGTTACCGTAAATAGCGCCGGGGAAACGCTTCATAAAAAACATTATGGGACCTTCCTTAACCCGTATACCAAATTCGGGGAACATTGAATCGACCTGCGCCATGTCTTTATCACTTGGAATATTAGGATTAATTTGAGTTAATTATTGAAATCTTAAAGTTGTGAGTGGCGCCATCTTGTCACCGTAAATAGCGCTGGGAAAACGCTTCATAAATAACATTACGGGACCTTCCTTAACCCGTATACCAAATTCGGGGAACATTGAATCGACCTGCGCCATGTCTTTATCACTTGGAATATTAGGATTAATTTCAATTAATTATTGAAATCTGAAAGTTGTGAGTGGCGCCATCTTGTCACCGTAAATAGCGCCGGGAAAACACTTAATAAATAACATTATGGGTCTCTCCTTGGCCCGTATGCAAAATTTGGGGAACATTGAATCGACCTGCGCCATGTCTTTTTCACTTGGAATATCAGGATTCATTTTATTTAATTATTGAAATCTTAAAGTTGTGAGTGGCGCCATCTTGTTACCGTAAATAGCGCCGGGGAAACGCTTCATAAAAAACATTATGGGACCTTCCTTAACCCGTATACCAAATTCGGGGAACATTGAATCGACCTGCGCCATGTCTTTATCACTTGGAATATTAGGATTAATTTGAGTTAATTATTGAAATCTTAAAGTTGTGAGTGGCGCCATCTTGTCACCGTAAATAGCGCTGGGGAAACGCTTCATAAATAACATTACGGGACCTTCCTTAACCCGTATACCAAATTCGGGGAACATTGAATCGACCTGCGCCATGTCTTTATCACTTGGAATATTAGGATTAATTTCAATTAATTATTGAAATCTGAAAGTTGTGAGTGGCGCCATCTTGTCACCGTAAATAGCGCCGGGAAAACACTTAATAAATAACATTATGGGTCTCTCCTTGGCCCGTATGCAAAATTTGGGGAACATTGAATCGACCTGCGCCATGTCTTTTTCACTTGGAATATCAGGATTCATTTTATTTAATTATTGAAATCTTAAAGTTGTGAGTGGCGCCATCTTGTCTCCGTAAATAGCGCCGGGAAAACGCTTCATAAATAACATTATGGGACCTTCCTTAACCCGTATACCAAATTCGGGGAACATTGAATTGACCTGCGCCATGTCTTTATCACTTGGAATATCAGAATTCATTTATTTAATTATTGAAATCTGAAAGTTGTGAGTGGCGCCATCTTGTCACCGTAAATAGCGCCGGGGAAACGCTTCATAAGTAACATTATGAGTCCCTCCTTGGCCCATATGCAAAATTTGGGGAACATTGAATCGACCTGCGCCATGTCTTTTTCAATTGGAATATCAGGATTCATTTTATTTTATTATTGAAATCTTAAAAGTTGTGAGTGACGCCATCTTGTCACCGTAAATAGCGCCGGGGAAACGCTTGATAAATAACATAATTGGACCCTCCTTGACCCGTTTACCAAATTTGGGGAACATTGAATCGACCTGCGCCATGTCTTTTTCACTTGGAATATCAGGATTCATTTTATTTATATATTTAAATCTGAAAGTTGTGAGTGGCGCCATCTTGTCACCGTAAATAGCGCCGGGGAAACGCTTCATAAATAACATTATGGGTCACTCCTTGGCCTGTATGCAAAATTTGGGGAACATTGAATCGACCTGCGCCATGTCTTTTTCACTTGGAATATCAGGATTCATTTTATTTAATTATTGAAATCTGAAAGTTGTGAGTGGCGCCATCTTGTTACCGTAAATAGCGCCGGGGAAATGCTTCATAAATTACATTATGGGACCTTCCTTAACCTGTATACCAAATTCGGGGAACATTGAATCGACCTGCGCCATGTCTTTATCACTTGGAATAATAGGATTAATTTGAGTTAATTATTGAAATCTTAAAGTTGTGAGTGGCGCCATCTTATTACCGTAGATAGCGCCGGGAAAACGCTTCATAAATAACATTATGGGACCTTCCTTAACCCGTATACCAAATTCGGGGAACATTGAATCAACCTGCGCCATGTCTTTATCACTTGGAATATTAGGATTAATTTCAATTAATTATTGAAATCTGAAAGTTGTGAGTGGCGCCATCTTGTCTCCGTAAATAGCGCCGGGAAAACGCTTCATAAATAACATTATGGGACCGTCCTTAACCCATATACCAAATTCGGAAAAAATTGAATCGACCTGCGCCATGTCTTTATCACTTGGAATATTAGGATTAATTTGAGTTAATTATTGAAATCTTAAAGTTGTGAGTGGCGCCATCTTGTTACCGTAAATAGCGCCGGGGAAACGCTTCATAAAAAACATTATGGGACCTTCCTTAACCCGTATACCAAATTCGGGGAACATTGAATCGACCTGCGCCATGTCTTTATCACTTGGAATATTAGGATTAATTTGAGTTAATTATTGAAATCTTAAAGTTGTGAGTGGCGCCATCTTGTCACCGTAAATAGCGCTGGGAAAACGCTTCATAAATAACATTACGGGACCTTCCTTAACCCGTATACCAAATTCGGGGAACATTGAATCGACCTGCGCCATGTCTTTATCACTTGGAATATTAGGATTAATTTCAATTAATTATTGAAATCTGAAAGTTGTGAGTGGCGCCATCTTGTCACCGTAAATAGCGCCGGGAAAACACTTAATAAATTACATTATGGGTCTCTCCTTGGCCCATATGCAAAATTTGGGGAACATTGAATCGACCTGCGCCATGTCTTTTTCACTTGGAATATCAGGATTCATTTTATTTAATTATTGAAATCTTAAAGTTGTGAGTGGCGCCATCTTGTCTCCGTAAATAGCGCCGGGAAAACGCTTCATAAATAACATTATGGGACCTTCCTTAACCCGTATACCAAATTCGGGGAACATTGAATTGACCTGCGCCATGTCTTTATCACTTGGAATATTAGGATTAATTTCAATTAATTATTAAAATCTTAAAGTTGTGAGTGGCGCCATCTTGTCTCCGTAAATAGCGCCGGGGAAACGCTTCATAAATAACATTATGGGACCCTCCTTGACCCGTTTACCAAACTTGGGGAACATTGAATCGACCTGCGCCATGTCTTTTTCACTTGGAATATCAGAATTCATTTATTTAATTATTGAAATCTGAAAGTTGTGAGTGGCGCCATCTTGTCACCGTAAATAGCGCCGGGGAAACGCTTCATAAGTAACATTATGAGTCCCTCCTTGGCCCATATGCAAAATTTGGGGAACATTGAATCGACCTGCGCCATGTCTTTTTCAATTGGAATATCAGGATTCATTTTATTTAATTATTGAAATCTTAAAAGTTGTGAGTGACGCCATCTTGTCACCGTAAATAGCGCCGGGGAAACGCTTCATAAATAACATAATTGGACCCTCCTTGACCCGTTTACCAAATTTGGGGAACATTGAATCGACCTGCTCCATGTCTTTTTCACTTGGAATATCAGGATTCATTTTATTTATATATTTAAATCTGAAAGTTGTGAGTGGCGCCATCTTGTCACCGTAAATAGCGCCGGGGAAACGCTTCAAAAATAACATTATGGGTCACTCCTTGGCCTGTATGCAAAATTTGGGGAACATTGAATCGACCTGCGCCATGTCTTTTTCACTTGGAATATCAGGATTCATTTTATTTAATTATTGAAATCTTAAAGTTGTGAGTGGCGCCATCTTATTACCGTAAATAGCGCCGGGAAAACGCTTCATAAATAACATTATGGGACCGTCCTTAACCCATATACCAAATTCGGAAAAAATTGAATCGACCTGCGCCATGTCTTTATCACTTGGAATATTAGGATTAATTTGAGTTAATTATTGAAATCTTAAAGTTGTGAGTGGCGCCATCTTGTTACCGTAAATAGCGCCGGGGAAACGCTTCATAAAAAACATTATGGGACCTTCCTTAACCCGTATACCAAATTCGGGGAACATTGAATCGACCTGCGCCATGTCTTTATCACTTGGAATATTAGGATTAATTTGAGTTAATTATTGAAATCTTAAAGTTGTGAGTGGCGCCATCTTGTCACCGTAAATAGCGCTGGGGAAACGCTTCATAAATAACATTACGGGACCTTCCTTAACCCGTATACCAAATTCGGGGAACATTGAATCGACCTGCGCCATGTCTTTATCACTTGGAATATTAGGATTAATTTGAGTTAATTATTGAAATCTTAAAGTTGTGAGTGGCGCCATCTTGTCACCGTAAATAGCGCTGGGAAAACGCTTCATAAATAACATTACGGGACCTTCCTTAACCCGTATACCAAATTCGGGGAACATTGAATCGACCTGCGCCATGTCTTTATCACTTGGAATATTAGGATTAATTTCAATTAATTATTGAAATCTGAAAGTTGTGAGTGGCGCCATCTTGTCACCGTAAATAGCGCCGGGAAAACACTTAATAAATAACATTATGGGTCTCTCCTTGGCCCATATGCAAAATTTGGGGAACATTGAATCGACCTGCGCCATGTCTTTTTCACTTGGAATATCAGGATTCATTTTATTTAATTATTGAAATCTTAAAGTTGTGAGTGGCGCCATCTTGTCTCCGTAAATAGCGCCGGGAAAACACTTCATAAATAACATTATGGGACCTTCCTTAACCCGTATACCAAATTCGGGGAACATTGAATCGACCTGCGCCATGTCTTTATCACTTGGAATAATAGGATTAATTTGAGTTAATTATTGAAATCTTAAAGTTGTGAGTGGCGCCATCTTGTCTCCGTAAATAGCGCCGGGAAAACGCTTCATAAATAACATTATGGGACCGTCCTTAACCCATATACCAAATTCGGAAAAAATTGAATCGACCTGCGCCATGTCTTTATCACTTGGAATATTAGGATTAATTTCAATTAATTATTGAAATCTTAAAGTTGTGAGTGGCGCCATCTTGTCTCCGTAAATAGCGCCGGGAAAACGCTTCATAAATAACATTATGGGACCTTCCTTAACCCGTATACCAAATTCGGGGAACATTGAATTGACCTGCGCCATGTCTTTTTCACTTGGAATATCAGGATTCATTTTATTTAATTATTGAAATCTTAAAGTTGTGAGTGGCGCCATCTTGTCTCCGTAAATAGCGCCGGGAAAACGCTTCATAAATAACATTATGGGACCTTCCTTAACCCGTATACCAAATTCGGGGAACATTGAATTGACCTGCGCCATGTCTTTATCACTTGGAATATCAGAATTCATTTATTTAATTATTGAAATCTGAAAGTTGTGAGTGGCGCCATCTTGTCACCGTAAATAGCGCCGGGGAAACGCTTCATAAGTAACATTATGAGTCCCTCCTTGGCCCATATGCAAAATTTGGGGAACATTGAATCGACCTGCGCCATGTCTTTTTCAATTGGAATATCAGGATTCATTTTATTTAATTATTGAAATCTTAAAAGTTGTGAGTGACGCCATCTTGTCACCGTAAATAGCGCCGGGGAAACGCTTGATAAATAACATAATTGGACCCTCCTTGACCCGTTTACCAAATTTGGGGAACATTGAATCGACCTGCGCCATGTCTTTTTCACTTGGAATATCAGGATTCATTTTATTTATATATTTAAATCTCAAAGTTGTGAGTGGCGCCATCTTGTCACCGTAAATAGCGCCGGGGAAACGCTTCATAAATAACATTATGGGTCACTCCTTGGCCTGTATGCAAAATTTGGGGAACATTGAATCGACCTGCGCCATGTCTTTTTCACTTGGAATATCAGGATTCATTTTATTTAATTATTGAAATCTTAAAGTTGTGAGTGGCGCCATCTTATTACCGTAAATAGCGCCGGGAAAACGCTTCATAAATAACATTATGGGACCTTCCTTAACCCGTATACCAAATTCGGGGAACATTGAATCAACCTGCGCCATGTCTTTATCACTTGGAATATTAGGATTAATTTCAATTAATTATTGAAATCTGAAAGTTGTGAGTGGCGCCATCTTGTTACCGTACATAGCGCCGGGGAAACGCTTCACAAATAACATTATGGGACCGTCCTTAACCCATATACCAAATTCGGAAAAAATTGAATCGACCTGCGCCATGTCTTTATCACTTGGAATATTAGGATTAATTTGAGTTAATTATTGAAATCTTAAAGTTGTGAGTGGCGCCATCTTGTTACCGTAAATAGCGCCGGGGAAACGCTTCATAAAAAACATTATGGGACCTTCCTTAACCCGTATACCAAATTCGGGGAACATTGAATCGACCTGCGCCATGTCTTTATCACTTGGAATATTAGGATTAATTTGAGTTAATTATTGAAATCTTAAAGTTGTGAGTGGCGCCATCTTGTCACCGTAAATAGCGCTGGGGAAACGCTTCATAAATAACATTACGGGACCTTCCTTAACCCGTATACCAAATTCGGGGAACATTGAATCGACCTGCGCCATGTCTTTATCACTTGGAATATTAGGATTAATTTCAATTAATTATTGAAATCTGAAAGTTGTGAGTGGCGCCATCTTGTCACCGTAAATAGCGCCGGGAAAACACTTAATAAATAACATTATGGGTCTCTCCTTGGCCCGTATGCAAAATTTGGGGAACATTGAATCGACCTGCGCCATGTCTTTTTCACTTGGAATATCAGGATTCATTTTATTTAATTATTGAAATCTTAAAGTTGTGAGTGGCGCCATCTTGTCTCCGTAAATAGCGCCGGGAAAACGCTTCATAAATAACATTATGGGACCTTCCTTAACCCGTATACCAAATTCGGGGAACATTGAATTGACCTGCGCCATGTCTTTATCACTTGGAATATCAGAATTCATTTATTTAATTATTGAAATCTGAAAGTTGTGAGTGGCGCCATCTTGTCACCGTAAATAGCGCCGGGGAAACGCTTCATAAGTAACATTATGAGTCCCTCCTTGGCCCATATGCAAAATTTGGGGAACATTGAATCGACCTGCGCCATGTCTTTTTCAATTGGAATATCAGGATTCATTTTATTTAATTATTGAAATCTTAAAAGTTGTGAGTGACGCCATCTTGTCACCGTAAATAGCGCCGGGGAAACGCTTGATAAATAACATAATTGGACCCTCCTTGACCCGTTTACCAAATTTGGGGAACATTGAATCGACCTGCGCCATGTCTTTTTCACTTGGAATATCAGGATTCATTTTATTTATATATTTAAATCTGAAAGTTGTGAGTGGCGCCATCTTGTCACCGTAAATAGCGCCGGGGAAACGCTTCATAAATAACATTATGGGTCACTCCTTGGCCTGTATGCAAAATTTGGGGAACATTGAATCGACCTGCGCCATGTCTTTTTCACTTGGAATATCAGGATTCATTTTATTTAATTATTGAAATCTGAAAGTTGTGAGTGGCGCCATCTTGTTACCGTAAATAGCGCCGGGGAAATGCTTCATAAATTACATTATGGGACCTTCCTTAACCTGTATACCAAATTCGGGGAACATTGAATCGACCTGCGCCATGTCTTTATCACTTGGAATAATAGGATTAATTTGAGTTAATTATTGAAATCTTAAAGTTGTGAGTGGCGCCATCTTATTACCGTAAATAGCGCCGGGAAAACGCTTCATAAATAACATTATGGGACCTTCCTTAACCCGTATACCAAATTCGGGGAACATTGAATCAACCTGCGCCATGTCTTTATCACTTGGAATATTAGGATTAATTTCAATTAATTATTGAAATCTGAAAGTTGTGAGTGGCGCCATCTTGTCTCCGTAAATAGCGCCGGGAAAACGCTTCATAAATAACATTATGGGACCGTCCTTAACCCATATACCAAATTCGGAAAAAATTGAATCGACCTGCGCCATGTCTTTATCACTTGGAATATTAGGATTAATTTGAGTTAATTATTGAAATCTTAAAGTTGTGAGTGGCGCCATCTTGTTACCGTAAATAGCGCCGGGGAAACGCTTCATAAAAAACATTATGGGACCTTCCTTAACCCGTATACCAAATTCGGGGAACATTGAATCGACCTGCGCCATGTCTTTATCACTTGGAATATTAGGATTAATTTGAGTTAATTATTGAAATCTTAAAGTTGTGAGTGGCGCCATCTTGTCACCGTAAATAGCGCTGGGAAAACGCTTCATAAATAACATTACGGGACCTTCCTTAACCCGTATACCAAATTCGGGGAACATTGAATCGACCTGCGCCATGTCTTTATCACTTGGAATATTAGGATTAATTTCAATTAATTATTGAAATCTGAAAGTTGTGAGTGGCGCCATCTTGTCACCGTAAATAGCGCCGGGAAAACACTTAATAAATAACATTATGGGTCTCTCCTTGGCCCGTATGCAAAATTTGGGGAACATTGAATCGACCTGCGCCATGTCTTTTTCACTTGGAATATCAGGATTCATTTTATTTAATTATTGAAATCTTAAAGTTGTGAGTGGCGCCATCTTGTCTCCGTAAATAGCGCCGGGGAAACGCTTCATAAATAACATTATGGGACCCTCCTTGACCCGTTTACCAAACTTGGGGAACATTGAATCGACCTGCGCCATGTCTTTTTCACTTGGAATATCAGAATTCATTTATTTAATTATTGAAATCTGAAAGTTGTGAGTGGCGCCATCTTGTCACCGTAAATAGCGCCGGGGAAACGCTTCATAAGTAACATTATGAGTCCCTCCTTGGCCCATATGCAAAATTTGGGGAACATTGAATCGACCTGCGCCATGTCTTTTTCAATTGGAATATCAGGATTCATTTTATTTAATTATTGAAATCTTAAAAGTTGTGAGTGACGCCATCTTGTCACCGTAAATAGCGCCGGGGAAACGCTTGATAAATAACATAATTGGACCCTCCTTGACCCGTTTACCAAATTTGGGGAACATTGAATCGACCTGCGCCATGTCTTTTTCACTTGGAATATCAGGATTCATTTTATTTATATATTTAAATCTGAAAGTTGTGAGTGGCGCCATCTTGTCACTGTAAATAGCGCCGGGGAAACGCTTCATAAATAACATTATGGGTCACTCCTTGGCCTGTATGCAAAATTTGGGGAACATTGAATCGACCTGCGCCATGTCTTTTTCACTTGGAATATCAGGATTCATTTTATTTAATTATTGAAATCTTAAAGTTGTGAGTGGCGCCATCTTATTACCGTAAATAGCGCCGGGAAAACGCTTCATAAATAACATTATGGGACCTTCCTTAACCCGTATACCAAATTCGGGGAACATTGAATCAACCTGCGCCATGTCTTTATCACTTGGAATATTAGGATTAATTTCAATTAATTATTGAAATCTGAAAGTTGTGAGTGGCGCCATCTTGTCTCCGTAAATAGCGCCGGGAAAACGCTTCATAAATAACATTATGGGACCGTCCTTAACCTATATACCAAATTCGGAAAAAATTGAATCGACCTGCGCCATGTCTTTATCACTTGGAATATTAGGATTAATTTGAGTTAATTATTGAAATCTTAAAGTTGTGAGTGGCGCCATCTTGTTACCGTAAATAGCGCCGGGGAAACGCTTCATAAAAAACATTATGGGACCTTCCTTAACCCGTATACCAAATTTGGGGAACATTGAATCGACCTGCGCCATGTCTTTATCACTTGGAATATTAGGATTAATTTGAGTTAATTATTGAAATCTTAAAGTTGTGAGTGGCGCCATCTTGTCACCGTAAATAGCGCTGGGGAAACGCTTCATAAATAACATTACGGGACCTTCCTTAACCCGTATACCAAATTCGGGGAACATTGAATCGACCTGCGCCATGTCTTTATCACTTGGAATATTAGGATTAATTTCAATTAATTATTGAAATCTGAAAGTTGTGAGTGGCGCCATCTTGTCACCGTAAATAGCGCCGGGGAAACGCTTCATAAATAACATTATGGGACCCTCCTTGACCCGTTTACCAAATTTGGGGAACATTGAATCGACCTGCACCATGTCTTTTTCACTTGGAATATCAGGATTCATTTTATTTAATTATTGAAATCTCAAAGTTGTGAGTGGCGCCATCTTGTCACCGTAAATAGCGCCAGGAAAACACTTAATAAATAACATTATGGGTCTTTCCTTGGCCCATATGCAAAATTTGGGGAACATTGAATCGACCTGCGCCATGTCTTTTTCACTTGGAATATCAGGATTCATTTTATTTAATTATTGAAATCTTAAAGTTGTGAGTGGCGCCATCTTGTCTCCGTAAATAGCGCCGGGAAAACGCTTCATAAATAACATTATGGGACCTTCCTTAACCCGTATACCAAATTCGGGGAACATTGAATTGACCTGCGCCATGTCTTTATCACTTGGAATATTAGGATTAATTTCAATTAATTATTAAAATCTTAAAGTTGTGAGTGGCGCCATCTTGTCTCCGTAAATAGCGCCGGGGAAACGCTTCATAAATAACATTATGGGACCCTCCTTGACCCGTTTACCAAACTTGGGGAACATTGAATCGACCTGCGCCATGTCTTTTTCACTTGGAATATCAGAATTCATTTATTTAATTATTGAAATCTGAAAGTTGTGAGTGGCGCCATCTTGTCACCGTAAATAGCGCCGGGGAAACGCTTCATAAGTAACATTATGAGTCCCTCCTTGGCCCATATGCAAAATTTGGGGAACATTGAATCGACCTGCGCCATGTCTTTTTCAATTGGAATATCAGGATTCATTTTATTTAATTATTGAAATCTTAAAAGTTGTGAGTGACGCCATCTTGTCACCGTAAATAGCGCCGGGGAAACGCTTGATAAATAACATAATTGGACCCTCCTTGACCTGTTTACCAAATTTCGGGAACATTGAATCGACCTGCGCCATGTCTTTTTCACTTGGAATATCAGGATTCATTTTATTTATATATTTAAATCTGAAAGTTGTGAGTGGCGCCATCTTGTCACCGTAAATAGCGCCGGGGAAACGCTTCATAAATAACATTATGGGTCACTCCTTGGCCTGTATGCAAAATTTGGGGAACATTGAATCGACCTGCGCCATGTCTTTTTCACTTGGAATATCAGGATTCATTTTATTTAATTATTGAAATCTGAAAGTTGTGAGTGGCGCCATCTTGTTACCGTACATAGCGCCGGGGAAACGCTTCACAAATAACATTATGGGACCGTCCTTAACCCATATACCAAATTCGGAAAAAATTGAATCGACCTGCGCCATGTCTTTATCACTTGGAATATTAGGATTAATTTGAGTTAATTATTGAAATCTTAAAGTTGTGAGTGGCGCCATCTTGTTACCGTAAATAGCGCCGGGGAAACGCTTCATAAAAAACATTATGGGACCTTCCTTAACCTGTATACCAAATTTGGGGAACATTGAATCGACCTGCGCCATGTCTTTATCACTTGGAATATTAGGATTAATTTGAGTTAATTATTGAAATCTTAAAGTTGTGAGTGGCGCCATCTTGTCACCGTAAATAGCGCTGGGGAAACGCTTCATAAATAACATTACGGGACCTTCCTTAACTCGTATACCAAATTCGGGGAACATTGAATCGACCTGCGCCATGTCTTTATCACTTGGAATATTAGGATTAATTTCAATTAATTATTGAAATCTGAAAGTTGTGAGTGGCGCCATCTTGTCACCGTAAATAGCGCCGGGAAAACACTTAATAAATAACATTATGGGTCTCTCCTTGGCCCGTATGCAAAATTTGGGGAACATTGAATCGACCTGCGCCATGTCTTTTTCACTTGGAATATCAGGATTCATTTTATTTAATTATTGAAATCTTAAAGTTGTGAGTGGCGCCATCTTGTCTCCGTAAATAGCGCCGGGAAAACACTTCATAAATAACATTATGGGACCTTCCTTAACCCGTATACCAAATTCGGGGAACATTGAATTGACCTGCGTCATGTCTTTATCACTTGGAATATTAGGATTAATTTCAATTAATTATTAAAATCTTAAAGTTGTGAGTGGCGCCATCTTGCCTCCGTAAATAGCGCCGGGGAAACGCTTCATAAATAACATTATGGGACCCTCCTTGACCCGTTTACCAAACTTGGGGAACATTGAATCGACCTGCGCCATGTCTTTTTCACTTGGAATATCAGAATTCATTTATTTAATTATTGAAATCTGAAAGTTGTGAGTGGCGCCATCTTGTCACCGTAAATAGCGCCGGGGAAACGCTTCATAAGTAACATTATGAGTCCCTCCTTGGCCCATATGCAAAATTTGGGGAACATTGAATCGACCTGCGCCATGTCTTTTTCAATTGGAATATCAGGATTCATTTTATTTAATTATTGAAATCTTAAAAGTTGTGAGTGACGCCATCTTGTCACCGTAAATAGCGCCGGGGAAACGCTTGATAAATAACATAATTGGACCCTCCTTGACCCGTTTACCAAATTTGGGGAACATTGAATCGACCTGCGCCATGTCTTTTTCACTTGGAATATCAGGATTCATTTTATTTATATATTTAAATCTGAAAGTTGTGAGTGGCGCCATCTTGTCACCGTAAATAGCGCCGGGGAAACGCTTCATAAATAACATTATGGGTCACTCCTTGGCCTGTATGCAAAATTTGGGGAACATTGAATCGACCTGCGCCATGTCTTTTTCACTTGGAATATCAGGATTCATTTTATTTAATTATTGAAATCTGAAAGTTGTGAGTGGCGCCATCTTGTTACCGTAAATAGCGCCGGGGAAATGCTTCATAAATTACATTATGGGACCTTCCTTAACCTGTATACCAAATTCGGGGAACATTGAATCGACCTGCGCCATGTCTTTATCACTTGGAATAATAGGATTAATTTGAGTTAATTATTGAAATCTTAAAGTTGTGAGTGGCGCCATCTTATTACCGTAAATAGCGCCGGGAAAACGCTTCATAAATAACATTATGGGACCTTCCTTAACCCGTATACCAAATTCGGGGAACATTGAATCAACCTGCGCCATGTCTTTATCACTTGGAATATTAGGATTAATTTCAATTAATTATTGAAATCTGAAAGTTGTGAGTGGCGCCATCTTGTCTCCGTAAATAGCGCCGGGAAAACGCTTCATAAATAACATTATGGGACCGTCCTTAACCCATATACCAAATTCGGAAAAAATTGAATCGACCTGCGCCATGTCTTTATCACTTGGAATATTAGGATTAATTTGAGTTAATTATTGAAATCTTAAAGTTGTGAGTGGCGCCATCTTGTTACCGTAAATAGCGCCGGGGAAACGCTTCATAAATAACTTTATGGGACCTTCCTTAACCCGTATACCAAATTCGGGGAACATTGAATCGACCTGCGCCATGTCTTTATCACTTGGAATATTAGGATTAATTTGAGTTAATTATTGAAATCTTAAAGTTGTGAGTGGCGCCATCTTGTCACCGTAAATAGCGCCGGGGAAACGCTTCATAAATAACATTATGGGACCTTCCTTAACCCGTATACCAAATTCGGGGAACATTGAATCGACTTGCGCCATGTCTTTATCACTTGGAATAATAGGATTAATTTGAGTTAATTATTGAAATCTTAAAGTTGTGAGTGGCGCCATCTTGTCACCGTAAATAGCGCCGGGGAAACGCTTCATAAATAACATTATGGGACCTTCCTTAACCCGTATACCAAATTCGGGGAACATTGAATCGACCTGCGCCATGTCTTTATCACTTGGAATATTAGGATTAATTTCAATTAATTATTGAAATCTTAAAGTTGTGAGTGGCGCCATCTTGTCTCCGTAAATAGCGCCGGGAAAACGCTTCATAAATAACATTATGGGACCGTCCTTAACCCATATACCAAATTCGGAAAAAATTGAATCGACCTGCGCCATGTCTTTATCACTTGGAATATTAGGATTAATTTGAGTTAATTATTGAAATCTTAAAGTTGTGAGTGGCGCCATCTTGTTACCGTAAATAGCGCCGGGGAAACGCTTCATAAATAACATTATGGGACCTTCCTTAACCCTTATACCAAATTCGGGGAATATTGAATCGACCTGCGCCATGTCTTTATCACTTGGAATATTAGGATTAATTTCAATTAATTATTGAAATCTTAAAGTTGTGAGTGGCGCCATCTTGTCACCGTAAATAGCGCCGGGGAAACTCTTCATAAATAACATTATGGGTCCCTCCTTGGCCTATATGCAAAATTTGGGGAACATTGAATCGACCTGCGCCATGTCTTTATCACTTGGAATATTAGGATTAATTTCAATTAATTATAGAAATCTTAAAGTTGTGAGTGGTGCCATCTTGTCACCGTAAATAACACGGGGAAACGCTTCATAAAAAACATTATGGGACCCTCCTTGACCCGTTTACCAAATTTGGGGAACATTGAATCGACCTGCGCCATGTCTTTTTCACTTGGAATATCAGGATTCATTTTATTTAATTATTTAAATCTTAAAGTTGTGAGTGGCGCCATCTTGTCACCGTAAATAGCGCCGGGGAAACGCTTCATAAATAACATTATGAGTCCCTCCTTGGCCCATATGCAAAATTTGGGGAACATTGAATCTACCTGCGCCATGTTTTTTTCACTTGGAATATCAGGATTCATTTTATTTAATTATTGAAATCTTAAAGTTGTGAGTGGCGCCATCTTGTCACCGTAAATAGCGCCGGGGAAACGCTTCATAAATAACATTATGGGACCCTCCTTGACCCGTTTACCAAATTTGGGGAACATTGAATCGACCTGCACCATGTCTTTTTCACTTGGAATATCAGGATTCATTTTATTTAATTATTGAAATCTCAAAGTTGTGAGTGGCGCCATCTTGTCACCGTAAATAGCGCCAGGAAAACACTTAATAAATAACATTATGGGTCTTTCCTTGGCCCATATGCAAAATTTGGGGAACATTGAATCGACCTGCGCCATGTCTTTTTCACTTGGAATATCAGGATTCATTTTATTTAATTATTGAAATCTTAAAGTTGTGAGTGGCGCCATCTTGTCTCCGTAAATAGCGCCGAGAAAACGCTTCATAAATAACATTATGGGACCTTCCTTAACCGGTATACCAAATTCGGGGAACATTGAATTGACCTGCGCCATGTCTTTATCACTTGGGATATTAGGATTAATTTCAATTAATTATTAAAATCTTAAAGTTGTGAGTGGCGCCATCTTGTCTCCGTAAATAGCGCCGGGGAAACGCTTCATAAATAACATTATGGGACCCTCCTTGACCCGTTTACCAAACTTGGGGAACATTGAATCGACCTGCGCCATGTCTTTTTCACTTGGAATATCAGAATTCATTTATTTAATTATTGAAATCTGAAAGTTGTGAGTGGCGCCATCTTGTCACCGTATATAGCGCCGGGGAAACGCTTCATAAGTAACATTATGAGTCCCTCCTTGGCCCATATGCAAAATTTGGGGAACATTGAATCGACCTGCGCCATGTCTTTTTCAATTGGAATATCAGGATTCATTTTATTTAATTATTGAAATCTTAAAAGTTGTGAGTGACGCCATCTTGTCACCGTTAATAGCGCCGGGGAAACGCTTGATAAATAACATAATTGGACCCTCCTTGACCCGTTTACCAAATTTGGGGAACATTGAATCGACCTGCGCCATGTCTTTTTCACTTGGAATATCAGGATTCATTTTATTTATATATTTAAATCTGAAAGTTGTGAGTGGCGCCATCTTGTCACCGTAAATAGCGCCGAGGAAACGCTTCATAAATAACATTATGGGTCACTCCTTGGCCTGTATGCAAAATTTGGGGAACATTGAATCGACCTGCGCCATGTCTTTTTCACTTGGAATATCAGGATTCATTTTATTTAATTATTGAAATCTTTAAAGTTGTGAGTGACGCCATCTTGTCACCGTAAATAGCGCCGGGGAAACGCTTCATAAATAACATAATTGGACCCTCCTTGACCCGTTTACCAAATTTGGGGAACATTGAATCGACCTGCGCCATGTCTTTTTCACTTGGAATATCAGGATTCATTTTATTTAATTATTGAAATCTCAAAGTTGTGAGTGGCGCCATCTTGTCACCGTAAATAGCGCTGGGGAAACACTTCATAAATAACATTATGGGTCCCTCCTTGGCCTATATGCAAAATTTGGGGAACATTGAATCGACCTGCGCCATGTCTTTATCACTTGGAATATTAGGATTAATTTCAATTAATTATAGAAATCTTAAAGTTGTGAGTGGCGCCATCTTGTCTCCGTAAATAGCGCCGGGGAAACGCTTCATAAATAACATTATGGGTCCCTCCTTGACCCGTTTACCAAATTTGGGGAACATTGAATCGACCTGCGCCATGTCTTTTTCACTTGGAATATCAGGATTCATTTTATTTAATTATTGAAATCTCAAAGTTGTGAGTGGCGCCATCTTGCCACCCTAAATAGCGCCAGGAAAACGCTTCATAAATAACATTATGGGACCTTCCTTAACATGTATACCAAATTCGGGGAACATTGAATCGACCTGCGCCATGTCTTTATCACTTGGAATAATAGGATTAATTTGAGTTAATTATTGAAATCTTAAAGTTGTGAGTGGCGCCATCTTGTCTCCGTAAATAGCGCCGGGAAAACGCTTCATAAATAACATTATGGGACCGTCCTTAACCCATATACCAAATTCGGAAAAAATTGAATCGACCTGCGCCATGTCTTTATCACTTGGAATATTAGGATTAATTTCAATTAATTATTGAAATCTTAAAGTTGTGAGTGGCGCCATCTTGTCTCCGTAAATAGCGCCGGGAAAACGCTTCATAAATAACATTATGGGACCGTCCTTAACCCATATACCAAATTCGGAAAAAATTGAATCGACCTGCGCCATGTCTTTATCACTTGGAATATAAGGATTAATTTGAGTTAATTATTGAAATCTTAAAGTTGTGAGTGGCGCCATCTTGTTACCGTAAATAGCGCCGGGGAAACGCTTCATAAATAACATTATGGGACCTTCTTTAACCCGTATACCAAATTCGGGGAATATTGAATCGACCTGCGCCATGTCTTTATCACTTGGAATATTAGGATTAATTTCAATTAATTATTGAAATCTTGAAGTTGTGAGTGGCGCCATCTTGTCACCGTAAATAGCGCCGGGGAAACACTTCATAAATAACATTATGGGTCCCTCCTTGGCCTATATGCAAAATTTGGGGAACATTGAATCGACCTGCGCCATGTCTTTATCACTTGGAATATTAGGATTAATTTCAATTAATTATAGAAATCTTAAAGTTGTGAGTGGCGCCATCTTGTCACCGTAAATAGCGCCGGGGAAACGCTTCATAAAAAACATTATGGGACCCTCCTTGACCCGTTTACCAAATTTGGGGAACATTGAATCGACCTGCGCCATGTCTTTTTCACTTGGAATATCAGGATTCATTTTATTTAATTATTGAAATCTCAAAGTTGTGAGTGGCGCCATCTTGTCACCGTAAATAGCGCCGGGGAAACACTTCATAAATAACATTATGGGTCCCTCCTTGGCCTATATGCAAAATTTGGGGAACATTGAATCGACCTGCGCCATGTCTTTATCACTTGGAATATTAGGATTAATTTCAATTAATTATAGAAATCTTAAAGTTGTGAGTGGCGCCATCTTGTCACCGTAAATAGCGCCGGGGAAACGCTTCATAAAAAACATTATGGGACCCTCCTTGACCCGTTTACCAAATTTGGGGAACATTGAATCGACCTGCGCCATGTCTTTTTCACTTGGAATATCAGGATTCATTTTATTTAATTATTGAAATCTTTAAAGTTGTGAGTGACGCCATCTTGTCACCGTAAATAGCGCCGGGCAAACGCTTGATAAATAACATAATTGGACCCTCCTTGACCCGTTTACCAAATTTGGGGAACATTGAATCGACCTGCGCCATGTCTTTTTCACTTGGAATATCAGGATTCATTTTATTTAATTATTGAAATCTCAAAGTTGTGAGTGGCGCCATCTTGTAACCGTAAATAGCGCCGGGGAAACACTTCAAAAATAACATTATGGGTCCCTCCTTGGCCTATATGCAAAATTTGGGGAACATTGAATCGACCTGCGCCATGTCTTTATCACTTGGAATATTAGGATTAATTTCAATTAATTATAGAAATCTTAAAGTTGTGAGTGGCGCCATCTTGTCACCGTAAATAGCGCCGGGGAAACGCTTCATAAAAAACATTATGGGACCCTCCTTGACCCGTTTACCAAATTTGGGGAACATTGAATCGACCTGCGCCATGTCTTTTTCACTTGGAATATCAGGATTCATTTTATTTAATTATTGAAATCTTTAAAGTTGTGAGTGACGCCATCTTGTCACCGTAAATAGCGCCGGGCAAACGCTTGATAAATAACATAATTGGACCCTCCTTGACCCGTTTACCAAATTTGGGGAACATTGAATCGACCTGCGCCATGTCTTTTTCACTTGGAATATCAGGATTCATTTTATTTAATTATTGAAATCTCAAAGTTGTGAGTGGCGCCATCTTGTAACCGTAAATAGCGCCGGGGAAACACTTCAAAAATAACATTATGGGTCCCTCCTTGGCCTATATGCAAAATTTGGGGAACATTGAATCGACCTGCGCCATGTCTTTATCACTTGGAATATTAGGATTAATTTCAATTAATTATAGAAATCTTAAAGTTGTGAGTGGCGCCATCTTGTCACCGTAAATAGCGCCGGGGAAACGCTTCATAAAAAACATTATGGGACCCTCCTTGACCCGTTTACCAAATTTGGGGAACATTGAATCGACCTGCGCCATGTCTTTTTCACTTGGAATATCAGGATTCATTTTATTTAATTATTGAAATCTTAAAAGTTGTGAGTGACGCCATCTTGTCACCGTAAATAGCGCCGGGGAAACGCTTGATAAATAACATAATTGGACCCTCCTTGACCCGTTTACCAAATTTGGGGAACATTGAATTGACCTGCGCCATGTCTTTTTCACTTGGAATATCAGGATTCATTTTATTTAATTATTTAAATCTTAAAGTTGTGAGTGGCGCCATCTTGTCACCGTAAATAGCGCTGGGGAAACGCTTCATAAATAACATTATGGGACCATCCTTGACCCGTATGCAAAATTTGGGGAACATTGAATCGACCTGCGCCATGTCTTTTTCACTTAGAATATCAGGATTCATTTTATTTAATTATTTAAATCTGAAAGTTGTGAGTGGCGCCATCTTGTCACCGTAAATAGCGCCGGGGAAACACTTCATAAATAACATAATGGGACCCTCCTTGACCCGTATGCAAAATTTGGGGAACATTGAATCGACCTGCGCAATGTCTTTTTCACTTGGAATATCAGGATTCATTTTATTTAATTATTTAAATCTGAAAGTTGTGAGTGGCGCCATCTTGTCACCGTAAATAGCGCCGGGAAAACGCTTCATAAATAACATAATGGGACCCTCCTCGACCCGTATGCAAAATTTGGGGAACATTGAATCGACCTGCGCCATGTCTTTTTCACTTGGAATATCAGGATTCATTTTATTTAATTATTTAAATCTGAAAGTTGTGAGTGGCGCCATCTTGTCACCGTAAATAGCGCCGGGGAAACGCTTCATAAATAACATTATGGGTCTTTCCTTGGCCTGTATGCAAAATTTGGGGAACATTGAATCGACCTGCATTTTATTTAATTATTGAAATCTTAAAAGTTGTGAGTGACGCCATCTTGTCACCGTAAATAGCGCCGGGCAAACGCTTGATAAATAACATTATGAGTCCCTCCTTGGCCCATATGCAAAATTTGGGGAACATTGAATCGACCTGCGCCATGTCTTTTTCAATTGGAATATCAGGATTCATTTTATTTAATTATTGAAATCTTAAAAGTTGTGAGTGACGCCATCTTGTCACCGTAAATAGCGCCGGGGAAACGCTTGATAAATAACATAATTGGACCCTCCTTGACCCGTTTACCAAATTTGGGGAACATTGAATCGACCTGCGCCATGTCTTTTTCACTTGGAATATCAGGATTCATTTTATTTATATATTTAAATCTGAAAGTTGTGAGTGGCGCCATCTTGTCACCGTAAATAGCGCCGGGGAAACGCTTCATAAATAACATTATGGGTCACTCCTTGGCCTGTATGCAAAATTTGGGGAACATTGAATCGACCTGCGCCATGTCTTTTTCACTTGGAATATCAGGATTCATTTTATTTAATTATTGAAATCTGAAAGTTGTGAGTGGCGCCATCTTGTTACCGTAAATAGCGCCGGGGAAATGCTTCATAAATTACATTATGGGACCTTCCTTAACCTGTATACCAAATTCGGGGAACATTGAATCGACCTGCGCCATGTCTTTATCACTTGGAATAATAGGATTAATTTGAGTTAATTATTGAAATCTTAAAGTTGTGAGTGGCGCCATCTTATTACCGTAAATAGCGCCGGGAAAACGCTTCATAAATAACATTATGGGACCTTCCTTAACCCGTATACCAAATTCGGGGAACATTGAATCAACCTGCGCCATGTCTTTATCACTTGGAATATTAGGATTAATTTCAATTAATTATTGAAATCTGAAAGTTGTGAGTGGCGCCATCTTGTCTCCGTAAATAGCGCCGGGAAAACGCTTCATAAATAACATTATGGGACCGTCCTTAACCCATATACCAAATTCGGAAAAAATTGAATCGACCTGCGCCATGTCTTTATCACTTGGAATATTAGGATTAATTTGAGTTAATTATTGAAATCTTAAAGTTGTGAGTGGCGCCATCTTGTTACCGTAAATAGCGCCGGGGAAACGCTTCATAAAAAACATTATGGGACCTTCCTTAACCCGTATACCAAATTCGGGGAACATTGAATCGACCTGCGCCATGTCTTTATCACTTGGAATATTAGGATTAATTTGAGTTAATTATTGAAATCTTAAAGTTGTGAGTGGCGCCATCTTGTCACCGTAAATAGCGCTGGGAAAACGCTTCATAAATAACATTACGGGACCTTCCTTAACCCGTATACCAAATTCGGGGAACATTGAATCGACCTGCGCCATGTCTTTATCACTTGGAATATTAGGATTAATTTCAATTAATTATTGAAATCTGAAAGTTGTGAGTGGCGCCATCTTGTCACCGTAAATAGCGCCGGGAAAACACTTAATAAATAACATTATGGGTCTCTCCTTGGCCCGTATGCAAAATTTGGGGAACATTGAATCGACCTGCGCCATGTCTTTTTCACTTGGAATATCAGGATTCATTTTATTTAATTATTGAAATCTTAAAGTTGTGAGTGGCGCCATCTTGTCTCCGTAAATAGCGCCGGGAAAACGCTTCATAAATAACATTATGGGACCTTCCTTAACCCGTATACAAAATTCGGGGAACATTGAATTGACCTGCGCCATGTCTTTATCACTTGGAATATTAGGATTAATTTCAATTAATTATTAAAATCTTAAAGTTGTGAGTGGCGCCATCTTGTCTCCGTAAATAGCGCCGGGGAAACGCTTCATAAATAACATTATGGGACCCTCCTTGACCCGTTTACCAAACTTGGGGAACATTGAATCGACCTGCGCCATGTCTTTTTCACTTGGAATATCAGAATTCATTTATTTAATTATTGAAATCTGAAAGTTGTGAGTGGCGCCATCTTGTCACCGTAAATAGCGCCGGGGAAACGCTTCATAAGTAACATTATGAGTCCCTCCTTGGCCCATATGCAAAATTTGGGGAACATTGAATCGACCTGCGCCATGTCTTTTTCAATTGGAATATCAGGATTCATTTTATTTAATTATTGAAATCTTAAAAGTTGTGAGTGACGCCATCTTGTCACCGTAAATAGCGCCGGGGAAACGCTTGATAAATAACATAATTGGACCCTCCTTGACCCGTTTACCAAATTTGGGGAACATTGAATCGACCTGCGCCATGTCTTTTTCACTTGGAATATCAGGATTCATTTTATTTATATATTTAAATCTGAAAGTTGTGAGTGGCGCCATCTTGTCACTGTAAATAGCGCCGGGGAAACGCTTCATAAATAACATTATGGGTCACTCCTTGGCCTGTATGCAAAATTTGGGGAACATTGAATCGACCTGCGCCATGTCTTTTTCACTTGGAATATCAGGATTCATTTTATTTAATTATTGAAATCTTAAAGTTGTGAGTGGCGCCATCTTATTACCGTAAATAGCGCCAGGAAAACGCTTCATAAATAACATTATGGGACCTTCCTTAACCCGTATACCAAATTCGGGGAACATTGAATCAACCTGCGCCATGTCTTTATCACTTGGAATATTAGGATTAATTTCAATTAATTATTGAAATCTGAAAGTTGTGAGTGGCGCCATCTTGTCTCCGTAAATAGCGCCGGGAAAACGCTTCATAAATAACATTATGGGACCGTCCTTAACCTATATACCAAATTCGGAAAAAATTGAATCGACCTGCGCCATGTCTTTATCACTTGGAATATTAGGATTAATTTGAGTTAATTATTGAAATCTTAAAGTTGTGAGTGGCGCCATCTTGTTACCGTAAATAGCGCCGGGGAAACGCTTCATAAAAAACATTATGGGACCTTCCTTAACCCGTATACCAAATTCGGGGAACATTGAATCGACCTGCGCCATGTCTTTATCACTTGGAATATTAGGATTAATTTGAGTTAATTATTGAAATCTTAAAGTTGTGAGTGGCGCCATCTTGTCACCGTAAATAGCGCTGGGGAAACGCTTCATAAATAACATTACGGGACCTTCCTTAACCCGTATACCAAATTCGGGGAACATTGAATCGACCTGCGCCATGTCTTTATCACTTGGAATATTAGGATTAATTTCAATTAATTATTGAAATCTGAAAGTTGTGAGTGGCGCCATCTTGTCACCGTAAATAGCGCCGGGGAAACGCTTCATAAATAACATTATGGGACCCTCCTTGACCCGTTTACCAAATTTGGGGAACATTGAATCGACCTGCACCATGTCTTTTTCACTTGGAATATCAGGATTCATTTTATTTAATTATTGAAATCTCAAAGTTGTGAGTGGCGCCATCTTGTCACCGTAAATAGCGCCAGGAAAACACTTAATAAATAACATTATGGGTCTTTCCTTGGCCCATATGCAAAATTTGGGGAACATTGAATCGACCTGCGCCATGTCTTTTTCACTTGGAATATCAGGATTCATTTTATTTAATTATTGAAATCTTAAAGTTGTGAGTGGCGCCATCTTGTCTCCGTAAATAGCGCCGGGAAAACGCTTCATAAATAACATTATGGGACCTTCCTTAACCCGTATACCAAATTCGGGGAACATTGAATTGACCTGCGCCATGTCTTTATCACTTGGAATATTAGGATTAATTTCAATTAATTATTAAAATCTTAAAGTTGTGAGTGGCGCCATCTTGTCTCCGTAAATAGCGCCGGGGAAACGCTTCATAAATAACATTATGGGACCCTCCTTGACCCGTTTACCAAACTTGGGGAACATTGAATCGACCTGCGCCATGTCTTTTTCACTTGGAATATCAGAATTCATTTATTTAATTATTGAAATCTGAAAGTTGTGAGTGGCGCCATCTTGTCACCGTAAATAGCGCCGGGGAAACGCTTCATAAGTAACATTATGAGTCCCTCCTTGGCCCATATGCAAAATTTGGGGAACATTGAATCGACCTGCGCCATGTCTTTTTCAATTGGAATATCAGGATTCATTTTATTTAATTATTGAAATCTTAAAAGTTGTGAGTGACGCCATCTTGTCACCGTAAATAGCGCCGGGGAAACGCTTGATAAATAACATAATTGGACCCTCCTTGACCCGTTTACCAAATTTCGGGAACATTGAATCGACCTGCGCCATGTCTTTTTCACTTGGAATATCAGGATTCATTTTATTTATATATTTAAATCTGAAAGTTGTGAGTGGCGCCATCTTGTCACCGTAAATAGCGCCGGGGAAACGCTTCATAAATAACATTATGGGTCACTCCTTGGCCTGTATGCAAAATTTGGGGAACATTGAATCGACCTGCGCCATGTCTTTTTCACTTGGAATATCAGGATTCATTTTATTTAATTATTGAAATCTGAAAGTTGTGAGTGGCGCCATCTTGTTACCGTACATAGCGCCGGGGAAACGCTTCACAAATAACATTATGGGACCGTCCTTAACCCATATACCAAATTCGGAAAAAATTGAATCGACCTGCGCCATGTCTTTATCACTTGGAATATTAGGATTAATTTGAGTTAATTATTGAAATCTTAAAGTTGTGAGTGGCGCCATCTTGTTACCGTAAATAGCGCCGGGGAAACGCTTCATAAAAAACATTATGGGACCTTCCTTAACCTGTATACCAAATTTGGGGAACATTGAATCGACCTGCGCCATGTCTTTATCACTTGGAATATTAGGATTAATTTGAGTTAATTATTGAAATCTTAAAGTTGTGAGTGGCGCCATCTTGTCACCGTAAATAGCGCTGGGGAAACGCTTCATAAATAACATTACGGGACCTTCCTTAACTCGTATACCAAATTCGGGGAACATTGAATCGACCTGCGCCATGTCTTTATCACTTGGAATATTAGGATTAATTTCAATTAATTATTGAAATCTGAAAGTTGTGAGTGGCGCCATCTTGTCACCGTAAATAGCGCCGGGAAAACACTTAATAAATAACATTATGGGTCTCTCCTTGGCCCGTATGCAAAATTTGGGGAACATTGAATCGACCTGCGCCATGTCTTTTTCACTTGGAATATCAGGATTCATTTTATTTAATTATTGAAATCTTAAAGTTGTGAGTGGCGCCATCTTGTCTCCGTAAATAGCGCCGGGAAAACGCTTCATAAATAACATTATGGGACCTTCCTTAACCCGTATACCAAATTCGGGGAACATTGAATTGACCTGCGTCATGTCTTTATCACTTGGAATATTAGGATTAATTTCAATTAATTATTAAAATCTTAAAGTTGTGAGTGGCGCCATCTTGTCTCCGTAAATAGCGCCGGGGAAACGCTTCATAAATAACATTATGGGACCCTCCTTGACCCGTTTACCAAACTTGGGGAACATTGAATCGACCTGCGCCATGTCTTTTTCACTTGGAATATCAGAATTCATTTATTTAATTATTGAAATCTGAAAGTTGTGAGTGGCGCCATCTTGTCACCGTAAATAGCGCCGGGGAAACGCTTCATAAGTAACATTATGAGTCCCTCCTTGGCCCATATGCAAAATTTGGGGAACATTGAATCGACCTGCGCCATGTCTTTTTCAATTGGAATATCAGGATTCATTTTATTTAATTATTGAAATCTTAAAAGTTGTGAGTGACGCCATCTTGTCACCGTAAATAGCGCCGGGGAAACGCTTGATAAATAACATAATTGGACCCTCCTTGACCCGTTTACCAAATTTGGGGAACATTGAATCGACCTGCGCCATGTCTTTTTCACTTGGAATATCAGGATTCATTTTATTTATATATTTAAATCTGAAAGTTGTGAGTGGCGCCATCTTGTCACCGTAAATAGCGCCGGGGAAACGCTTCATAAATAACATTATGGGTCACTCCTTGGCCTGTATGCAAAATTTGGGGAATATTGAATCGACCTGCGCCATGTCTTTTTCACTTGGAATATCAGGATTCATTTTATTTAATTATTGAAATCTGAAAGTTGTGAGTGGCGCCATCTTGTTACCGTAAATAGCGCCGGGGAAATGCTTCATAAATTACATTATGGGACCTTCCTTAACCTGTATACCAAATTCGGGGAACATTGAATCGACCTGCGCCATGTCTTTATCACTTGGAATAATAGGATTAATTTGAGTTAATTATTGAAATCTTAAAGTTGTGAGTGGCGCCATCTTATTACCGTAAATAGCGCCGGGAAAACGCTTCATAAATAACATTATGGGACCTTCCTTAACCCGTATACCAAATTCGGGGAACATTGAATCAACCTGCGCCATGTCTTTATCACTTGGAATATTAGGATTAATTTCAATTAATTATTGAAATCTGAAAGTTGTGAGTGGCGCCATCTTGTCTCCGTAAATAGCGCCGGGAAAACGCTTCATAAATAACATTATGGGACCGTCCTTAACCCATATACCAAATTCGGAAAAAATTGAATCGACCTGCGCCATGTCTTTATCACTTGGAATATTAGGATTAATTTGAGTTAATTATTGAAATCTTAAAGTTGTGAGTGGCGCCATCTTGTTACCGTAAATAGCGCCGGGGAAACGCTTCATAAATAACTTTATGGGACCTTCCTTAACCCGTATACCAAATTCGGGGAACATTGAATCGACCTGCGCCATGTCTTTATCACTTGGAATATTAGGATTAATTTGAGTTAATTATTGAAATCTTAAAGTTGTGAGTGGCGCCATCTTGTCACCGTAAATAGCGCCGGGGAAACGCTTCATAAATAACATTATGGGACCTTCCTTAACCCGTATACCAAATTCGGGGAACATTGAATCGACTTGCGCCATGTCTTTATCACTTGGAATAATAGGATTAATTTGAGTTAATTATTGAAATCTTAAAGTTGTGAGTGGCGCCATCTTGTCACCGTAAATAGCGCCGGGGAAACGCTTCATAAATAACATTATGGGACCTTCCTTAACCCGTATACCAAATTCGGGGAACATTGAATCGACCTGCGCCATGTCTTTATCACTTGGAATATTAGGATTAATTTCAATTAATTATTGAAATCTTAAAGTTGTGAGTGGCGCCATCTTGTCTCCGTAAATAGCGCCGGGAAAACGCTTCATAAATAACATTATGGGACCGTCCTTAACCCATATACCAAATTCGGAAAAAATTGAATCGACCTGCGCCATGTCTTTATCACTTGGAATATTAGGATTAATTTGAGTTAATTATTGAAATCTTAAAGTTGTGAGTGGCGCCATCTTGTTACCGTAAATAGCGCCGGGGAAACGCTTCATAAATAACATTATGGGACCTTCCTTAACCCTTATACCAAATTCGGGGAATATTGAATCGACCTGCGCCATGTCTTTATCACTTGGAATATTAGGATTAATTTCAATTAATTATTGAAATCTTAAAGTTGTGAGTGGCGCCATCTTGTCACCGTAAATAGCGCCGGGGAAACTCTTCATAAATAACATTATGGGTCCCTCCTTGGCCTATATGCAAAATTTGGGGAACATTGAATCGACCTGCGCCATGTCTTTATCACTTGGAATATTAGGATTAATTTCAATTAATTATAGAAATCTTAAAGTTGTGAGTGGTGCCATCTTGTCACCGTAAATAACACGGGGAAACGCTTCATAAAAAACATTATGGGACCCTCCTTGACCCGTTTACCAAATTTGGGGAACATTGAATCGACCTGCGCCATGTCTTTTTCACTTGGAATATCAGGATTCATTTTATTTAATTATTTAAATCTTAAAGTTGTGAGTGGCGCCATCTTGTCACCGTAAATAGCGCCGGGGAAACGCTTCATAAATAACATTATGAGTCCCTCCTTGGCCCATATGCAAAATTTGGGGAACATTGAATCTACCTGCGCCATGTTTTTTTCACTTGGAATATCAGGATTCATTTTATTTAATTATTGAAATCTTAAAGTTGTGAGTGGCGCCATCTTGTCACCGTAAATAGCGCCGGGGAAACGCTTCATAAATAACATTATGGGACCCTCCTTGACCCGTTTACCAAATTTGGGGAACATTGAATCGACCTGCACCATGTCTTTTTCACTTGGAATATCAGGATTCATTTTATTTAATTATTGAAATCTCAAAGTTGTGAGTGGCGCCATCTTGTCACCGTAAATAGCGCCAGGAAAACACTTAATAAATAACATTATGGGTCTTTCCTTGGCCCATATGCAAAATTTGGGGAACATTGAATCGACCTGCGCCATGTCTTTTTCACTTGGAATATCAGGATTCATTTTATTTAATTATTGAAATCTTAAAGTTGTGAGTGGCGCCATCTTGTCTCCGTAAATAGCGCCGAGAAAACGCTTCATAAATAACATTATGGGACCTTCCTTAACCGGTATACCAAATTCGGGGAACATTGAATCGACCTGCGCCATGTCTTTATCACTTGGAATATTAGGATTAATTTGAGTTAATTATTGAAATCTTAAAGTTGTGAGTGGCGCCATCTTGTCACCGTAAATAGCGCTGGGGAAACGCTTCATAAATAACATTACGGGACCTTCCTTAACCCGTATACCAAATTCGGGGAACATTGAATCGACCTGCGCCATGTCTTTATCACTTGGAATATTAGGATTAATTTCAATTAATTATTGAAATCTGAAAGTTGTGAGTGGCGCCATCTTGTCACCGTAAATAGCGCCGGGGAAACGCTTCATAAATAACATTATGGGACCCTCCTTGACCCGTTTACCAAATTTGGGGAACATTGAATCGACCTGCACCATGTCTTTTTCACTTGGAATATCAGGATTCATTTTATTTAATTATTGAAATCTCAAAGTTGTGAGTGGCGCCATCTTGTCACCGTAAATAGCGCCAGGAAAACACTTAATAAATAACATTATGGGTCTTTCCTTGGCCCATATGCAAAATTTGGGGAACATTGAATCGACCTGCGCCATGTCTTTTTCACTTGGAATATCAGGATTCATTTTATTTAATTATTGAAATCTTAAAGTTGTGAGTGGCGCCATCTTGTCTCCGTAAATAGCGCCGGGAAAACGCTTCATAAATAACATTATGGGACCTTCCTTAACCCGTATACCAAATTCGGGGAACATTGAATTGACCTGCGCCATGTCTTTATCACTTGGAATATTAGGATTAATTTCAATTAATTATTAAAATCTTAAAGTTGTGAGTGGCGCCATCTTGTCTCCGTAAATAGCGCCGGGGAAACGCTTCATAAATAACATTATGGGACCCTCCTTGACCCGTTTACCAAACTTGGGGAACATTGAATCGACCTGCGCCATGTCTTTTTCACTTGGAATATCAGAATTCATTTATTTAATTATTGAAATCTGAAAGTTGTGAGTGGCGCCATCTTGTCACCGTAAATAGCGCCGGGGAAACGCTTCATAAGTAACATTATGAGTCCCTCCTTGGCCCATATGCAAAATTTGGGGAACATTGAATCGACCTGCGCCATGTCTTTTTCAATTGGAATATCAGGATTCATTTTATTTAATTATTGAAATCTTAAAAGTTGTGAGTGACGCCATCTTGTCACCGTAAATAGCGCCGGGGAAACGCTTGATAAATAACATAATTGGACCCTCCTTGACCCGTTTACCAAATTTCGGGAACATTGAATCGACCTGCGCCATGTCTTTTTCACTTGGAATATCAGGATTCATTTTATTTATATATTTAAATCTGAAAGTTGTGAGTGGCGCCATCTTGTCACCGTAAATAGCGCCGGGGAAACGCTTCATAAATAACATTATGGGTCACTCCTTGGCCTGTATGCAAAATTTGGGGAACATTGAATCGACCTGCGCCATGTCTTTTTCACTTGGAATATCAGGATTCATTTTATTTAATTATTGAAATCTGAAAGTTGTGAGTGGCGCCATCTTGTTACCGTACATAGCGCCGGGGAAACGCTTCACAAATAACATTATGGGACCGTCCTTAACCCATATACCAAATTCGGAAAAAATTGAATCGACCTGCGCCATGTCTTTATCACTTGGAATATTAGGATTAATTTGAGTTAATTATTGAAATCTTAAAGTTGTGAGTGGCGCCATCTTGTTACCGTAAATAGCGCCGGGGAAACGCTTCATAAAAAACATTATGGGACCTTCCTTAACCTGTATACCAAATTTGGGGAACATTGAATCGACCTGCGCCATGTCTTTATCACTTGGAATATTAGGATTAATTTGAGTTAATTATTGAAATCTTAAAGTTGTGAGTGGCGCCATCTTGTCACCGTAAATAGCGCTGGGGAAACGCTTCATAAATAACATTACGGGACCTTCCTTAACTCGTATACCAAATTCGGGGAACATTGAATCGACCTGCGCCATGTCTTTATCACTTGGAATATTAGGATTAATTTCAATTAATTATTGAAATCTGAAAGTTGTGAGTGGCGCCATCTTGTCACCGTAAATAGCGCCGGGAAAACACTTAATAAATAACATTATGGGTCTCTCCTTGGCCCGTATGCAAAATTTGGGGAACATTGAATCGACCTGCGCCATGTCTTTTTCACTTGGAATATCAGGATTCATTTTATTTAATTATTGAAATCTTAAAGTTGTGAGTGGCGCCATCTTGTCTCCGTAAATAGCGCCGGGAAAACGCTTCATAAATAACATTATGGGACCTTCCTTAACCCGTATACCAAATTCGGGGAACATTGAATTGACCTGCGTCATGTCTTTATCACTTGGAATATTAGGATTAATTTCAATTAATTATTAAAATCTTAAAGTTGTGAGTGGCGCCATCTTGTCTCCGTAAATAGCGCCGGGGAAACGCTTCATAAATAACATTATGGGACCCTCCTTGACCCGTTTACCAAACTTGGGGAACATTGAATCGACCTGCGCCATGTCTTTTTCACTTGGAATATCAGAATTCATTTATTTAATTATTGAAATCTGAAAGTTGTGAGTGGCGCCATCTTGTCACCGTAAATAGCGCCGGGGAAACGCTTCATAAGTAACATTATGAGTCCCTCCTTGGCCCATATGCAAAATTTGGGGAACATTGAATCGACCTGCGCCATGTCTTTTTCAATTGGAATATCAGGATTCATTTTATTTAATTATTGAAATCTTAAAAGTTGTGAGTGACGCCATCTTGTCACCGTAAATAGCGCCGGGGAAACGCTTGATAAATAACATAATTGGACCCTCCTTGACCCGTTTACCAAATTTGGGGAACATTGAATCGACCTGCGCCATGTCTTTTTCACTTGGAATATCAGGATTCATTTTATTTATATATTTAAATCTGAAAGTTGTGAGTGGCGCCATCTTGTCACCGTAAATAGCGCCGGGGAAACGCTTCATAAATAACATTATGGGTCACTCCTTGGCCTGTATGCAAAATTTGGGGAATATTGAATCGACCTGCGCCATGTCTTTTTCACTTGGAATATCAGGATTCATTTTATTTAATTATTGAAATCTGAAAGTTGTGAGTGGCGCCATCTTGTTACCGTAAATAGCGCCGGGGAAATGCTTCATAAATTACATTATGGGACCTTCCTTAACCTGTATACCAAATTCGGGGAACATTGAATCGACCTGCGCCATGTCTTTATCACTTGGAATAATAGGATTAATTTGAGTTAATTATTGAAATCTTAAAGTTGTGAGTGGCGCCATCTTATTACCGTAAATAGCGCCGGGAAAACGCTTCATAAATAACATTATGGGACCTTCCTTAACCCGTATACCAAATTCGGGGAACATTGAATCAACCTGCGCCATGTCTTTATCACTTGGAATATTAGGATTAATTTCAATTAATTATTGAAATCTGAAAGTTGTGAGTGGCGCCATCTTGTCTCCGTAAATAGCGCCGGGAAAACGCTTCATAAATAACATTATGGGACCGTCCTTAACCCATATACCAAATTCGGAAAAAATTGAATCGACCTGCGCCATGTCTTTATCACTTGGAATATTAGGATTAATTTGAGTTAATTATTGAAATCTTAAAGTTGTGAGTGGCGCCATCTGTTACCGTAAATAGCGCCGGGGAAACGCTTCATAAATAACTTTATGGGACCTTCCTTAACCCGTATACCAAATTCGGGGAACATTGAATCGACCTGCGCCATGTCTTTATCACTTGGAATATTAGGATTAATTTGAGTTAATTATTGAAATCTTAAGTTGTGAGTGGCGCCATCTTGTCACCGTAAATAGCGCCCCGGGGAAACGCTTCATAAATAACATTATGGGACCTTCCTTAACCCGTATACCAAATTCGGGGAACATTGAATCGACTTGCGCCATGTCTTTATCACTTGGAATAATAGGATTAATTTGAGTTAATTATTGAAATCTTAAAGTTGTGAGTGGCGCCATCTTGTCACCGTAAATAGCGCCGGGGAAACGCTTCATAAATAACATTATGGGACCTTCCTTAACCCGTATACCAAATTCGGGGAACATTGAATCGACCTGCGCCATGTCTTTATCACTTGGAATATTAGGATTAATTTCAATTAATTATTGAAATCTTAAAGTTGTGAGTGGCGCCATCTTGTCTCCGTAAATAGCGCCGGGAAAACGCTTCATAAATAACATTATGGGACCGTCCTTAACCCATATACCAAATTCGGAAAAAATTGAATCGACCTGCGCCATGTCTTTATCACTTGGAATATTAGGATTAATTTGAGTTAATTATTGAAATCTTAAAGTTGTGAGTGGCGCCATCTTGTTACCGTAAATAGCGCCGGGGAAACGCTTCATAAATAACATTATGGGACCTTCCTTAACCCTTATACCAAATTCGGGGAATATTGAATCGACCTGCGCCATGTCTTTATCACTTGGAATATTAGGATTAATTTCAATTAATTATTGAAATCTTAAAGTTGTGAGTGGCGCCATCTTGTCACCGTAAATAGCGCCGGGGAAACTCTTCATAAATAACATTATGGGTCCCTCCTTGGCCTATATGCAAAATTTGGGGAACATTGAATCGACCTGCGCCATGTCTTTATCACTTGGAATATTAGGATTAATTTCAATTAATTATAGAAATCTTAAAGTTGTGAGTGGTGCCATCTTGTCACCGTAAATAACACGGGGAAACGCTTCATAAAAAACATTATGGGACCCTCCTTGACCCGTTTACCAAATTTGGGGAACATTGAATCGACCTGCGCCATGTCTTTTTCACTTGGAATATCAGGATTCATTTTATTTAATTATTTAAATCTTAAAGTTGTGAGTGGCGCCATCTTGTCACCGTAAATAGCGCCGGGGAAACGCTTCATAAATAACATTATGAGTCCCTCCTTGGCCCATATGCAAAATTTGGGGAACATTGAATCTACCTGCGCCATGTTTTTTTCACTTGGAATATCAGGATTCATTTTATTTAATTATTGAAATCTTAAAGTTGTGAGTGGCGCCATCTTGTCACCGTAAATAGCGCCGGGGAAACGCTTCATAAATAACATTATGGGACCCTCCTTGACCCGTTTACCAAATTTGGGGAACATTGAATCGACCTGCACCATGTCTTTTTCACTTGGAATATCAGGATTCATTTTATTTAATTATTGAAATCTCAAAGTTGTGAGTGGCGCCATCTTGTCACCGTAAATAGCGCCAGGAAAACACTTAATAAATAACATTATGGGTCTTTCCTTGGCCCATATGCAAAATTTGGGGAACATTGAATCGACCTGCGCCATGTCTTTTTCACTTGGAATATCAGGATTCATTTTATTTAATTATTGAAATCTTAAAGTTGTGAGTGGCGCCATCTTGTCTCCGTAAATAGCGCCGAGAAAACGCTTCATAAATAACATTATGGGACCTTCCTTAACCGGTATACCAAATTCGGGGAACATTGAATTGACCTGCGCCATGTCTTTATCACTTGGGATATTAGGATTAATTTCAATTAATTATTAAAATCTTAAAGTTGTGAGTGGCGCCATCTTGTCTCCGTAAATAGCGCCGGGGAAACGCTTCATAAATAACATTATGGGACCCTCCTTGACCCGTTTACCAAACTTGGGGAACATTGAATCGACCTGCGCCATGTCTTTTTCACTTGGAATATCAGAATTCATTTATTTAATTATTGAAATCTGAAAGTTGTGAGTGGCGCCATCTTGTCACCGTATATAGCGCCGGGGAAACGCTTCATAAGTAACATTATGAGTCCCTCCTTGGCCCATATGCAAAATTTGGGGAACATTGAATCGACCTGCGCCATGTCTTTTTCAATTGGAATATCAGGATTCATTTTATTTAATTATTGAAATCTTAAAAGTTGTGAGTGACGCCATCTTGTCACCGTTAATAGCGCCGGGGAAACGCTTGATAAATAACATAATTGGACCCTCCTTGACCCGTTTACCAAATTTGGGGAACATTGAATCGACCTGCGCCATGTCTTTTTCACTTGGAATATCAGGATTCATTTTATTTATATATTTAAATCTGAAAGTTGTGAGTGGCGCCATCTTGTCACCGTAAATAGCGCCGAGGAAACGCTTCATAAATAACATTATGGGTCACTCCTTGGCCTGTATGCAAAATTTGGGGAACATTGAATCGACCTGCGCCATGTCTTTTTCACTTGGAATATCAGGATTCATTTTATTTAATTATTGAAATCTTTAAAGTTGTGAGTGACGCCATCTTGTCACCGTAAATAGCGCCGGGGAAACGCTTCATAAATAACATAATTGGACCCTCCTTGACCCGTTTACCAAATTTGGGGAACATTGAATCGACCTGCGCCATGTCTTTTTCACTTGGAATATCAGGATTCATTTTATTTAATTATTGAAATCTCAAAGTTGTGAGTGGCGCCATCTTGTCACCGTAAATAGCGCTGGGGAAACACTTCATAAATAACATTATGGGTCCCTCCTTGGCCTATATGCAAAATTTGGGGAACATTGAATCGACCTGCGCCATGTCTTTATCACTTGGAATATTAGGATTAATTTCAATTAATTATAGAAATCTTAAAGTTGTGAGTGGCGCCATCTTGTCTCCGTAAATAGCGCCGGGGAAACGCTTCATAAATAACATTATGGGTCCCTCCTTGACCCGTTTACCAAATTTGGGGAACATTGAATCGACCTGCGCCATGTCTTTTTCACTTGGAATATCAGGATTCATTTTATTTAATTATTGAAATCTCAAAGTTGTGAGTGGCGCCATCTTGCCACCCTAAATAGCGCCAGGAAAACGCTTCATAAATAACATTATGGGACCTTCCTTAACATGTATACCAAATTCGGGGAACATTGAATCGACCTGCGCCATGTCTTTATCACTTGGAATAATAGGATTAATTTGAGTTAATTATTGAAATCTTAAAGTTGTGAGTGGCGCCATCTTGTCTCCGTAAATAGCGCCGGGAAAACGCTTCATAAATAACATTATGGGACCGTCCTTAACCCATATACCAAATTCGGAAAAAATTGAATCGACCTGCGCCATGTCTTTATCACTTGGAATATTAGGATTAATTTCAATTAATTATTGAAATCTTAAAGTTGTGAGTGGCGCCATCTTGTCTCCGTAAATAGCGCCGGGAAAACGCTTCATAAATAACATTATGGGACCGTCCTTAACCCATATACCAAATTCGGAAAAAATTGAATCGACCTGCGCCATGTCTTTATCACTTGGAATATTAGGATTAATTTGAGTTAATTATTGAAATCTTAAAGTTGTGAGTGGCGCCATCTTGTTACCGTAAATAGCGCCGGGGAAACGCTTCATAAATAACATTATGGGACCTTCTTTAACCCGTATACCAAATTCGGGGAATATTGAATCGACCTGCGCCATGTCTTTATCACTTGGAATATTAGGATTAATTTCAATTAATTATTGAAATCTTGAAGTTGTGAGTGGCGCCATCTTGTCACCGTAAATAGCGCCGGGGAAACACTTCATAAATAACATTATGGGTCCCTCCTTGGCCTATATGCAAAATTTGGGGAACATTGAATCGACCTGCGCCATGTCTTTATCACTTGGAATATTAGGATTAATTTCAATTAATTATAGAAATCTTAAAGTTGTGAGTGGCGCCATCTTGTCACCGTAAATAGCGCCGGGGAAACGCTTCATAAATAACATTATGGGACCCTCCTTGACCCGTTTACCAAATTTGGGGAACATTGAATCGACCTGCACCATGTCTTTTTCACTTGGAATATCAGGATTCATTTTATTTAATTATTGAAATCTCAAAGTTGTGAGTGGCGCCATCTTGTCACCGTAAATAGCGCCAGGAAAACACTTAATAAATAACATTATGGGTCTTTCCTTGGCCCATATGCAAAATTTGGGGAACATTGAATCGACCTGCGCCATGTCTTTTTCACTTGGAATATCAGGATTCATTTTATTTAATTATTGAAATCTTAAAGTTGTGAGTGGCGCCATCTTGTCTCCGTAAATAGCGCCGGGAAAACGCTTCATAAATAACATTATGGGACCTTCCTTAACCCGTATACCAAATTCGGGGAACATTGAATTGACCTGCGCCATGTCTTTATCACTTGGAATATTAGGATTAATTTCAATTAATTATTAAAATCTTAAAGTTGTGAGTGGCGCCATCTTGTCTCCGTAAATAGCGCCGGGGAAACGCTTCATAAATAACATTATGGGACCCTCCTTGACCCGTTTACCAAACTTGGGGAACATTGAATCGACCTGCGCCATGTCTTTTTCACTTGGAATATCAGAATTCATTTATTTAATTATTGAAATCTGAAAGTTGTGAGTGGCGCCATCTTGTCACCGTAAATAGCGCCGGGGAAACGCTTCATAAGTAACATTATGAGTCCCTCCTTGGCCCATATGCAAAATTTGGGGAACATTGAATCGACCTGCGCCATGTCTTTTTCAATTGGAATATCAGGATTCATTTTATTTAATTATTGAAATCTTAAAAGTTGTGAGTGACGCCATCTTGTCACCGTAAATAGCGCCGGGGAAACGCTTGATAAATAACATAATTGGACCCTCCTTGACCCGTTTACCAAATTTCGGGAACATTGAATCGACCTGCGCCATGTCTTTTTCACTTGGAATATCAGGATTCATTTTATTTATATATTTAAATCTGAAAGTTGTGAGTGGCGCCATCTTGTCACCGTAAATAGCGCCGGGGAAACGCTTCATAAATAACATTATGGGTCACTCCTTGGCCTGTATGCAAAATTTGGGGAACATTGAATCGACCTGCGCCATGTCTTTTTCACTTGGAATATCAGGATTCATTTTATTTAATTATTGAAATCTGAAAGTTGTGAGTGGCGCCATCTTGTTACCGTACATAGCGCCGGGGAAACGCTTCACAAATAACATTATGGGACCGTCCTTAACCCATATACCAAATTCGGAAAAAATTGAATCGACCTGCGCCATGTCTTTATCACTTGGAATATTAGGATTAATTTGAGTTAATTATTGAAATCTTAAAGTTGTGAGTGGCGCCATCTTGTTACCGTAAATAGCGCCGGGGAAACGCTTCATAAAAAACATTATGGGACCTTCCTTAACCTGTATACCAAATTTGGGGAACATTGAATCGACCTGCGCCATGTCTTTATCACTTGGAATATTAGGATTAATTTGAGTTAATTATTGAAATCTTAAAGTTGTGAGTGGCGCCATCTTGTCACCGTAAATAGCGCTGGGGAAACGCTTCATAAATAACATTACGGGACCTTCCTTAACTCGTATACCAAATTCGGGGAACATTGAATCGACCTGCGCCATGTCTTTATCACTTGGAATATTAGGATTAATTTCAATTAATTATTGAAATCTGAAAGTTGTGAGTGGCGCCATCTTGTCACCGTAAATAGCGCCGGGAAAACACTTAATAAATAACATTATGGGTCTCTCCTTGGCCCGTATGCAAAATTTGGGGAACATTGAATCGACCTGCGCCATGTCTTTTTCACTTGGAATATCAGGATTCATTTTATTTAATTATTGAAATCTTAAAGTTGTGAGTGGCGCCATCTTGTCTCCGTAAATAGCGCCGGGAAAACACTTCATAAATAACATTATGGGACCTTCCTTAACCCGTATACCAAATTCGGGGAACATTGAATTGACCTGCGTCATGTCTTTATCACTTGGAATATTAGGATTAATTTCAATTAATTATTAAAATCTTAAAGTTGTGAGTGGCGCCATCTTGTCTCCGTAAATAGCGCCGGGGAAACGCTTCATAAATAACATTATGGGACCCTCCTTGACCCGTTTACCAAACTTGGGGAACATTGAATCGACCTGCGCCATGTCTTTTTCACTTGGAATATCAGAATTCATTTATTTAATTATTGAAATCTGAAAGTTGTGAGTGGCGCCATCTTGTCACCGTAAATAGCGCCGGGGAAACGCTTCATAAGTAACATTATGAGTCCCTCCTTGGCCCATATGCAAAATTTGGGGAACATTGAATCGACCTGCGCCATGTCTTTTTCAATTGGAATATCAGGATTCATTTTATTTAATTATTGAAATCTTAAAAGTTGTGAGTGACGCCATCTTGTCACCGTAAATAGCGCCGGGGAAACGCTTGATAAATAACATAATTGGACCCTCCTTGACCCGTTTACCAAATTTGGGGAACATTGAATCGACCTGCGCCATGTCTTTTTCACTTGGAATATCAGGATTCATTTTATTTATATATTTAAATCTGAAAGTTGTGAGTGGCGCCATCTTGTCACCGTAAATAGCGCCGGGGAAACGCTTCATAAATAACATTATGGGTCACTCCTTGGCCTGTATGCAAAATTTGGGGAACATTGAATCGACCTGCGCCATGTCTTTTTCACTTGGAATATCAGGATTCATTTTATTTAATTATTGAAATCTGAAAGTTGTGAGTGGCGCCATCTTGTTACCGTAAATAGCGCCGGGGAAATGCTTCATAAATTACATTATGGGACCTTCCTTAACCTGTATACCAAATTCGGGGAACATTGAATCGACCTGCGCCATGTCTTTATCACTTGGAATAATAGGATTAATTTGAGTTAATTATTGAAATCTTAAAGTTGTGAGTGGCGCCATCTTATAACCGTAAATAGCGCCGGGAAAACGCTTCATAAATAACATTATGGGACCTTCCTTAACCCGTATACCAAATTCGGGGAACATTGAATCAACCTGCGCCATGTCTTTATCACTTGGAATATTAGGATTAATTTCAATTAATTATTGAAATCTGAAAGTTGTGAGTGGCGCCATCTTGTCTCCGTAAATAGCGCCGGGAAAACGCTTCATAAATAACATTATGGGACCGTCCTTAACCCATATACCAAATTCGGAAAAAATTGAATCGACCTGCGCCATGTCTTTATCACTTGGAATATTAGGATTAATTTGAGTTAATTATTGAAATCTTAAAGTTGTGAGTGGCGCCATCTTGTTACCGTAAATAGCGCCGGGGAAACGCTTCATAAATAACTTTATGGGACCTTCCTTAACCCGTATACCAAATTCGGGGAACATTGAATCGACCTGCGCCATGTCTTTATCACTTGGAATATTAGGATTAATTTGAGTTAATTATTGAAATCTTAAAGTTGTGAGTGGCGCCATCTTGTCACCGTAAATAGCGCCGGGGAAACGCTTCATAAATAACATTATGGGACCTTCCTTAACCCGTATACCAAATTCGGGGAACATTGAATTGACCTGCGCCATGTCTTTATCACTTGGAATATTAGGATTAATTTCAATTAATTATTGAAATCTTAAAGTTGTGAGTGGCGCCATCTTGTCTCCGTAAATAGCGCCGGGAAAACGCTTCATAAATAACATTATGGGACCGTCCTTAACCCATATACCAAATTCGGAAAAAATTGAATCGACCTGCGCCATGTCTTTATCACTTGGAATATTAGGATTAATTTGAGTTAATTATTGAAATCTTAAAGTTGTGAGTGGCGCCATCTTGTTACCGTAAATAGCGCCGGGGAAACGCTTCATAAATAACATTATGGGACCTTCCTTAACCCTTATACCAAATTCGGGGAATATTGAATCGACCTGCGCCATGTCTTTATCACTTGGAATATTAGGATTAATTTCAATTAATTATTGAAATCTTAAAGTTGTGAGTGGCGCCATCTTGTCACCGTAAATAGCGCCGGGGAAACTCTTCATAAATAACATTATGGGTCCCTCCTTGGCCTATATGCAAAATTTGGGGAACATTGAATCGACCTGCGCCATGTCTTTATCACTTGGAATATTAGGATTAATTTCAATTAATTATAGAAATCTTAAAGTTGTGAGTGGTGCCATCTTGTCACCGTAAATAACACGGGGAAACGCTTCATAAAAAACATTATGGGACCCTCCTTGACCCGTTTACCAAATTTGGGGAACATTGAATCGACCTGCGCCATGTCTTTTTCACTTGGAATATCAGGATTCATTTTATTTAATTATTTAAATCTTAAAGTTGTGAGTGGCGCCATCTTGTCACCGTAAATAGCGCCGGGGAAACGCTTCATAAATAACATTATGAGTCCCTCCTTGGCCCATATGCAAAATTTGGGGAACATTGAATCTACCTGCGCCATGTTTTTTTCACTTGGAATATCAGGATTCATTTTATTTAATTATTGAAATCTTAAAGTTGTGAGTGGCGCCATCTTGTCACCGTAAATAGCGCCGGGGAAACGCTTCATAAATAACATTATGGGACCCTCCTTGACCCGTTTACCAAATTTGGGGAACATTGAATCGACCTGCACCATGTCTTTTTCACTTGGAATATCAGGATTCATTTTATTTAATTATTGAAATCTCAAAGTTGTGAGTGGCGCCATCTTGTCACCGTAAATAGCGCCAGGAAAACACTTAATAAATAACATTATGGGTCTTTCCTTGGCCCATATGCAAAATTTGGGGAACATTGAATCGACCTGCGCCATGTCTTTTTCACTTGGAATATCAGGATTCATTTTATTTAATTATTGAAATCTTAAAGTTGTGAGTGGCGCCATCTTGTCTCCGTAAATAGCGCCGAGAAAACGCTTCATAAATAACATTATGGGACCTTCCTTAACCGGTATACCAAATTCGGGGAACATTGAATTGACCTGCGCCATGTCTTTATCACTTGGGATATTAGGATTAATTTCAATTAATTATTAAAATCTTAAAGTTGTGAGTGGCGCCATCTTGTCTCCGTAAATAGCGCCGGGGAAACGCTTCATAAATAACATTATGGGACCCTCCTTGACCCGTTTACCAAACTTGGGGAACATTGAATCGACCTGCGCCATGTCTTTTTCACTTGGAATATCAGAATTCATTTATTTAATTATTGAAATCTGAAAGTTGTGAGTGGCGCCATCTTGTCACCGTATATAGCGCCGGGGAAACGCTTCATAAGTAACATTATGAGTCCCTCCTTGGCCCATATGCAAAATTTGGGGAACATTGAATCGACCTGCGCCATGTCTTTTTCAATTGGAATATCAGGATTCATTTTATTTAATTATTGAAATCTTAAAAGTTGTGAGTGACGCCATCTTGTCACCGTTAATAGCGCCGGGGAAACGCTTGATAAATAACATAATTGGACCCTCCTTGACCCGTTTACCAAATTTGGGGAACATTGAATCGACCTGCGCCATGTCTTTTTCACTTGGAATATCAGGATTCATTTTATTTATATATTTAAATCTGAAAGTTGTGAGTGGCGCCATCTTGTCACCGTAAATAGCGCCGAGGAAACGCTTCATAAATAACATTATGGGTCACTCCTTGGCCTGTATGCAAAATTTGGGGAACATTGAATCGACCTGCGCCATGTCTTTTTCACTTGGAATATCAGGATTCATTTTATTTAATTATTGAAATCTTTAAAGTTGTGAGTGACGCCATCTTGTCACCGTAAATAGCGCCGGGGAAACGCTTCATAAATAACATAATTGGACCCTCCTTGACCCGTTTACCAAATTTGGGGAACATTGAATCGACCTGCGCCATGTCTTTTTCACTTGGAATATCAGGATTCATTTTATTTAATTATTGAAATCTCAAAGTTGTGAGTGGCGCCATCTTGTCACCGTAAATAGCGCTGGGGAAACACTTCATAAATAACATTATGGGTCCCTCCTTGGCCTATATGCAAAATTTGGGGAACATTGAATCGACCTGCGCCATGTCTTTATCACTTGGAATATTAGGATTAATTTCAATTAATTATAGAAATCTTAAAGTTGTGAGTGGCGCCATCTTGTCTCCGTAAATAGCGCCGGGGAAACGCTTCATAAATAACATTATGGGTCCCTCCTTGACCCGTTTACCAAATTTGGGGAACATTGAATCGACCTGCGCCATGTCTTTTTCACTTGGAATATCAGGATTCATTTTATTTAATTATTGAAATCTCAAAGTTGTGAGTGGCGCCATCTTGCCACCCTAAATAGCGCCAGGAAAACGCTTCATAAATAACATTATGGGACCTTCCTTAACATGTATACCAAATTCGGGGAACATTGAATCGACCTGCGCCATGTCTTTATCACTTGGAATAATAGGATTAATTTGAGTTAATTATTGAAATCTTAAAGTTGTGAGTGGCGCCATCTTGTCTCCGTAAATAGCGCCGGGAAAACGCTTCATAAATAACATTATGGGACCGTCCTTAACCCATATACCAAATTCGGAAAAAATTGAATCGACCTGCGCCATGTCTTTATCACTTGGAATATTAGGATTAATTTCAATTAATTATTGAAATCTTAAAGTTGTGAGTGGCGCCATCTTGTCTCCGTAAATAGCGCCGGGAAAACGCTTCATAAATAACATTATGGGACCGTCCTTAACCCATATACCAAATTCGGAAAAAATTGAATCGACCTGCGCCATGTCTTTATCACTTGGAATATTAGGATTAATTTGAGTTAATTATTGAAATCTTAAAGTTGTGAGTGGCGCCATCTTGTTACCGTAAATAGCGCCGGGGAAACGCTTCATAAATAACATTATGGGACCTTCTTTAACCCGTATACCAAATTCGGGGAATATTGAATCGACCTGCGCCATGTCTTTATCACTTGGAATATTAGGATTAATTTCAATTAATTATTGAAATCTTGAAGTTGTGAGTGGCGCCATCTTGTCACCGTAAATAGCGCCGGGGAAACACTTCATAAATAACATTATGGGTCCCTCCTTGGCCTATATGCAAAATTTGGGGAACATTGAATCGACCTGCGCCATGTCTTTATCACTTGGAATATTAGGATTAATTTCAATTAATTATAGAAATCTTAAAGTTGTGAGTGGCGCCATCTTGTCACCGTAAATAGCGCCGGGGAAACGCTTCATAAAAAACATTATGGGACCCTCCTTGACCCGTTTACCAAATTTGGGGAACATTGAATCGACCTGCGCCATGTCTTTTTCACTTGGAATATCAGGATTCATTTTATTTAATTATTGAAATCTCAAAGTTGTGAGTGGCGCCATCTTGTCACCGTAAATAGCGCCGGGGAAACACTTCATAAATAACATTATGGGTCCCTCCTTGGCCTATATGCAAAATTTGGGGAACATTGAATCGACCTGCGCCATGTCTTTATCACTTGGAATATTAGGATTAATTTCAATTAATTATAGAAATCTTAAAGTTGTGAGTGGCGCCATCTTGTCACCGTAAATAGCGCCGGGGAAACGCTTCATAAAAAACATTATGGGACCCTCCTTGACCCGTTTACCAAATTTGGGGAACATTGAATCGACCTGCGCCATGTCTTTTTCACTTGGAATATCAGGATTCATTTTATTTAATTATTGAAATCTTTAAAGTTGTGAGTGACGCCATCTTGTCACCGTAAATAGCGCCGGGCAAACGCTTGATAAATAACATAATTGGACCCTCCTTGACCCGTTTACCAAATTTGGGGAACATTGAATCGACCTGCGCCATGTCTTTTTCACTTGGAATATCAGGATTCATTTTATTTAATTATTGAAATCTCAAAGTTGTGAGTGGCGCCATCTTGTAACCGTAAATAGCGCCGGGGAAACACTTCAAAAATAACATTATGGGTCCCTCCTTGGCCTATATGCAAAATTTGGGGAACATTGAATCGACCTGCGCCATGTCTTTATCACTTGGAATATTAGGATTAATTTCAATTAATTATAGAAATCTTAAAGTTGTGAGTGGCGCCATCTTGTCACCGTAAATAGCGCCGGGGAAACGCTTCATAAAAAACATTATGGGACCCTCCTTGACCCGTTTACCAAATTTGGGGAACATTGAATCGACCTGCGCCATGTCTTTTTCACTTGGAATATCAGGATTCATTTTATTTAATTATTGAAATCTTAAAAGTTGTGAGTGACGCCATCTTGTCACCGTAAATAGCGCCGGGGAAACGCTTGATAAATAACATAATTGGACCCTCCTTGACCCGTTTACCAAATTTGGGGAACATTGAATTGACCTGCGCCATGTCTTTTTCACTTGGAATATCAGGATTCATTTTATTTAATTATTTAAATCTTAAAGTTGTGAGTGGCGCCATCTTGTCACCGTAAATAGCGCTGGGGAAACGCTTCATAAATAACATTATGGGACCATCCTTGACCCGTATGCAAAATTTGGGGAACATTGAATCGACCTGCGCCATGTCTTTTTCACTTAGAATATCAGAATTCATTTTATTTAATTATTTAAATCTGAAAGTTGTGAGTGGCGCCATCTTGTCACCGTAAATAGCGCCGGGGAAACACTTCATAAATAACATAATGGGACCCTCCTTGACCCGTATGCAAAATTTGGGGAACATTGAATCGACCTGCGCAATGTCTTTTTCACTTGGAATATCAGGATTCATTTTATTTAATTATTTAAATCTGAAAGTTGTGAGTGGCGCCATCTTGTCACCGTAAATAGCGCCGGGAAAACGCTTCATAAATAACATAATGGGACCCTCCTCGACCCGTATGCAAAATTTGGGGAACATTGAATCGACCTGCGCCATGTCTTTTTCACTTGGAATATCAGGATTCATTTTATTTAATTATTTAAATCTGAAAGTTGTGAGTGGCGCCATCTTGTCACCGTAAATAGCGCCGGGGAAACGCTTCATAAATAACATTATGGGTCTTTCCTTGGCCTGTATGCAAAATTTGGGGAACATTGAATCGACCTGCATTTTATTTAATTATTGAAATCTTAAAAGTTGTGAGTGACGCCATCTTGTCACCGTAAATAGCGCCGGGCAAACGCTTGATAAATAACATAATTGGACCCTCCTTGACCCGTTTACCAAATTTGGGGAACATTGAATCGACCTGCGCCATGTCTTTTTCACTTGGAATATCAGGATTCATTTTATTTAATTATTGAAATCTCAAAGTTGTGAGTGGCGCCATCTTGTCACCGTAAATAGCGCCGGGGAAACACTTCATAAATAACATTATGGGTCCCTCCTTGGCCTATATGCAAAATTTGGGGAACATTGAATCGACCTGCGCCATGTCTTTATCACTTGGAATATTAGGATTAATTTCAATTAATTATAGAAATCTTAAAGTTGTGAGTGGCGCCATCTTGTCACCGTAAATAGCGCCGGGGAAACGCTTCATAAAAAACATTATGGGACCCTCCTTGACCCGTTTACCAAATTTGGGGAACATTGAATCGACCTGCGCCATGTCTTTTTCACTTGGAATATCAGGATTCATTTTATTTAATTATTGAAATCTTTAAAGTTGTGAGTGACGCCATCTTGTCACCGTAAATAGCGCCGGGCAAACGCTTGATAAATAACATAATTGGACCCTCCTTGACCCGTTTACCAAATTTGGGGAACATTGAATCGACCTGCGCCATGTCTTTTTCACTTGGAATATCAGGATTCATTTTATTTAATTATTGAAATCTCAAAGTTGTGAGTGGCGCCATCTTGTAACCGTAAATAGCGCCGGGGAAACACTTCAAAAATAACATTATGGGTCCCTCCTTGGCCTATATGCAAAATTTGGGGAACATTGAATCGACCTGCGCCATGTCTTTATCACTTGGAATATTAGGATTAATTTCAATTAATTATAGAAATCTTAAAGTTGTGAGTGGCGCCATCTTGTCACCGTAAATAGCGCCGGGGAAACGCTTCATAAAAAACATTATGGGACCCTCCTTGACCCGTTTACCAAATTTGGGGAACATTGAATCGACCTGCGCCATGTCTTTTTCACTTGGAATATCAGGATTCATTTTATTTAATTATTGAAATCTTAAAAGTTGTGAGTGACGCCATCTTGTCACCGTAAATAGCGCCGGGGAAACGCTTGATAAATAACATAATTGGACCCTCCTTGACCCGTTTACCAAATTTGGGGAACATTGAATTGACCTGCGCCATGTCTTTTTCACTTGGAATATCAGGATTCATTTTATTTAATTATTTAAATCTTAAAGTTGTGAGTGGCGCCATCTTGTCACCGTAAATAGCGCTGGGGAAACGCTTCATAAATAACATTATGGGACCATCCTTGACCCGTATGCAAAATTTGGGGAACATTGAATCGACCTGCGCCATGTCTTTTTCACTTAGAATATCAGAATTCATTTTATTTAATTATTTAAATCTGAAAGTTGTGAGTGGCGCCATCTTGTCACCGTAAATAGCGCCGGGGAAACACTTCATAAATAACATAATGGGACCCTCCTTGACCCGTATGCAAAATTTGGGGAACATTGAATCGACCTGCGCAATGTCTTTTTCACTTGGAATATCAGGATTCATTTTATTTAATTATTTAAATCTGAAAGTTGTGAGTGGCGCCATCTTGTCACCGTAAATAGCGCCGGGAAAACGCTTCATAAATAACATAATGGGACCCTCCTCGACCCGTATGCAAAATTTGGGGAACATTGAATCGACCTGCGCCATGTCTTTTTCACTTGGAATATCAGGATTCATTTTATTTAATTATTTAAATCTGAAAGTTGTGAGTGGCGCCATCTTGTCACCGTAAATAGCGCCGGGGAAACGCTTCATAAATAACATTATGGGTCTTTCCTTGGCCTGTATGCAAAATTTGGGGAACATTGAATCGACCTGCATTTTATTTAATTATTGAAATCTTAAAAGTTGTGAGTGACGCCATCTTGTCACCGTAAATAGCGCCGGGCAAACGCTTGATAAATAACATAATTGGACCCTCCTTGACCCGTTTACCAAATTTGGGGAACATTGAATCGACCTGCGCCATGTCTTTTTCACTTGGAATATCAGGATTCATTTTATTTAATTATTGAAATCTCAAAGTTGTGAGTGGCGCCATCTTGTCACCGTAAATAGCGCCGGGGAAACACTTCATAAATAACATTATGGGTCCCTCCTTGGCCTATATGCAAAATTTGGGGAACATTGAATCGACCTGCGCCATGTCTTTATCACTTGGAATATTAGGATTAATTTCAATTAATTATAGAAATCTTAAAGTTGTGAGTGGCGCCATCTTGTCACCGTAAATAGCGCCGGGGAAACGCTTCATAAAAAACATTATGGGACCCTCCTTGACCCGTTTACCAAATTTGGGGAACATTGAATCGACCTGCGCCATGTCTTTTTCACTTGGAATATCAGGATTCATTTTATTTAATTATTGAAATCTTAAAAGTTGTGAGTGACGCCATCTTGTCACCGTAAATAGCGCCGGGGAAACGCTTGATAAATAACATAATTGGACCCTCCTTGACCCGTTTACCAAATTTGGGGAACATTGAATTGACCTGCGCCATGTCTTTTTCACTTGGAATATCAGGATTCATTTTATTTAATTATTTAAATCTTAAAGTTGTGAGTGGCGCCATCTTGTCACCGTAAATAGCGCCGGGGAAACGCTTCATAAATAACATTATGGGACCATCCTTGACCCGTATGCAAAATTTGGGGAACATTGAATCGACCTGCGCCATGTCTTTTTCACTTAGAATATCAGGATTCATTTTATTTAATTATTTAAATCTGAAAGTTGTGAGTGGCGCCATCTTGTCACCGTAAATAGCGCCGGGGAAACACTTCATAAATAACATAATGGGACCCTCCTTGACCCGTATGCAAAATTTGGGGAACATTGAATCGACCTGCGCAATGTCTTTTTCACTTGGAATATCAGGATTCATTTTATTTAATTATTTAAATCTGAAAGTTGTGAGTGGCGCCATCTTGTCACCGTAAATAGCGCCGGGGAAACGCTTCATAAATAACATTATGGGTCTCTCCTTGGCCTGTATGCAAAATTTGGGGAACATTGAATCGACCTGCGCCATGTCTTTTTCACTTGGAATATCAGGATTCATTTTATTTAATTATTTAAATCTTAAAGTTGTGAGTGGCGCCATCTTGTCACCGTAAATAGCGCCGGGGAAACGCTTCATAAATGACATTATGGGACCCTCCTTGACCTGTATACCAAATTTGGTGAACATTGAATCGACCTGCACTTGTTTTTTTACCCCTTGTTTAAATTATATTTTGGTTTTTATTATTATTATAATTTCCTTTCACATATTATGGCACAAAATTCAGCTCGGTCATATTTGGAACATAATTTTGGAAATCTGACATGTTGACATAATTTACTACAAATTTAGGAAAAAATTTGAATAATGAACTGTGAATAGTGAATAAGTAACAAAGTTCACACACATAATCAGCAGACACATTGTATGTGCACACATGTCAGCTAATGGAGCAGATCTCGCTTTCCTGCTCAAAAGGAACTAGAGCTGTAACATCTCCGATACCACCTGCAATTGCTCCAGTTACTCTGGCAAATCCAAACAACCCCCGGAAGAGTTGTGCTAAGAAATCAAAACTCCTGCGAAATGTTTCTTGTATTTTGCCCCAAGTGTCATAGCGTCGAGCTTCGTTGGCCCTTATTCGCCACTTGCTCCGGAATAGACCACCATAATCATAGGTTCTCATGTGGGCCACTACCCTGTATGTGCTGTCCTGGATCTTGACTTTGGTGTTGGTCATTGTGCCATTCTGGAAGATCATCTGCTTCAAGTTCATGAACCCCACACCAACAAACTCGCGCTCTGAAGGGTCGTCATTGGCCCGTAGCCATTGCTTCAAACACTCGTGTGCAGTCTCGTTATCAAACCTGGACACTTTATTACGGATGGACATCCTGAAAAAACCATCAGCACAATTAGCATCGCCTTACATGAGACTGTGCATAAAGAAACTTCCTTTTTTTTAATAAAAAAAGAAAGAAAAAGAATACCGATATGTAACCTTTTGCATGGTCTCTCGAGGTGTCATATACCTTAAATATTTCATCTGCAGCTATTAGATTTTGAATTGAATTTAGATTTAGATTCACTTTCAAATGGCACAGAAATTTATGTTGGGGAAATTTGAATGTGTGTTTACTTAGTTACTTATTCACAGTTCATTATTCAGATTTTTTTCTAAATTTATAGAAGATGATGTCAACATATCAGATTCCCCAAAACAAGTGCAGGTCAATTCAAAGAGTTAAAAGTAAAGCGTTTTTCTGGTGCAATGGACGGTCACAAGATGGCGCCACTCACAATTTTTATAATTAGATTAACCAAATTATAATATTAGAGGTGAAAAATAACTTGCACAGGTCAATATAAAGGTTACCAAATTTTGTATATAAGTTGAAAAGGGTCCCATTGTGTCATTTGTAGTGTTTTCTCAGCATGATGTACCTCATTGATTCAGACCTTGCTGTCGGTGTGAAGTATTTTAGAAGTGTTTTCTGTAACCCAAGTCTGTGAATTCAGTTTCTACATGTACCTTTCTAAGTCTGAAGTAATTAATTCTTGTCCCATTTTCACAATCCTGTTTCTTTCAATGTCAAGCCAATCAAATTAGTTTGCCACACATGAAATAGCCCAAACTCGTCATATCACATGCATGATGTGGCTATAATATTGCACAGTAGGTGTATCAATATTTGATAAAAAGTAAAAACAAACAATAAAATGCATAGCAATGTACACTTACACTGAAGGTCTTCTTTATGAAGCTCAAGTGGCAGTCCTGATTGAAGTAAGTAGATGAAAATTTACATTCTATAGCAAGCACATAAATAATTAATGAATTTCGGTTTCAGTTTCACTTTCCTGGAATTGCACAATGAGCAAATCATTGAAATATAGAGACTATCGCAAAAAAGCATGGGTTGAGCCCGATTAGAATCAAAGCAATTATTAAACAAAAGCCAATGCGCTGTGATCATTTCTTTTTTGTAATGTTTTCAAAATTTCGTCATTAGCAATCATTTAAATCCTTGGCAGCCAGCCTTGACAACCGACGGCTATTAGATTAAAAAAAAATCATAAATGAAGATTTGGAGCCCAATGGAAAACAGATATAATTGGTCCCCTAAAAATACACCTTCCCTGCTTATAGTAAAGTTCTCCGACCAGTAGTTTCAAGAGATCAAAGTTGATAAGACAGAATGACCTCAGTTTTGCAACATTTGTCCAATTACCTGTATTATTAAAGCCCAGATTAAAAAAACAAACAAAAGGCTTTTTTTTTATATAAAACTAGGTGTTTTTATTCTGTTCGCCCTCCAGATGAATATAAATTGATAAAAATGGTTACATATATGTATAAAACAGAAAGACAGTATACCAGTCATCCAAAGCAACAAGGCCTCGATTAACAATGAGAACACCATACACTTAAGTCTAAAGAGTTAAAAGCATCTGACGTAAAATGGCAGTTTATTTTTTTCTCCATTCCCGAGAGTTTTGATTCAGTTGTCTCTGACTCTTAATGTTATCATTTCCCCTTATATATATGGCTTTGTGGATAAGTTTAAGATCAACAAGAAATGGATAAATTTGGAATGCTTTGCCAAAGTTTCAGATTCTTGGAAAACTGAAATGTAACAGGCCATCTTATTATTTTACAGTGAAATCATTATGTAACCCCAGACACTTATTATCACTGGTACACTATCTCGGCAGGATGAATTCCACAGTGTGGACAACAAAAATTTAATATAATAAATAAAACTGGCAGTGTCAAACTGTCAAAGCAATTGTTCATTTTAAAACTTGGCAGTGGCTTCTGAACCTCCCCAAAATTAATGCCCAACCAAAATAAATTAAATTATAACCCTCCTACCCCCCAAATTTTGTTTTAGATAAACTTTTCCACCATGATCTGCCAAAACCAGACTTGCTTTTTGTGGCATTCAACACCTTCAACTTTCTATGAAATGATATTTTATGAATTGTCATTTGAATGAATATGTACTGTTCAAACATTTCTAAGTTTGCTGCCTGTCTATTGGATTTTGAGTTTTGAGCAAAGTTCTTCTATACAGTGCATATACTTTTTTTTTTTTTGGATTTTTTAAAACTTTTTTACAGTTTCATATGTACACTAAAATCTAACCCATTGAAATTGGCAATGCTACTTTCACAATTTAAAAAGTTCATACATTCATCAAGTGCTTCACCTTGCACAACAAAGATTAAAATACAGACATTCCTACTTTCAGCTCCTTTGAAACAATAGCAACTTTCAATAATTATAAAATTAATAAATATTGTTTCGGGTTAAATTAAAAAAAAAAAAAAGATTCCAATTAAGGAATCAATTTTAAAATATATCTAACAAATCAGTTTAGTTCAGACACTATTTCTTCTTCTTAATGCTTTTGTTTCAAAGAATCCACATTTATGACTTAGTATTTACACATTTTGAATCATACAGCTTTCACAACTCTGATCACATTCACGTCAACTCATATTTCGTTACAATCTCCTTCAAAGTGTTGATCTCACATGAGGAAACATCACTCAATGGGTCACATTCAATGTATTTTCTCACCAAGGTCAACACTTAGGTGTGCCACATCTGAGAGCAAAGTCAGGTTAAAGGTCACCTGACGATGCTCTACCTTGGAGCACCATATTGATTGTGTGAAATGGAAGCACTTTATAAAGGCACAACCAAATCTATTCATACTTTCTGCAGATTTTCTTTTTGTCCATCATATTGCATCCACTCAAACTGCCAAGTTTGAATTCTGGCCCTGCATTGGTTTTGCACTTATCTCAACTTCATAGACTCTTGCATGTCAATATCGATTATAGAATCCAGTATAGAATTTGAATCAGCACATCAACTGTAAAAATGTTGAGCGATTGTCACATGATAGGTTTACTTGCATAACTCCATTGGTGACTCATGAATGTCAATCCGTTCCATGGGCACTCACACATGATAAAAGTCAAACACAAACTCAACTATCGTCCACTGATATTAGTTGGTTTCATACAAGCATACCTCCTGGAAGTGTGGCTGGCGGGCATATCAACGATACCTCTTGAAACCTGAAACAAAAGAATGATGCCAGTAAATATCATGTCACAATCAAGGGTACCATCAAAATAGTCTCTATTATGCAGGATGTCAAAACAAAAAAATTGCCAAACAAGATTAATACATCCAAGGTCTTGTGGTTAAAGAAGCTTGCAGACTTACTTTTCTTGCTTATATTTCTCCCGGATGGCTTGTTGTGGGAAGCCTGGTGCATTGATGTATGTCTGGTGCAACTCCTGCAAGCACTGCTCAAAGTCAGATGGCTGGTACCCAGTGGACTCTGACAGACTGCGGGGCCACGCCTCCAGACCCAGGGTGTGTCGAGACAAAAATATACACGATGCAGCAATTATGCTTGGAGTATGGTTCAGATATGTTTCTGCCTCAATGAGGGTCAACTCTGCCAAGTACATGGACAGGCACTTTGTCTGTTCATCTGCCGAGGAGTCTTTGAGAAACTTCTCACAAAAGAGGTTGATGGTTGGTACAGCAACATCAAATGAAAGTACTTTGAGAATCAAGTGCTCCATACGTAACACCTACAAAGACAAAATATCATAGCTGCTCAATGGTCTATTTACAATTGATAAGCTGTGCATAAGTAAGTGACTATATATAAAAAAAATTCAAACAAATTGAAGTTGTGTATACAGAGTCTGGATTTGTGCGGCCCATTGGATCAATATTAGTTTGGGTGATGGTGCAAGGATATAGTTGTATTTATTTACCTGTTTCGCTGTATATGTATCATCTGTTATGTAGACAAATTCGCCAACCTCTGGAGGATAGATTTCTTCATATTTGCTACAAATATATAATCAGTCAAAACATCTCAAAACAAGATTGAAATAAATCAGACAATAATCAACTTACTTTTAGAAGGCAACTAATATTTTTTTAAAGGCACTAGTTAAATGTTGATCTTAGCAAAGGGTAAACAAACCTAAGTTGGCAGTTTTAATCAAGAATGTGTGTCATTTGAAAATATATGTCTGAAGAAGACTTAGAACTGATTATGCTTGATTTCACTGTGGAAATGAAAAGATGCAGAAAAGTTTTAAAGTTAGATGATTCTACTTACGCAGCCAGGAATGTGGCAGCAGCTCCAACTAATTGCAGTTTTCCTCTCAGTACAGACATCTGTGAGAGGAACCTATCGATGTAATTAACTGCAAGAAATATGGTTTCCCGGTGAAGTTTGTATTCCTCTGCCACCTCAATCAGCCAATCAATGAGTATACATCTCATGCTTGGGGTGATATCTGGTTGTTTTCTTATATAACTTGGTTTTGGCCTGTGCTTGAGCTAAAAAGATACATGCATATATTTTACAAAAAATGCTACAAATACTGGGTCTCTTGATAATCAAGAGGAAAATCCTGCACTTTTAATTTAACTTTCACCCTGAAGTTATATAAATAAATCCAAGTTATTTCTTTCCATCAACTCACCTCTGCTTGTCTGATGTACTGGTAGATTTCATCTGAATATTCTTGAACACTGAGGAGTTTGTCTAATCTAGATTCTGATGTTTCTTCTGTCAAACGACTTGTGTCCATAGATTGATCGAGAATCATAGGTGAAGCTGCAAAAACATAAAAAATAATGTAAATTAAAAAATCACAAAGGTCAATTTTGCAAATATGTTAATATGTGAAAAGAACTTGACCCCATAATGACCTAAGGTCATTCAATGGAATGTTTTTTTTTACCAGGCCAGACATTCTATTCATGTCTGATGTTGAATTCTATATATTTATATATATATATTTTTTAAAACTTCCATTTTTAAACAGATGAATTGCTCATATTTTTAATACTTGGCATGAAAATTACAAAATGAAGGAGTGATTTCAGAACTATAATTTCTTTTTCTCATTATTCCACGTCGGGGAAATGTTTGGGGTGTAACTGTCTGAATTTGATTTCGTTTTACAAAAGTCAGATGCAGCTTAATAAAGTTAGTAGACTGTGCTTTAATGAAAGAAATTCACCAAAAATCATTTATATAAGTAATCTCAAACAAAATTTCTCCCAAACCACTCCCACCAGTCAAGGTCATTGTTTTAGAGATACTTGCCTGCACAGGGACTGTCTTGTATTTCAATGACATCATGAATTGGTGGTAACTGGCCGAGTTGTGCAACACTTGGGTGCAATTGTAGACCTCTTGATTGTTGAGGAATGCCGGAGAAAGGATTTGAAGTTTTTGTATTTGACGTTTCGTCGTCGATGTGGATTGAGAAAGGCTGTCCTGTGCCGGGAAAGGCGAAGGCGGGCTGCTGTCCAAACGTCTTCTGAGAAGCATTTTCTTGACTGGAAAAACCTTCTTGCGCACCTTGCTGTAATGAAAACACAAATAAAACATATTACATATATATTTTAAGGTGTATTCAATGATGCAAATCTTTCATAAAACGTGTGTAAAGATAATGAAATTCAAAAAATTTGAACGTGCAACAAAAGATGGCCGCCAAAAAACCAAGCCAGATGGTCTCCTTTCACTTACCTGTTTTGCCGCCCGAAATGGTTGGACTCTAGTGTTGCTGGATATCACTCCTAGAGCTGCACGCTTTGTGGCAGGCTGTTTTACTAGCATATCTGTGTTTTTAGTCTTTCTCAGAGCAGCATTACCGGCATTTTCAGAGCCTTCCTGGAAGATTTGGAAGCCGAGTGCAGACATGTTGCAACGGATTTCACTGTGTCACTTGAGTGATAGCAAGAAAAATCTTATAACCACATGAAAATGATGGTTTGTGTAAATAAAAAGTTCGGCAAATTAGAATCCTTCAACTCAATAATCGTTGTGCTTTGTCTTGTTCAGATATGAGAGCCAAAAGACCCTCAAATGTAAAATTCAATAAAACACGTCTGGTATGTCCAAAGCTCAGTGAAGCACTGGTGAAATCGTTGAATGTCCCGCGAGCTATTGAATTGGCCAATCAAAGAATAGCATTCGGGCACGTGACATGAAAACAACAACAGCCGCCTCGTTTTCGATCCACTTGGTTCACCGCGGGAAAATTCAAGTGGAAAAGTTTACATGTGATATTTTGATATTGACATCGCTTTGAAAGACTATCAAGCTTATATATTTGAAAATATGATAGATTATTCGACAAAATTGTCTCACTGCGTAAATTTAACATAGAGAATATAGTTTTTGCGGGAAATTGTCGATTGAGCGGGTCACGTGACATATTCGACGGATGTAAACAAAACCACGTGTATCAACTTGTACACAAATCAGGGGGCGTGGTCATTGATAACTTGCTTTTCACAAAGAATCGTTTTATCATATTTTTTACACTTTTGTTGGTACTATTTCAGTCATGTTTACAATGCCATCACATCATCATACACAGATAATGATAAATGGGGAATAGTTTAATGCCGATAACATTGTCCATGGTCCGGACATTTGCCCGGACAAGTTCGTTTGTTTCGGAACTCAGGATAAATGGCGTTTGATGGGTTCACTCAGACATGGAGTGTGGGTATTTTTTTTTTTTTTTTCTTCTTCTTCTTCTTTTTCTCGTCTTATCTCAGTCTCCCTAATTATTTAGTATTACATGGTATATATAATTCCATATAATGAAAAAATTACATTCCCTGTCAAACACATTTAGGACCATAACAAAAAGTTCGATTATAAAGGTACCATGATTTCCCAGACCCCCCACTCAGGACCCCCCAACTTCATGCGCTTTATTTAAAATATGTTGTACATTACACTTTAAATAAAATCGTTTGACTCCAGAATGGAAGGAGGATGAACTGTCATTATGTGTTGATATTACGTCTGATGCCCCCCACAAATTGCAATTCTAATTGTTCAATTCAGACATCCTGTTTTGTTATTGCAGATAGTGCAATTGAAAGTCAACTACAGGCATCTACTGGCATTTAATTAAAGCAATAAGCAGGAAACATCATACTGCCGTGTTAACCTTTAAATAGCCAGGTTTCTTTAAAAAAAAATAATTAAGGGCAAAATAGGCTGATTCTTATCAAGATAAGCCAATTCTCATCAGTCTCTATGGAACTTCAGATTTGTTCAACATAAAATACAAAATGCCATATATATATATTTAGTTTCTTTTATTATTTTTCACTTTTTATTTTGTTATTACACCAATCTATTTTTTTTTATTTTTTAGATTTTAAAAAATGTTGGAAATAGAATTTGATTAAATTTTTTAAATAAAACTCATTACAATTTTTGTCAAACGTTTATCAATTATTAACAAAAACACATGTTTAATATATTTATTATATTTATTTAACAGGTTTCAGGTGGATCACATATCTTTTTACTAAAGGTAAACAGTACAGATTTTTTGCATATATTCTGAAGCATTTATAGTTATGGTTTATCACAGCAGCACCTAAAATGTAATTTTTTATTATTGTAAGCCTTTGTTTTTAACAATGCAAATTTTGAAATTAATTTGTAAATAGTGTGACGGATATAGGCAGTGACAACTGAATTGCAAAATATTTTTCATCTGATGAAATACTGTAAACATAATCAAAACTCAAAAAATTATACATATTAATTAAAAATGGCTAACTAGGAAATAATATGTGTAAAAAGCAGCACTCAAGACTATTTGTCCATAATTTTCACTGCACAACTGGGCTATGATACCACCTGGTGTGTTATAATCTGTTATGCACTGGATTCATTTTTTTGTAGACAAGCAAGCTTGGCTCATCATAGTAACAAACTAATCGACATGTCATTTCTATTCAATCAGTTTATGACACCCATAACTGTCTTTCTATTTATCTCAAGATTCCGAAATTTACATTTGTTTCTACAATATGAAAGTATTCCCTTCAAGGAATATAGAATCTTAGTCAATATATCAGCTGCCAAGTCTACAAACTTATCCCAGCATGCATATACTCAACACAAGAGACACCTGGTGGATCACAAATGTTGAAACTCAAGCAGTGAGAATTATCCATTTAAGCACAATATCAGAGACATTTAACACAGAGATTGGAAACAGGAAAAGTTCTGCATTATTGTTCAGGCGTCACCACAGAAAACACTACATGTAGACCTATAACACGGACCTGGATCCAGATTCACTGACTCGCAGACTTGTATAAATGTCTTTTTTGCAAGAAATTGTTACGGGACCTACCGGTACTTACATTTCACATATCTATGTTAATCATACGTCAATGACATCAAGAATGGAAGAATTTGCGTAATAAATGCAAAACTATTTATCGCTGATCCACAACAGTTGTATGTCTGAGTTGGATGCTGACACCTTGTGGCAGACCTGCTCTTTCCAATATCTGTTTAAATATCTCTGACAATATGAACAGTTGATATCGTGGAATATATTGAAGGGTAACCTAAATTGCCTGCTCAGGTTCATGTCATTGAACAACTTTTCAAGACTTTCTTGCCTTTGCCTTTGTTGAAAAATAATAAATATTGAACATCAGATTAACATAAATGGATATAAGTACCCCAAAAGTTTAATTTTGAGTTGTAAACTCAGCCTAGACCTGTTTTTGTAAGAAATTGGCACTAGGAGCAATTTTCATAACTGATCATACATTTTGATCAAATTATTGATTCAAAATACCCATTAATATATATTTTATTTGCTTGTAATATTTATGCAGAAAAATTTCCTGATAATCAACATATGTTTGAAATGTGCAAATCCTTCCTCTATTTAGTCAAACTCTTTACCTCTGGAACATAAAAAATGTTTAAGATAACAAAAATATATCATGACTGCGTAATATGCAAAATGATGATAAACTTTTAATGATACATCCTTTTTATTTTATTGACCTATCTAACAATTGATATATTTATATCATAATTTCATAATAATTATACAAACGTTATTTTGGTCAGTTGTCAGAGTAAAGGTTCCAGAAATAAAATGATGCCAGTTATATAATTAACCCAGTTAATTGACCATACCAGAAATGGAACTGAACCAAAAATGTAACCAGTCCAGTTATGCAACAGGCCCATTCATGTAAAATCCAGTTAAGTAACAGGTCTATTTCTGACTAAATAATGGAATTTGGAGATATCTCAAATAGATGTGAATACATGTGATGATATATAATATAAATTGTCTTGCATCACTTGTGTGCACAATAAATCCAAAACTCTTATGTATGATAATGTATTGTTCTCTGCACAGAAGATCAGATTGAACTACATTAAATCAAAACTCAAGACTATCTATATTCTAAATATAAGGGGGCTTTTGCAGATTCCAGTATTTCAACCAAGTGAGCACCACAACAGAAATACAGGGTGGGAACTGCATGTACTTATTGATGTCTTTTTGAACTTGAGATAGTTCTTCATGTCCTTGCTGATAAACCTGCAAGCGAAAGACTGTCCAAAACATTCTGGGTGATGAGCTATTCAGTTTGTACTGGATGACATCTGTAAACACACTTACACTTGTTACCTTAGTTCTTACTGTGTGTCCCTGCTAGTTACTTTATGATATACATGTACTTGCCTTGCTACTTACTTTGTTCTTTTTACATTGATCATACCAGTGTGCTCCCCATCACCCAGGTACATCAGGCAAGTATCAGGTATATATCCAGTATAAAGCCACATTTTGATAATTTCATATTTCCTGTCTGTCAGTTCTAATCTTCACATCTACACTCTTCAATGGCTAAATCCCATACCAAGTGGTAAGCGCCGATTCAATCAAGATTATATATATATATATATATATATATATATATATATATATATATATATATATATATATATATATATATATATATATATATATATATATATATATATATATATATATATATATATATATATATATATATATATATATATATATATATATATATATATATATATATATATATATATATATATATATATATATATATACATACATACATACATATACATATACATATATATATATCAGTAAACATACAATGACAAAGCTAAATCAGCCCTATTATGATTTCATAGCACATTCCTGGTAAATATAAATCTTAGAGAACCTCACTTGTGACTAGAATTTCCACCACAATCATGTTTTTTGTAGAAAACTCTCTTTTAAGACTGATTTTTCAATCATCTATTGTATTTTTGGGGCAAAGTACTTGAGTCAAATATTATTCTTAAATACATTTTTTTGTATTCCAACCACACATCTATGTGATACAAAACTATTCTTGACAGAGTTTCCATCAGGGACCCAGGCAGCATAAAAAGGTCCAAGTGGGATGGTAACTGTCAAAACCATTCAATAAAATGGCAAAAATTCGATCGTTCTTTAAAATTAACAATCTATCTCTGAAAATGCAATTTTAATGTTTAAAATAATGATGACATGTGGAACACTTATTGTGTACTTTATTTGGCATGAAAAAGTTTGCACACGTGGATAAAAGACACCCAGTTGTTACCGAATGGGAACAAAAAGAGTGAGAACATAGTCAATACGTTGCTGACAGACTTAAATACTACATATGAAGACACCAGTATTTTTGCTTTCACTTCTTTTCTTCTAGTTATTGCAAGTCAATGGAAGCTGTGATATATGTATTTTTTCTGATTTAATATGCACCTTTTTTACTCTTTTTACTTTTGGTTTATGCTGATTTTATAAATTATGCAATATTCTAATGATTGGAAAGTGATTAAAATTAATTTGTAAAGCAGTCTTTTTTTAAAGCACAGTAACCCCCAAAACTATGAATTAAATAATATCTAAAGAAAATTAAATGTTTTTTAACAAAAATTATTTACAACCCAAGTTGAGAAAAAAATGTAGTCATTTTATAAGTATTACCTTAATTGAAATAAATCTTTTAAATATATCATGACGGATGATTGTTTTACTTGAAATAATGTTCTATATATAGCCAAGAGTTTTTTATTCAAAAATTTCAATTCTTGAATTGTGTATTATGAAAAGAATATCAGAGCAGTAATTATCAAGGAGGTTGGATTAAAGCTCAAAATTAGTCATGAGAAAAAAGTATTCCATGAAATAAACAAGTTGTTTGCATATATATCATGATATAACTGCTTTATTAGAAATATAAGGCAGTTAAATCATGATATTTATGCAAACAACTTCACACAATTTTTTAGATTTGTTATGCATAGTAACTGTTATTTCGAGTGATTACATCTTACCACTCTTGAATTTTTAGTGAATATATATAGCAAATGTTTTTGTTTGCAGTACATAAGCTCCTACAAATACCAGCTAAAATTAGAAACAAATATTTCATCCTACAATTCTCAACTACATGGGCTTTCAGATACAAAAAAGGCCACACATCACTTGAATCTTCTTCTTCTTTTTTATTTTTTTGGTCTTTCGTTTCAGAAAAAAACTCCAAGCTAAGGTTTCACAGCAGCAAAGATACCCCAACTTGTGCAATGTTTGAGTCCTGTAAGCACTTGGACCAATCTACCAACATGCATTGGATTGTGGCACCATCTCGCACTCTCAACCAGATCTAACATATTCTGGTCTAAATATGAGCTGTTATTTAATGCACCATAAATATCACTATGATGCCACATATCTCACTACCATGACTACCACAAACAAAACACTGGAAACTTTTGCATTTAAATTATGTTGCAGACGCTTGGTTACCTTCTTCCTGTCATGGGCAACAGAAATTGATAAATAAATAATTCATGCTACTCTCCTTTGCATCTGGCTCAGTATATAACACCCTCTCCGCTTATGCGATGAGATATGTTCAAATAGGTATGTTCCATTAGCCCCGCCCCTTGAATGTATCCAACCGCACATGCACGATGCGATTACGGTCTTTCAGTAGGACAGCACGTGCACGATACGATGACGTAACTCGAATCTCTAGCTAATTAATATTCATGAGCGCCCAAATAGTATGACATTTGGTCGCGTCGTTGCTAGGCCTATATTGAAGAGGCCTAGTAAAGCTGGGTAAATTCATGCCTATTTTGGGTGAAAATGTCAGACTGCAATTAATATAAATAGAATGATCAAAGTGGAGAATTCTCAGGGATCGATATGATGGTACATCATATGTTCCGACATGAAGCAAGGCTTCACAATTAGTCTCATTATCTGACTGCAGTGGGTAATTCAAACATCTCCCTGGCATCAAAATTACTGATAATTACAATGTTGCCACCTGGTGTTGATGCTAATACTATAATACTCTCTGGTGTTGATGTTGATCAATGAAACTGCCACCTGGTGTCAATGCACATGCTATGATACTGCTCCCTGGTGCTGATGTTGATCAATGAAACTATCCCCTGGTGTTGATGTTAACACTATGATGACGCCCCCTGTTGTTGATGCTGAGGACTAGCAGGGGATCTCGGAGTGGAAGCAGGTGTGGTGGTTTGGACCTGTGATACTATGATGACGCCCCCTGTTGTTGATGCTGAGGACTAGCAGGGGATCTCGGAGTGGAAGCAGGCGTAGTGGTTTGGACCTGTGATACTATGATGACGCCCCCTGTTGTTGATGCTGAGGACTAGCAGGGGATCTCGGGGTGGAAGCAGGCGTGGTGGTTTGGACCTGTGATACTATGATGACGCCCCCTGTTGTTGATGCTGAGGACTAGCAGGGGATCTCGGAGTGGAAGCAGGCGTGGTGGTTTGGACCTGTGATACTATGATGACGCCCCCTGTTGTTGATGCTGAGGACTAGCAGGGGATCTCGGAGTGGAAGCAGGCGTGGTGGTTTGGACCTGTGATACTATGATGACGCCCCCTGTTGTTGATGCTGAGGACTAGCAGGGGATCTCGGTGTGGAAGCAGGCGTGGTGGTTTGGACCTGTGATACTATGATGACGCCCCCTGTTGTTGATGCTGAGGACTAGCAGGGGATCTCGGGGTGGAAGCAGGCGTAGTGGTTTGGACCTGTGATACCGGATGTGTCCATGTTGTAATCTGTGTTACATGGCTGAAATGTACAATGCTTAAGATTCATCAAATCTTAAAACTATCTCCCCACTTCACAGGAAATTCTTCTGTATAGCACATCACTCTAGAGTGCTAATTTAATAAAACATATTACATGGATTTAGTCTTAATTGTTTCTATGTTTACAAGTAATGCATACAATTATCACAGGAGCTGAGAAATTACTTTTACTATCAAAATCAATGATTCAACGCACACTTTAATTTTATGATAACTTATCTATTTTTCTAAGCCAAATCTGCAGGATCAAATGTTTACTGCATTTAAAGGGTACTTGGTCTAAAAGCCAATGTGGTGAATTCACACAAACACTATAAGCTTGGTAGCATGGACAAATCCCAATCTGTGAAATTACTTGTAGAGAACAATTTATGATCTTCTGTACTTTCCATCATTCAAATAAATATGAAAAATTTCAGTCAAATCTTACTGATATAATATCTATAATTGCTCCAAAATATCAGTTCACTGGGATGTGGATTTCTTCTGGGTATTTTTGGGTCCATTTTTCTGACCGATTTAAGTTATCGGGTTAATGATCGAAGGAAGGATTGAAAAAAGAAATCACTAAAATCTACTTAAAACCATCCAAACAAAATAAATTCAATTGCAAAAAAGTCATTTTCTCAAATAAGAATAGTTCTGGCTTAAACTGGTTATTAGTTGGACTTATTCTTCTGGCTTTATGCTGATGATTAGTTAAAAAAACTAATAAAACAAGTTCTATACGTGTGTTATGTTTGACTACTTACTTGATATAGTATTTCATACCATCCTCAGTGTAGGCTACATCCCAACCAAAAGGCAGTGCTAAAATAGGGCCGGCAAATATATCTTGTTACCAAGGTACCATAAAACCAAGGGAGAGATCAATAGAGAAAGCAAGACTATAGAATTCTACTGATTATAATAATTAATGCTAGTATTATTTTATCTTTATTAGAATAAATAAAAGGTAGGCTGTGCATCATTTTACCATAAATAAGGTGTGCTCTCTATAGAGAAAATAACTTTCATAAATATCAGTAAACTATAACATTTTTGACATTGATTTTAATTTGAAAGCTGAAGCTACAATATTATTTAAAACAAAGAAAAGGCTGAAATCACTCATATTCCATCTTAATTTGGTTCATAATCTCAAATCACCATATATATATTACCTTTCATTATTAGAAAGTTGCTACAAAAAATAAAAATGACTATACAGCAGTGGTTAATATATAGAGGAAGTCACTTAAGGATTATGGGATACGTACGTTCTTCCTCAATGAGTGTGCGGACGGACTGAGTAACCTGCCGAGCTTCACCAGCCAGTTGCTGTGGACTGAATCGTTGCTTGCTCTTCTTAGGCCCAGAACTACAAACAAGAAAATTGATGATTACCATCTTTCTGCATTCCCTGCAACATGTTATAGATGCAATCTGTGTTAAATGGTCCAACAGAGAGCACAGGAATATGTGTGATTTAACCACAATACTATACATGATAGAAGTGTTGATGATGATATTACTTTCCTTGCATCCCCCTGGATTTCCCTCACATCCTTGACTCGTGTGTTATTTCTCAGACAGTGACTCACCATTCATTTCACTCATATTGATTAGTAATTAAATGACAGCTGTAGGAGTTTCAATGTCAGTTTAAATGGCTTTCTCACTTACCTTGATGGAGTTACATCTTGTACTCCAATCAAACTTTCTTGCACATTCTGAAAAAGAAGAAATATTGGTTATGTTAGACGTCTCACAAATTAAAACACTTTTCCTCCTGACTAAAAATCTGCAGTGTGATTGATGAGCAAGTTCCAAATAAATTACTCTAGTTTACGTTTCAACTTTTGATCATTTACTTTATTGAAGTTCCATGGTGGTCGAAATTTTTTAACCTTGGTCTTCTAGTGAATAACTCAGGTCAATTGAGGTAACACATATTGAAAATAGGAAAAAATATTACTTCTGCAAATTTGAGGAGTTTCTCGGTGGCCACTTCATATCTCTTTTTGCTGACTTCTGTTTTCTTAAGTTGACTGCCTAAAACTGTCAGTCGCTTCTGGACAGCCGGGCTCTCCTGTCAGAGAGATAACAAAAGCTATGAGAACTATTCACTACCTGAAGAGAATCCTTGCAAAATTCCATACATTTATATTACATACTCAGTCTGGTAATAGAAATTATTTTATTTTCTACAATATTCTTTTTGTATTGTATTATTCTATACTGTGGCTGCAATAACTTCTTATAAACTCTGGTATGTATACTGTACCAATTGTTTAGCTTGCTGGCTTCGGAGGTCAGAGAGTTCCGACTCTAGCAGCCTCACCACCTCCTCGTAGTCGTGCTCCACGCTGCGTGCAGCTTTCTGTGCCTGTGCTGCCAGATGCACCTTACTGCGCAGGGAGCGTGTCTCCATCATCACACCCTGTGCTTCCTGTAAGGACAAATTATAATATCATTCCTACCTCCACAGGGAGGCTTCACAAAATGTTATCAAGCCTCAAAAAGCCTAAAATGTTATACTCAACATTGATTTATACAACCAAATTAACAAGTCAAGGCTACCATGTCAACATAATCAGCTTATGTTATGTCCCTGGAACCATTGTTTGACCTCTAAGTTCAGGTACTTGTTTCTGGTACAAACAGAATAACCAGCAAAACATGTGTCATTGAAGTTGTGAAAGTGACAATGCACATTGATAAGTTGTTTATTTTTTATTATTACAATTTCAGAAGGCCTGTTTTTATTAAAGGCACACCAGAATGATCTTTTTCAAAGGCAGAACAGAATGATCTTTTTCAAAGGCAGAGCAAAATGATCTTTTTAAAAGGCACACCAGAATTATCTTTTTCAAATGCACACCAGAATGATCTTTTTTAAAGGCATACCAGAATGATCTTTTTCAAAAAGCACACCAGAATGATCTTTTTCAAAGGCATACCAGAATGATCTTTTTCAAAGGTACAGCAGAATGATCTTTTTCAAAGGCACACCAGAATGATCTTTTTCAAAGGCATACCAGAATGATCTTTTTCAAAGGCATACCAGAATGATCTTTTGATGGAGGGATATCAGAATAATCTTTTGATTAAAGCTTTCAGAATGATCTTTAAATGTAGGCACAACAGAGTGATCTTTTGATTAAGGCAGAGAAGGAAGTTTTGATTAAGGCATAAGGTGCATACCCTTCTGACCCTGAGCAGTTCATCTTCTGCCATCCTGCATATCTGATCCTTCTCATGTAACTGCCTCTGCAGCACATAATAACAGAAATTGGTTAACATATTAACAAATATTATCTCAATTCACATCTTACATTTTGTTGAATATGGTATTATGACACACACATCCAAAGGAGGTCAAGGTCACAAATGATTTAATTGGTCCAAGGCTTGATCAGGAATGTTTGGTGATGAACAGTGATGACCATTAGCTGAGACAATTGAATCTGAGAAATTTCCACCAATTTTCAATCTTTCTGAGACCTTGAATAGCATGCCACAGTTATACCTTACAGATTTAATGAAATGATGCTTTCAAGCACTTTTATTTTTGCATAATATAAATATTTATACCCTAAACTCTATGATCAAATGTTATAACCCATCACATTTCCCCTACATAAATTTCTGTACCATTTGAAGGTGGATGAGTCTTCTGCTAAAATCCAAATCATCCATTGGATAAACTTTGTTTAGCTAACCAGTGATTTCGTGGTAAAATTTTGCTTCTAATGGGGCACCTTCAGATTGGGACATTGTAGTGATTTGGCTCACAGAGGCCTGTTTGTCCATTAATGTTTGTCCTCGTATACATCTGACCACTTGGTGGTCCAAAAAGTACAGCCAATACTTGTCACTTTCAGCAAAGCACAATGACCATGGTCAGTGTATTTTGTTTGATTTTAGTGAGATAACTTGCTTGTATCACAGTTTCATGGCCACATATCATTTAAGCATACCCCAAACATCTGTAAAATTGCCTGTGTCCTTTGTGATTTCATGAATGCTTTAAACTTTATTTCACAAGGCATATTTCAACCAATCCATATTATAGCATTACAATCAAGGAAATCGAATCAGTGGTCATTGATGCCGGCTTGGTGAGGTGCAGATAATAAAGACTGGAGAGATAATGGATCTGACCCAAAAAATAAGCTTAAAGTTACACGAAGGAACACATGTGAATGTTCTGCCTCTGTCAATACTGTGATATATTGAGAGACCTAGATTAGAATGATGTAGATGGGCATAACATGTAATATTGTCCTGTAAGCAAATGTTTATACCTGAAGTTTGGCGACCTCATGGCGAAGGAGGTCGCGTTCCTGTATCACCTGCTCCATGCTGGTACTGGGACTCATCTCCAGCACACCAACACCACCCTGAAAGAACAGTGAAAGTCACACATAAATCACCCCGAAATACATCCAGGCCACCCTGAAATACATCCAGGGTAACCTTAAACACCTTCAAGCCACCCTGAAATACATCCAGGGCAACCTTAACCACCTTCAGGCCACCCTGAAATATATCCAGAGCAACGTTAGCCACCTTCAGGCCACCCTGAAATACATCCAGGCAAACCTGAAACACATCCGCACAAACCCCAGCAACACATATATATTTACTTGCATCAATATCTATTTACTTTCCCGTGGGTGACTGCCTCTAAAAGCACAATGCCATAATCTCAACATCACCAAAGCAATACTTAGAGGATTACCTGATGAGCAAATGCAGGAGGGTCTGTGAAATCCTTGATATCTCCAGATGGTCTGAACTTGGCTCCAGGACTGAGGTTATGTTCTTCCAGTTGGAAGCGGAATATCTCCCTGGCTGCCTTCACAAATTCTTTTGAGAAACAACAATCCTTGATGGTCAGTATTTGTTGAAAATGAATTGCAAATCATGCATATAACAAACCAATATCTCAGAGTTTAAATTTTACATCTTAGCAATTTAAATTTTTAGGATAATGGTGTTTTATTTTTCATAAAACAGTTTACTTTCCTTTCTTTTTTTGACTGATGTGTTAAAACCATTTTGTGGACAGTGTGTTTGCTTCATGTGACAAATTTCCAAGGTTTGAAAGCTGGCACTTGCAGAGGTTATGTTTAGGCAATATTATAAAGCACAGCTTTAATATGTCTCTGTTGTCTCAACTGCCATAAGGTGCAGCACAGAATCCTGCTGTCCACTCTACCACCATAAAGCACAGTGTACAGGCATTGGTTAAAAATCCAGCTATCCCACTAACTGCCGTAAAGTATAGCTTAGATATGCATGCTTTACCCCTAACTGCCAAAGGGAACAGCTTTGAGTTTGATATCCCACGTACCACCGAAAGGCACAACTTAAAGAAGTCTGCTATCTAACCTACTGGCATAAGGTTATCTAACTTCTATCTAACTGCCCGTCACAAGGCACAGTTTAAAGAGGCCTGCTATCTTCTTACTGTCAGTGTGACAGTATAAACAAACCTACTATCTCACTTACATAAGGCTCAATATTAAGAATTCTGCTATCTTACTCACTGCCATAGGGCACACTGTAATGAAGCCTGAGATCTTACTCACTGCCATAAGGCACACTGTAATGAAGCCTGAGATCTTACTCACTGCCATAAGGCACACTATAATGAAGCCTGAGATCTTACTCACTGACATAAGGCACACTGTAATGAAGCCTGGGATCTTACTCACTGTCATAAGGCACACTGTAATGAAGCCTGAGATCTTACTCACTGTCATAAGGCACACTGCAATGAAGCCTGAGATCTTACTCACTGCCATAAGGCACACTGTAATGAAGTCTGAGATCTTACTCACTGCCATAAGCCACACTGTAATAAAGCCTGAGATCTTACTCACTGTCATAAGGCACAGTTTAAAAATGTTTGCTATTTTACTTACCGCCATAAGGCACAGTGTTTTTTTCATCGATACTGAGTCTGTCCCGAAGAATTTTCTGCTGTTCTGGTTGAGGGTCAATACCCAGGTATCTCAAAGCCTGAAAATACAATGATATAGAATGATATAATTTTGGCTGCGTGTAATGCTGTGCTGTATGACCTCATGGCAAAATAGGAGTGAGCTTGTGGGCCTAGCATTATGTGTTGGTCAATGAAAAAAAAAAACACTATAATTAATTCAACAAGTGACTATGATTAGAGTTGAAAAACTTAAGGTTAATTTTCTTTTTATAACTTACCACCTCCAGCTTCTCCACACGTATTCTCACATTTGAATCTAGTGAGAGTTTACGGTTCTGTAGGGATGGAGATATTGTACGAGGCTGCTGTTGATTGTTAGGTGATGTCCTTCTTGGTAGACTGTTGAATGATGGGGGAGGTATGGATGGAGAAGTGCGTCTTGGAAGACTATTGTATGATTGTGCCCCCTGGTGAGCAAGTGATGATGCACCATGGTGGTCATGTGATAGTGCCCCCTGGTGATTACTTGAGTAAGCCATGACTGAGGATGGTTCTCTTAGACCTGAGCTACCACTGGCGTCACCTGCAGCACCTGATGGTGATAGTTGTACATTTCCTCTGCCTTCAGAGAAATAAAACATTTGAATTGAAACCTTCAAAGTTACATTATTGAAAATTATATATATAAAAGATATTTGCACGGTGCTTAATGAGATCACCTGCTCCAAAATAGAAGTATTTAGTGATGATATCAGTACAATTATGTTAAAACATTATATATATATATATATATATATTATATATATAAATATATATAATATATATACACACACACACACACCCACACATATATATGAATGATGCACAGAATGGTTTATTTTGGAGAGATTTATTCATCCTTGGAGACTAAATTTGTTTGCGCTAATCACTTCTTACAGTGACTGAGGCAAGGTCATTCAAAGTCTTGAAAAATAAATCTATGGCCATACATTGAAATGCAAACCATGCACTTTGAGTGGAGTGGAGGACCTGGAGGTGTCATGTATAAACATTGTAGGGGAGTGGAGGTGTCATGTATAGACACTGTAGGAGAGTGGAGGTGTCATGTATAGACACTGTAGGGGAGTGGAGGTGTCATGTATAAACACTGTATGGGAGTGGAGGTGTCATGTATAAACATTGTAGGGGAGTGGAGGTGTCATGTATAAACATTGTAGGGGAGTGGAGGTGTCATGTATAAACACTGTATGGGAGTGGAGGTGTCATGTATAAACACTGTAGGGGAGTGGAGGTGTCATGTATAAACACTGTAGGGGAGTGGAGGTGTCATGTATAAACACTGTAGGGGAGTGGAGGTGTCATGTATAGACACTGTAAGAGAGTGGAGGTGTCATGTATAGACACTGTAGGAGAGTGGAGGTGTCATGTATAAACACTATAGGGGAGTGGAGGTGTCATGTATATACATTGTAGTGGAGTGGAGGTGTCATGTATAGACACTGTAGGGGAGTGGAGGTGTCATGTATAAACACTGTATGGGAGTGGAGGTGTCATGTATAAACACTGTAGGGGAGTGGAGGTGTCATGTATAGACACTGTAGGGGAGTGGAGGTGTCATGTATAAACACTATAGGGGAGTGGAGGTGTCATGTATAGACACTGTAGGGGAGTGGAGGTGTCATGTATAAACACTGTAGGGGAGTGGAGGTGTCATGTATAGACACTGTATGGGAGTGGAGGTGTCATGTATAAACACTATAGGGGAGTGGAGGTGTCATGTATAAACACTGTATGGGAGTGGAGGTGTCATGTATAAACACTATAGGGGAGTGGAGGTGTCATGTATAAACATTGTAGGGGAGTGGAGGTGTCATGTATAAACACTGTATGGGAGTGGAGGTGTCATGTATAAACACTGTAGGGGAGTGGAGGTGTCATGTATAAACACTGTAGGAGAGTGGAGGTGTCATGTATAAACACTGTAGGGGAGTGGAGGTGTCATGTATAGACACTGTAGGAGAGTGGAGGTGTCATGTATAGACACTGTAGGAGAGTGGAGGTGTCATGTATAGACACTGTAGGAGAGTGGAGGTGTCATGTATAAACACTGTAAGAGAGTGGAGGTGTCATGTATAAACATTGTAGGGGAGTGGAGGTGTCATGTATAAACACTGTATGGGAGTGGAGGTGTCATGTATAAACACTGTAGGGGAGTGGAGGTGTCATGTATAGACACTGTAGGGGAGTGGAGGTGTCATGTATAGACACTGTAGGAGAGTGGATGTGTCATGTATAAACATTGTATGGGAGTGGAGGTGTCATGTATAAACACTGTAGGGGAGTGGAGGTGTCATGTTTAAACATTGTAGGGGAGTGGAGGTGTCATGTTTAAACATTGTAGGGGAGTGGAGGTGTCATGTATAAACATTGTAGGGGAGTGGAGGTGTCATGTATAAACATTGTAGGGGAGTGGAGGTGTCATGTATAGACACTGTAGGGGAGTGGTGGTGTCATGTATAAACACTGTAGGGGAGTGGAGGTGTCATGTATAAACATTGTAGGGGAGTGGAGGTGTCATGTATAAACACTGTAGGGGAGTGGAGGTGTCATGTATAAACACTGTAGGGGAGTGGAGGTGTCATGTATAAACATTGTAGGGGAGTGGAGGTGTCATGTATAAACACCGTATGGGAGTGGAGGTGTCATGTATAAACACTGTATGGGAGTGGAGGTGTCATGTATAAACATTGTAGGGGAGTGGAGGTGTCATGTTTAAACATTGTAGGGGAGTGGAGGTGTCATGTATAAACACCGTATGGGAGTGGAGGTGTCATGTTTAAACATTGTATGGGAGTGGAGGTGTCATGTATAAACACTGTATGGGAGTGGAGGTGTCATGTATAAACACTGTATGGGAGTGGAGGTGTCATGTATAAACACTGTAGGGGAGTGGAGGTGTCAACAAACATGTTTTTTCATCACAGTTTCAATGGCGCCATACCCACTTTTTGAGAATGTCATTACATAATATAACAAGGTATGCAATGCAAAACAAACATCCCTGTTTCATAAGGGAAGCAGAATTATGACTTGCCTCAATTTTTATTGGTTATTTATATGGTGATTTCTGGGTGAAAGTGGATCTATCATAAATGAATAATGATAAAATAGTTAGGCACAAAGTATTATCTTTAATTAAAGTAATACACGATAACATTTCCTTTTTCTGAATTTTGTAGTCAGTCTTCTATGTACTGTGGAACACCACATGCCTAAAATGATGGATGGCTGATGACAGAAATAAACAAATCTCACGGACTGACCAAAGGTGAGTATCAAGTTTGCAGTAAGATGTAATATACACATAATCATTTAATATGACTGGGGAATATATCATTAAGAGCCAGACAACACTTTGTCACAACTGGACTGTGTTTTACATAATATTTACAAAGATTTTTTTGAATTCTCTTTCAAGCTCCAAATAGTGTTGCATACCTTGGTATATTATATAATAACATTATTAGAAAGGGGTGTGGCATTTGAGCTTTGTGAGATTAAAAAACATATTAGATACCTGTGGGAGCATACAAACCTTGGGGTGTGGATGTCATAGAGGGTACCATGAGCAGTCCAGGGTTAGTTCTAAGAACACTTGCAGGGGTTACTGAGGGATGACCATGCACATTGAGCATCTGTGTGTCAACACTTGCACCACCTGGTGGTAACTGCAGCATGCTGGCACCTATTTCTCCAATCTCACCTGCCTCATTTCCGCTCCCCGACTGCTGCAAGATAGGCAAGTCTAATCATTCAAACACAACATACCTCATTCCAATAAATATCAATCCTTTTATTTTTAATGACCTCCAATTTACTATGAAAATATTTTTTATTTTATTTTTCATAATAGATATAAAACTGTAACTTGGTCATACCGGTGTAGAGGTATCAGGAGAGGCGAGGTGTTGGCCTGGGGAGGTGGACGGGGATGGACTCCCTGCCGGATGCTGCCGATGTGTCAACTCTGAAACACATTGAGGATTCCAGATGTTTATTTTCAAACAACATAGTCAGGTGTTTGTAAAAAATTGTACCTTTGTTTAAGAGGAATGGTTTAAAAGAGCAGACTATTGGCATACATAAACCTGGCTATACCTGGCTATTCCTGGCTATACCTTGCCAGGGTATGGAAGGGCTGCTGGTGTAACACCTTGAAACAAGGTATCAGAATGGTGTCAATGTGGGTTTGGAAGACCTATGTATATAACTTTGGATGGTCCATGTTTATATAACTCACCAAGGTTTAGGAAGTCCATGGTTATATAACTTATTCGGGTTTAGAAAAGCCTTGTTTACATAATTTACCAGGGTCTAGAAAGGCCATGTTTATATCACTTACCTGGGTCTAAAAAGGTCATGTTTAAAAAACTTACCAGGGTTTAGAAGAGCCATGTTTCTATAATTTACCAGGGCCTTGAAGGAACATGTTTACATGACTTACCAGGGTCCAGAAGGACCATGCCTATATAACTTACTAGAGTTTATAAAGGCCATGTTTATATAACTTACCAGGGTCTAGAAGGACCCTATTTACATAACTTACCAGGGTCCAGAAGGACCATGTTTATATAACTTACCAGGGTCTAGAAGAGTCATGTTTATATAACTTACCAGGGTCTAGAAGAGTAATGTTTAAATAACTTACCAGGGTCTAGAAGAGTCATGTTTACATAACTTACCAGGGTCCAGAAGGACCATGTTTATATAACTTACCAGGGTCTAGAAGAGTCATGTTTATATAACTTACCAGGGTCTAGAAGGGCCATGTTTATATAACTTACCAGGGTCTAGAAGAGTCATGTTTACATAACTTACCAGGGTCCAGAAGGACCATGTTTATATAACTTACCAGGGTCTAGAAGAGTCATGTTTATATAACTTACCAGGGTCTAGAAGGGCCATGTTTATATAACTTACCAGGGTCTAGAAGGGCCGGTGTTTGGGTACGTGAGATGGGTTCTATCACAGAGCTGGCACTTGAGGTACATCTGCTGGCTGTCTCCAGCAGGTCACTATACTCCTCCCTGACACACCAACAAAGTCTTATTATGTATTAATCACATGGAAATATTATCACATTACAATTATTATGTAGCCAGCAAGGTATAAATCATAAATATCAGGTAACAGGTAACAAATATCAGGTAACAACTTTAACACATAAAAGGCAATTTTCTAGCTGTGTACGAGCTACCTTCTACACTATAATGAGACACAATTTCACAGAAACCTCAAAATAGAAACTGTACAAGAGATATTAATGACATCATTAAGAAAGATTTCACCAGGAAGTCAGTCAAATTAGAGATGTCATGAGAACAAAATATTTTAATTTCATTATCAGATTTTATTAAACTGTTCACATTCAGCAGAGATATTTAAACAGAGATTGGAAACACCAGGTCTGCCACTAGGTGTCAGCGTGGTGCACCATGCAACTCACACGTGCAACTGTTGTTGATCATGATAAATAGTTTTGCATTTATTATACAAATTCTTCCATTCTTGATGCCATTGATGTACGATTAATATAGATATGTGAAAAGTAAGTAGTTCTCGTAATAATTTCTCCCAAAAAAGACATATTTATACAAGTCTGTGAGTCTGTGAATCCAGATCTAGATCTGTGTTATAGGTCTACATATAGTATGGTGGCCGTGGTGGTGGCAAGATCGGTTCACCTGAGCGATAATGAAGAACTTCAGCTTGTTTCCAATCTCTGTATCAAATGTCTCTGCATTCAGTTGACATGGTCATTTGTCCAAGATTCCATTTTGCTGAGAAGATTTAAATAACTGGTCTGTTACTTGTTATTATATTGCATTAATGATAATAAATGGCTTTCTACCTGGCTTTCTGACTGCGGTTCACCACCAACTCTATACTGTTTGATTCTGTGGCCTGCCTTAATAAATAAACAGCCCTGAAATAAACACAATATTATAGTATTTGTTTTAGTATTTAGTAATTTTACTCACCTTTCACAAAATGGTGAAAATATTTTGCAGACAAACAAAATGAAGTAATTAGCGGATCATTGCACACATTTTCTATTGTGGCTTACCAGTACATTCGAAACACGATCAAGAGAGATATACATTTTCAATGCAAAAAAGTTGTTCACAGGTCACTGTAATCCACTGTTCTCTCATTATTTATTGTGGCCATTTCTTCTGACATCTCAAAGAAAAATGTTCCATAACAGAGCTCTATGTATCAAATCTCTGAGTTATAAGATAGAAGTACTCACCTCTCATTTGTAACATTCTCCAGAGAGGCTCCATTCACTTGTAGTAACTGATCTCCCTCAAGCAGGCGACCTGAACAACAGCACAATCTTTACATTTCCTCATTCAACCTTTATATTCCTGCACATTTCCTCATTCAACCTTTATATTCTTGCACATTTCCTCATTCAACCTTTATATTCCTGCACATTTCCTCATTCAACCTTCATATTCCTGCACATTTCCTCATTCAACCTTTATATTCCTGCACATTTCCTCATTCAACCTTTATATTCCTGCACATTTCCTCATTCAACCTTTATATTCCTGCACATTTCCTCATTCAACCTTTATATCCCTGCACATTTCCTCATTCAACCTTTATATCCCTGCACATTTCCTCATTCAACCTTTATATTCCTGCACATTTCCTCATTCAACCTTTATATTCCTGCACATTTCCTCATTCAACCTTTATATCCCTGCAGTGCACATTTCCTCATTCAACCTTTATATTCCTGCACATTTCCTCATTCAACCTTTATATCCCTGCAGTGCACATTTCCTCATTCAACCTTTATATCACTGCAGTGCACATTTCCTCATTCAACCTTTATATTCCTGCACATTTCCTCATTCAACCTTTATATTCCTGCACATTTCCTCATTCAACCTTCATATTCCTGCACATTTCCTCATTCAACCTTCATATTCCTGCACATTTCCTCATTCAACCTTTATATTCCTGCACATTTCCTCATTCAACCTTTATATCCCTGCACATGTCCTCATTCAACCTTTATATCCCTGCACATTTCCTCATTCAACCTTTATATTCCTGCACATTTCCTCATTCAACCTTTATATTCCTGCACATTTTCTCATGGAGTTAAATGTAAAAAGATGACTATGAAATCCTATTGCTATTTATGCAGGGGCAGAAAAACAAAGATAGGCAGGAATTAAGATACAACAAATCAAGTTTGGAATTTGAAAGAAATGCCATATACTGAACAAAGGGCTTGATAACAAAAATGTAAATAAAAAGTTCATGAGATATTAGTAACATTAATTTCTATTTTTTGACTTTGCAACATTTATCTCTAATTTCGGATACTTGTCCAATATTTCACTTCAATAATATCCAAAGGGACACTTTTACTCATACGACCCAATCATGATATTTCACAATAACAAAGACTCCTAATTTGAACTCCAATGTTGACTGCAAGGAAAACATGCTATCCACTAGAACTTGTTTATTTCACAGTCTTGTGTGGTATGGGCTTGACCTGCACATTTGCCAAAATACATTTTTGGTGACCAATCTGATTGAATATAATTTAATTGTTGTTATAACTTTAAAGGAAGAATTAATGTCTGGGATCTAATATTCAGCACTGAGAGAATTGTTATTTTTAGATTTGCCAATGTCTTTATTTTCTCCCTTGGGAGGATTTCTATTTGAGGATCAAATTTCATTCAACATTTGACAGTGTTTAACCTTTTAAGATAATATATTCTGCAATAGGTAAAAATATGTTTCTTACAAGTTGACATTGAAAAGATCAAATAAAATAATTTTACAAAGTAGTCTGTGCAAAAATAATCCTTACAGAAATGCAAAAGTGTAATATTAAAACTGATAGACAAAGCAAAACAATGATAAAAATGTACAGTAGAATCAAACAGAAAAAAATAAAAAAACAAATGTGTAAAAGTGCATTGGCTTAATAGAGAAATATTTTTAACTGAGAAAAAAAAACAAACACCATGAAATAAAAGTGGTGGTGTCAATGTGTTATGCAATCATAAACTTAGCATGTATTGTTACAACAAGAGAGATAGTATAACCACAGACTCAGGAAATAATGGAGTTGTGGTTGACAACATAACACAGGATATGTCAGGTTGAGAATGAGATCAAATTACAAGTGTGGGAAACAAAATGAAGGTGTTTTTCTTATAAAAAAAGCTTGGATTATGTTAGTTTGAGGCTATTTATGTCCACAAATAATTACTTCCACTTATGGGTCCATCTGAAATGTAATCCCATATATCATATAACTACTTTGTCATGCTTCCAAAATAACAAATTAATATCATTGATGACTGGTTATATCCTTTCGAAAAATGGAAATCTGTTTCAGAAGTTTTTAATATATCAGATATCAAAACATCTTTAAATTGACTGGAATGGACAGCAGACACACTCTGGGAAGATAAAGAATCATCCAAGAGACTCTGGAGGACTGGGACTCACCATCAAGGGCTGCAACTCCACCGCTGTAGATCCTCCTTACATATATACCATAGGAGCTACCATCATCCTTCTGGCGACCACCAATAACCTTCACTTCTGTATAACAAAACACATCATGTCAACATAAAGGGCCAAGTCCAATGTAATATCAGTCAGCCATGGCAGCTGTATCCACCACAAGGAGATGCTTTGTGAACACCTCCACATTAAAGAAGAGCGATCTGCCGGTACATTGATCTGCAAGCTCTGGTTTGGCAAATATTATTTTGGGGAATATAACATTTTCATTGACTGAGCTTCAGCCACCTCCCTCAAGATTGTATGGACCCTCACAGCATAAACGAGTTCATTTGTGATGGTAACAGTCAAGCATTTTCAAAGAAATGATAGTTAAAACAGAATATCAGTATTGAGATCATAACTTACTTGCATAACTAATTTGAAAACAAACAAAATTGCCTGCAAAATGCCAAGGTCACCATTTTCGATTTCACAGGAATCAGGAAGAAAAGGAAAACTGTGAAATTTCAGTGCAAAAATTAAATTACTTATCTGATAAATATGTAATTAATGGAGAAAAAAATATCAGATTTCTCTGCAAGAATTGGTCTTGACGGAGCAATTAATAGAGTAAACAACTCGCAACTTATATTAACACATCTATAAAGAAAACACCTGCATTAAGTGACCATCCTGAATGATTAATCCCTTCCACATAATGAACACCTACATGCAGTGATCACCCCTATAAAACAGACATTGGAGACCCCAATAACCTGTACAGAAAATACCCTTGTCAAGTATATCCAATCAAGATTGAACTTTTGATGTTGTGAACACTCCTGTGCAACTATAACTTTCCATATATCGTACAACTCCAAATGGTTAAACTCAAACTACAGAGACAATAAATCAAGAATAAATGCCTCCATAGACTGAACACTTCCATACCTCAACTAAATGAACACCTCCACACAGTGAGCACCTCCATTAAATGGACACCTCCACACAGTGAGCACTTCCATTAAATGAACACCTCCACAGTGAGCACTTCCATTAAATGAACACCTCCACAGTGAGCACTTCCATTAAATGAACACCTCCATTAAATGAACACCTCCACACAGTGAGCACCTCCATTAAATGAACACCTCCACAGTGAGCACCTCAACTAAATGAACACCTCCACACAGTGGGCACCTCCATTAAATGAACACCTCCACAGTGAGCACCTCAACTAAATGAACACCTCCACACAGTGAGCACCTCCATTAAATGAACACCTCCACAGTGAGCACCTCAACTAAATGAACACCTCCACACAGTGAGCACCTCCATTAAATGAACAACTCCACACAGTGAGCACCTCCATTAAATGAACACCTCCACACAGTGAGCACCTCCATTAAATGAACACCTCCACACAGTGAGCACCTCCATTAAATGAACACCTCCACACAGTGAGCACCTCCATTAAATGAACACCTCCACAGTGAGCACCTCCATTAAATGAACACCTCCATTGAGCCAACCTCCCAATGAAGTTAACACCTCAATATTGAGTGAATACCACAATAGGGTACATGCCTCCATACATTAAACAACTCAGAATACTTGTCTGATGTCAAATTTTGAATACCTTCTATTGACAAAAAATTCAATAATTTATACTATTATGAAATATTATATGGTAAAACACTTCTATACTTACTTAATCCGCTAGTGCAGTCATTATAGATGATATGGTGGGTATCATGGAGGTCAGTCCAGCTCTGCTCTGGTCTGTGAAGGGATAAATGAGATTATCAGAAACATGATGATCCCAACTGATCAACTAACAGTTCTTGTTTGCCATGGGATAGATAAGCACCATGATAACATCTAAATAAACAGTAATCTTAGCTGCATAAAATCACACCTATCCCGAAAGATGTAGTGTTATTCATCATTTGTTATAAACAAACCAAAAATAAACATGAACATTCATGCATTTTGTCGTGAATTTGTGAAAATGGACAAATATCAAAAATATTACAAATACTAGTAATTAAAAGTAGACCAATATGAGTTAAACAATCAAATGTCCACCAAATCTTCTTACCTATACTCAAGGAAAACATTTTTATAAGTAACCTTCCAATTTCATTATTGCTTCCTCTTCATATCTAAAGCCTGGGTTTTGTACTGTGTGAGAAGTAATAAAGCCAGGTGGATCAACCACAATTCCATATAAAGCAATACATAGTAACCAAAAGTAATTTCAAACACCAGACCAATATTTGTACGATGTTCAGTGATCAGACTGACAACAACAGAACTGTAGGAAAACTACATGCAATTTATATTAAAGTATAACATAATTCACCATAAAACTCCATCATAAAGGGATTTTTATTTCAAACTAACTCGGAAGTACCGTATATGCTAACATAATACATACATGTGTTGATATCATAATAAAATGTGAATGAGAACAATTGATCTGGACAGGAAGAAAATGTGGTGAATTGTTATATAAAACATGCTAAATCAAGGCCAGATTTCTAAAACACGGACCAAAGGCCTTATTGCTATGCTGATCATTGTTTATGTTAATATTTTTTATATGTGAACATTTCCTGTTATTTGCCCCCTCACTCTATAAGCTATGCTGAAAAATCAGCACAGCTCAAAATTATTACAAGTCCTCAGCTACATTATGCAGCCCTCTATTGGTCTGTATATGCCCAAGGTATAGATAAGAGCAAGTTAATTGAATTATTTAATCAGCCTGCACAGAGTCAAATATTTTAAACTAAAAACCACAGACACAGGATGATATACATTTGTTTATGTTGGCAAACTTTCTATACTTACATTTACTCTAGATTCATGAAAGCATGGAATATCAAAATATTTGTGCATTATGTATTCATATTTATGAATGTTTAAATTTGTTAACATTTATTTAGTTTGATTTCCTACATATCTCAATATAGTCTATATATTTATAAAGACCAGACAAAGTTGGATCTTGCCTGTCATCTCATTTTTCTCACTCCCCGTATTCGACAGTAATGGTTAAATTCTGAGACATTTCTTCCACAACTTACACTCATAAGTCAGAAAAATGTGAGTACATTAACCCTGGAAGAAGTCTTTTTTATTGAGGCAAGACTATTGACTAAAATAAGAAGTTTGTCACAGATATCTATTCCAATCATCAAAATTAATAATTTAAACAACAAATCATCAGGATTAACAGTCTAACCAATATTGTCTATTCCACCAATCAGTCACTGAAAATTCTTTTCAAACCTTTTAATTTCAAAGTGTTCCTTAATAAATCAACAAGTCCTCACAACCCAAAATAGCACACATTTTCACAAGTTAAAATATCTATATAAGACAAAAAGACGCCAATGTTTTGTCTTAAAAGATAAATGGTCACTGAGGTATGACTACTCACTGAAGCATCTTTTATGAAGATGTATCAGCACACAAAAAATGAAAGTTCCAGCTATCAGTCAATATTTCATCCTGTCATAACCACCTTTTGAAGTCAATATTTTACCTACCGTATTTACTCGAGTATAAGTCGAGGTTTTTTCCCAAAAACTCTTAGTTAATGCTTAGGGGGTCGACTTATACACGAGAGCAACCTGTGGACGAGGATTTACGCCAAAAAATTACGACACTATGAGTTTTCATTACGAACATTCTTATTTTCAAAATAACGAATATCGGACATAGCGGGTCGGTTTAACAGTCTTATACTCGAGTAATTACGGTAAAACGTAAATACGATCTTCATATTTTCGAAATAACGAATATCAGTCGCAACAGATTGATTTTAATTGCGTTTTAAATGATAAAGAAAGGTTTTTACCCAATATTACTGGTCTATTATTCGAAACGCTTTGTTTTGACTTTGTTCTCACTGATTCCAATTATCAGCGTTCACAGTTTTGCAATACGTCTTTGTTTCCACTGCTTTGAGTCGTGTCTTCCCTTGTTGACAGAAATGCCTTCACCCGGGGATCGATTTTAATTGCGTTTTAAATGGATTGATGGTTTTGTTCTGTTCTCGAACAATTTGTGATAATATTGGGTAAATACCTTTATTTATCATTTAAAACGCAATTAAAATCGACCCGCTAGGTCTGATATCCGTTATTTCGAAAATACGAACATCGTATTTACGTTTTACCGTATTTACTCGTGTATAAGACTGCTAAGATCTTATATCGTAAGCATATTTAAGTTTCACTTTTAAAATGACCGCCAAGCTTCAGCTGAAGCTTGAATGGTAGCAGAGCCGATATGTCAAGAAAAACCAACTCGACTTATATTCGGAAATTGTTTTTTTTCAAGAAAAATAACCTCAATTTTGGGGGGTCGACTTATACACGAGTCGACTTATACACGAGTAAATACGGTACCAGTAAGTTGTTTGCTGAGGCATGACTGTTCATCCAAGCATGATACTCATCACTGATACCAAAACTGCTGACCAATCAGCTCAATCACTTAATTACTCTGCATATTCTCGCAACGTCTGCCATCACTGACAGATGGACATAAAGTGACATCTTAGACTAAAATGCAGCTTCAATCTGATCTGATACAATACAAGAGCCTCACCCTGTTTTGATAGACAACAGAGATGAATATATTTATTCAGCAGTCTCACCTTGATCTGATAGAAAGCAAAGACGACTCAGGTGTGGAAGTTGATGTTAACACTAATGTGTCAGACATTATCACAGCTTTGTAGTTATCAGGATAATTCACCATGCATCTCCTGAAACAAAATACACACACAATTGTTCCATTAGCATTGACACTTATGTCCTTTTCTTTATAGAAGTCACGAGTGACAAGTGATCTATTCTCTTATCTGGAATATTGAAAATAACTACTGCTTTAATATATAATAACAAACATTACAAGGTGGTCTGATTTGATATACATTTCATGTTTTTACACTTATTGGACATGTCTGATAAAAACATGATTTTACCTGGTCTTGCACAATAACTTTATCAATTCACTGTGATCAAAATAATGATAGGTCAACCTCTGCAGTTGAAATTAAGAAAGTGTGTGTATGTGTGTGTGTGAGTTTCTGTGATTTTGGCCACACAATTTAGGGATTACTTTACATTCTCGCCGGACTGTAGCATCCTTGTGCACAGCAGTGTCTTTACCATGACCACAGCTTGCCTTGGATCCATCAGACAAATTTCACAGGATGAGTCAGCATTGGACGGCCCTCTATAAGGCTGCCTAAGGCAGTCTTGGCATGGTGAGGTTGCCTTGGATCCAGGGTGTCAGACAAATTTGATAAAAGTCAGTCAAAATCAAGAAAATTTCTCTTGTGTGCTGAATATCACTTCTTTATATTTTTTGGTGACACGGATGGACCCTTTTTTGACATTCAATTTATGTTGAAAAAGGATATTTGGTGTTACTCAGAGAACATTATGAAACTTGGAGCGTATTCATTTGTTGTGGGTTATAAATCATATTTTTCTGTGGATTATACAAGTTATGCCACTGTGAAGTTTTCTTCTAAAACCATGTATTAAATCTCAAATTTACACTTGTGCTGTTGTTGAAAAATACACTAAGTATAAATAGATTAACGTAATGCTATCAACTGTTTACAAAACTGACAAAAGTACAACACAACAATCACAATTGCTGAACATGCCTTTCAGTGTGAAGTTATCAGCTTCCAAATGAATAAAAAATTATTATTTGGTTTATTCAAAATTGAGAGTTAATTAGAAAAGTGGCCAAACTCCTCGATAAGCCAATGTCTTTATCAGCTGTAAATATCTAATTAAGTTGAATCAGGAACACACCGTTGACTGAGCATCACTCCTCTCTCTTATGTACCTTACAAGAGGAGGGGCCTGAAAGTCAATCACAGTTAATATGAGGTAATTAAATAGTTACGTGTCAAAGGTTGAATATCTCAATTTGTTTTTGTTTTGTTTTGTTTTTGTTTTTGTTGGGTTTTTTATTATTTTTTTTTTATTTATTTTTTTAACTATGAAAGTTTCTAATAGTAATAAGGAAGAAGTTATTTCTAACATTTGTTTAATTTTAAGTTTAAATCTAATGGGACACCTGGCCATTGAACACTGAATCTTAACAGTATATTCTAGTCCAAGTTGTACTGGATCTTATGACACGTCATTATTATCAAGATTGTATACTTCTGCCCCTGTACACTGTCCAGGCACGTCCTGCCATTTGTGATAATCAGTGTCTCTGCATTTTTTGAAGTCGAACTGTCATATCTCATTTCATCTCCAAAGATGTTGGTTGTTTGTCTAATACATGATTGAAATTAACTACGCAAAAGTGGTTTACTGTGTAGACTGGAATAAATCCGATTAACTCACCAGAATTATATAGCTACATAATCCCCAATAACCGACTTAACAGAGAAAAATCCTTTTTGTTTTGTTTTTCACAAATCCCATGTTCAGTTGGCAGCCATATCGAAATGCACTCTCGTTGCAAAATAAAAATTGCCGTGAAGAAGTTCAGCAGATTTACTGCAGAAAGCGTGCGCGCACCTGCTCGACGCCACCTGGTGGGAAACAAAAGTAGGTCAGCGACGTCACTAGGGTCACCACACATCCCACAATGCATTGCGGTCAGCCATCAGCGCAGGATCGAATAGACAGGTTGAAACGAAGTAAAATAGCCCCTTTTAGAACTTGAAATTTAAAGTTATATGGATGTATGGGACTCATTAATTATGATATTTAGAAAGGCAGAGGGACGATGTTTTCGGTGACGCCACCCACCAGGCGATCGCTCACCTAAAACTGTGATTTTGAAGTACATTTAGTGGGCCTCTCCGTCACAATTCTGGAAACCCGAGCACCAAGTGGTGAGAAAAACGGATCCGTGAACTGAAGAAAGAAATGGGTTCCAGACAAGTTCCAAACGATAAGGTGAGAATTGATAACTTCATACCTTTTCCTAACGTAAAATGTACTACTTCTGTTAATTATGTTAAGATCTAATGGGCGGTTATTGAGTAACACAGATTTTGATTTTGTGTATTCCAGTATCTTTGTGTATAAAAATTCAACATGGCGGCGACCTTTACCACAATAAATTGCTTCTGTCAAAACAAGTATCAGGCAAACCCTAAATTTTCTTGATGTATGTTCTCAAATTGATACACATTGTATTGTACATGAGAAAAAAAGACCAATGTGCACCATTCGATGTTTGATGGGTAACAGCTGGTGACAAGAAATGCTGGAAACTGCCCAAAAAATAGGGAGGATCCAAAATTGCTATCAGCTGATCATAGAACAGTGATATGCTTGGGTGCTATGCCTTGATTTGATAAAATCCGAATTTCATATTATGAGTAGTGCTCCAAAACAAAATTGCACGTTTATGCTGAGGTGATATTATCATGGATGATTTTATTGGATACATCATGCTATTTGTCAACTATAAATAAAAGTTGCTATTTGTCAACTATAAATAAAAGTTCTAGTTATCTGGACTGTCCATTAGCATTCTTTGATTTTTTCCAAACAACTCTACAATTATTTCTGTTGCTGTGTTTGATAATGTCCATTAAATACATAATGTTTGAGGTGAGGTGGCCTGGTGGGCCTAAAGATAAAGGTTATTGGCTTTGATAAGGAGACATTTTTCTATTACTTGATGTTTTGCCCCAGTTGAGAGGAAATTTTTCCATAAATGTTCAATTGAACATGATGTTAGTAAGTTATTTGTGAAGAACATGAAGTTAGAAAATTGGTCAGGATTTAATTATATCTACATATTTATTGCATAAAGGGGTCCATCATTGAACATTTCAATATTATTTGTCGTTTATTCTGAATATTTGTCAAGTATAGCAATGTTCAAATGCTTGCGGGTGTTGGGCTTCATGTTCCACCATTGTTGCTATGGCCACTTCTTGTAATCATTTGTTGGTTGATTTTGATTGGTTAAAAAAAATAAATGAACTTGGTTTGTATATGACAGTCATGTTATTATTAAGGTAAGATGAAGAATTATCATGACCATTAACAAACTTGCTCATCCATGATTACAAAGAAACTGATATCCTCATTGTGGAATAATAGAATATCATTCTTAACATCATCCATTTTTGTTAAAATATAAAACATCATATTTAAGATGTGATTTGTTGAAGCATGGCAAGATCAACACAACATTTGACATGTGCAGCAGTGTATGTTATATTATGTTTGTTGTTACTTCAACCATAGATTTAGGAAGTCACGAACTCTTTCACCTCACCAACACTGCAAGCCAAACGTTTAAGAGTAAATTTAGTTATAGATTTAAAAAAAATGTTTATATTTTGCTTGAATCGCTTTGACAATGAACCTATTAAGTTCAATAAGTTTCTAATATATATGTAAACTTTTGATGAAATTTACAGTGTTGAGAAATGGTTATGTGTGTACCATTTCTTGTTGGCAGAATGACATGGTCTGTCAATTTGTAGTTGGCTACACAACAATCATCTTTGGGGTGACATCCTGTGCTGTGACCACAAAAGTGTTGCACTAACTCTCAAAAGTTGTCCTTATATCTTGCAAGTCTGACCATTTTCTTTGATAAATCTTACTTGAAAAGGAAAATAATGTATTGTTATCAAATTTCAAGTATCATGAGATTCATATTATCCCAATAATTTTGATATTCCAATAACAAATACTTAATGTAAATAAGTATTTAGAATCATACAAAAATCATTATTTTTACTTTTTTATTTATTACCAAATTAATAATTTGAATAAATATTTTTAATAACTTAAGAAATATGTACTCCTCAATATCAGCATATTTTGTACATGTCCAACATTTGGTCAAAGAATACAATTTTTAAGGTGAATATATCATGTGAACTTGCTGGCATCAGGTATATAATGATCATGATCAGTAGTGAGCCAAATATCATATTTATTTGGTCTGGTGATGTCATTGGTGTGATGTCATTCTGGACCATTGAGGTCACACACAGCGATAACCTTATGATATACGCTTTATTTGAAGTATGTGTAACAAAACAGTGCCCCCAAAATTATGAGAGTAAACACCATCCTCAATAATATGAAGTGGATGGATAGAAGCACCACTAGAACCTTTGACAGGTCTTAATGCATCTATCTGTATTGAACTGTTGATATTCAGTTTTAACTTTTGAGGATATATGCTTCAGCTGAGTTCAAACTATGATCATTTTAATTACAAGGTTTTTTTTCCCTTACATACATGATTTGTCAACCATCTTTTGTCATGTAACTTATTACTTGTTTAATGGTTTCTTTTTCTTTTTTTTTTCTTTTTTTTGCAGATCAATCTTCGTCTGATATTGGTTTCAGGGAAGACGAAAGAGTTTCTCTTTCCCCCCAATGATTCGGCGGCAGATATTACACAGCATGTGTATGAGCACTGGCCAGAAGGTGAGGCATACTTTAGCTCATTTCCTTTTATCTTGGTCCAGAAGAATTCATTCTATCATTTGTTCTCCATCCTGCAATAAACATAATAGAAATTTAATTTTATAACATTATGGCCATTTTATGAGTTTAGGAGGAATTAGAGAATTGCTTAATTTGTGTCAGATAATTTAAACAGTTTGCATTTTTGTGTTTGACCAACATTAATCTTGCCAGGAATTGTTTGTGTTTCATATTTTATTACTAATCTTTCTGGATTATGACCTTTATTTACTTGGTGGTTTTATCAAACTAATATTATTTATGTGTTCAGTCTGTATTTAATTTACTGAATAGAATGGTATTTGTATAAAGCATTATGGACTTGGTTTTATGTCAAACATAGTGTGAAAATCAGCTGGTGGAAATAGATTAGCACAATATGATATTATAAATCCATTAGTCTGCTTAAATTTGAATGAGGTCAGTGTGACAGAACCAAATTTGAATTTTCATCAGTTTTGGCAAAAAAATAGAATACAAAAATACAAATCATTGTAAAGTTAGACAATTACTTTTCCAGATCTTAACCTGAGCAAAGTTATTATGACATTTTCTATTTGACACCAGGAATACCTTTTTATTTTGAGCGATAAAGCATTTGAGTGACTGGGCACTGAGATAAATTTAGTTCTTAAATATAAATCTATATATATGTAAATATACTACAGTGTTCCAATTTCCAATTTGTATTACCACAGGTATAAGAATTTGTTACATGACAAATGCTTTCTAGTAATCTGTGTTGTCAGTCTGACCATCTGTCAAATAAAACATGTTCATTTTGACCATTTAACCAGTACAGACCAAATTTTGTAATAAAAAATGACATTTTGTGACATGGGAAAATTCTCCAATTACTTGTTATATCCGAAATGTTTTTTTTAAACTATTTTTCACTTGTGTGTTACCATAGATATAATTCTCACATTGACACCAGATCAAATGAAGCCCAAAGCTACAGACGGTGACAGCTTAGTTATTGTCACATTCGTCTCAGTATCAATATGGAGCATCCAAATGTCTTTTAAAAATCTGGAGGTCTTGCCAACTGTCCATTTTTTTCCTCATGTTAGGTATTCAATTCTGATTTAGGGAATTTTTGGACAAAATGAACTCTGGATGTGACTATTTCTACAGTTATTCTTGCTGTTGTAATCATATTAATAGTTTAAAATGTTCTAAGTGGCAAAAATATCTCTAAATATCTCAAAGAGGCAAACATATCTGTAAAGTTGAAGGAGACCTGTGGTAATTAATTGGTTGAAGGGAACCTAATGGTATGTATACATTGAACCTCTGAGTGGGACAAGATCAAATTTGAAAAATTTGTGCAAAATTTAAGGTGATTTTTTTTTCTTTCTTCTGAAAATTAATTATTTGATGTATATATTTTTCACAATTGTTTCTTCTCTTTGCAAGTAAGCATGCCCATAAAAAATGATACATTCTGAATGTTACTAAAGGTACAAATAGTGTTCACATCAGCTTGACATTTTGGCATGGCAAACAAGTCTCATAAATTCTCGATCAATAGTCAAGATCATTTAAAACTTTTGATTTATTACCAAATTAATAACTAATTTACCTCAGTTGTCATTTTGTCTCAGTTTCGATGTATTAATATATGATTGAATCTTGATTAATTTCAAGGATTGTAAAGAAAAAGTGGTCATTTCCAGAGACATGCAAATGAAATTCACCTTTATTATGATGCGTGGATGTTAACATGTTAATAATAGAAGAAGAGACAATTATTTTGGACAGTATCATAACTTGTGTTGGGTCACAGATTCTCATGACTGTATAGAGTGATGTGACTGCATAACCTTGTATAATAACCATGCAAACCTCAACTCACCTGAAACAATACAAATGAAAAAAGAATCTTTTATTTCAGGGCTTAACAGTTAACCATACAAAACAAAACAAAAGCCAATTATGCTTATAAAACATATTGGCAACATAATAAATTTGTATGTTATGTACATTGTTAGGTTATCATCCCAGAATATAGATTTTGTCTCATCTTTAATGGTGCATAGTGTGTGGTGGAGAGCTCTATGTGGTCAAGAGAGTATGTGACCATTTATGTGGACATAACGGCTGAATGGTTGAATTCTTGATTGTTTTCAGCCAGTAAGTTGGCATTGGGAAACACAGGGCAGACAGGTTCAGAGGGTAAGAATTGCCATCAATCTTGTGTACCCATGTCACCAACAAATCTCATTATTACAAATTTTGTTTTGATTGTTATTGTGGTTGTGGCTGTTGGGTCACCAGTAAAAGGGGAGCAAAAATATTCTCATCACTGGTTGAAACAAGATTTGCTTTGAACACTATGACCATAATTATTTTGTTAATACTCACAATTTTTGTATTTGATTTTTCATATTACCAAAATTACAAAAAGTGTAGCTTGCAAGTAAGAAATCTGATATTTACCAAATGTTTACAATTCAGATTTAATAAAAAGTTTCAAAGTAGACGCAAAATAAATACAAGAAAAATGGATAAATGTTAGGACTGTGGCATTGAACTCTCTTTCACACATACACACATTGCTGCAAAAACAAATTCAAGCTTACTATGATATTGAAACGTGTAAAATACAACTAAGATATGAAAGAACATTCAAATTTTGTGATATTGATAAAAGGAGCATAGTATCTTGTTACAGATGAATGTAAATTAGCCATGATGTAACTAAAGATAATCCAGAGAAAAAAATATTTACAGATATCTGGACAGTTATCAGAACTTAACCTTAGTTATATGGAATGCTTTGACATATCTTTTTTTTTTAGCTATGCTGGCCTTTTCAGCAAAGCTTATGCAGCAAGAGGGACCATTTTTCTGTCTTGGAGTCTGTCCATTCGTATTCATAGATGAGATGGCCTCTTGTCAGGGGTTGAATCTAATCTAGATGCTCTTGAAGATTTTCTGAAGATTTAATTTTTTAGGTGATCTACCTATACCATTGGGTGAACACAGCACTTGGCTTATGTTATGAGCTAATATACACAAACCTAGATATGTTAAAAGTTGATCACTAGGAATAAGAAAAATTCAGTTTATCGCCAAAAAAAAATAATGGACTGAAAACATTACGACTGGATGGATTGAAGGTCTGGTGACTACCAGGAAGTTGGATATGACTTGTATATATCAGTTCATGTATATAAAATGAAATTGTACTTTTTCAAGCATATTGAACATCAGTTCTTCAACTGACATTGCAAATAGTTCAATACCAATCTGTAAAAAAACACTGCTTTTTCAATAGCATCAATGGATAAATTCTGCTGTGATTTTAACAATATCTAAACTTTTCAAATATATCAATCATATTGTCAAAAGTTTGTGCATATTCATAAAATTTAACTTAGTATTCATTTCATTTGACTAAATATTTAGCATGTTCCAGTAGAAAGAAGAGCTTATCATTTCCTAAGTACTTGACATAAACTTAGTCTGTCTCAATTTGCATGTGTTCTCATGAACTGCTAATTGCTTTCACAAGATCTAGGAAATCACCCAACTTCAGTACTGATAAATTGCAAGCCTTTATCTCTAAGTGTCACCAGTTAGATAACACTTTATCACAGAACTTTTCTCCCCTCATATCTGTCTCTGCTGTCATTGGTGAAAAAGTCTGTCAAGATTCGACTCAAGCCTTGCTTGGCTATTCTTAAAATTCAGGCTGTGGACTGATTGGTGAAAAGAGATGAATATTCATACAGATTGTACTAACTGAACGATCATGGCCTGATTTTGGTCAATTCTGATTGAATAATATTTTGTAGGGTTTGACTGGTATTTATGACTCCATTTGAACTTCAAAATATCTGATGAACATGCATATATGAATGTAAACCCACCAAATATGTACGTACACCCTGGAATCAATATGATTTTGATCATTTGTTTTAATCATTGGGTAATGGACAGGCATTTTTTTACCGCATGAGAGTTTCTAAGATCTTGTAGGGCATGTAGACTTGCAATCAAATAGTATTTTATAAATCAATAGCTATTTTGAGTTGTGCTGACAAATCAATATATAGATGTGAAGTAAAGGGGTGCTTTGTTCTATCCTGAGGAAAGTAGAGCAGATCCCTCCTAAAAATGATTGCTATTGATTTCTGGAAAAGGTGCAGCATCTAATGAGCCAGTAATGTTCGGCATTAAGTTGTATTCATCTGGTCAGCCATACAAAATATGCAGTGACAATATATTTGGTAAAAATCATCATCGTCATCATCATCATCATCATCATCATCATCATCATCATCATCATCATCATCATCATCATCATCATCATCATCATCATCATCAGTTTGGGTGGTTATTGATATTAAAAGTATAGTTTGAATTATATTGGCATTGAATAGTTTCCCACTGATTGAGAGTTGCACTGCTCCAAATGGTAAATAATATGTCTTATGGAATTAAAATGAAGAAGTGAAATAGTTTGCATTCAGGCATATAGATTATAGTTTTCAGTTCATGATCCTATAATTCAATTTGCATTAATCTGATTATGGAGCCTTTAGATCATGTATATGTAAAAAAAATAGAAATCTGACAAGTGAAAAACTTGGTGACACTTTTTGACCTTAAAAATAGAAATCTGACAAGTGAAAAACTTGGTGACACTTTTTGACCTTAAAAATGGAAATCTAACAAGTGAAAAACTTGGTGACACTTTTTGACCTTGTATTTGTAATTGTGCTGACTATGTCAAATTACATAGATCTGCAATGATTGGGAGAAATTTTCTGTTATTCTGTATGTCTGTTAACTTCAATCTTCTCTGAAAGAACTGAGTGGAATTCCAACCTATTCTAGAGTAAGATGAATTTTCAGTGGACCATTTCATTTTTTTTTTTCATTTTTGTGTTAATATAATCTTATCATAGCCACGGTTTGAGACTTTTGGGGAAAATAGGAAGGTGGTAATTACTGAGTTGCTGCAATACTTGGATTGAAAATAACAATTTACAAGAATTTAAGAAACTTTATGATCACCTTAAAAAGAACATTTGATCATCAAAATTCTCCTTTAAGATTACTGGGTGATTTTCTTGGATGTACAAAAGTTCTTGGATGTTTCACACATGCATATACACCAAGAACATCCAGTGCCTCGTTATATTAATTTCAATATAGCCTCAGTTTGAGACTTCTGGAATAAAGCAATATGGGGTTGATGGAGTCAGCCTTAATATTGACTACGATATTTTCACCCCATAGACTCTTGACCACCAAAGCTGGGAAAACATTTTTACAGATCATTTATTAAGTAATTTGCATCCATTTCCAGGATATGCCCACAAAAATGACAAGAAACTAACACAGCTCTAAGGCCATTGACTTATATGCAGAATGTCCTAATAAGGGATTTTGCTACCTGGGACTTTTACAGAATTGTGTTATTTGTGATGTGTGATAGATTACACAACAGATTTAGTTTGAATAAGGATAATTGTACAAAGGATTTTGGGAATTGCTGTTAGCCTATTATTGTGTTTCATTCAGAGGCATTGCCTATAAATGGAGCCTGTTGAGAGAGTTAGGGAAAATATGAACCTATTAATACTTTTAAAAAAATCACTGCATGTGATATAGCATCACTTAAGCCATAAAGCATTTTATTCTTTGATCACTGTGTATTCTGTGCTGTGATTGGTCAATTCCTGGTCACGTGAGCTTCTCTAAATTGTTGTATTGACCAGATGCATTATATTGCACGTCAATATACTTTCCACTGCACTGATGGGGAAATCCATGACGTCACCATACAGACAAACTCGTCCCTTTCATGGCGGGAAATGTTGGGGAAGCCCTATAATGACGTCACCATACAGACAAACTCGTCCTTTTCAGTTCTCACTTTTATAATTAAACCAACAATGGCAGTAATTAACACAGTGATCATAGAATAAAACAAATATGTACCTGGGTGTCGTGCAATATGACTTTTTATGGACCTTCGGAAAGTTATATTGCACTCGGCTGCGCCTCGTGCAATATAACTTTCCGAAGGTCCATAAAAAGTCATATTGCACTCCACCCAGGTCCATATTTGTATAACATTAACAGAGATGGTCATGCTCAGTCCCAAGAGGTTCATTTACCAATATTTATTTAGATAACTGACAGATCTGATTGTAATCTTTTCAGCAGTGACTTTTGAATTACATGTCATCCATGTTAGGGTCACAACACAATCTTGTTTATAATCAGCTACAAGAACAATTTTCACATTTTAAATGATCCATTGATATTGATCAAGTGATTGATTTCAGGTCAATATATATAGAGATTGGTATTAGTCTGCTCTTGGCCTGAAAGTTTAAAGTTGAAAAATGCATTGGGGTCATTTGTGTAGCTGTTGAATTGTCTAAGCCTTTTGTGCTGACATATTGAGTATCTACCAATTATCATGCTGAACCCTGTAGAGTGCATTTACTTTGTGTGTTTACTTGGTATTGACCAGTAATTGGGTCTGTCAACTTGGACATATATATCTGTTGAGGTTCCTCCTTTATACTGTACTAACGTCAGGGTTTACTCCTTATGCGAAGGGATCTCAGGCCATAACCCTGCCTTACAGCCCTCAGGGTCAGCTGGGGTCAGCTGTCTTCTCAGCCACTCTCATTTCAGACCATGGTGCTCTCAGGGGTCAGCTGGTCTTAGCTGTCTTACTAGCCACTCTCATTTCAGACCATGGTGCTCTCAGGGGTCAGCTGGGGTCAGCTGTCTTCTCAGCCACTCTCATTTCAGACCATGATGCTCTCAGGGGTCAGCTGGTCTTAGCTGTCTTCTCAGCCACTCTCATTTCAGACCATGGTGCTCTCAGGGGTCAGCTGGGGTCAGCTGTCTTCTCAGCCACTCTCATTTCAGACCATGATGCTCTCAGGGGTCAGCTGGTCTTAGCTGTCTTCTCAGCCACTCTCATTTCAGACCATGGTGCTCTCAGGGGTCAGCTGGGGTCAGCTGTCTTCTCAGCCACTCTCATTTCAGACCATGATGCTCTCAGGGGTCAGCTGGTCTTAGGTGTCTTCTCAGCCACTCTCATTTCAGACCATGGTGCTCTCAGGGGTCAGCTGGTCTTAGCTGTCTTCTCAGCCACTCTCATTTCAGACCATGATGCTCTCAGGGGTCAGCTGGGGTCAGCTGTCTTCTCAGCCACTCTCATTTCAGACCATGGTGCTCTCAGGGGTCAGCTGGTCTTAGCTGTCTTCTCAGCCACTCTCATTTCAGACCATGGTGCTCTCAGGGGTCAGCTGGTGCTGGATAGGGACCCTGGCTTGAGGGCTGAGGTGCTGGATAGGGACCCTGGCTAGAGGGCTGAGGTGCTGGATTGGGACTCTGGCTAGAGGGCTGAGGTGCTGGATAGGGACCCTGGCTAGAGGGCTGAGGTGCTGGATAGGGACCCTGGCTAGAGAGCTGAGGTGCTGGATAGGGACCCTGGCTAGAGGGCTGAGGTGCTGGATAGGGACCCTGGTTAGAGGGCTGAGGTGCTGGATAGGGACCCTGGCTAGAGGGCTGAGGTGCTGGATAGGGACCCTGGCTAGAGGGCTGAGGTGCTGGATAGGGACCCTGGCTAGAGGGCTGAGGTGCTGGATAGGGACCCGGGCTGAGGTGCTAAATAGGGACCCTGGCTAGAGGGCTGAGGTGCTGGGTAGGGACCCTGGCTAGAGGGCTGAGGGGCTGGATAGGGACCCTGGCAAGAGGGCTGGGGGGCTGGATAGGGACCCTGGCTAGAGGGCTGAGGGGCTGGATAAGGACCCTGGCTAGAGGGCTGTGACTTTTTGGATAAAAACCCTAGCTGGAGGGTTGAGGTGCTGATAAGTGCTTGGAAGATGGTTGAAGTGCTGAACAGATGGGTGAGGTGCTGGTTAAGCACCCATGCCAAAGGGCTGGGGAGATCACCAGGTTGACTGCTTGGATATTCATACCTATATAAGCAAGAAACTAGACTTGGAAAGAGACATTGGGTTTTGCTGCATAGATCAATAATAGTGAGCTTGGCGGCAGAAGGGATGGCCGATTCCGAGGCAAATGACAAACAAATTTGGTGAATAAATTGTATAACAACTAAACACCTGGCCCAGATCATCTTATATTTAGTCTTGATTACTTTATGTTAAGGAAAAAAAAACATTTGTTTTGAAAACCATTAAAAAATCTTAGATAATTGGAGAGATTAACTTTAACACTAGACCTAGTATATCTATGATTACTTAATTATACAGGTATCAAAGAGGTACAATAATTGCAGTAGATGGCTATTTTTCATGGTTATGTGCGACCAAATAGATGTTTGGCCCCAAATGATCGATGTTAGTGCCTGGGCCGCTGCATGGAGAATTAACTTGGATTGGCCTATCAGAGTATTGCAACTGCCTGGGCAGCTAGCTATGTATTAAATACAGAGTATAATGTGTGGCATTCACCTATTGTACATATTCATCTCCTGTGGGATCATTACTGGGATCTCCAACAATACAGAGCCCTTCTGCTCATGGTAAACATAGGTTAATCTACTGATTATTGCCACCATTGCTCCAACAAGGCTTCACAATCAGCGGAACATGCAAAAACATGTGAATGGACGTTTCACTACATGCCAGTGAATCTATATTAACAATTGACTAAAAAGCAGTGAAATTAATGAATAAGGGATCCAGGATCTGAAATTGTGTTGTCATGCTGTCGTCTTATATAATATCAAATTATATTAGACGACAGCCATGTATTACATTAATGTATATTAGCACAAGATGTGACATTAATGTGATTTGTGGCAAGATTCGGGGAGAGTTGGGAGAACGCTGTTGTATTCCCAACAGACAGAGGTCAACCCAGGGTCAATCAGGCAGTAGCTGGGTGGCATCATTTAGACTATTTCATTTCCATTCGGAATAGGTTGAATTTGCTGGTTTTTGTGTTTCAGATCCTGTGTAAAAAAATTAGCTCACATGTTGAAGGGATTTACTAATGAATCTTATCAAATGTCTGGGTCAGTGATGTGCAAAAAAATTATGTCATTTAAAATGTTAATTTAAAATGTTGATGCAGCATAAATTGACCTGAAATGGAGTATCTGAAGTTATTGAATGCCACTAGGAACACATACCTATGTGTTGCTGATGGCATATAATATTAGATTAAATTAAGGGAACAGTTGATTGCAGTGATGAAAGTCTTCAGGAAATAACCTGAATTCAGGTTGTTTTCTTCAAATGTGAAATTCAAAATGGTCTGAACTCTGGCTAGAGGGCTGAAAATGGCATTTCTGAAAGTGAGTAGGGGCATCTTCAGGTTATTTTTTAAGGGTGTCAGGTTTTTTTCTGAATGCTGACTTTCATCACTGTGATTGACATGGGTAGAAATATACCTGGTTTTCTTTCAAAATTTCGGACTGCACTTTGGGAAAACAAGACAGGTATTAGTCATACAATGAAAGATTATAGTTGATGTGAAAAGTAATTGATGACCTAATCAGTTAAGAAGCAGGGGCCAATTGTCGTTGATCAAAGATATGGTATATGTAGGAAATTATCTGGGAATGCTTGGAATAACTTTGACAGAATTGCAGTCTTCTGGGGGAAATAGAAGCCCCTAAATGTCTCTAGAATTAATAATGAACAATTCACTAGGAATTTTTAACACACAAAATTTGTAATTGCAAATTTATGAGAGGATTGGTTCTTTCATGATAGATCTCGCATATATATATATGTAATTTTTTTATGGATTGACATTGCATGACTCCATTTGGTTATATAATTGGTCAACCACATGTTTGGCCCTGCCTGACACCAAATTTTCCTATGCAATGTAACCAAGGAGATTAATAACAAGAAAGAATTCTTTAAAAATGAAATAATACCGTGTTGTTAAAAACATTTTTTGTTGTTGAAAAATAATTGTGTGATATGGTGAGCCTATCTGGGGTGAGTATGCCTCAGATCCTGGACAGCGTGGCAGGAAACTTAAATCTGGTGCCAACAAACTGCCATGTGCACACAAACTGATGATGTTTAACACATTGACTTATATTTAATAATGGCAGTGAATGCAATACTTAGGTCTTGATCTTTCATTAAGGAGTTATTCTGAAACATCGCCATGGCTCGCTGCAAAAAAGTTCAATTTTAGATTACAGTATGTTTACGAGAACTGGAATTTGTGATTTTTGTATGTGACTTCTTGATCCTAGTCAACATGTTGCTGATTAATTTAAAACTATATTTAAACATGATGAATTTATTGAGAACATTTACATATGTGGTAAAATAAAGATTCAAAGCCTGTGAAACCAAACACCACAATACCAGACAGGTACCTGGAGTAGGCTAATATTTCATATTATAAATTTAAAACCATCCATAATTGCCGCATTGTTAACTTTTCAAGATGAGTTTTCAATGCTATCCTGAAATTTGCATTAATTAATGTGTTTGTCAAGTTGGATCACACAATAAATGAGTAATATGTGTAGTATATAATAATATTAGTAACAAGTTGAAGTGTAACAAGTGTTTTTCATTACATTGGCCAACTCCTCTGGTTAGTTTGTCAATTTTTACTGAGATTGACCTCCTGGTGACTTCACAGTAATTTCTAAGGAAAAGACTGCATGGAAACAACAGAGTTCATTGACATTGAAATGCTGATGTGCTATAAATTAGTATATTTTAAATAATTGCAACTTAAGAATAGTTTACATGAAAAGAAAATTGAGCCGTTTGACATTTCTGAGAAAAGAGAAACACACTGGCTTGGTTATAGCGGCATTGTTAGTGTCCTGATTGTGGGCATTGATTTGTGGATGAGAACTGTAGGTGTGCTTCCCACTCCTGCATGCAGTCCCCATATATACACACACTGTATCTACACACCATCAGTGATTTCCTTACACATTGCTCTCGGGGTGAGTTGACTATTGCATCCAGACCAATCTTCAGTTCTTGGCAAAGCTCTATCCCATCACACATGCTCTACGTGTGGTGTTATATGGTCATGCATTGGGTATGCACGACCTTGTTAACCCCTCCCTAACACAGTATGCTATATGGAGAAAGATGTACATTATTGATGAATGTAAACAGATAGTCTGGGTATAGCTTGGATAAACCTCATGACTATACCTGGTCGAGAATAACAAGTTTATTGGTGATGTTGATTCACCTGTGTTGTTTCCTTCCTGGTTGAGACATATAAGTGACTTAGCGTGTGTGAGTCAATGATGTCATGCTGCCCAGTGTGCCTACCTGTGTACCTGTCACATCATGAAAGCACAAAAACATCCCACACTAAAACGTGAACATACGATGGCCTGACCACAACTGTGCAAAAGTAGCCTTGCAAATACAATGCAAAACACGGTGATTCTGTCAGTGTGTAAATGAAACATGTTAGACATGAATTAATATAGGATAAACATTGTTGATCTGCTGTAAAAAAAAAAACAATTTGGCTTGTTTTCTCATTTTTGCATGCCTTAATGATGGCAGCAGCTATGTCAACTTGGTTAATTAATGTTCATTGTTATCTCTGCAGATCGCATTACTCATAATTTGCAAAAAATAATGTTTCACCAACTTTTAGCACAGTGAATAAATCAAAATCCAATACTATTCTCAAATATTATGTTATGCTTATAATATAATTTGACAGGTATGATAAGACAGTTTGGTAGATTGTCAAGTTTCTTTTGGAAAAAGGCCTGCCTTCAGAACCTCTTGTTCTGCTGATGTGTATTAATACTTAATCAATTTGTATAATTATTTTTTTATGTTTTTATTACATTATTTATGGGAGTCTCAGCACATGATATTTCAAGTATTCTATGAATAAATGCCTACATTTGCCTCAGCATTAAGCAGTACCATGGTTATGATCTCTTTTTTCTTTTATATTTTTGTATACCTAATCATATATACTTTATAATGATAATGTGGAATATAAAAAGAAATTTATTTAAGATTTATGTAAATGGGTTTTGCTAAATTGCATTATGACAATTTTTTTTTGGCAAAACAGGAATATGAAGAAGGGAAAGATTTCATGCTGAATGTAATTGTGATAAGGTTATTAGAGAAGGGGCAACCTTGATGGAATATGTTGGGGTGTTGTCAGTAGCTGCAGTGTATTTCATGAGAACACTGGCAGGTATCAGCTCTAGGCAATATTATGGTCATAGTTGAAGGCAGAAAATATTGAATTTCAGAAAGACATAACACAGATGACATAATATAATCAAACAGCACTGCAGACAAGGTATCACCACAAAATATTTATTGGGTTTAAAAATATAATTTGGATTTGTCAGAAAAAAATTCCACTGTAAGCAATCTTGTGTGGCCTTAAAAGTGATGGAAGAATACTGTTGACCATAAAGAAATTTTTGGACATGGTCCATTGCTGGCAGTGTGGGTGGGCAGTTGAGCCTTGCATGATTTGTATAATAGTGTGCATTTGTCACCAGCCTTAAAGCAATGTGCCCAGTCACTGCATGCATTGCACTCAGGAGCAAATTTGCATTGTAATTACTTCATTTTTTTTACTGTTAATTTTTAAGGCCAAACATGTAACATGAATATATGTCACTGACTGAAATGTCTATTAGTGCATATATATATGTATATAATGTATATATATATATATAATGTATATATATATATATATATATGTATATAATGTATATATATATATATATATATATATATATATATATATATATATATATATATATATATATATATATATATATATATATATGTATATATGTATATATATATATATATATATGTATATATATATATATATATATATATATATATATATATATATATATATATATATATATATATATATATATATATATATATATATATATATATATATATATATATATATATATATATATATATATATATATGATCGTGCCCTGTGTCCTGTATGTAGAGCAATCCTTGTGTTTCTGTCTGCCAGTCCCTATGACAACCTATGTATGTTTGTGTGATCTCTAAATGGGTGATATATTTTCCCTGTATGATGATGTTGTGACAGGTGCTGTGTGATAACCAGTCGAGTGTACACATTTGATGGATTGAACAAACTAATTTGTGACCATTATCACTTTGGGTCATTTTCCACAAGCAAATGAATGTTTAGACTGTGCTAAACTGAAAAAACACCTCAGTTGGTATTAATGTAGTAGGTGAATGAAATAACAGAAGTGATTTGGTTTTTTTTTAGGGGGGGGGGAGGGGTTGAATGAAGTAATGTAAGAAAATTATCATTATAGAACAAATTATTCATAAATATATGAGACAAGCCCATTTCCCTTCTGTAAAATATCTGTAGAGAGTAAAGAAGATGACACAAAATGCCCCCTTTTTTTAGGTAGCATGGTTCTTTTTTTCATTCCCATTTATTAATTTTCTTGCTTATGATCAGAAAATAACATTTAAATTTTATCGTCAAGGGAAAAAGTAAATGAAATATGAAGGCTAGTGTAAAACTAACCACCTGCTATATATTAACAAATGTTTGCAGTCAAGGTCTGCAGTGGTGATTAACTGAAGGTCATGAGATAAGGTCTTTGGGCATTCCTGCGGAACTCAGCAGCTTTAGGCTGGGATGTGTTGTGAGGGCTGCATGTTTATTATACCAATTCTGTTAGGTGTGGATATGTGATACATATTCATGTGTTTTGACAGTTATAAATCAGGTTGCTGATCAACCCTGAAGTGAGCACATAGGCCAAGATGACCGAATGGATGATTTCATACTTTAGTTGAACTCAGGTTCTCTCATCCAGATCCCAGCACAAAGTTCATTATTGAGGATATAAAATAGAGTAAAAATGTGAAACAGTTTGCATTTATATATACAAATGGTCTCAATTTTACCATTTTGAACAGCTCACAGAATGTGAAAGCAGGGCAAAACTATTAATTGGATAATGTTGGAGAGAGGCCATAATTTGAAAGAATGATATAAAAATTTGCTGTTTGAGGTTGTTAAGTTATAACTTCTATGTAATAATGATGAGACCATTCAAAGTTAAATGAGGCAAAATTATGAGGCTATTACAGGGTGTTTTTATAGGACGATGTGAAACAAGCAATCACTGTATATTGCTATACTGATATATGCTATTTCCAAGATTGAGACATTTGTTATTTTGATGAGCCATTGTCTCATGTCTCCCGCAAACAAGATCCTTGATACAACACTAAGATAGCAAGGCATTATTAAAAAGTGTAAAACTTCCCTTCAGCATTTTATGATATTTCTTTTATGAAAATAAATTTTCTGTTCCAAAAGAAATGAAAAAAGTCTGAGTGTGGAACATCCTACAGAATAGATTGTTCCCGAGAAGGTTTTTTACAAGTGTGTACCTCCAGTTGCTTATGATATTTGCAGTGAACTGCAAGTGATTGTCACGCCCTACTAGACAGAGTATTAACAAGTATTCTATGAGATGCTGTTCATATCCATAATTCCCTCAACATCATCACAGACTTTTCTGATGTTTATACAATTGCTCTCGATTTGGGCTAAAATATGAATAAATACAGGGCTAGGGTAAGATTTGAAACACCAGATTTTAGGATTGGATGATGCAGAACAGAAATATCCATACTTTAATGTCATGAAAGTAAAATAAACAACTTTATGTATGGATTAAAAATGTCCTTTTCCAAAGTTGTGATTTCAGCTTTCATCCCTTTTGTTGACGATGGCCTGTGAACATATGAAATAAAAAAAAATCCTGCCCGAAGATAATCTGTCGATGTGACTGCGGGACACTGCCGGGACACTGCCGTTCACTTTAAGATGATATTTGCTGATAAGACATTGGTGAAACGCCAGCAACTTTTATGTTGCGGCTAAAATTTCCTGATGACCCGTATAACAACGCCTTAAAGATGCCCAATTGTGGCCGATGATCTCCCGGTGCCCTCACAACAATCTGAACTGTTGGCCGATTTTGTATAAAAAAAAAATACCCATCGGCCAGGAATCTTTTCTGAAATTGGGGCAAATGTGACCAGGGCATAAGCTGACCAGTGATCTTGTGCTAACACCAGCTGATTGAGGGTTTGCTATTATTGGGAGTACCTTCCGCTTGGAACTCAAGAGTGATTTTGCTCGCAGAGGCCTGTTTGCCCATTGGAGCAGGCCTTATACCATTCCGACCACAAGAGTGGTCATATGAGTATGAGCATAGTACAATATTTAGCACTTTCAGAAAAAATATAGTAATCACGGCCAGGGTATTTTGGTTGATTTCAGTTAGATAACTTCTTTGTATCACAGTTTTATGACCACATGTTATTTAATCATTCCCCAAATCTCTGAAATATTGCCTGTGACCTCTGTGATTTCATGAAAGCTTTAACAAATTGAATTTTACTATTATCACACTTGTTCCTCTCTGCTAATAGCACGGAGATCACAAGCAGGTGATTGCATAACGACCTGGAAACCTTGTGTCTGAGTGGTTAGATCTTTTGTGCCAACCAGGTAGAATTTTATTTAGAGTGAGAAAATCTTTATTAATCTGATATTGACTCGGCTTTGGTCTTGGTAACATAAATAGAACAAAGCTTCTTAGAAATCAGATGTTGTAAGTTGTGATAAGTATATGATGGCCTCATTCTGACCCCAGGACAACCTCAGCTTTCTGCAGTTGTATGAACTGTCCTTCACCTTTCCTGCCCTGCCTATTATGAGTTAAATTATTGATTAACTTATATATCTATTTTTATTACCATATGTTGCCTTTTAACAGTGTGAATTTCTGTTTCACTTTTGAAGAAACAGACAGAATAAAAGCCCTAGAAAAATGTTTTAGATTCTATTTATAAATAATCAATGTTGATCAGTAATAAAAAAAATTATGTGAATGGAAACAACATCATTTTTAATAACCAGATATTTCTTTTTTAAAGAAATCTTTATTGTTAAATGAATTCTGAGAGTTGAGATCAATTGTTTATGATTATACAATATTATTTATCGCTTTCCTATTACTTGCAATATTATCAATCAGTATTAAAAAGTAAATTCAGATTAAACAGTCAGTAAAATATATTAACTACTCTGATTGCTATTTCATGATGAATGGTCTGCATTGCATATTTATGCTATGTAACCGATCCACATCTAACAGGGCCAGTCACTTTATAGTCAGGCATAAGGCATGACTAGGCTTTTATATCAGGGAATGCACAAAATTTGTGAAAAAATAAAATAAAATAAAATGTTGTTTATTTCAGTAAGTAATTTTCTAAATAAACATGTAAGAACTTGTTGTGCTGATTGCATCTTAGATGAACCCTCATGTTAAAAGTTCACCGTTGTAATCTGGACTATATATTTATATTTTCTCATACAAAGGCTCAAAAATCTTTAGAGCAAGTTTGAACACATGGCAGTACATAATTTATGTTAGTTTCTTTGTTATGGTGTTTCCATCTCTGTGCAGCAACTTCACATTAGCTCAGCTTTGGATTGATTGTTGAACAGATGTATTTGTTTTTCTGGTGATAAAACATGGGTCCCTGATATCACATAAAATTCTCTTTCATATGAGAACTTTGAGGGAATTTTCTCAGAGCCTTTTCCAGCAGCTGTATGCCTGATTTGCATTGATATGAACTGATAAGGGGGGGAAAGTGCTAGCATCATCATGGACAGACTGGCATACAGATAGATATATTGATCCTGAGGCCCTGGTCCCTATTTGTAAGTGCCGGAAGTCGTACCCAACAAGCACACAACACATTGCCCACATAATGTGCCAGTCTTTTATTCCCAGGATTTTACATAGGATCTTGCAGTGGCAAAAGTTGTCACAAATTTGTACCCTGTAAAAAGCTCTTAGATTAAAAGCTTGTTGAATTTGCTTAGTTATTTTTGTCACTTTGAGGGAGATCCTCATGGATTTGTTTCTGGAGTGGAGTGTCATTGGGATGTGGAGAAACAATGCAGTGATGTTGGCGAGAGGCCAGTCCATTGCTAGGCAATCAGGTCTATTGTGCAGCCATTCATATAGATTTCTCATGAAAAAAACAATTCACATCACTGAAAATGACTTCAGTTGCTTTGATAGGACACCAAGGGAAACTATATATGTTAATGGAATTTTTTTTAAAGCCATTTAGCACTTGTTACATTTGTGATAATTTAGAATGCCCCATGACAAGGTCAGGCATTATGGCTAAATCCGAATGAACATATGGTCACAGAAGAAAGTGACTGTCTGACCTCAATTTGAAGCAGTTTTATTGAGATATATGATACCACGTTCATCTTTAACAGAGATCACTTCACACAAATGTGCAATGGGAAAGGTCTCTTCACAGTGATGATCAATTGAATATTTTATGGGCTAACTTTAAATTTATATTCTGTACTAACAGGGAGTCGCCTCACTAAAGGTTATGCATGGGGAATGGCTGGGTTCCAAACTGCATCAAAACGTTTGCACAGCACAGCTCTATATCTGCATGGTCCTGCTTCTGAACCAGACAAACACAGGTCACAAACATGCTGCATGCCCTTCATTGACATTAACACCACACTTGTATACATATAAATATATCAAAATATCAATATATGGCCTGTGTTCACATACCAAGTTAATATCATGTCTTCCCTGTGTTGATATAATTGTGTTGATTGTGTTGAGTTAAGCTCTTGTCTTGTGAGGTTGAGACCAGATGTTTTCTTTCCTCACATCATGTTATTGTGGCTTTATTATTACATCTGTGCTGTCTGACACTTTGTCCAATTAATGCCAATATTATTATTATCACCCTATTTAGTGTTAATGCTACCATTTTGGAAAGAATAAGAATGCTATAATAGAATTATGAATTTTGTAAAGTGTTTCTGATAAAGCTGTTTGGTGATGATTTTGCAGAACTACATTTCTGGTTTAAATGCTCTTGAACACAGTACATATGTTTTCCAGAATTATTTCTTTTCCTTATTGTTCTCATCACTTATTTAATACATTTTGAAATTCTCTTTGTGTTTATATTTTTGTTTCATTCATGTACAACGTTTTCAAATATCTGCAACACGAACTGAACAATTTCCACTATTTAATTGATATGCATTTGTTTTTCAGAGTGGTCTGACGAGCCAATCTCACCGAGTAGTAACAATGCAAACATTCTACGACTCATATACCAAGGAAGATTTCTACATGGAAATGTAACACTAGGAGGTAAGCCTAACCTTGCAGTAATTATGAATGGAGGCACGGCCTTGTAACATCAAAGTAAAGAAAATAATGATAGAAAGAAAAGGAAGTTTTAGATCAAAATTAGGTCCCACGAGTGGGACATTTCATTTTCTATCTACCGATGATTGGCATCATACAGACATTCGTATTTGTGACTATGTTGACATTTTTCATCATATATTGTTCACATATATTGTATCTTTCCTGACAAAATTGAACATTTTTCACACCTTTCCTGTATTTGATGCAATCCATAGATTTGTTCAGTATTAATTTCAATAATGTGAATTATTAAATTATGAAGATGTTTCATGTGAAAGAAACAGTAAAACATGACCATTTCAAAAGTGCTACGTATTTATGGTCTCAAAGATCCGGTTTCTGTAACTCCCTGTTTCCATAATACCAGCAACGCCTAGCACATCTGCATGGTTTGGCTTTGTAAAATGCTAATTTTCTCTACTACATACTCATAAAAGGATGGCAGGTTATTAATGACACGTGGAAGAACACTTGTAGGATTCAGATCTCTTCACACCACTGTGACACATCTTTTATGACTTGACCTTCAACTTTACATCAAAATGAAAACTGTTCAGTAACATGATACAAACTATATTAATTCATCTTTTGAAGTATTTGAAGTCCTTCCATGTTCAGGTGAAATTAGTTGGTGTTCATCATTTGGGTCCATGATCCGTGTCATCCAGGTTCACGTTTTTCACAGGATGGGTTATCTTGCAAAATGCTAGAAAGTTTCTTCGAAGCAAACATAAGATTTCAGAAATTTGGTTGCACAGCTTGATGTACCCACAGGGCATAATACAATGTTAGTGGTGCCTGCTCATAGTGCGACAAACAATAGGCTACTGAACGGTATATTCTCAAACCAATACCTCAGCATATATAGGCAGTAGCTTCCTATTGTTGTAAGTGTGCTGACCAGACTTCAGAACAAAGGGGAGCATACATTGGTCATGGTCGCTGATATTTAAAATGATTCATTGCTTTTTTTTTGGTTTATATTTCCAGCTTTGCAGTTACCTATGGGTAAAACTACAGTGATGCACCTAGTGGCCAGAGAAAACTTACCAGAGCCTAATAATCAAGGTAAGCTCAATAAGCAACGTGGCACATAGGACGAGTAAATTGGATACATCCAGCAATATATTTATATCTAAATGAAGAACCTCTTGAAAACAAAACTCAATAAAGAAGTTATCCTTTCATGTTTTTGTGTGTCTTAACTGATTCTTTGAAGTAAATAGTAGGAAAACTTTAGTGAAGGGTTTGAGACGGTGCAGGAACATTCCTTGTATGTAGTAAGTGATGTTGAAGTATTGCATCTTTATTTTGCAGGACAACTGAAGAAGGATAAGAATGGGGAGAGTACATGTAGTAATTGCTGCACAATACTGTGAGACAGGCGTGCCGTCATGACGCTAGGGCGGCACGTGCGGCGTCATACATCCCTGTCAGCACCGTCTGTCATGCGGTTTTTGTATACACACCTTACTGATCCAATACTATTACGACAGGATCATAGTAATCACCACCCACTTGTACAGAATATTGTATCCTTATTGACGTTGAGAAAAGTCCGGCCATCTTCCTCGTTCGTCGTTGGTCTGACCTCTCTGGGTGGGAGTTTAGCGTGACTGTGTGACCATGTGGAACAGGAAATGCTCTCTCAAAGGGCAGACTTATGTTGTCCCCCTGGTGGCAAACATGTGCTGTCATCTACTCGCAAAATGGGGTAATGAAGTGACCGGGGTTAAATCTCTGCTGGTGGAAATAAGACCCCGGTCACCGCAGTGCCACCTATTGATCATTCTGTACAGTTCCCAGATTGCCTGGAACAGGAAGTTGTACCCACCTAGCCAAGAGGACTTCATCAGCCCTGGCCCAAACATACACTAGTGCCACCTAGATGAAGAATGAGACTAAACAGTGCCACCTGGGGGACACATTCGCCAATCGTGGGAGGACCCCAATCCGCAGACATTATGGGACACACAGAGGCTAGCCACAGGCTAACCTGTCCACGCCAGGCCATGGCAACCTACTACTCATTGGTTCACTTCATAGCAACTATCCCCATTTTTTCATGCCTGGAATTAAGTTTATTTCAACCATGCTTTTTTGCATTTGTTACATTTTGGTGTACTTGATTGTGTGGATCTGTCATGCATTCACCAGACTCTTTGTTAGGTTAGGTGATGTCCATGTGACAGGACAGGAATCACCTAAACATGTAATTCTCCTTCGCAATATGAAGCAAGTATGGAAGTGTACAGAATTTTAATAGACCTGCGGATGTAAATTAATAGACGTATGAAATGATGTTGATAAATTTCAATCAAATAAAAGTTCAAATCTAAAACTCTAGTCAGAAGTGTGGATTTGAGACAGCGCCCTCTAGTGTTGCCACAGTCTACCACTGCTGGATTAAGATGCATCTTTGTGATAATTGTAGCCATTTAAAGACCAAAAAAATATGTGAAGGAAATGGAATACCTTTAGTGAATGTTTTGCTTATGTTGAAAAAGCATTATATATAATCCATGGGTTGCTTGCCAAAGCTACTTTTCGGTGATGTGGTGCTTATAAATAAAAAAGTCCTACAGAAATTAAAGGCATCACTGCTTAAGAGTCACATGGAATTAAATATAAGAAATCAACATGATGGAGATGGAAATGATGTGATAAAATAACAACTCAGCACTCTAACCAAAATTGATACTAGATGGAGCTACAAACAATCAAGACAAGGCAGGGATATGAACTACAAATATGGAAAGTTGTGTTGTTTATCAGTGCCATCTGGTGTTAGTATCAGCTTTACTGCAGATCAACTATCAACTGACAAAGATCAGGGTAACATCTCTGTAAAGTGGAAAACATTAATAATATTACTCAACTGGTGTACACAAAGAGCAAAGAGGTATCTTGTGAAAAATGAATAATGCTCAATACATTTGTTTTCCATTTTAGACAGACATAAACCTTGATTTTTTTCATGGAGAATGCACTAATTGACCAATGAAATCCTTGTGTTTATATAAATTTCAAATATTTATGACACAACCCAGGACTTAACAATTAAAAAAAATTGGTTCAAACATTTATATGTTATGAATGAATCATGTCTAAGTTGTGAGCTCATCAATTTAAAGAATTATGTGCATATAGTTGATGAATTACGTTATGTGCATATAAAATATAATGTAACATATATGATATGTGAAAAGATATTCCACAGGAACCTAGCCGCCTCCTTGTGTAAATACAGGGTGCATGAAATGAAATGTTGTGCGCTTATGATCCAAAATGATTTAACAGCTACATATTACTCAGACACCTGATACTAATTTCTATTTCCACTTTGCATAATAAAATGCCAAGTCCAATATTAATTGTCAAGTAATTCCTCAGTATTTAGCAGATTTTGTTCCATACTTTTAAAGAAGGTTAGTCAGCAATTTGTTTGGGAAGTCTTCTGAAATTTTAAATCAGGCCTGGGTTTTATTTGATTCTGATTTGGAGCCCAAGGTCACATGGCTGGATCGTGATGATTTGTGTCAGTCTGCTGAAATATGTAAATATACTCAGAAGCACACTGATCTAACATAAATCGGACAGACCAATGACATTGGGCCCTAAATTGTGCAGATATATTCCCGCCAATTTCAAGATATCCCATGTCACTGGTTGTGTTTGATTTTGAAAGACTGGGATGGTTAAGGTGCATTTGAACATAATATAGGGCCCACTGATTGATTAGTCACTGGGTACTAACTCCCTTCTCCCTATTAATATCGCAACCCTGAAATCCAAAACACATTCACTTCCCGGGGAATAAATATCTTGAATGGTTTATCATTTCAACATGCCATTTGTGACAACTAAAGGTTGTTATATTAAAGTCACCGTCAGTGAGAAGATTTCATTTATTTAAGGTAGCCTCAGGAAGGTCAGTGCTGCCACCTGTCTCAGTGGAAATAGCATATTTATCCTCAGAATGTAACAACAAGAAAAGAGTTCTTTTTCTTGCCAGACCTGCAGATATTTCACATAGTTTGATGCCATATTTTCTCATATTCAGAAAACTTATTTCCTCAAAAGACTATCTGTACATTGGACATACATTGAGTAATATGATGAAATAATATTTTGGACCAGGGTTGATAAGCCCTCGGAAGATAAGTTTCAGAACAAATATTTTGAGGATATAAGAAAATATGACAGGAGAAACAAACCAAATTCCCGGGTCATTATCAAGTGTAGTGTTTTTAGTTTTTTGTTATTGTATATTCTGGTGAAAACTATCTTGACAAGTACCAATGAGTACCAGAAGATTGTATTATAGTAGAAAATATTTAGCACTGGATAGTGTGAAAAATCACCAATCTCAAGTATTGAACTAAGATTATAATTTTCAGTTGTTAATGCTTGCAATGCTGTAAAAATCACTTGATTTGATATGTGAATCTGTAATGCAGTAATGTAGACACAATCCCTAGACCTGTCAGACTAATTCTTTTATGGAGTCCACATGATGATGGTGTTAATTTTTTTTCTGTTGAAGTGTTACGTCGATGACTACTTACTGATATTTCATCCATGAGATATATATATACATATATATATATATAATGAGAAATTACTGACTTTGTTCTTTAAGAATTTACTAGTTCTTTTATACAAGGTATTTATAATGTAATCAATGAGTACATTTTAATGTAGATGAGTACATGAGGAACTGTTCAAATTACTATCTATTTTATACATTTATGCATCCTTAAAGTTATGCCTCACAGAATTATTTCATTTCAAAATTGCCTACATATGTGCAATTGAAAAGGTGCTCTTTAGCTCCAAGCAAGTGTCACTTTCCAAGTAAAACTTTGGTAATTGGTTTTGTTTCCTTATACTTAGCAATCAAACTATTCTGATAACTCCTTGAGGTGTGACTAACTTTCAATGTGCAAGTTCAAAAAAGAAATTATGCTGGTGTGAAAAGATAGGAAATTCCTTCACTTTCTTCTTTTTCTATGATTGGAAAACAAGCATTGGACTAGGACATGAGGATGGTGGTATGAGTGGGGAATGTTTTCTTGGAGAAGCTAGGTCTGATCACTATGTATGCAACCTGTTCAGAATGTAAATATTCAGCTCGACAATTCCTCTTATATGATAAAAAGAAGAAGAAAAAAAACAAAAATGCCTGCAGAAAACAGTTGTTTCCTGAAACACGCATACATTTCTGTTTCAACATCGTTAAGTACTTTTAGTGCAGTAAGTATTATTCATGTGCGTGTGATCAAGAAATGATTGATTTCCCATGGTGTAATGTCGACATAGTTTTGACACCTTTATGTCTGTCTTTGTGCTTATATAAAGATAAGTTTGGGAGAGGTGATTAAAACCATCCCAGTCCTTATCCAGTCCAGACCAGGACTGTGTACTGTCTTGTGTGTAATAGTAGACTCGAGCCTGGTCCCACATGACCATGGAAAAGTCTGCTGCATACTATGTCACATGATGGCACAGAGTTGTGGAATGGACTCCCATCTTGTAGAGTTCCTTGCCAGTTATTCTTACAATCTGTTCTGGTCCTGTCAATCATAGGCACAGTGACATTAACCACAAAAACAGGCCACGCCCACTTTACACCTTACTCTCAAGTGTACAAAGAAAGTTGAGTTTTTGCATCAAGTTAAAACGAGTTCAGTAGTTGGTCCAATCTAATATGCTTACATATATGTACAATGTGTATTTAAATTATGTACAGTATAATGTATGAAATATAATTGTATTTGCCTGCTTTTAGGCAGTAAGATTTAAAGAGAGTTTTGATCTCATATGATGGGGTCAGTTAAAGTCATTTTTAGAAAATGATTAATCCCATAATGGCAGAAATATCAACTTCATATAAAATCAAAGTAACTTTGAACAAAGTTGTGTAACAACAGAATCTTTTCATGACAATCTCCCAAAATTTTGTGGTAAAAGGATGCAAGTTTCCCCAGGAGCAGAGTACTTCCCATTTTGAAAACTTTTTTATTTGTCATTTTTGTTTGGAAAACAAATTTTAATGAGAAATTTTAGAAAAATTCATGAATTGATTCTGTCTATATCTTAACTGGACAATCAGAGTTCTATTCAAATGAAATTATTATGTAGTAATTGAAAATTTAAGACTAGAAAAAAATAATTTCATTGCTCAAAAGTATATCTCGAGTGAATCGAAAGACAAGCACACTATACCAACAACTCTATTTTAAGTTATTTATTTTAAATGAGTTTGCATTCCATTTTGTTGGCCGCCGATGTGTTTTGGTGCAAACTACCATGAGCAACATTGACATTAAGAAAAAAAATGAAAAAAGTGCAATAGTACATGAGGGATTTTTACTTTTCTCCTTTTGAGATATGAAACCTCTTGCATGTTTTGTTTGTTAAGGATCCTGTGAAAATGGAGGATGAATCTTGCAGTGGACATCCCAGATAGATATGTGATACTCAAAAAAATTCATTGTTTTTGTAGCTTTTGGTAAGAGATCAACGTAATTCTTGAAAACTAACTCTGTTAAATGTTTGTCTTCTAGAATAAAATACATTGAGTTTGATGATTGCTTAAAATTAAGCTGCTGAGGGGACATAATAGGTTATATGTGTGGGAAGTATGTCAGAATATAGTCTTGCTATGATTTAGCCTATTTATATTCATCCTGCACATCTCTCTTTGTTCAAATCTGCCTTATTCTGAATTCTGAAAGATCTCTTTAAAAATGATAAAATATCTCAAATATGAGGTAGAAAACGTCTGTCAAAATTTTTGCAGATTTCACCAATAATTTGATTTTTAATTGTACAAGTGCAGAAATAATTTTATTTGAACCTACTGCTTCTGAAGATTTCTTTATTTTTTTTTTATTTTTTTTACTCAATTTAAAAACCTCAAATTACAAAGTTTTGTAAGCTGATGACAGAGTTTATACTTTACTTGGTATTAAGTGAAAGGTCTCAATAAATCAAAGCTATAGAAACAATGAATTTTTATGATTAAAATTTTGGGAAAAGACAAGGTTATTAGAATATATCTACATTACAGATGCACTTGAATAGAGATTTTTTGTTATTTTAAAAAGGCCAAAATTGTTTTGTTGTCATGATGAATTTTGGTGTTGAAATTTGCTCGCCATCTTCATACGATTTATTTCAAAAGTATTTCACAATAGACAAGGATAGTGTTTCACGTGCTTCAATGTTTATTCAAACATTAATTCCTGAAAAGCTCAAAACTAATAGGGAAGAGTTTGTTAAAGAATACATTTGTTTGCTTGACAAAGCCGATATAGCAGATTTTTTTCTGGTATATATGAATATATACATAGAGTTACCAACTAGACGAACAGGTATAAGTAGGTGTACCTTTGCCAGGAATTTACAGTTATATATTATCAATTATTCACATGTAAATAATTAGCAATCAATTATGAGGTTGATAGTGGTGATGATGCAGGAAGTGGGAGTAAGGTGTAGTAAAGGGTGTGACAAGCTTATTCTATATATAATTATACATATATACAAGATCTTGTCAGTTAGTCACTTTAGACGGACATTGGGCGTGCCTGTCTTGAGACCAAGAGTTCCATAAGGTCAGATTAATGTAAAGTATCACTCCCCCAAAAGATAGAGTTAATTCTGCATTTACCAATGTCAAAAACAGGCAACTAATATAGTTTGTGCACTGTTACAATATAGAAAATGCCTCGGTTACAGATTTTTGGGAAATATTTTCATTACTGGACAGAAAAGAGGAAGAGAAAGATAAAATAAAACAAACTGAGTGCGTGTCTCGCTGATTAAGCAGTAAAAAAATAATTCTTAATCAAGTTTGTCATTTGACAACATGACCTTAAAGCTGTACAAGTCTCGGTTAATGTGGAGAGACAGGTTCTATGATGTAAGACAAAGTGGCATAAGAACCAATGTATGGCATCAGTAGTACCACCCGTACCGTTATATTCTCACAAAAGCACTGGAATAGCTTGCTATTATTGAGAGAATTTCGGGAGACATTAAGTGGTCTTGCAATGCCCTACTTATGTATGGATAACAGTCCAAAATGAAGACAACTTTCTAAAAAAAAACTAATTTTAGAAAATTATGATATAGACTACAAACTAGTTCTGTTCTCTTTTTTTCTGTAACATTATGACTTGTATATATTGTGCTGAAGCTGAGTGCGACATTTGAGTAAACTAGCAAGAAATCATTGCCAAGGAACTAGTTGTTGAGTATAGTACTTGTATGCAGCTGCAAAATTCTTATCACCAAGCAGACCTTTGCAGCTCCCCATCTCCACAACTTTGGTGAAATATTGTAATTTATGAAGAAATCATCTGATTAAAATAACATTTAAAGTGTCACATAATTTCATGTTTTGAACAGGAAGATGAATACAAGCAGATGTATTAGTGTTCATCAAAAATGAAAGATCACTACTTCATTAAATATTGCAAGGAAGTTTAGATCCCACAGGACATCAAATGATAATGTTTTGAGATTCACCAAAGTTGCTGAGATAAGTGTTTAGACTTGTGGTTAATGTTTTCAGTGCCAATACGATGGGATTGATTGTGCTGTACAGTTTTTATGATGAAATGGAAGTCGTAGCAAAGTACACCTTTCAAAATATTTATGGAAAATAAAGTATATTAATATACAAAAGGAAAAAAGTTGTTTGTTATCTATTAAAATCTGCTGGGAAAGGATTTGAGATGAATGGACGGACAGAAGCTGATCAAGAACTTGATTTTATGGATATATAAAATACATATAAAGATTAAGTTGAAAATAATATCAGAAAAAGATCTCTTCAAAATAAAAAAATATACATTGTATAGACCAATGCGTCGATAGTGTGAATAAAATATTGTGCAAGTTGATAGAATTGGTAAGCACATTAGGGAAATTAATGTATTTGAATTGAATTGTAAATTGTGCATATGATGCATAAATTACTGACATGGATGTTTCCAAAACATTGTAGAATGGTCTATATTTGGAGAAGAGAAATATAATTTATATCTCTATAACAAGTGGAGAAAGTAAAACATTTCACATGCGCAGTGTTTTAAAATACTGTCTGGCGAGCAGCGTCTGCTCATGGCGCATTGTGTAAGTAATATTTCTTATATAAATAAGTCTTTAGATTTGATTTAAAATTATCCATTGATTTGCAAGTTTTCACTTTCAGGGGCAGGGCATTCCACAGTTTCAGTGCATATACATGTACTTCAAAAGCCCTGTCACCCTACACCTTCATATTAGATCTGGGCACATCATATTCATTATTTTCTATGACACAATGGACTGGCGGTAACACATTATACCTTTGATCTTATGGTGTCATTTAGTATGATTATATATACTCCAAGGTTTGACCACGGCTGGAAGAATTACATGGGTTCTAGCCACTCTGTAACCACTCAAAATCAAGAAATATCCTTTGAAATGGCAAACTGACCCTGAAGACCAACATGTTAAATAGTTGAAAAAGGTAATGGTTAAACAGGGGAATGTAAAATGGGGCCAGAGCGAATTGACCAGTCACCTTTGTATTATCTATTGCAGTCAATAAATGAATATAAACGTGTAGGATAAAAAAGGCTGTAAATTTATTATTTGATTCTGGATAACAATATGATATCACAGTCTCATGCATTTCAACATATTATTTTTTTTCACTTTTCTTTGTAATATCACAGAAATGCTGCTGCTAAATATATGATTTATCCCTCTTTCATAAAAAAAAATTTTGGTGAGTGACTAATTCAGAATCCTTTCTTAATTAAGGATTAAAATATATTGACAGTTTAACGTTTGCAATAGTTCATGAGCAACGATGTATGGGTGAATGTCTGCAATCATGGAGTGCTAGAGATTGTTTATCACAGGAATTGTTCAGAAATGTCAATACATCATCACAATTTCATTCAAGCTCCTGCTTCTGTGATTTTGGCCACCAGGGGGCAGCATGTAATGGTTTATTAATCATTTCCCACAGCTGAGAATTATCTTGAGGAAGACCAAATACCTCTGCAGCCTTCTCTGCAGCATCTGTCTTGTCCAAGTGTTCAGGTCGCAAATTATGATGTCCTCTTTTGCTTTGAAATTCAAAACCTTGTTTGTCTCCTTTTTGCTGTGTTTGGATGATTCTTCTTTCACTGTGTAACTTATTTAACTTGGCTTGAGCATCAGTTTTGTTGTGGCTGCTTCCAGTATCCAGAGGATGATTGTGAGCTTCATGTAAAGGTGCAAGCAGTTTTTTCATGATATCTTTTGGACAGTCTTTGTGGCTTGGCAACTCTCGCACTCCTTCACCCATCATACCAACAACATCCTGAAATAGGTAAGCATTATTTTCAATTTCAAAACATAACTTGGAAATTTGGATTTATTCCTCTTCAGGCTTTAAAGCTATCACTAAATCCTCACGAAACCTTTGTGAGGTTTTCATCTAAAAACAATATTTAAAAAAGTTAAAGTGTCATTTAAAAGTTTTTAAGAAATTTGAAAAACCAAAGTTTTAAAGTTATGATATTCACGTTTTATATTTTAGCAAACTGCAAAGTATTAAAGTGCCAAGCAAAGTACCTTGTTCTATGGACTTTAAATTAAAACTACTTTGGAAAGGTTTTTTTTTTGGAAGGAAATCTCATTATCTAAAATAATTCAAAGGTTTTTTTTTTCAATTATTGTACTTAAAAAAGTCTGTGAAATTTGCTTATGTTTTGGTTGTGTGCAAAATAATTTAGAAATTGTCTCACTTAAAATACCAATTAGAAAACTGTATACCATTTCTTCTTTATTGTCCACTTATAGTACAAAATCAACAGAAAAGGGTGGCAATAAAATGCATTTAAAAAAAATGATCTTCTAAGAATTCCAGTTTTGTAATATAGAGTGCACCAAATATTGGACTCACTGTGTAGAGATATGTTTGATTCTGCAGTTTTTCCTTGACAAGTCTCTCTGAGCTAATTGCCATTTTGCACTTGACAAATTCACGCGAGGCCAAGTCCTCCTTCACCTTCCTAGAAAACAATAAGATCTTTAAGTTATCTCATTTTAGAGCTTTAATTTATCTCATTTAATGTCTTTAAACTATCTCATTTAACTAATTTTATTTGTGTTTTTTGCCCAGAATTAATTAATTATAATATTAAACTGAATGAGGAATATATATATATACCGGTATATTCTGATGATTGGGTTTTAGAGGCAGAGGGGGGTAGAGAATCAACTACCTCTTTTTAGCAGATAAGAACATGTTTATATATCTAATGGAGCAAGAAATACTTACATACAATCCCTACATTTACTGGGGTTGTGGATTTTTTCATTTGCTGCCTGAAAAAAATCCTTTCATTTTAAACAAGAAAGATTTTCTTTAAAGCAAGAAATGCTTTTGAAAATGATGTTATTTACAAACTCATACATTGTAAACTTATGGCAATTTTTTTGCTTTCTGTAGCAATACTCTGTGCATGGCTTAGAGCACTATTTAAATCATCCATATCTTGTTTGTAATTGTCTATACCACATGATTGTAGGACAGAGAATAATGCATTTCTCAACCCTGGCATATTACTGGTGTCTGACCTCAGGTCAGCCATGTTGATTTCTTTGCAGATCAGGTGGTGTTATGTCTGCATCCAAATGTGTTCTTTTTCTTGCTAATTCCTCCTTAGCACTCATTGTGGGTTATTCCAGATTGAAGATTATTTGTTCATAGTGTGAGAGTGTATAATTTGTGGGCTATTTGTGCCCTTTCATGATATAAAAATTGTGCACTTTTGTCCCACTGACATGCTGCTGGTGACCTTGACCTTTTTTCCTTGACCTTATTTGGTAAACATTTAATAAAAAGTATCAACTTTTTTTTCTCATGGAAAATTATAAAATCACATTAATTAATACACACATACTCTAACATTTGTATGTTTTTGTTATCTAAATTTGGTGCCAAAACAAGACTGTCATGTGCACACAAACGGATGACGTTTAACACTTTGATGTTTGGCAAGACAAGCATTGACATATACAGTGCTTCCTTCCATATATTGATCTTTGTAAATTAAGATATTGATTAAAATGGCACAGGAAAAATACCTTTGGCACCAGACAGAAAATGTTTTAGGGAAGTGGTTGATAACTGTTCACCAGATGTCATTGCTGCATTATATTTCATCAATAAGTTCAATAAATGCAATGTGTACATTACACCTCAGCATCAGATTTATTAACATCATCTAATTCCTTTATGCTGTACATAAAATATCATATAATTATCTCAGCTAGAAATGTTTATTTAGACGAGAAGATTTTGAAAATGATTACCAGCCCCTATACACCTATCTGAGAACTTTTCTGAGAAATGCCACCAGCCCAAACCAACCAGAAGATTACAGTTGCTATAACTATGATAAATAATGCTAGAGATATAGAGAGTCCTTCATACTCACATTTCTCATGGCATGAAGGAGATTGTATGTTTTGAGTCGATTGACTGTTGAATTAAGAATGCCATATTTTTCGACTGGATCCTGTGCTTTGGCTTGCCAGTTGCCACTATCAACCCGCTCAAATGTGTCTTCCTTCCTGTCAACTGTATGAAAAGTTTGAAAAAAACATATTTAGTATTAATTTATAATATACCTACTATATAAAAATGTGACTCATAAATCATATTCTGCAACCCAAAACTGTTCTGTGGCGAGAAGATTGATTATGGTCATGACATATTTAAAGTAGATCATTATATAGTACAAATAAATATTTCACAAAGCATGTAGTTAGTTAGAGAAATACAGACATACACTAAATCAAAATTATTTTTGACAATGTCATCACCTCTGGGACCCAGGTATTAACTATTTTTTCAGCTAATTTAATTTGTGGCCATAATCAGGTCCTGTTTAAATAACTTATAAATTAAAAAAAAAATGAACAAACCTTTTGGTTTCTCTAATTTTGAGTAGAGCACTTTTAGTTTGTTTTGGCAGTAGGCTGATGCTATTGTATCAAGGCGGCCTGAAATGTGATGCAAAGATATATAAACAAACTTAACTATCTTGAATCAAAGGTCACTAACCTTGACATTTTCCTTTATTTTGATAAGCAAATAAAATAAATATAAATATTACAACATTCCAGTAAATTATTGTACACCAAAGTTAGCCATGTCCAAACTTCTGACTATGCAAAAAACCTGCCACTATCCAGAAATGCTAACTTTCTTCTTTCCAATATTAAAATATTGCCATGCATTTTGAAACACAAACCACAAAACCCAGACTGATCTTGAGGCTCATTCTAAAACCATGCTCTGAATGTGCACTGATTTGTTGCTACCCTACCTGAGGTAGGAGGTCTAGGAGTATGAACATTGTGTGGAGATTCCATAGGAATACCCCGTGCCACATTTAACTTCCGCATGAGAAACTGAGAGAGCGCCTGATTCTCAACTTCTCTGGTTTCTTCACTCACTGAACTCTACAATAATAAAAGATACTCATAGAAATGACAACAGCTGCATTTCACAAATTTATTTTGATGGTAGGCACCACTTGTGAACCAAGAGGAGAATCTGTCTTTCTTGTAGATGTGCCACAAGCCTTTTTTTTTATAATATATATTATAAATTAATAGCATTTGACTAATAAAAATGAAGGGATATTGCAGAAAATTGCATAATTTGGTAAAAAAACATATTTAGTGGAACACTGACTGGTATGAAAATATGTAGAAAAAAAAGCTTATTGTGCATTTTAAATGGTCTTTTTTGCATTGAAAATATTATTAGTGACATTTTCTATTTCTTTTGCAATGATAATGGAATGCTGGTGCACACACTTGCTCCTGGTGAAAAGTGATAAACATATTCCTGTAAGCTGATTATTTCAAACATTCTTAGGGATTTGGCTAAATATATATATTAAATATATAAATGGCTTTTGACACCAGTGGTCATGAACACATTCACAAGAAATGTGTTCAGTACATTAAATACAGAACTGACAACCCGATCCCTGCCAAAATCACTGAAATTAGGGCACAAAACCTGGGCAACAACACTTGTTGTTTGCCCAGGTTTTAATCCTTACCTATTTTTTTTTATAATTTTCATCTAATCTATACTAAAATATTCTAACCTAATCTATTCTAACCTGTTCTACTATATTATAATCTATTCTGATCTGTTCTAATCTATTCTAATCTGTACTAATCTATTCTAATCTGTACTAATCTATTCTAATCTGTACTAATCTATTCTGATCTGTACTAATCTATTCCAATCTGTACTAATCTATTCTGATCTGTTCTAATCTATTCCAATATGTATTTTTATCTCTTCTATTCTTATCTCATCTATTCTAATCCATTCTATTTATATATTCTATTCTTATCTATTTTATTCTATTCTATTCTCATCTATTATAATTTAATCCAATGCCAAAGGCCAATCCTCTCCTTGTGAGGTTTCATCCGAACAAAATTAGACACTAATAACATGTCCATATATATGGACAGTACACCACCTCGCAGGTGCCCGTATGCCGTGCCCGGAATTCCGGTCGCACGTCACTGGAACTTGTGGTTGTTGTTTAGGGTTTCCCTGTTCTATATTTATGTCAATCAATCAGAGCAATCCCCTCCATAATAGTGACATACTTCGCCCGCTGCACAAACCCATTGCAACGAGATGTCCTTGATAGTCCTAATATAGATTTGGACTGCATAGTCTAGAACAAAATACTATTGTTTGACACCAGATGGCATTGATGTTAAAATTGACAAGAACCCATGATATAAAACATTTCTTTTCACACGGGAGAAATTATTGAATTATGATTATCTGCATGCATCATTTTACATTAACTCGAGGATAAACTTTGAGAATAATAGCACCTTTTGCTTACCTCAGACTGTGTGATTGAGTCGTCTGTTGAATAATATGACTTGCTGCTTCCGTCAACTTGTTTGTTACTATCAATCAAACTCTCAGTCCTGCAAGTATAGTAAACTCATTAATGGAAGAACTAACATGTCCCAACAATACAGAGCACTGGGATAGGTATTATCTTAATAAATGCTTCAAAGATGTTGCATCCATAATAATAATTATGATAATGATAATAATAATGATAATGATAATGATAACAACAACAACAACAACAATCATCATCATCATCACTTGGGGCTAATCCATGATCAATTGAAGTCAACCATCTATTCAATCATGCATAACTGTGAACAAATGAAGTCACACAGGACAATCACATAACCATATTGTGTCACATTACGATATGCTTGATCAGGTGAGGTCATAGAACGGCCACTCATGACCTTATTTGGTCACATGACCAAAGAGATGTTTGTCTCCAAAGGATGATAATGAACTGATTTGATAGTTTACCGTGATGCTGAAGAAGAAGATGGTTGAGTTGATACTGCACTACTTTCATCACTCTCAAATGACATGGAGTAGCTCTGATGACTTGCCAACAACCTTCCTGTCCTATTGGTTGTTGCTCCATCAAAGTCAGAGGAGTAAGCTAAACCTGTGCTGGCTGCAGTTTCAAAATCATCTGAATAACCCATGGCAGTAGTGGGCTCAAAATCATCAGAGTACTGTCTTGCTGTCGTTGTCTGCTCAAAATCATCAGAGTACTGACCAAGTGTTGTTGAATGCTGTTGGGACATTGGTGACTCAATTTCCTCAGAGAATTGCCTTGATATTGACGATTCAAAATCATCTGAGTATTGTTTGTTTGTAATAGAGTTATGTCTTGGTGACTCAAAATCATCTGAATATTGTCTAGAGGTGGTTGCATGTTGTCTTGGGGTTGGTGACTCAAAATCATCTGAATATTGTCTAGAGGTGGTTGCATGTTGTCTTGGAGTTGGTGACTCAAAATCATCTGAGTAGTACGTAGGAATTTCAGCTGGTAATCCATGAGTTTCTAAAGGTTTTGCATCTTCAGAATCTGTGATGTTAGTGCTGGTGTAGCTTGTATCGGCATCACCAGCCCCTTGCTCAGTATCTATGCCAACAGATCTGTCTGTTATCTCTGTATTGATACTGGAGATTGTATCAGAATTGATCTCCTCGGATATATTTCCTTGTTCAGACATTTCTGTCACAGTCTCAATACTAGTAGTGCTATCTCTGAGCATCTCCATCTGTTCCAGCACCTCGAAGCTCTATTCCTGCAAATAAAGACATTAGATTTTTCAAATATCAAAATATCTATCACACTTTGAAATTATGACATGATTGAGTCACAATTATTGCGACTTGGTTCCAGGTAAAATTGCAATGTTTTGTAATGGAGCTTTTTATCAATGCTGATGATCACAGCCTTATCACATTTTGTCCCCATTGCCTCTCGACTACAGTCCGGCAGCCAGTTTCAGACATCTTCATGTTTTTGACTCCTGATTTTGACAAAACCTTTCAAAACTGGATTAAAACTACTTTCATCAACAGTAGATCATTAACTTCAAATGCATGTAAAGGAAAATTGATACATGTTAAACATGTACAGAATTATTAGGAAATTCACGCATTCAGTAAACCTGCATTTGTCCGAGTTTTACATTGAGTTATACAGTGATGTTGGTCACGTCACCACTTCTGACGTCATTTGACAGTGACAACATCCCTCATGCCGTGAAAACAAAACACTTTTAACGTTTTGAAAGGCAGTGGCAATACAAGATAACGTGTGAGAGACAACATTCAGCTCATTTGCAATTAGTACAGCAAGGTATGCTAGATGTTTAACTGTGTTAAAAATGTCCGAGTTTCAACTGCCGGTTTTGGACAGTTGCCGGTCACTGTAGTCAAAATTCCCTTCACTGACATAATCTGATCGTCAGGCGTTAAAATCATCAAGCAGCTATTTTAAAGTTCTAGCTATATAATCAGGGGTGGGAGAGCTCTGAACCAATCTGTGCAGTAAATCTGGTTAAATTGCATCATTCTGGACGCTCACAACTGATCTGGGCGCTAAATGACGTCATTCTGGGCACTCGCAACACATCTGTGCATTAAATTGCAGCCAATCTGAGTGGTATTTGAACATTGTTGTATGGTGCACAATGGCGAGACTGCAAAAAGAGATCAAGAAAAAATAAAGAAATAGTTTCAAACAGGACTGACATCTTATGTTTATATAAAAGGTACATAAATGTTTGATTGTTAGTTGCCGGAAGTCGAGTTCTTACAGAGTCGTGGCTTAAATATGAAGGGCAGTGCAAGGTGTTTCTAGAAACAGTGGATTTCAAGTCTATTTTGCCGATGGCTTTGGGTATACCGGTAAGGTGTTTTCTGACACTTGCATGTGCAAACAAGGTTAACTGGTGTGATAAACATCGGTAATCAATTGATAAATTGAACCACAGACATTACCCAGACATAGCTCTGTCGTCCGCATCAATGCCATCATTGTTGCCGTCGGCGTCGGCTGTATGTTAGTATGACAAGCCAAATTTGAATGCAATGACTCAATTTTTGGGTAGAACTGATGACATACTTATATAGTGAGCCACTTTATTCCTACCACTACACAAACCTGTTATAAAATTCCACAAGTGCAAGTCTGCACGTCTGTGTTGTCTCTCAAAAAAGAAAAGGCAGACGACACATCTTTCAAGTTGAAACTTGTTTACCGCAACCTCCTCCAATTTGTTATAATATTTTAAAGAAAAATATATGTATGTCAATTTAAATGAAAAAAAAAATCTTCGAAAGAAATCATCAATATAATTGTAATTAATCAATTCAAGTTAATCCTTTTTTGAGATTTGATTTTTGAACAATGATCAAAGATAATGAATTTGTCAAAGAGGCAAAATATTTACTAAGGAGAAGGCAGTATTTTAAGAGAGAGTAAATTATGAAAAACCCCTTATTTCTTTAAAATTTTGATCAATCTACATGTATCTGCTGGTAAAATTACTGGTCGTAGTTAATATACATTAGATTATCGTTTATAATAGAATTTGCGTGATATCCTCTCTATTTAAAAAGAATTAAGAATAGTAATATAATTATGTATCCCTGGAAATGTGATGACCACTTTTGCAGAGTTCGCGGTAAAAATATTTCTCATCTGGTAAGTCATGCTTTTAAAGATCTTTATATTTTGAGCAGTGCAGACAGCGACATGGTAATTCGGTTAAATAGCACAGATACTTTTCTTAAGTCTGTTACAGCTGTGTAGTGCTAGTGCTACTACCAAGATTGGCAAGAGTAGTACAGCCCGTGGGAGCAGTGTTCGGTTTCGTCAGAGAAATACGGTACTCACACTCACAGACTGGAGCTTCTGTTAATTTTTGGGTGATCTAAAAGCAAGCTCTGGACTTAAGCTCTCATGTTTTCATGCTAACATGGTGAACCTATAATAGTTTGCGTGTGCCTCTGGTGGACAGTGTGGTTTTCATGTCTCTATTGCCATCCCAATCTCATACGTCACACGCCATTGGCCGCTAGGTGGCGCCACATGTTCCGGTCAGTCAAATATTAACAGTACTGTGGGGCTCTCACTGATTTCCAATGTATTTCGTCAAGAATCCTCAAAATTGAACTAACTTTTTTCAATGGTATTAAAATTTCATGAGGAATATAAATATGTTGGTCTTGTATTGCTCTGCATAATATTTGATAACAGAAATGATTGGTAATCATGTTAATCGGGAAAGACTGCTCTCTAACATGTTGCTGTCAGATAGGAAGACATGACACGTGAGTGCGATATAGCAATTTATGATTGCTTTCAGATGAAACTTAGAATCCCACTTCAAAGCCTGAGCTGGGTAACAATGACGAAAAAAACCTTTGATCATAAAATTGGTCCCAGCTTCAAATGATTTTGAAAGACAATGGTGTGAAAGTGACATGAACAACTCGTCTCCTTGGCCTGGTGTGACTCACTACGCATCAAAGACACTTAAGTTTTGTTTATCCACAACGTCATTTCTTCCAAAGGTTGTCTACTATCTTAGTATTATCTCACTGATTTCAAAACTGTTTTTGGTTTTCTGATAAATGGTGCAGTTTTTAAGATATCTTCAAAATAGTGATTTCTTGTTATCAGCTGTCAGTTACAGACCCACAAGAAATTTGCAGCACCACCTATGTGCGAGCGATAATTGGGTATTTTCAGGAAGGAGAATCCACTTGATTTTCAAGTAGAGGTAGAAGACATCCACTTACCTACTCCAGCCACATTAATGGATACATTTAATTATTAAATTGTCTACAGCCAACGACAACAGAGCTGCGGTTTCATTTTCAAAGCCTTCTAAGTGCGTCTGCACTCTCGAAAATATTCACACTAAGTTGTTTTCTGACACTTGCATGTGCAAACAAAGTCAAATGGTGTGATAAATATTAGTAATCAATTGATAAACTGAACCACAGCTCTGTTGTCGTCGGCTGTAAAATGTTATAAAAGAAAGGGCCTTGAAATGGCCTTTATAGGAGGGGGCGATCATACAGGCACATTCACACATACAGGGCTTTCACACCTAAACAAATCCCTGTCAGCTCTTCTGTATAAAGTCATTATTCTTAATATTTTTTACGTTTGCAAAACATAATTCAATTCTATATGTTCTGGTGTGGATATCGCTCAAAATTAACCCCAATATGAAGATTTCATTTTGTTTTCTGTATGAAGTCATTATTCTTAATATTTTCTACGTTTGCAAAAAATAACTCAATTCTAGAACCCCATTATGAAGATTTCATCTTTAGTTCCTATACAAAATCATTATTTTTTATATTATATATGTTTGCAAAAAAAAAAAAATCAATTCTATACAGCCCAGCCTTTAAGGGGGAATCCATGCAGCCTTTGATATCTTCCCATTCAGTGGTGTGAAAAACCCAAAATGTTAATAAAGGGGGTCAAATGATAAATTTGACTGATGCCACTCATCAGCATTCACAGTATTGCCATTCAAAGTCCTTGTGATTTAATGCCAAACCCGTGATCAAAGAGTTTTGTGGCATTTATATAGGACGAGGTTTTCGTACCCAAACCCTTAGTTAATGTTGGGGGGGGGGGGGGGGGGGAGAAATTCTCGACCTGCGTAGCCTAACTTGTGATAATATTGGGTAAATACCTTTATTTATCATTTAAAATGCAATTAAATTCAATCCGTAACGTCAGATATCCATTATTTTGAAAATATGAACGGCATTTACGTTTTACTGTAAATACTCGCGTATAAGACCATTAAGATCTTGTTGCTCAAGCATATTTATGTTTCACTTTTAAAATGGCTGCCAAACTTGAATGGTAGCAGTGTCAATGTGTTGAGAAAAAAACGACTCGTCTTATATTCGGAAATTGGTCTTTTCAAGCAAAATAACCTCAATTTTGGGGGGTCGTCCTATACACAAGTCGTCTTATATACGAGTAAATACGATAAGTTTACTTAATTAATGTTAATTGTTACTTGTGGAAGAGATTTTGTAAGTTTTGTGAACTGTCACAGAGGACTTTTCCTACTTGTGGATCAGCACAACTGATGATGACAAGAGCTGCAGTTCCATTTTCAAGGCATTTTAAAATTAAATGCAGTGTGATTAACATAGTCAGTTTATTGATAATCTGAAACAAAGCTCTGTTGTCATCAGCAGTATATAGCAGCTGCTCATCTGTTTATATCTCACAGCTCTGTTGTCATCAGCAGTATATGGCAGCTGCTCATCTGTTTATATTTCACAGCTCTGTTGTCATCAGCAGTATATGGCAGCTGCTCATCTGTTTATATCTCACAGCTCTGTTGTCATCAGCAGTATATGGCAGCTGCCCATCTGTTTATATCTCACAGCTCTGTCATCAGCAGTATATGGCAGCTGCTCATCTGTTCATATTTCACAGCTCTGTTGTCATCAGCAGTATATGGCAGCTGCCCATCTGTTTATATCTCACAGCTCTGTCATCAGCAGTATATGGCAGCTGCTCATCTGTTCATATTTCACAGCTCGGTTCCTATATACAAAGGCAGAGACATTGGCTGAATTTAAACAGGTCCATTTGGTTAGCTGAGGTCTTTAGGGTCAAATAGCTTTAAAGAAGGAGATTTTGTCATTTTCCAGCCTGAACAGAGTGGATCCAATGCATGGATTAAATATATGTGGCTCTGTCAGCTGCTCATCCATTTAATTTATTGATATATAGCCCAGACCTCACTCACCAATCAATCGAAATATACAGATCTGGAAACATTAATAATAATTCTATTTCTCTCCTTCTCCTGCCAAATGAAGTTGATATGTGTACAATACATCAATAAACTTTTTCCAAATATATAATCCTGATAATGTCAATTTTAATCCAAATTTGTGTCTTAATTGTCTTAATGTCTCATTTGCATGTAGGTAAACTCATGAATTATATACTTGTATATGAAGTATTGAAATGTATGTGTGACATTATTTTCAAGGTTTGAAATTCACGATTGCACCTCCGTGGCACAACCACTGATATTGTAAACAAGCCATCAGTACTCTACTCCCAGGTCAGGATCCTGCAAGGAGAAAAGTGTGCTGACATCTGTCCAAGTGTGGTCAAGCTCAAAAATCAAGATCGATTCTGCATGAGTCATCTTTCAAGGCTAATATTTTATCCACTTCAAATTCAACAAGATTCTTTTTAGCCTATTGAGCCAGGCATGACTATATCATTGTGACAATTTTTTTTTACATGTACACAAACCTTTCATAAAATTCCAGTGATTAAACAGCCACAAGATGTCGCAGATACAGAAGATGAGTATACAAGGGATTCGGAGCTTCGGTCCCGATGACACCAACAGGCAAGCCATCACCTTCTTCAATCCTCTCACCTTAATTCTTGGACCCAATGGAACTGGTAAAACAGTGAGTTCAATATTTTAGTGAATATTTTGAAGAATTTATAACCAATGCATGTTCAGTGGATGTAGGTTGCCCTTCCCACCATTAGGGGAGACAAATCCAAAGATGTACGGTTTCCTGATTTTCACCAGATAAAAGGAGAAATTTCTTGTTGCTTTATACTATCATGGAATCCACTCATTATTCATTATGAGGAGAACTTTCAAACTCCACACATTTCCAAATTCACTTTCCCTCCACAAGTTCATCAGGCTTTAAAGTCTTTTCAACAATACATGTTTTATGTAATCAGTGAGAAGCTGTTTTCAAGTTACCAAAGTGAGATCATCAACATGTTTGTTTTTTGTTTGTTTTTGTTTTTCTTCCTCTTTTAGACTGTGATTGAGTGCTTGAAGTATATTACAACTGGAGACTTGCCTCCAGCCCACAAAGATGCAGCTTTTGTCCATGATCCCAAGGTAAATATGGCATTTAGTAATATGCTCAACTCATTTGTTATGCACTAGATTTGGAGCTCAATTTTGATCTGTGAGACCATATTGTGTCATGTATGAGTAATGCCTGAAGTTTGTTTCCAATTTCCCTACCTACACTAGTTCAATCTTTACTGAGCTTCAGCTCCCTCGAGGCCACGGGCCGTGTCGCAGTTGGTTAGAGTGCCAGCTAATTAGCACCAATTCCTCTGTGGTGATCCATGGGTTGTGGGTTCAATCCCCGGCCATGTCGAGATTGAACTCACAATACAATTTCCCATATGACCTGAGGCCCGTGCCTGAAGGGTTAACCCGTTGTCCTGTAAATCTGTGACCGGGTGGGTTGTCATGTCATGTAAAGTTTTTTGGACTTTCTAGTTTCATGTCACATCATAATTCTCTGTACATTTGATCAAATTTAACAAAAAAGAACATTACCCCCTCATCATCTCCATTTTTACTGATGACGTCAAACGTCATCAGTAACCACATGAATGTTTTACTCCAATTGTACACTGTCTTACTGTTACAATATCTTATGGACTTGTCATCTGTTCATTTTTAAGCAAATATATTGATACAGTTATCTTTTCTTGTTAAGATGACTCCAAGTTGAATCAAATGTTGTGTATTGTGATGGCCCCTGTGTTTCAGATTGCAAGAGAGAGCACTGTTAATGGTCAAGTCAGACTACAGCTGACCGACGTCAGAGGAAATCGATATATTGTTCAGAGATCTCTTCAGGCCACACAGAAGGTTTGTTTCTTGTCAATTATTTGGCCTCATAGACACACTAAATCATAATTATTGGTCATTCCATATTTGATTATAGAGAAAGCCCAATCCCAGAGAGGTCTTCTGCTCAGTTTTACAGACATTAAGGTTTAATCTAAGATAAGAGAAAAGAAAATAAGATCGGTTTATTTCTGCAGTTAGATTGTGGATTTCTACTTGATATTTACAGTCATTAGATCAAGTAGGTATGGCGTTGCCTTCCCATGTAGGGCCTTCCTTGCAATAAGGAGGATATTAACAGATTAAACCAGTCATAATTTGCACCAATTTTCCTCATAAGTCTTTTGTTGTTTTAATCATCTAATCATTTAATCATACCAACACATTACATGTATGATCTTTTTTTTTTCATAGAAATATTGATAATTGAGAAATATCGTTTGTCTTTTGAAGGTGAAAAGTGTCAGTATGAAAACATTGGAAGGGGTGATAACATTTCAGACTAAAGATGGCCGTAAGCAAAGTAACACCACCAGATGTGTTGACCTCAACAAGGAGGTAAGCAAGATGTGGATCTCATATAATGATATAAATTATAATAGTATGACTGATCTTTGGAGCTGTGATATTGCCTGAATGGTCTGTACTAGGTTCAATATTTTAATCATTAAATAATAAGGAAAAAGCAATACATTATAGCATACTTTTATGAAATTAGTTAACTTTTTTGTTTTGATACTAAAACTTTTTATTTCTACACATTTATTCCATAGGAATTAGAGAAAAGAAATTTGTAATGTAACATCTGTTTTTTACCCACATATATGTGGGGAAAATTGATAAAAACCACAAGTTATATTCAACAATTTATCTCCTCCACCTGGACAAGTACAGATTAATTTCATGTTGAGAACAGAAATGTTTTATCATAAATTATGCTTGCAGATGACCTCATTGCTGGGTGTTTCCAAACCAGTCCTCGAGAATGTCATTTTCTGTCACCAGGAGGAGTCAAACTGGTAAGCACAAATTTATAAAATCATTTATTGAGTTCAAAATTGGAAAAAAAAATTGTAGTTTGTATTAACAAAATATTTTCTAAATTTTAGGCCTCTTTCAGAAGGGAAAGCTTTGAAACAGAAATTTGATGATATTTTTGCATCAACACGATATGTGAAGGCCTTGGAATGTATCCGCAAATTCAGAACAGATCAGGTAAGTAAGATAATAAAACAAGAAAAAATAAAAGTTATGATCAGTTTATCAGTTTGTTGTCTCCTTTCCCTTCAAGGAGGGTTCCCTTCCACTAAGAGGGTTAATATCTTCCTTTGAGGAATGCAATGTGATGTTACCACATTAAGAGGGTTAATATCTTCCTTTGAGGAATGCAATGTGATGTTACCACATTAAGAGGGTTAATATCTTCCTTTGAGGAATGCAATGTGATGTTACCACATTAAGAGGGTTAATATCTTCCTTTGAGGAATGCAATGTGATGTTACCACATTAAGAGGGTTAATATCTTCCTTTGATGAATGCAATGTGATGTGACCACATTAACAGGGTGAATGTTCCAGGTGGGCACAGTTAGAGAGTTCCAGGCAGAAATCAAGTATCTGAAACAAAACAAAGAAAAGTCTGCAGATGTGAGTATTTAACCCTACCCTACTGAAAATATAAATAATGAAACTGTTTTTCCTTTCAGTCTATTCTTCTAATTTCTTTAATCAAACTGTAGTCTATTCTGTTGTATTTTACTCAGATTTTACGTTATTCTTCCTCTTTTACTTCACATATACTATTCTTCCATACTGTACTTCCTAATATTCAACGTTGTCTACTTTTCCTTTTAATAATCTGGCTCATCTCTCCACTTTCTGCTTCCTAATATTCAACGTTGTCTACTTTTCCTTTTAATAATCTGGCTCATCTCTCCACTTTCTGCTTCCTAATATTCAACGTTGTCTACTTTTCCTTTTAATAATCTGGCTCATCTCTCCACTTTCTGCTTCCTAATATTCAACGTTGTCTACTTTTCCTTTTAATAATCTGGCTCATCTCTCCACTTTCTGCTTCCTAATATTCAACGTTGTCTACTTTTCCTTTTAATAATCTGGCTCATCTCTCCACTTTCTGCTTCCTAATATTCAACGTTGTCTACTTTTCCTTTTAATAATCTGGCTCATCTCTCCACTTTCTGCTTCCTAATATTCAACGTTGTCTACTTTTCCTTTTAATAATCTGGCTCATCTCTCCACTTTCTGCTTCCTAATATTCAACGTTGTCTACTTTTCCTTTTAATAATCTGGCTCATCTCTCCACTTTCTGCTTCCTAATATTCAACCTTGTCTACTTTTCCTTTTAATAATCTGGCTCATCTCTCCACTTTCTGCTTCCTAATATTCAACGTTGTCTACTTTTCCTTTTAATAATCTGGCTCATCTCTCCACTTTCTGCTTCCTAATATTCAACGTTGTCTACTTTTCCTTTTAATAATCTGGCTCATCTCTCCACATTCTGCTTCCTGATGTTCAACCTTGTCTACTTTTCCTTTTAATAATCTGGCTCATCTCTCCACTTTCTGCTTCCTAATATTCAACCTTGTCTACTTTTCCTTTTAATAATCTGGCTCATCTCTCCACATTCTGCTTCCTAATGTTCTACTTCTTATTCTTTCTAGTTTCTACTCACTTTATCTCTTTCTGACATATTCTACTCTCAATATCTTCTCACATTCTCATTCTGACTTGCCCCTTTTCTACCTGCATGGTCTACTTTCCTGTTTTAAATCTATATTATGTGATCTCATGATGTGCTTTTCCTTATTCGACTCGTTCTACCAGACATTCTACGAATTTCACATGATTCTGTTGTAGATCGCGGCAGATCTGGATGAAGTGAAAGCCAAGTACCTGGCATCCAAGGAAACCGTTCAGGGCATCGAAGAGAAGCTCCACCCAATACAAGTATGTGCCTCATATAGAGTGTCTAAAATATGCTTGCCAACAATAAGTTACGCGCAACAAGTTTGTTGTCGGGCCAAAAAATCATTTAATATTGTGTTTTTCACGTAAATATCAATATTACTTTTAAAAATACAGAATATTTATCAAGAAAGAAAAGTTAATCAGAGAAAATTCTACCTGTAAAAAAAATAGATTTCACAATCTCTCCATGTGCCATAAAACTTGTGGTATAAGATTTCAGCATTGTCATAGATATTTTCTATTCTGATCATGTTCTTTTTTTGTATTTTGTTTCCAAAATTCAAATTTGGCATTTAAAGTACCTATGAGATCAGTATATAAAAAATAATATAAAAAAAAATGATCCATTACCCCAATTTTTCACCCTTAAAATGTGAAGATATTTAATATCCGAGTGAGTGAAACAACTGGGGGTTACAGATTTCAACCTAGAGTTGGGCAGAAATCAGAAACAGGCTTTTTTTTTCAACCTAACCAACAACAACAGAGCAAGGTCAATCATGAATGCTGTCACTACATAACTGCAAAAAAATATTTTAACATCTAATGTGATAGGATGTAGTTTGTAAGGGTGATATGATGTGTCAGGATGAATAATGTGTAAGTGAGGGAAACACAAGTGTGTAAGTGATTTGTTTTGATTCACCAGAGCAAGAAATGTAAGAAATTTATTGCCAATTTTGAGAGTCTAGATCAAGAATCTAAATTTATTGCCATATTACAGTCCCAAGACACTAGTCTTATTCAACAACTTGCTAAATGTATATACTATATTTTTATATACTAGAAAAGATCAGATGATGTTAATGCTGACCAAAATAGAATATCTGTGAATCAGGTAGATAACTAGATAATAGGACTTTGTATCTGTATTGATATGTATGGTCAATAAAAGTATCTCTAAACCATATTTTCATATTTACTACTCTTTCAGACAGACTGAAAAGTTTAAATGTTGTTGCTGAAACATGGTTATCATCTTTTTGAGAGGTGATGAACTGTAAGTGAAAGAAATGACGTGGAAAGTAGATATTGAAGGAGAATATGTCAAAAGACTTTGTCAAAGCTTGCTAGATGTATGCCCTTTGTCTATCCATCATCTATGTTTTTAAAGGAAAAGCTTGAACAAATTGGAAACCAGGAAGGAGATATATGGAAACTTCACACCAAAATTGAGGGACTCAAAATCGAGAAGAATCAGCTTGAAAAACAGCAGCAGGAACTGCGAGACAAGATTGATAATGAGTTCACAGGTAATAACATTTTTTATATGGTCCAAAACAAAACTATGTCTCCTCATAGTGCCTGTACAAGAAGTGTTTAATTAGTCATCCTGGCTAGGATTATGCAGAAATGTTATTTTCTTTATACCAATGAGTGTTAATGGCATTTTCTCATTCTTACAATTGTCAGGAACAACAGATGAATTGGAACAGAAGCTGAGAGACTTTGAAAAGAAAGTGGCTGAGAGAGAAGAAAAGCTCAAAAAGGTTAGCAATATGCTTCCAAATATATCATGTTTTGTTTGAATGAAAGTGATAGTTTTATTCTAGATAGATTTAATCACCTTTTTGTAATTGTTTATATGGTGCACAATCACGAGACTAACTGAAAACAACGTATCTTTTTTTACTCTCATCTGATTCTTCAGAGTTGTGTGTATTTGAGTGTAACTGTGTGTTTGTTTATGTCATTCTTCTTGTGCTAACTTTGCCAACACATCTTGGATTCTTTTCAAACTCGGTTTATCAAAATCTTGGAGGAAATGTTTAGAACATGGTCAATCATGACCCCTGTATGACCTTTTGTCCTTGAAAGTATTTCAAGTTGGAAAATGTCTGGCCTATTGTATGTAAGTGTGATAAACTTGCCAAAACAAGTTGGATTCCTTTAAAACTTGGTTGATAAGCTCTCTTGGGGAATGTCTTGTCCGATGTCAACCATGACTCCTCTGTGATCTTCTTGTCCCGATATGTTTTTAATTGTTTGCATTATACTGATGAAATGACTATATCTTAATATGCCTGTATCACTGATGCCTATTTCTGCTATGAAATATTGCATGGAGTTGTGTTGAAACCATTCGTTTTTTGTTTCAGTTGGAAAAGAAGTTGGTGTCCATAGAACAGGATATTAACAGTTTGAGTCAGGAGAAGGGAGATCTGCTGGTGAAACAAGGCAAGCTTGAACAAGAGGCCACAGTCAGTACCTTTATTAATATTACAAAAATAGCCCTTTGTGTGATATTATGTGCCTATATTCAAAATAGCTCTTTGTGTATTATGTGCCTATATTCAAAATAGCTCTTTGTGTATTATGTGCCTATATTCAAAATAGCTCTTTGTGTATTATGTGCCTATATTCAAAATAGCTCTTTGTGTATTATGTGCCTATATTCAAAATAGCTCTTTGTGTATTATGTGCCTATATTCAAAATAGCCCTTTGTGTATTATGTGCCTATATTCAAAATAGCCCTTTGTGTATTATGTGCTTATATTCAAAATAGCCCTTTGTGTATTATGTGCCTATATTCAAAATAGCTCTTTGTGTATTATGTGCCTATATTCTCATGAAATGCTCAGAATTGCATCAAAACTACAATTGTACTCAAGCACAGAAATATATTTTATCCACAAAATGGAATCGAAGCCAGTCTTATTTTTAGAATTAATCAATTTTTTCCAGGGACTTATGATTTAGAAATTTTAAAACAATTTATGACTATATCATAAAGAAGTATTTTTATTTGCAGCAACATAAGGAAAACACAAATCAGAGAAATGAAAAGATCAGGTCTATGGCAGATGCCTATGCCATACAAGGTAATGAATCATTTACTTAAGGAGGTGGCAGAATCTCATAAGAATTACCGATTTTTTTTGTTTTTATGAAAGAGTTTCCTTCACACACACACACACATGCATATACATGTATAATGTGATATTTTTAGGCTTCAGTGGAAACATAGAAGATAGGCATGTCAAGAAATTCTTGGAAGTCCTGCAGAAGAATGCTGAGGATGTTATTAAGCAGGCAAAAGAGAAAAGGGTAGGGACAATTATCTCTCTCTCTCTCTCTCTCTCTCTCTCTCTCTCTCTCTCTCTCTCTCTCTCTCTCTCTCTCTCTCTCTCTCTCTCTCTCTATCTCTCTCTCTCTCTCTCTCGGTTTTATTTTTGGAACTTTTTTAATTTTGTATCATAGCAATCTAATTGATTATGAGATAAAGCTTTAGCATATGCTAAGGTGACCTATTATGGAGGCCTAAGTATATTGGTGGCAGTGCATCGCATTCTACAATTGGCACAAACTAGTCCTCATATTTCTCTGATAAATATTTCACTCTATTCATAGTTTTAAGCCGTCATGTTTTCCAGGGAGAATTTGAAGAACATGAGAAGAGAATTCAGATGGAGATTGATAAATTAAAAAAGACCAAGACAGAACTGGAAACTGAACACAAGATGAAATCTGATACCATGGTGAGTAAAGTGTTGAGTAGATGTGGTGAGTTGAAAGTATGTCAGAGAAAGGATGGTGAATAAAAATGGTGGTGAAGAGAAATAATGGTGAGTGGAATGCATGGTGAGTAGGAAGTATGCTGAGTAGGGACTGTAGTGAATAGAAGGCATGGTGAGTAGGAAGTGTGCTGAGTAGGGACCGTAGTGAATAGAAGGCATGGTGAGTAGGAAGTGTGCTGAGTAGGGACTGTAGTGAATAGAAGGCATGGTAAGTAGGAAGTGTGCTGAGTAGGGACTGTAGTGAATAGAAGGCATGGTAAGTAGGAAGTGTGCTGAGTAGGGACCGTAGTGAATAGAAGGCATGGTAAGTAGGAAGTGTGCTGAGTAGGGACTGTAGTGAATAGAAGGCATGGTGAGTAGGAAGTGTCTTGAGTAGGGACTGCAGAGAATAGAAGGCATGGTGAGTAGGAAGTGTGCTGAGTAGGGACTGTAGTGAATAGAAGGCATGGTGAGTAGGAAGTGTGCTGAGTAGGGACTGTAGTGAATAGAAGGCATGGTGAGTAGGAAGTGTGCTGAGTAGGGACTGTAGTGAATAGAAGGCATGGTGAGTAGGAAGTGTGCTGAGTAGGGACTGTAGTGAATAGAAGGCATGGTAAGTAGGAAGTGTGCCGAGTAGGGACCGTAGTGAATAGAAGGCATGGTGAGTAGGAAGTGTGCTGAGTAGGGACTGTAGTGAATAGAAGGCATGGTGAGTAGGAAGTGTGCTGAGTAGGGACTGTAGTGAATGGAAGGCATGGTGAGTAGGAAGTGTGCTGAGTAGGGACCGTAGTGAATAGAAGGCATGGTGAGTAGGAAGTGTGCTGAGTAGGGACTGTAGTGAATTGAAGGCATGGTGAGTAGGAAGTGTGCTGAGTAGGGACTGTAGTGAATTGAAGGCATGGTGAGTAGGAAGTGTGCTGAGTAGGGACTGTAGTGAATGGAAGGCATGGTGAGTAGGAAGTGTGCTGAGTAGGGACCGTAGTGAATAGAAGGCATGGTGAGTAGGAAGTGTGCTGAGTAGGGACTGTAGTGAATAGAAGGCATGGTGAGTAGGAAGTGTGCTGAGTAGGGACTGTAGTGAATAGAAGGCATGGTGAGTAGGAAGTATGCTGAGTAGGGACTGTGGTGAATAGAAGGCATGGTGAGTAGGAAGTGTGCTGAGTAGGGACCGTAGTGAATAGAAGGCATGGTGAGTAGGAAGTGTGCTGAGTAGGGACTGTAGTGAATAGAAGGCATGGTGAGTAGGAAGTATGCTGAGTAGGGACTGTAATGAATAGAAGGCATGGTGAGTAGGAAGTGTGCTGAGTAGGGACCGTAGTGAATAGAAGGCATGGTGAGTAGGAAGTGTGCTGAGTAGGGACGTTTGTAGTGAATAGAAGGCATGGTGAGTAGGAAGTGTGCTGAGTAGGGACCGTAGTGAATAGAAGGCATGGTAAGTAGGAAGTGTGCTGAGTAGGGACTGTAGTGAATGGAAGGCATGGTGAGTAGGAAGTGTGCTGAGTAGGGACCGTAGTGAATAGAAGGCATGGTGAGTAGGAAGTGTGCTGAGTAGGGACTGTAGTGAATAGAAGGCATGGTGAGTAGGAAGTGTGCTGAGTAGGGACTGTAGTGAATAGAAGGCATGGTGAGTAGGAAGTGTGCTGAGTAGGGACTGTAGTGAATAGAAGGCATGGTGAGTAGGAAGTGTGCTGAGTAGGGACTGTAGTGAATAGAAGGCATGGTAAGTAGGAAGTGTGCCGAGTAGGGACCGTAGTGAATAGAAGGCATGGTGAGTAGGAAGTGTGCTGAGTAGGGACTGTAGTGAACAGAAGACATGGTGAGTAGAAAGTGTGCTGAGTAGGGACTGTAGTGAATAGAAGGCATGGTGAGTAGGAAGTGTGCTGAGTAGGGACCGTAGTGAATAGAAGGCATGGTGAGTAGGAAGTGTGCTGAGTAGGGACTGTAGTGAATAGAAGGCATGGTAAGTAGGAAGTGTGCCGAGTAGGGACCGTAGTGAATAGAAGGCATGGTGAGTAGGAAGTGTGCTGAGTAGGGACTGTAGTGAATAGAAGGCATGGTGAGTAGGAAGTGTGCTGAGTAGGGACTGTAGTGAATAGAAGGCATGGTGAGTAGGAAGTGTGCTGAATAGGGACTGTAGTGAATAGAAGGCATGGTGAGTAGGAAGTGTGCTGAGTAGGGACCGTAGTGAATAGAAGGCATGGTGAGTAGAAAGTGTGCTGAGTAGGGACTGTAGTGAATAGAAGGCATGGTGAGTAGGAAGTGTGCTGAGTAGGGACTGTAGTGAATAGAAGGCATGGTGAGTAGGAAGTGTCTTGAGTAGGGACTGCAGAGAATAGAAGGCATGGTGAGTAGGAAGTGTGCTGAGTAGGGACTGTAGTGAATAGAAGGCATGGTGAGTAGAAAGTGTGCTGAGTAGGGACTGTAGTGAATAGAAGGCATGGTGAGTAGGAAGTGTGCTGAGTAGGGACCGTAGTGAATAGAAGGCATGGTGAGTAGAAAGTGTGCTGAGTAGGGACTGTAGTGAATAGAAGGCATGGTGAGTAGGAAGTGTGCTGAGTAGGGACTGTAGTGAATAGAAGGCATGGTAAGTAGGAAGTGTGCCGAGTAGGGACCGTAGTGAATAGAAGGCATGGTGAGTAGGAAGTGTGCTGAGTAGGGACTGTAGTGAACAGAAGACATGGTGAGTAGAAAGTGTGCTGAGTAGGGACTGTAGTGAATAGAAGGCATGGTGAGTAGGAAGTGTGCTGAGTAGGGACCGTAGTGAATAGAAGGCATGGTGAGTAGAAAGTGTGCTGAGTAGGGACTGTAGTGAATAGAAGGCATGGTGAGTAGAAAGTGTGCTGAGTAGGTACTGGTGAATAGAAGGCATGGTAAGTAGGAAGTGTGCCGAGTAGGGACCGTAGTGAATAGAAGGCATGGTGAGTAGGAAGTGTGCTGAGTAGGGACTGTAGTGAACAGAAGACATGGTAAGTAGGAAGTGTGCTGAGTAGGGACTGTAGTGAATAGAAGGCATGGTGAGTAGGAAGTGTCTTGAGTAGGGACTGCAGAGAATAGAAGGCATGGTGAGTAGGAAGTGTGCTGAGTAGGGACTGTAGTGAATAGAAGGCATGGTGAGTAGAAAGTGTGCTGAGTAGGGACTGTAGTGAATAGAAGGCATGGTGAGTAGGAAGTGTGCTGAGTAGGGACCGTAGTGAATAGAAGGCATGGTGAGTAGAAAGTGTGCTGAGTAGGGACTGTAGTGAATAGAAGGCATGGTGAGTAGGAAGTGTGCTGAGTAGGGACTGTAGTGAATAGAAGGCATGGTAAGTAGGAAGTGTGCCGAGTAGGGACCGTAGTGAATAGAAGGCATGGTGAGTAGGAAGTGTGCTGAGTAGGGACTGTAGTGAACAGAAGACATGGTGAGTAGAAAGTGTGCTGAGTAGGGACTGTAGTGAATAGAAGGCATGGTGAGTAGGAAGTGTGCTGAGTAGGGACCGTAGTGAATAGAAGGCATGGTGAGTAGAAAGTGTGCTGAGTAGGGACTGTAGTGAATAGAAGGCATGGTGAGTAGGAAGTGTGCTGAGTAGGGACCGTAGTGAATAGAAGGCATGGTGAGTAGAAAGTGTGCTGAGTAGGGACTGTAGTGAACAGAAGACATGGTGAGTAGAAAGTGTGCTGAGTAGGGACTGTAGTGAATAGAAGGCATGGTGAGTAGGAAGTGTGCTGAGTAGGGACCATAGTGAATAGAAGGCATGGTGAGTAGGAAGTATGCTGAGTAGGGACTGTAGTGAATAGAAGACATGGTGAGTAGGAAGTGTGCTGAGTAGGGACTGTAGTGAATAGAAGGCATGGTGAGTAGGAAGTGTGCTGAATAGGGACTGTAGTGAATAGAAGGCATGGTGAGTAGGAAGTGTGCTGAGTAGGGACTGTAGTGAATAGAAGGCATGGTAAATAGGAAGTGTGCCGAGTAGGGACCGTAGTGAATAGAAGGCATGGTGAGTAGGAAGTGTGCTGAGTAGGGACTGTAGTGAACAGAAGACATGGTGAGTAGAAAGTGTGCTGAGTAGGGACTGTAGTGAATAGAAGGCATGGTGAGTAGGAAGTGTGCTGAGTAGGGACCGTAGTGAATAGAAGGCATGGTGAGTAGAAAGTGTGCTGAGTAGGGACTGTAGTGAATAGAAGGCATGGTGAGTAGGAAGTGTGCTGAGTAGGGACCGTAGTGAATAGAAGGCATGGTGAGTAGGAAGTGTGCTGAGTAGGGACGTTTGTAGTGAATAGAAGGCATGGTGAGTAGGAAGTGTGCTGAATAGGGACTGTAGTGAATAGAAGGCATGGTGAGTAGGAAGTGTGCTGAGTAGGGACTGCAGAGAATAGAAGGCATGGTGAGTAGGAAGTGTGCTGAGTAGGGACTGGTGAATAGAAGGCAAGGTGAGTAGGAAGTATGCCGAGTAGGGACTGGTGAATAGAAGGCATGGTGAGTAGGAAGTGTGCTGAGTAGGTACTGGTGAATAGAAGGCATGGTGAGTAGGAAGTGTGCTGAGTAGGGACTGTAGTGAATAGAAGGCATGGTGAGTAGGAAGTGTGCTGAGTAGGGACTGTAGTGAATAGAAGGCATGGTGAGTAGGAAGTGTGCTGAGTAGGGACTGGTGAATAGAAGGCATTTTAATAGTGATTTGTTTACTTTTATAACAGGGAAAGAATAAAGAAGAGATCAAAAGGCTGAATAAAGAGCTGAGCCGAGTGGATGCCTCAGCAGACCGTCTGTCTTCTATCAGAGACGAGCTCAGGAGCAAGGTGAGAACAGTGCAAAATACGACCAGAGTGCAGCACTGGTGTCAAATATTTTATGAAGCCCTCGCTATAGAAACAGATATTTCCTACATAAAATATTATCATGAATTTGGAAGGTTTCATTGCATTCCCAGGACTTAGATGCGAATTAATTCTTATGGGGATTTTATGCTGTGCATTTTATAGAGAGGAATTGTCAAGATTTTAATAGCACAGGACTGTAGTGGATGGAAATGATAGCATTGAATATAAATAGATCATATATTTATTTACAAGGAACATGAACTGAAAGAGATAGACAAATCTCTCAACACAGATGAAATGAAACAGGAAGTTACAAAACTGCAGAATGACCGGACAACAATGGATGCCAAACTCAAGCAACTCAAGTAAGTCACAGTTATGAATGTTGCATCAGGTGAGTAAAAGGAATATTATATAATGTAATAAGTGTTACTTGAAGTGAGTCACTCTTATTTCAAGTGAGTCACTGTATGCTGTACTAAGTTATTATTTGATTAAACATTTTATCTATTATAAATCTTTATGCATAAAACTTAATCATAAAACTGGAAATTTTCTTCTGTTTCATGAAGCTTACCAGTAAGTTTTATCATTTCAGTAATGAGTTAAATCGTCTGCATGCCGAGTCCAGCACCCGCACCCAGCTAGATATGCTGAAGAAGGACCGGATCACTAAACAGGACCAAATACGCAAACTGTAAATACCAGCTGCAGACAGCATAAAAACTCAAATAAGATCAGATTCATATTTTGACTGAAAAATGTTGGTATTTCTTTTGATGGGCTAAGCACATGCATATTCATGGTCTTTCAAATAATTTTTATCTTGTTATTGTATTAAATCTAAAATATAATGAGTGAACTGCATTTTTTGATGGTTGGAGACATAAATTTCTTACTTTGCTGATGCATATTTTTTCAGAAAAGCCAAGAATGAAGACTCTCTGCAGCATATTCTTGGTCACATTCCTCCAGACAACCTCAGAAATGACCTTGACGACTACATCAGGTGACCAGTCAGACTGTCTTACCTTCCTCACAGCTTCTTATTTAAAAAAATATTATGATAGGCTCACACAACATTATTTGCCAAAAAAATCCCTTTTTTTAAGTAATTGCAAATTAATGATCTTGCCATTTGTACAATGCAGAGTATGTTTTCGATAAAAAATTAATTTGAATCGTTCCTTGAAAGAATTGACTTCAAAGAAATGTCTAAATATTGCATAATAATATTTGAAAATTTTCCCCCAGAAATAATTAATTGCCATGATATATATTTTTATTATTTTAAGAAGAATTTTTGTTGAACAAAATATATATATATATTTTTTTTTTTTAAAAAAGAAACATTGGCAGTGAAATTCAACGGGAAAATAAACATATAGAGAAGCTCAAGATGGAACTAGCTGGCAAAGAAATGGAAAGAAAGCACATGCAGTAAGAATACAATTTTGTTATTTTGATGAGATTTTAATCCTGTATTCATGTCTGGACATATATTCCAGGAGATTAAATACTCTTCTGTAATGTTTAGCTATGCTCACTTTGACAGCTTCTGCAGTGAGGGGGGAAATATTTTGTCATTTTGTCTGTCAACTTTGATCTCCTTTAAAACTATAGGTCAGAGTTCTTTGCTATTCACGGGTATGTTGGATTTTTAGGGGACAAATTCTATCTATATTTCATTAAGCTTAGATCTTTTTCCAATTTTGTTATGATTTTAACAAAAATGTAATAGTCATCACCAAGTTGCCAAGGTTTATGATATTTTTAGATTTTAGAGAATTCTTTGCCTGTGCATATTTTGAGTACGCTATACCTAAATGCACCAGAATGCTTTTCAGGACATGAAATCATGTCCACTTTAAACACATTCAGGCCCTTAGCCCATGCAAGAATATCTAACTGTCACAGTCACTGTTACACCAAATGTCCAGGGTATTTTCTTTCCCCTTTTTCATCACTCTTTTAAGATACAACATTTAAGAACATCTAGAGAGCAAATAGAATTTTTGATTTTTTTTTGGTTTAATTGAAATAGGTCAGGAAAATAAATATTTGGTTGGAAAAAGATCAGAAAATGGTAAGGAGTTTTATAAGGGTAATAATGTGGGATCCCTGTAAACATTCAAAGGTAAGATGAAATAGAGTAAGGAGATGTATTCTATCAGTGAATTATTGCACATATGCATATACACCTGGAACATCCAGTGCCTCATTCTGCTTATTTAAATATAGCTTAAGTTTAAACTTCCAAAATAAAACAATGTGGGACTGATGGAGTCGGTACCAACATTGGGTACTTTAATTTTATGAACTGATACTTTAAATAATCTTTTTTGATGAAACTTCAGGAAAATGTTCACAAACATTACAAAAAAGGCCTTGGGCAAAAGTTTGATAAATGTTCTGATTTTATTTTATTTACCAGAGACCAGCTGGGAAAGAAAGAAAAAGAACTGAATGGTAAGAAATGAACATTTGTCATTATTAGATCACAATTGTACAAACATTGTAGAAGATTTGTTTTATAAATAAATAAATATGGACAAAATATCATGTTTGGTGTTATTCAATGACCTGATGAAATATAAAATGAATTTTGTGTATTTTTTACATTATTGCTTTATCAGTTATTAGCTGAAAAATAGTTGTAACATAAACTGATAAATTCCACTGATTAATTTCTTTCTTATTCAAAATTGTTATTTCTGAGAATGAACAGAAGATAGGATATAATATTAGCTTGATAAATACTGTTGCTGTCTAATGCAGGATATGAAGAGAAGATCTTTAGCGAGTGTGAAAGCCAGAACTTTGACGAAGGATTAGAAAAGCTGGAGTCCAAGATAAGAACTAACCAACAGTTAGTATTAAGGGTTTGTTAAGAGGTTACGTTCATCATTTATCATCTCCAAGCCCAAACAACAGTTAGTATTAAGGATTTGTTAAGAGGTTACGTTCATCATTTATCATCTCCAAACCCAAACAACAGTTAGTATTAAGGATTTGTTAAGAGGTTACGTTCATCATTTATCATCTCCAAGCCCAACCAACAGTTAGTATTAAGGATTTGTTAAGAGGTTACGTTCATCATTTATCATCTCCAAACCCAACCAACAGTTAGTATTAAGGATTTGTTAAGAGGTTACGTTCATCATTTATCATCTCCAAGCCCTGTGTTTGTATATTTTTCATTCTGCATTCTGTGTTTGTTTATTTTTTTTGGACATACACTTTGATATTTGACCTTTTAAAAGTGACCAAAACATTGGATAATTTTTATAAATAGCCTTATTTCATCCGAATCTTTAAAATTTAAAAATGCAATGTCCTACAATGAAAATAACTGGAATGATGGCTCTTTAAATGTGTTTTGTATAGGACACATGGCTTATTGATTGGAACCAAAGAAGTGTTCAACAAGTACATGCGCACTCTGGAGAAGTCAGGCGATCCTCCATGTCCACTCTGTCACAGACCTTTTGATAATCATTCAGAAGTGGAGGAGCTTATTGCTGAGGTAAACACTAATATCAGTCTACAGATGAATATATTGCACATTGTCCCTACTAAGATTATTTGGAAGCTCATAAAGGTGTAGTGATTTCAATATTAGAACGGTGATCTTTCAGATCATGAATTTGAGTGCATATTTTGTTGTAAATATAAGCATAATAACCGCAGTTTTGGGGAGGGTCATGTCAAATTAACCTGGCATACAATGTATATATTGAAGAAAGAATTGTAGTGGTTTGCTCAAGTTTGAATTACATTTGTCATTTGTTCCAATACAATTCGGAAGCATATTATCTTTTTGCAGAAGTTTAGAAGACCATATTTAGGAAAGATTGATTTTTTCACTGGAATTACAGTACATCTTGATCTGTTGTTTGTTTTTTTAGATACGCAATAAGTTAAAGCTTGTCCCTGATAAGCTCGAGAAGGTGTCTCATGATATTGATGAATATCAGGGCAAATTCAACCGCATGCAGCAGCTAAAACCCCTCAGGTCCAATGTAAGTATGACCTCTTTGGTCCAATATAAGTATGACCTCTTTGGTCCAATGTAAGTATGACCTCTTGGATTCAATGTAAGTATGACCTCTTTGGTCCAATGTAAGTATGACCTCTTGGATTCAATGTAAGTATGACCTCTTTGGTCCAATGTAAATATGACCTCTTGGATTCAATGTAAGTATGACCTCTTTGGTCCAATGTAAGTATGACCTCTTGGATTCAATGTAAGTATGACCTCTTTGGTCCAATGTAAGTATGACCTCTTGGATTCAATGTAAGTATGACCTCTTTGGTCCAATGTAAGTATGACTTCTTGGATTCAATGTAAGTATGACCTCTTTGGTCCAATGTAAGTATGACCTCTTGGATTCAATGTAAGTATGACCTCTTTGGTCCAATGTAAGTATGACCTCTTGGATTCAATGTAAGTATGACCTCTTTGGTCCAATGTAAGTATGACCTCTTGGGTTCGATGTAAGTATGACCTCTTTGGTCCAATGTAAGTATGACCTCTTTGGTCCAATGTAAGTATGACCTCTTGGATTCAATGTAAGTATGACCTCTTTGGTCCAATGTAAGTATGACCTCTTGGATTCAATGTAAGTATGACCTCTTTGGTCCAATGTAAATATGACCTCTTGGATTCAATGTAAGTATGACCTCTTTGGTCCAATGTAAGTATGACCTCTTGGATTCAATGTAAGTATGACCTCTTTGGTCCAATGTAAGTATGACCTCTTGGATTCAATGTAAATATGACCTCTTTGGTCCAATGTAAGTATGACCTCTTGGGTTCGATGTAAGTATGACCTCTTTGGTCCAATGTAAGTATGACCTATTTGGTCCGATGTAAGAATGACCTCTTTGGTCCAATGTAAGTATGACCTCTTTGGTCCGATGTAAGTATGACCTCTTGGATTCAATGTAAGTATGACCACTTTGGTCCAATGTAAGTATGACCTCTTTGGTCCAATGTAAGTATGACCTCTTTGGTCCAATGTAAATATGACCTCTTGGATTCAATGTAAGTATGACCTCTTTGGTCCAATGTAAGTATGACCTCTTGGATTTAATGTAAGTATGACCTCTTTGGTCCAATTTAAGTATGACTCCTTACAGTATTTACTTGTGTATTAGACAAGGTTTTCGTACCCAAACCATTAGTTAATGTTTGGGGGGTCGTCTTATACACGAGGGCAACCTGTGGACGGTGATTTACGGCAAGAATAATTAACTTTATCAGAGTGAAAAGTAAATAGACTTAATTCATACTGTCCAGATACAAACTCCCCCAATGGCGATATAATTAATATCTTTGGCTTACATAGAAATATTTTACCATGTCTCAAAAGTAGTCCGCCTTTATTTAATAAGTGTAGATTATGCAAAAGTTGGAGAAAATGTCAGTTTAACAATGCTTAAATATGCTTACGCAACACGAGATCACCATTTTGAAAAGCGGAAGTGACGGGGAGAAGCTCTTGTTTTTGGCGTGAAAACGATCGGAGCATATTAACTTGCATTGAAATATTAATATATTGCACAATTTCCAAAAATAAGAGCTTCTCCATGTTACTTCAAAATGACGGACTGCTTTGCGTATGCATGTTAAATGGATGGATGGTTTTGTTCTGTTCTCGGCCTGCAAAGCATAATTTGTGGTAATATTGGGTAAATACCTTTATTTATCATATAAAACACAATTAAAATCGATACGCTTCGTCTGATATCCGTTATTTCGAAAATACGAAAGTTTGTATTGAAAACGCTTTGTTTTGACGCTAAGGTCAAGGATGTCACGGACATTGTATTTACATATTACTTATACTCCTATGTCTATTAAAATTAAAATTATTTAATTACAATTCAATTCTATACAGCCTTTTATGTCTTCCCATTCAGTGGTGAAAATCAGCATTCACAGAATTGCACTTCAAGGGCATTTCGTCATTGTTACCACTGCTTTGAGTCATGTTTTCTCGTTTTGATAGAAATACTTTCATGCTAAGGTCAAGGACATGACGGACAACGTATTTACGTTTTGCCGTAAATCCTTGTGTATAAGATCTTGTTGCGCAAGCATATTTACGTTTCACTTTTAAAATGGATGCCAAACTTGAATAGTAGCAGTGCTGATGTCTCGAGAAAAAAAGATTCGTTATATATTCGAAAATTGGCCTTTTCAAAGCAAAATAACATCAATTTGGGGGGGTTGTCTCATACACAAGTCGTCTAATACACGAGTAAATACGATAGGTCCCATGACATTTTACTCCTCAGATCCAATGTAAGTATGACTCCTTTGATCCAATGTAAGTATGACTCCTTTGATCCAATGTAAGTAGGACTCCTTTGATCCAATGTAAGTAGGACTCCTTTGATCCAATGTAAGTAGGACTCCTTTGATCCAATGTAAGTAGGACTCCTTTGATCCAATGTAAGTAGGACTCCTTTGATCCAATGTAAGTAGGACTCTTTTGACTCGTTAGACAACTCAACTCTTAATACAAGTATAACTACAATAGTATCATGTAAGTATGACTTCTCGGGTCCAATGTAAGTATTATCAATCACGATGATTTTAAAGCTCTACTTCATAGAACTAGTGTTTATAAGGAGATTGAGCAAGTTGGTACATTCCTGAGAGAATGTTGCCTCATCAGGGATGGAGAAATGTTTGCTGAAGGTGTTGATTAAGAGGAGGTGATATCAATTATAACAGATAAGCTGTGCTTAGATATGTTATGATATCACTGAGAAACCCACTGCAGTATTCTTAACTATATAAATTATGTAACTGTAACATAAATACAATTCTATCATGACTATTATTTATTTAATTTTAATTTATGTATATGTGTACCATGTATTCATTTTATATGTGTACAAAATAAAGAATATATATATATATATCCCTCAGGCCCAACATAAATGAAGTCCTAAACTTGTTGAAAAGATTTACAAATTAAATAAGTAACAACATTGCATATATTGAAAAAGGAAGCTCGTTATAATTTGAAAAATCAAAGAGATATAAATTTATTGGAAATATGAGCAGAATTTGCATTCCTTGTAGATCATAGATTTGAGGGATACAGAGATTCCGGATTTGAAAAAAAGACAGAAAACTGTGGACGGTCGAATTACTCATCTGAAGGAAGAGATAGAAGAGGTTGGTATTTATTATTACTGCAGTCGATAGGGAAACACTTTAAAGCTTTCATGGAATGGATTGTTCCCACCAAAAAATGTTTAGTGGGGGACATCGGGCAGCGTGTTTGTAAGTCAGTCCATGCATCCGTTATTTTATGTGTTTCTTGGTACAACCTACAACCTCCTCTCTAACTGGCCAAAAATATGTAGATTGGCACCAAAATTTGGACATGCATTGCCTCATAATAAAATCCCCCATGAGTTCTCTGGAGATCTTTCCCTGACATTTTTTAATGTTTCCATTTGGGTCAAGACAAGATCAAATTCAGATTACTTTTTTAATGTTTTGCTTCCAATAACAAATTATTTAAATTATCACCACACCTTTCAAAATCTTTTAAAGAGTTTTTCAATAGCTTTTTATCCTCAACTTACCAGGGTAGTCTTGTTTGCTCGCACTTTAGTTTAACTAGGGCTCCCTAATATTGATAAAAAAAAGGCTGATCTCAAAATTGCTCACTGTTATTTTAAGTAGACAGTTACTTTGTTCTGTGTAATCAAAACCCAATATCTGAAAAGTAACTGGTCCTGAGGATTTTCCAAATTTACAGTAAAATTTATAAAAATGAAAATTATGAAACTCAATAGAAGCTTTGTATTTTTTTGATAGCTTTAAGACAAATAATGATTTAATAATCTTATATGTGGGCAATGAAGCATTTAAATAGACCAACTAACCCCCATCTCAAGCCCGATTCATATTCCCTATTATCGCTCAGATGGAGTCATTATGGCCTGGTCTATCATTGAGAATTTAGTCTTTTCCATCCAAGTAGTAAATTAGAACACCATGAAACAAGCTCCAAATGACTGCAATTAAAGCATGGTCTGCACTTTGAAGAAAAAACAATGTAACTTTGATATAACCTCCTGTGATAAGCACAAAGGGTGAAGATATCATGGCTGCCATAAAAGCATGTTACAGTTATTATTTTACAGCTTGTTTCTTATTGAGTGGTACTATCATAATCCTTTTGATTAAAGTATGAAAATAACATCTATAAATCTGTTTTTCATATCAAAATTATTCATAAAGCGTTATTTGTCATATGTATATGTGTGTGTATGTGTTACGAATTATATTTTGAAAAATTGAAATAAATATATTTCTATTAAGTTGGTTTACAATTTGTAGAAATCTGATTCGCTTGAGGCCAAAGAGTCAGATAAGGCGATGGCTGATTCTCTGACTAGAGATGTCTACATGATAGACAAGTACCAGACTGAGCTGCGCGACCTTGACCGCAAGATAGGGACCCAGTCTGCCAAGATAGCAGGATCTGGTAAGGTTCACGATCATGTGGTATTAATCATAATTAAGCAGTGTTATTTTTTTGCCAGGGACTGTGATCATTGTTGACCTTGTCTGTGGGATACTTGGCCTTTCTCACTTCAGCGTTATTTATTAGAATGACAACGTTATCTGGATGAATGGCTGAAGGCAGTTTCGGCATTTATACCCAAAGCCATCGGTAAAATAGACTTGAAATCCACTGTTTCCAGAAACACCACGCACTGACCATCCAATTTAACTCACGACTCCAGTAGAACTCAACTTCCAGCAACAGGTTTTCAAAAAGCTATGCTTTTCTCTCAACAACAAATGCAAGGCTTGTTAGAAAATAATTTCTTATTTTTTCCTGATCTCAGCATCGTTTCCCCATTGTTTACGAGTTTGCGCAAAGAGGTGAGAGTGGGTCAGTTTATTCACAGGAGTGACAGCAACAATCTGGAAGCTCCACAACACTGTGGTGCTTCTGACGTCATATTATGTTTCTCCCTTTGTGTTTCCATGATGTCATCAGTTGGACTCTTCTGAATGTCATTTCACGTTGTCAAGTTTGATATCAGGTAAAAAAAACTGAAGAAAAAACACAACAGAATGACCACTGATTTGTATTTATAGATATTATAACCGGGAAAGACGATGAGATGGGACATAACAGTCAATCACCAGAGGTCTAGTTTATTTACTGAGGAAACTTCAATATGATGATCAGTGTGTAGTGATTCTAAAAAAAGTGGATTTGAAGTCTATTTTGCCGATGGCTTTGGGTATAGTTGAAGTTTTGTCTCTATGGTTTATTAACAATCATGTCACTATGACTTCTGATATTAAGAGCCAAGGGGGGGGGGGTACCCTTTAATTGTATTATGTTGAAGGATTAAGATGTGACATAGGATATTTTCTGTGTTTAGCTTTGCAATAACAGCCAATGTAATAGGCATTTCCAGGTATTTCAGTTACATGCTCCAATTTATTTCCACACATGCATTATTTGAAGGCCTACAATAGGGTGACCTCAAATATGACTTTTAAGTGTGAGTACATTTGTCAGTCATCAAAAACCTTTTGCATTGAGTTGAAAACCTGTTTTAGTTTCAAGGACAATTTGATACATCCTCTGAAGGTGAACATTTTGTACCCTTAATAAAGACTTGATCTGATTGATTAAGTGATGCACTTTATTACACTATATTTTGCCTATAGAATGTGCCAGACTTATTTTGACAATGACCTTTGTTGATTTCAGACTCTGAGAGGACAGTAACAATAGTAGCAACTGAGAGGGATGACATCCAAATGACCTTGTAAGTCATGTTCTTAAAGCATTCATGAAACCGCAGAGGTCACAGGCAATTTTACAGAGGTTTGGGGTATGCTTAAATGATATGTGGCCATGAAACTGTGATACAATTAAGCTATCTTACTAAAATCAACCAAAATACACTGACCATGGTTATTGTGTTTTGATGAAAGTGCCAAGCACTGCCAGTACTCTTTTGACCACCAGATGGTCACAATTTTGCAATCATGTGACCTCTATTGTGGTCTGTCAGGGTGTTAGGCCTGTACCATTGGACACACATTAATGGACAAACAGGGCTGTGTAGGCCAAATCACTCCATTGTCCCAATTTTGGGTGCCCCACTGTTAGAAAGACTTTACTAAGCACAAAATTACTGGTCAGCTAAGTATAGTTTGTTGACAGAGTGTCCAATGGATGATCTGGATTTTAGCAGAAGACTCATCCACTTTCAAATGGTTTATGTTGGGGAAATATGATGGGTAATAACTTTTGATCGCAAAGTTTAAAGTATAAACATTTATATTATGCAAGGAAAATGTGCTTGAAATCCTCATTTCATGAAGATAGTGATCTTGGTATGATGGTGCATCTTATCCTACCTAATTATCATAAGAGAGAGTTTTGTTGTTTTTTTCCCCCTTCATTTAACAAAGTTATTAAATTATTTGGTAACAAAATTGGACATAGAGCTTGGAGATTAAGGGAGAATGTAGAACTAGGAGAGACAGTCTCTTGGAAATATTTCATAGATTTGAATAAAATGAGAAGAACAGAAGCATCACCATGAAAATAAGAGAAACAAAAATACTTCATGTTAAGTTGACTTCCTATTTCATTGTTCAGGGATGGTGTGAATAGACAGTTGGACCACAAGCGTCAGAAGCTTAGTGACCACGGGGAGAAGCTGCAGCAGGTGCGCTCGGATATCAACGAGCTGGTTGCCGACAAGCTGCAGATTGAGACAGATCTCCAACAACGGCAGAAGCTGGAGGGGGAGAAAGCAGTGCTGGCCTCCACCCTCGATACTCTGGACAGAGAAATACAGGTACGATGTAGTCCCTCAAATATAATATAGGGAGATAAAGGTACGATGTAGTCCCTGAACTGTAATATAGTGAGATACAGGTACGATGCAGTCCACGAACTGTAATATAGGGAGATACAGGTAAGATGCAGTCCCTGAACTATTATATAGGGAGATACAGGTACGATGTAGTCCCTGAACTGTAATATAGGGAGATACAGGTACGATGCAGTCCCTGAACTATTATATAGGGAGATACAGGTACGATGCAGTCCCTGAACTATTATATAGGGAGATACAGGTAAGATGTAGTCCCTGAACTGTAATATAGGGAGATACAGGTACGATGCAGTCCACGAACTGTAATATAGGGAGATACAGGTACGATGCAGTCCCTGAACTGTAATATAGGGAGATACAGGTACGATGTAGTCCCTGAACTGTAATATAGGGAGATACAGGTACGATGCAGTCCCTGAACTATTATATAGGGAGATACAGGTAAGATGTAGTCCCTGAACTGTAATATAGGGAGATACAGGTACGATGCAGTCCACGAACTGTAATATAGGGAGATACAGGTACGATGCAGTCCACGAACTGTAATATAGGGAGATACAGGTACAATGTAGTCCCTGAACTATTATATAGGGAGATACAGGTACGATGCAGTCCCTGAACTATTATATAGGGAGATACAGGTACGATGTAGTCCCTGAACTGTAATATAGGGAGATACAGGTACGATGCAGTCCCTGAACTGTAATATAGGGAGATACAGGTACGATGCAGTCCCTGAACTATTATATAGGGAGATACAGGTACGATGCAGTCCCTGAACTGTAATATAGGGAGATACAGGTACGATGCAGTCCCTGAACTATTATATAGGGAGATACAGGTACGATGCAGTCCACGAACTGTAATATAGGGAGATACAGGTACGATGCAGTCCCTGAACTATTATATAGGGAGATACAGGTAAGATGTAGTCCCTGAACTGTAATATAGGGAGATACAGGTACGATGCAGTCCACGAACTGTAATATAGGGAGATACAGGTACGATGCAGTCCCTGAACTATTATATAGGGAGATACAGGTACGATGTAGTCCCTGAACTGTAATATAGGGAGATACAGGTACGATGCAGTCCCTGAACTATTATATAGGGAGATACAGGTAAGATGTAGTCCCTGAACTATTATATAGGGAGATACAGGTATGATGTAGTCCCTGAACTGTAATATAGGGAGATACAGGTACGATGCAGTCCCTGAACTATTATATAGGGAGATACAGGTACGATGTCGTCCCTGAACTATTATATAGGGAGATACAGGTACGATGTAGTCCCTGAACTATTATATAGGGAGATACAGGTACGATGTAATCCCTGAACTATTATATAGGGAGATACAGGTACGATGTAGTCCCTGAACTATTATATAGGGAGATACAGGTACGATGTAGTCCCTGAACTATTATATAGGGAGATACAGGTACGATGTAGTCCCTGAACTATTATATAGGGAGATACAGGTACGATATAGTCCCTGAACTATTATATAGGGAGATACAGGTACGATGTAGTCCCTGAACTGTAATATAGGGAGATACAGGTACGATGTCGTCCCTGAACTATTATATAGGGAGATACAGGTACGATGTCGTCCCTGAACTATTATATAGGGAGATACAGGTACGATGTAGTCCCTGAACTATTATATAGGGAGATACAGGTACGATGTAGTCCCTGAAATATTATATAGGGAGATACAGGTACGATGCAGTCCCTGAACTATTATATAGGGAGATACAGGTACGATGCAGTCCCTGAACTGTAATATAGGGAGATACAGGTACGATGTAGTCCCTCAAATATAATATAGGGAAATACAGGTACGATGTAGTCCCTGAACTGTAATATAGGGAGATACAAGTACTATGTAGTCCCTGAAATATTATATAGGGAGATACAGTTACGATATAGTCCTCAACTATTATATAGGGAGATACAGTTACGATGTAGTCCTCAACTATTATATAGGGAGATGCAGGTACAGTGTTACATAATAACAATACCTCATAAGAGGTATTGATAATAAGATGTGTTAGTCAGGAACTGTGAAGTTGAAATGTGAAATTTTGGTTTTCTATTCTAGGATGCTTCACAGCAGATCACACCCCTACAGGTAAGTCTACAGTGCTCCATATTTCATAGATTCAATGAAGATAGATAGATATTTATCCCATTTTGAAAGCTTTTAACTTATCTGAGAACAATGGATTATTTTTCAGACCAAAATTGAGAGTCAGATGAAAGAAAAAAATAAAGTGACAGATAGGAAAGAAAAAGAATTTGACAAGGCCAAGGATGAGGTAAGAATATTTCTGATTTAGAAGTCATTTTTCAACATAACTTCCTTTTAATTCACTTCTGAAACGAATAGAAAAAGCAGATAGTTACAAAAAAAATTTCTTTATTTAATAGTTTAACCAAATCAAGAGCAGTGGAAAGGAGGTGTCGAGTATAAACGATCAGATCCAGCAGTACTTCAGTCAGGGCCGCGACAAGGAGCTCAAGAAATGCGAGACTCTGATGAGACAGATGGAAGAAGATGCTTCAGAGAAGGACGGGGAACGAGAGGAACTCACCACTGGCATCACTCGGATACGCAAAGATCTCGACACTCAGAAGGTAGGCAATATCACCACTGGCATCACTCGGATACGCAAAGATCTCGACACTCAGAAGGTAGGCAATATCACCATTGGCATTACTCGGATACGCAAAGATCTCGCCACTCAGAAGGTAGGCAATATCACCGCTGGCAACACTCGGATACGCAGAGATCTAGACACTCAGAAGGTAGGCAATATCACCACTGGCATCACTCGGATACGCAAAGATCTCGACACTCAGAAGGTAGGCAATATCACCATTGGCATTACTCGGATACGCAAAGATCTCGCCACTCAGAAGGTAGGCAATATCACCGCTGGCAATACTCGGATACGCAGAGATCTCGACACTCAGAATGTTGGCAATAGCACCACCGGCATCACTCGGGTACGCAGAGATCTCGCCACTCAGAAGGTAGGCAATATCACCACTGGCATCACTCGGATACACAAAGCTCTCGACACTCAGAAGTTAGGCAATATCACCATTGGCATCACGCGGATATGCAAAGATCTGGACACTCAGAAGGTAGGCAATATCACCACTGGCATCACTCGGATACGCAGAGATCTAGCCAGTCAGAAGGTAGGCAATATCACAACTGGCATCACTCGGATACGCAGAGATCTCGACACTCAGAAGTTAGGCAATATCACCACTAGCATCACTCGGATAAGCAGAAATCTCGACACTCAGAAGTTAGGCAATATCACCACTGGCATCACTCGGATAAGCAGAGATCTCGACACTCAGAAGTTAGGCAATATCACCACTGGCATCACTCGGGTACACAGAGATCTCGACACTCAGAAGTTAGGCAATATCACCACTGGCATCACTCGAATAAGTAAAGATCTCGACACTCAGAAGGTAGGCAATATCAGAGGAACTCAAGTGAAGCCCTTAGAGAATAGTTTGATGTTAGTTATGCAAGGGTATTGCATTGCTGGTGTCTGATGGATTGATTTGCCTATAAATAAATAGTTGGGTGTTTATATTCCATGGTTTTGGCAATTTCTGCAATTTATGTAAAGGAAACATGTGCCTTTTTATGAGATTAATTATAAATTTTACTATTATTTATATTCTCTGAAATAAAAAAAAAATTCTTTTTATGTTAAAAGAAAATATTAATTCTAAATTTGAAACATGTATATCGAAGAGTAAATTTAGAATAGGGATTGCTTGTATTAATCAGAGTCGGGAGCGGGAGATGTCGGACAACATGGCGCTGCGCAAGAAGGAGGAACAGGTGGCAGAGCTGCGGGAGAAGATGGACACTCTGAAAGAGAAACTCGGAGGACTCGACGTCACCAAGCTGGAGAGGGAGAAAAACAAACTCAAACGGGAACAGGAGAAATATGAACAAGATGTGAGTATAGGTATCATAAGACCACACACTCCTTATTAATATTGACTCCTCTTTATTAATCCTGGAGTCCATATATATATGTATTTGAAAAATTGTAAATTGATTTTAATCAGACTTTAAAGTTAGCCAAGGTTTTGATGGTCTTATTGTGTGATTTGATGTTGTTGAGTAGAAGCACACAGCTGTGGGTCGGCAGATGGGACTACAGGACCAGATCAAACAGTTCACCAAAGAAATTAACTCTGACCAGTTCAAGGATGCTGACGTCAAGTACAGGGACAAAATGATTCTGCTTAGGGTGAGTTCAGGAACATCTACCTTGAGTGAGCAGCCAATGCAAAAGTTTTGATTGGTAAATGAATAAAAACCTTAAAGACCAAAAAGGTAATGAGATGTGAAAAGATAGGTGATATGATGTGATAAGAGAGGTGCAAAGATATATCTTTTGTCAAATCTTATTGGGAAAAAAACAAATATCACAAAAATAGAAAATATTTATCATCCATATCATTCCATGCAGTCAGATAAAAATTTGGTAATTTGATTCAGTTGACCAGAAATGTTGAGAGAATCACATTTTTCTAGAATGAAACAAAGCTCATATTTTTTATTTTTACATTTTTTGTTCTTCAACACACTGTAAAACTGGCTAGTTTTCAGGGCCAGTTTTAAGTTTTCATAATGTGCAGATCAAAGAAGTAAATGTTTACATGAAAAAACCAATAAGAGATATTTAGATGTCCATTTATTTTTAATAATCAATCACCAGTGCTACAAATCCAAGTGAAAAAAGTGGAAGTAAAAAACTCATTCTATGAAAGCTTTAAGAAAATATTGCACTTAGCTAAGACTTGATAATGCTTTTATTGTCCACTGCCTCGACAAAGTCGAAGAGGGGGACCTAAATTTAGGTGCAGTCCTTCCATTTGTTAGTTTGCTAGTTCACCCGCAATAGTACTGTCAGTGTGATAAAGTACTAGGGATTGCACAGATTGTTTCCATATACACAGGCACATTGTATTTACAAATATCTCGGACAAGTTTGAAAATGGCTGTGATTGGACCATTTCTATAGCCTTTACTGAAAATCTTGTTAGCACAATATTGCTTGATTGCTTGGATCATTTTCATTTTGCACAGGCACATTATCAGTATCTCAGACAAATTCAATAATGTCTGTGATTGGACGAATTCTGTTGCCATGGTAACCACCATAGTGAAAATCTTGTAAGCACGCTATAGTTCCAGGGATTGCTCGACTCATTTTCATATTGCACAGTTACATCAATGTGTGCTTGACTTTGTAATCTTTATTTTGCAATTCCAAGGCAGCTAACATTTCAACACTTTATTAAACCATTTTATTCTACCACATTGAATGGTGAGGAACTTTTTCTAAAATGGGTGTTTTTGATTTAATTTTCCTTGTTTCACAATTTCAGACTACGGAGTTGGCTAATGCAGATTTAGATAAATACTACAAAGCACTAGATAGGTATGTATCAAAATATTCTGGCCTCTTTAGTTCAATTGGGAAATTCTTATAAAAAAATTGATCATGATCAAGAATACATATCGAAAAGGAGAGTGAAAAGAATTTTAAGGATAATGAACAAAAAAACTACTGTCTTTCTTCAGAACTATCATGGCATACCATAGTCAGAAGATGTCGGAGATCAATAAGATTATAAGAGAGTTATGGAGAAATACCTACAGAGGAAATGGTATGTACCACACGGGGAGAGGATGGGTTTATCAGGTCTCCAAAAATCCCTTCTGTGGAAATGGAACTTAAAAGGTTGCCACAGTTTAGGGGAAAGTTAGAAATTCTTTATTTTTGCATTTTACATTTTGGTCAGGAAAACAGGCTTTGGACAGGGTAAAATGGTCATTTTGAGAAGTTTCAACTACGATCATGAATAAAAGATGGTTACATGATTACAAGTAATATAAAGCAAATAACAAGCTAAAATTTATGATGTGAATAGAAATATGATAATGACAAAAGTCCATGATGATCCAGAAAAGCGTAAATTTGATCAGGATGTTGTGCAATCGGGCAGTGGATATGAAATTTGGTCAGGGAAAAAGTCAGGGAATTTTAGAATCTAATCCAAGTGGCCGCCCTGATATACCCTGCAGGGACAGGGATTGGAACAGGAGTGAATTATGTTTATTGTTCAAATTACTCATTGAAAAATGCTTCAAAGAAAGAGAATATTATCTTTTTTCATTAGAAATTTTGAAAAAGTAGAAAATGTTGAAAAATATAGAAATTATGGAAAATATAGGAAATGTTGGAAAATGATGATATATTATATTGTACATGTATACTGATAGATTTGGTTTTTTTTAGATAACAAATAATCTTCATATTTATGTTTTATAATAGATATTGAGACTATTGAGATCCGTTCTGATGCTGATGAGGGAGAGAGTGGCGCCATCAAGAGGAGACGTGTGTATAATTACCGTGTGGTTATGTTACGTGGAGACGCTGCTTTGGACATGAGAGGGCGCTGCAGTGCTGGACAGAAGGTTTGTATTTGTCACTTCATTGGGATGTAACCCTAAAAAATGGCACGATTTTGAATGGCACGATTTCGAATGGCACAACATATTTTGAAATATTTTCATTTATAAAAAAATAAAGGTCTCCATTGATGTGTTGTCTGATTGAAGGTGCTGGCCCCATTGATGTGTTGTCTGATTGTAGTTGTTGGCATCTTTGATGTGTTGTCTGATTGTAGTTGTTGGCATCTTTGATGTGTTGTCTGATTGTAGTTGTTGGCATCATTGATGTGTTGTCTGATTGTAGGTGCTGGCCCCATTGATGTGTTGTCTGATTGTAGGTGCTGGCATCATTGATGTGTTGTCTGATTGTAGGTGCTGGCATCATTGATGTGATGTCTGATTGTAGGTGCTGACATCATTGATGTGTTGTCTGATTGTAGGTGCTGACATCATTGATGTGTTGTCTGATTGTAGGTGCTGGCATCATTGATGTGTTGTCTGATTGTAGGTGCTGGCTCCATTGATGTGTTGTCTGATTGTAGGTGCTGGCTCCATTGATGTGTTGTCTGATTGTAGGTGCTGGCATCATTGATGTGTTGTCTGATTGTAGGTGCTGGCTCCATTGATGTGTTGTCTGATTGTAGGTGCTGGCATCATTGATGTGATGTCTGATTGTAGGTGCTGGCATCATTGATGTGTTGTCTGATTGTAGGTGCTGGCATCATTGATGTGTTGTCTGATTGTAGGTGCTGGCTCCATTGATGTGTTGTCTGATTGTAGGTGCTGGCTCCATTGATGTGTTGTCTGATTGTAGGTGCTGGCATCATTGATGTGTTGTCTGATTGTAGGTGCTGGCTCCATTGATGTGTTGTCTGATTGTAGGTGCTGGCATCATTGATGTGATGTCTGATTGTAGGTGCTGGCATCATTGATGTGTTGTCTGATTGTAGGTGCTGGCCCCATTGATGTGTTGTCTGATTGTAGGTGCTGGCCCCATTGATGTGTTTTCTGATTGTAGGTGCTGGCCCCATTGATGTGTTGTCTGATTGTAGGTGCTGGCATCATTGATGTGTTGTCTGATTGTAGGTGCTGGCATCATTGATGTGTTGTCTGATTGTAGGTGCTGGCATCATTGATGTGTTGTCTGATTGTAGGTGCTGGCATCATTAATTATCCGCCTGGCCCTGGCAGAGACATTTTGTCTTAACTGTGGAATCCTGGCCCTGGATGAACCAACCACCAACCTCGACAGAGAGAACATTGAAAGTCTGGCTTATGCCCTCGTTGAGTATGTTTTAAAAATTAAATATATATTTTTATTTAAGAAATAAATAGTGAATGAATATTAAATCTTAATGCTTTCAAACATCTGCTGAAGATCTTGAATATGATTTGCTCATTTTTACCCCTCAACACAAAGTTTGGTTTGGGTTATTGGTATAACTATCCATGTTCTTAGATATACACAAGAATTTAAGCAAATGAATAATAAAATGTAATTAAAATGGTCAATTAATTCAATATATTCCAAAATGACAGGATTATTAAGCAGCGAGCAAAGCAGAAGAATTTCCAACTTATAGTGATCACTCACGATGAGGATTTCGTGGAACTCTTGGGAAGAGCTGACTTTGTGGAGGAGTTCTATAAAGTCAAGAAAGATAACCAGTATGTATATGTATAGACTAACTTCTTACAAGCCACCCATAGATAGATTATAGCTCGCCTTTATTGCCCAAATTTTGGTCAGCTCATCAGCAAATGTGGGTCACCTTTTCTGGCAATTTAAGCAGCCATGTAGGTCATTTGCAGATTAACTTTTGGAACACTACAGGTCAAATAGCTCTGATTTCAGGTCAACCTAAGCCTGTATCACACATTCAATTTTCAATGTACATGTAATTTTTCACACTCTGTCCAACCACTTGACATGGTCAAGTAGGGGGCTGGAGTCTGGAGTAGGGGGCTGGGTCTGGAGTAGGGGGCTGGAGTAGGGGGCTGGGTCTGGAGTAGGGGGCTGGGTCTGGAGTAGTGGGCTGGGTCTGGAGTAGGGGGCTGGGGTCTGGAGTAGGGGGCTGGGGTCTGGAGTACGGGGGCTGAGTCTGGAGTATGGGGGCTGGGTCTGGAGTAGGGGGCTGAGTCTGGAGTACGGGGGCTGGGTCTGGAGTAGGGGGCTGGAGTACGGGGGCTGAGTCTGGAGTACGGGGGCTGAGTCTGGAGTAGGGGTCTGGAGTACGGGGGCTGGAGTCTGGAGTAGGGGGCTGGAGTCTGGAGTAGGGGGCTGGGGTCTGGAGTAGGGGGCTGGAGTCTGGAGTAGGGGGCTGGGTCTGGAGTACGGGGCTGGGTCTGGAATACGGGGCTGGGTCTGGAGTAGGGGGCTGGAATCTGGAGTAGGGGGCTGGAGTAGGGGGCTGGGTCTGGAGTACGGGGCTGGAGTCTGGAGTAGGAGTCTGGAGTAGAGGGCTGAGTCTGGAGTAGGGGGCTGGGTCTGGAGTAGGGGGCTGGGTCTGGAGTACGGGGGCTGGGTCTGGAGTAGGGGGCTGCAGTCTGGAGTAGGGGGCTGCAGTCTGGAGTAGGGGGGCTGGGTCTGGAGTAGGGGGCTGCAGTCTGGAGTAGGGGGCTGCAGTCTGGAGTAGGGGGGCTGGGTCTGGAGTAGGGGGCTGGAGTACTGTGGCTGGGTCTGGAGTACGGGGGCTGAGTCTGGAGTAGGGGGCTGGGTCTGGAGTAGGGGGCTGGGTCTGGAGTACGGGGGCTGAGTCTGGAGTACGGGGGCTGAGTCTGGAGTACGGGGGCTGAGTCTGGAGTATGGGGGCTGGGTCTGGAGTAGGGGGCTGAGTCTGGAGTACGGGGGCTGGGTCTGGAGTAGGGGGCTGGAGTACGGGGGCTGAGTCTGGAGTAGGGGTCTGGAGTACGGGGGCTGGGTCTGGAGTACGGGGGCTGAGTCTGGAGTAGGGGGCTGGGTCTGGAGTAGGGGGCTGGGTCTGGAGTAGGGGGCTGGGTCTGGAGTAGGGGGCTGGGTCTGGAGTAGGGGGCTGGAGTAGGGGCTGGGTCTGGAGTATGGGGGCTGGGTCTGGAGTAGGGGGCTGGGTCTGGATGTACCTTGGCTTAGCGTCTGGCCATACAGCTATTGTCTTTTTTTCATGATTCATCAGGATAATAGCAGTAGCGTCAATACATGGACATTCCTGAGTGTAGGATGCAGGCTTCAGACTTTTTCAGTACCCTTATTGAGCAATTGTAGTCTCCCTATAATAATTAATACTGAGGTAACCCAGACAGTGATTCACAGCACAATATATAAAGATTCTTGATTTTTAATTAAACTGCACATTTTGTGGATTGTAAATCATTAGTGATGTTATAAATTTTTAAAACATCCAAAATTAGGTTCTTTCAAAATGAAACCAAGCTCATGTTTCTTTTGAATTAATACATGTACCATCAATCCCATAGCAGGCTATTTATCATTCCTTGATTGTGTCAGGTTCCTGATATAACAAGTGGAGATGTTTGTTTTCCAGAGGCTTTTCCTGCTTGGCCAAGGCCAAGGTAGAAGACATGCAGTCCCGGTGAGAAGAGCAGCACAAACTGATTTGGCTTAAAATGCAAGGGTTGCGTAGGCTGAGGTCTGGGGTGGATGAGGTCTGGGGTGGCTGAGGTCTGGGGTGGATGGGGTCTGGGGTGGATGAGGTCTGGGGTGGCTGGGGTCTAGAATGACTGGGGTCTAGGATGACTGGGGTCTAGGGTGACTGGGGTCTGGGGTGGATGGGGTCTGGGATGGCTGAGGTCTGGGGTGGCTGGGGTCTGGGGTGGATGGGATCTGGAGTGGATGGGATCTGGGGTGGCTGAGGTCTGGGGTGGATGAGGTCTGGGGTGGATGGGATCTGGAGTGGATGGGATCTGGGGTGGCTGAGGTCTGGGGTGGATGAGGTCTGGGGTGGATGGGGTCTAGGATGGCTGGGGTCTAGGCCTAGGGTGACTGGGATCTAGGGTGACTGGGATCTAGGGTGACTGGGGTCTAGGGTGACTGGGGTCTGGTGTGACTGGGATCTAGGGTGACTGGGGTCTAGGGTGACTGGGGTCTAGGGTGACTGGGGTCTAGGGTGACTGGGGTGGGGAGGGGATTGATGATGAATGAGTGGGTGTCAGCCCATTCCCAGACCTGTGGTCAATATTGTGAGTCACCTGATAAATATTTCAGAATAAACCATATGTTGCAGGCACATGCAAACTGTTCAAAGAAACAAAAGTTGAAGAAAAAAAGAAGAATTTTGCTGTCTTAAAGGCAGACTTAAAAAAGACACTAGCACCCTCATTATTGAGAGCACATTTGCTCACTTGTGCCTAAGAGAAAATGAGAGAGGAGTCATACTAAAAACAGAAATTAGAATATCTTTTATTGTCCTTGTTGATATTGAAATGACCTTTTGGTAGGATGAATGCCTATGTTTTTAATACATCCTTGTAAGTTCAGCCAGTGTTGGGGCAATACTTTGCCAGCATAATCTAGTGACTGTACGCCATGATTCACCAGATGAAATGTCAGTACTGCTGGTAAGTCGACTCACACTACATCTGCTCCAGTAAACAGATATGCACTTTTAATATTGTCGTCTCGGAGTTTGTCAAATGTTTGGGATCAAAGTTTTGTAAAATTTTCTTCCACTTTCGGAACTATGACATACCAAATATCAACATGTTGAAACAATTTTTTTAAATTGTCATAATTTCAACCCTGTTGCTCGGTTTCCACGAGGCAAATATATTGCATTTAGATATATAAATTAATACTTGAGACACAAAATGATTTCCACTAGTTGTGTTTCAATGCAGGTTACAGATGTCATATTTCACCCATTTTAATATAACAAGGCTCTTGACCAGTGAAATAGTTCATAGAACATTGTTTGTTAAATATGAATGTATTAAGGAGTTTAATAGATTCTTATTAAATTGATATGTTAAAGCTGCATTTATAAACAATGAAAATCTGCCCTTGCTGGGTGATTTGTACAAGATATATGAAATAAATAAGTCCCTGAACATGATTTGTAATGTTTTATTTCTGTATTCGCGAATAATATAATAACAAAGCAGTAAATGATGTGAATCAATGTAAGATGTCTGTCTCTCATACAAGTGGCTGGAGTTTGGACATGCTTAGTGAGTGAGGTAGATTTAACCGTAACGTTTGTTAAAAACTGAGACATTTAGCAGGAGCGTGAAGTTCTTTTGATATTTGATATTTGACGTTTTTTTTAAAAGGTGTCAACAAGTATGTATCAGTGTACCCTTTTGGGACATGGTGAAAAAAGTTATGCAAAAGGATATATATCCTGTCAAAAACAGATATATCCCTTTTCCTGTGACAATTTTTTTCAGTACGATTAATGGCCTTCTCAACCTTGTAGCACAGTCTTAATCATTTATTATCAATATATTAATTGAAAATAACTGTATACACCTTCATACCCTTTTGGTTTTTGGGTAGAAACGTTATGTAAAAGGATATATATCCTTTAAAACACTAAAATGTACCTTTTGCTATCACAAAATTTTTTAGCATGATAATGATTCCCAAGCATTGTTGCACAGCCTTCCCAAACATGGATATACTAATAAAGGGTTAGACACACTTGCTAGATATGTCTAGAATATAGCCTGAGACACTAGAATGCAAGGAAAAATATATGAGTAGGAAATATGGCCCTTTTCCCTTGGCAAAATGTGCATATCCAATATGGCACTTTCTAAGAGTTGTCGCAATGTCTTCGCAGATTTTGAGGGACTAATGAGGGGTCAGACATACTTGCTAGACCTGTCTAGAACATATCTAGTGACATTAGAAGGCGAGGAAAAATATATGACAAGGAGATATGGCCCTTTAACTCTGCTAAAATTCACCTATTTCAACATTTGTTGAGTTTTCAAATGCGAACATTCTAAGAGATGCCACACTGTCTTCGCAGATTTTGAGGGACTAGTGAGGGGTTAGACATACTTCCTATACATGTCTAGAGCATATCTATTGACATTAGAAAGCGAGGAAAAATATATGAGTAGGAAATATGGGCCTTTTCCCTTGGCAAAATGTGCATATCCAATACAGCACATTCTAAGAGTTGTCGCAATGTCTTCGCAGATTTTGAGGGACTAATGAGGGGTCAGACATACTTGCTAGACCTGTCTAGAATATATCCTGTGGCAATAGAATGCGAGGTAAAATATATGAGTAGGAGATATAGCCCTTTTCCCCTGGCAAATTGAAAAAATCTAATATAATACATTCCGGGGGATTTGGCACTGTCTTCGCAACCATGGATATATCAATTTGCCAGGGGAAAAGGGCCATATCTCCTACTCATACATTTTACCTAGCATTCTAATGCCACAGTATATGTTCTAAACATGTCTAGCAAGTATGTCTAACCCTCCATTAGTGTATCCATGGTTGCGAAGACAGTGCCAAATCCCCCGGAATGTATTATATTAGATTTTTTCAATTTGTTATATAGCTTTTTTCAATTTGCCAAGGGAAAAGGGCCATATCTCCTACTCATATATTTTACCTCGCATTCTATTGCCACAGGATATGTTCTAGACTAGTCTAGCATGTATGTCTGACCCTCCATTAATATATCCATGGTTGCGAAGACAGTGCAACAATGCTTGGGAATCATTAACATGCTAAAAATGTGACTGTCATAGCTAAAGGTATATTTCAATGTTTTATAGGATATATATCCTATTACATAACGTTTCTACCCAATTACCAAAAGGGTATGAAGGTGTTTATAGTTATTTCCCATAAATATATTGATAACAAATGATTAAGACAGTGCTACAACGTTGAGAAGGCCATTAATCGTACTGAAAAACTCATTTGTCACAGGAAAAGGGATATATCCGTTTCTGACAGGATATATATCCTTTTGCAATACTTTTTTCACCATATCCCAAAAGGGTATACTGATACATACTTGTTGACACCTTTTGAAAGAAACGTCATATCCAATATCAAAAGAACTTCACGCTCGTACATTTAGCTTGTTTTCTGCAGATTCTCTTAATGAGATTTGTACTTGGAAGGACCATTCATGATTATGTTCCCCATATATTGGATGTTGTAAGCAAAGAGACAGGTCAACATTTAAGTTTTCAATAAAATCGACAGAAAAAGAGTTTTCAACATGCACAGGGGAATAGAAATAAAAAACATGCGCACAGGATTGACTGCAAGTCATACTATTCACAAAAATCAGACTAGATCACTGTTTTTGATTGGCATCTAGCTCAGCCATCTGGTTACTGGTCATCACTTGAGACTGGTCAGTTCTGATTATATGATATTTTGGTGCACGTGACCCGTATGGTGTTCCAGATTTCGATCATCAAAACAGGGCAATGATAGCAGAGTTAGGCGGAGTAATCATGGTAACACAGCAGGAAAGGTCCAGTCCAAAAGAAGGACCCACATATATTATTTATAAAGAGTTATACATCTCAAAACAATTTCAGTCATATCATCGTGACTTTGCCGGTCAGTTCTTCACATATAACATCCATCCATTTAATTATAATTGTTCAAAATTAATTAAAATTTTAAACATAATGCCGTTGTGGAAGAGTTGATGATGTCAAAGACGATCATCATAATGATGTGTTTTTTATCGCACTTATTTCCACACCAGGCGCCTCCATTTTTGGAGTTGTTGTCCCACGCTAATTAATCAACAAGTTTGCATCAAACTGTGTAACTAATCCTGATGTCCTGCTAAATTTGTCCATATATCGACACCATGGCATCAAAGACAGTAGTTGATATTGAAATGATTTTGAATGAAAGGAAGGACGATATGATGAGGAACAACCAGAAACAGAAATAGTGGGGAACACGCGTGGAAAAATGACAAGGCTGTGGAAAATGTTGACTGTTACCTTCCCTAATGAACCTTTTTTTTATTCTGGAAGGGTCCTATATACCATTTCGTGAGGGAAATAGAACTGACATTAACTCAGGAAAAATAGGAGATGGGGGAAAAGGCAGCCCTGGATGACCACATCAGCTCCACGGAGCAAGGGAAACATTTGGCAGCGTCCACAGAAAGCTGCAATAGGCAAGGGCACTGGCATTACCATGTTAACATGGGCAAAGGCATTAGCACGGGGATTGGTATTGGCACGGTCATAATCAGTGACAAAGCCACCGGCAAACGCATTTATATTGTTTGAAGAGACAAACGTATTTAATGGTTGTGATACAAGTATGCAAATATCATGTTTAGATGCCCGCCAATATTGTATTGTGCTATTGCTCTATATATTATTCATGCCATTAAGTGTGTCAATACCGACGACAGAAGCGACACAAATAGTACTATATATCTCGGTATACTCTCATTCCACGGCCTAAGTCCGCGCATCACATCACAACTGTAAGTATTGACCGGAATAGGTTTGATTTGGGTCGGGTACGAGACCACTGTAAGTAGTTTTCGAAGGCACCAATTAAGCAAGCTGTGATAGGTGTTCTGGGGAGGTCCAGTTGACCACTTTTCTGGGCCTTAGCATGAGATTAGAAAAAAAAATAGCTGATTTTTGTGGTAGTTCATATTTAACACATTTTTTCAGACTGCCAAACAATATGACTATTCTATGAATGATATTCGAAATGCTCAAAATGTATACCATTCACAAATGAGGAATTTAGAGCAAATGATTTGGAAGTTCAAGTAAGAAGTATGGCATTAACCAATCAGACATCTCCATAGAAAGTTGCATGTGATATAACCTTGACCAATTAAATGCAGACAGGTTAACAACATATCACATCATCCTTGGTTAACATATTACAATTACAAATTTGTTTCTGCACAAAAGATCCAGGTCGTCTTGGATGAATTATTTTGGTTCAACAACAGGGTTTCTTTGCATTCAGCACATCTCTCAAGCATATTTATACCATGTAAGTTTTGGTAAAGGCCACGTCGACCCTCTGATAGGTTTATATCGCAAGAATGCTAATCAATTAGTGAGGGAAGCTGCTTGTATTTATAAGCACTCTCTTCACATATGACGAGGATCCAGAGTCTGCCACTCATTCTGTATGGGTATATAAAGTATGCACCATGACTGTGTTCTAGAACCTGATCTCTATTTGTCGTCATCGCTTCAGTAAACAGACCTGACCCTGTCAGACCTATTGCGCTTTGGGAATTAATCTTTTATCTGGTCCAGGATTTGGGTATGAAAGTTATTTTTCATCAATTTATTTTTTTATCAAGATCATATTATGCAGGACAATTTATAGTTTCAACGTGGGTAACTTGATTGTATACATGTGACCATTTGGTGGTCAAAAGAGTACAGGCAGTCCTTGGCACTTGCAGCAAAAAACAATAACCATGGTCAGTGTATTTTGGTGATTTTAGTGGGATAGCTTGCTTGTATCACAGTTTCGTGGCCATATATCATTTAAGCATACCCCAAACCTCTGTAAAATTGCTTGTGACCTCTGTGATTTCATGAATGCTTTAACTTTTGAGCAACCAAACCTTGTGTTCAGACTTCAACCAGGTGAATGGATGGATAACACCTTACTTATAAATTTACTTTAAATATAGAGACAAATATAAGATATATATATACGGCATCAGGCCACGGGCTGTGGTGCAGTTGGTTAGAGCGCCAGCATATTAGCTCCAGTTCCTCTGTGGTGGTCCAAAGGTCGTGGGTTCGATCCCCGGCCATGCCGAGATTGAAATCATGATACAATTTCACATATGAGCTGAGGCCCGTGCCAAACGGGTTAACCCCCATGTAAAACCCCAGATATACCAACAAACAAGCAAAGCATAAATACTTAAATATGCATGACCTATGAAATTAGTCATGATGCTAAAGGATTGGGTCCAGTGAGGGAGCTCTCAGTGAGACAGAAGACAAGTTAATTATCACAGTTTGAATAAGAATCTTGTATCACTGACTGGGGGAGCCAGTGGGTAAAACAAATTTGAATATCTTGTGTAATCCAGTTAAGTGGTGTTTACAAAAATACAAATGGGACAGTCGTGAAAACTACAGTCCTTGAGTTTTTTTGAGACTTTCTGATTGATAAGAGGAATAAATGAAAAAAATAATGTTTTGTTTTAATTTTGTTGTAGATCTCTTCAAAATATCAGTCAAAGTTTGGACGACAGCACTATCAGAATGTTTAAGGAAAAAAGTAACTGTTTGAAAGTAACCTGGTGTGTGGGGATAATACTCTGCCTGGCATTAGTTATATATGAGTGTGCCAATTTGATCACACTCTATTTGACCTATCCTGTGAAATCCTCCTCTAAAGACATTGACATACAAGCTCCAGCAATCTCACCCAATTTGATTCTTTGTAATCTTAACCCAACGTCCAGCAAAAATATTCAAACACACAATTTACTTGCCACAGACAAGTTTCTGGAAAATGTCGCCAAGATAACAGCATGCGATAGTTGTACCGAAGAGAAAAGGGAGATGTACAAGTCGATAAGAGAAGAACTCAGCTCGCCTGAAGCCTACTTCCAGAGTGTTGGTTTGAAGAATGCTTCACTGGCAGGTCACCAACAGGAGGACTTCTTCGTCAACTGTCAGTTCCAGCCGTATTATGGGTTGAATCAAGGATCTTGTTTGAACTCTCTCAAATTTGACCAGATTTTTATCCCACATTATTTTAACTGTTATATCCTTGATGTTAAAGATGTTGTTACAAACTATCCAAAAGCCCAGGGAATATCACTGGTTATGCACCTTGGTGGAGAATTTAATCTGTCCCGACCAAAGGGTTGGCAAGATTCAGGCTTGGTGGTCGCATTGACAGGCCCAGAATCGCCATCTACAGTTTTACCAGAGAGTTCAGTCCTCATTCGTCCTGGAAGTCACATGGTCCTGACACACTCCACGAGAAGACGACTGCGTCTCCAGCCTCCGTATGGAATGTGCTCAGACGGGGGTGTCTCGTATGAGACCTGCAAGCGTCAAATTATCAAAGATCAGGTATCGGACAAGTGTAGGTGTTTATTTGTTGATCTTGATACATTTTCTGACACAAATCTCAGTCAAAGTCCCACGTCCCTGCCATACTGTAAAGATATGTCCAGAGGAAACGATTCAGTCACCTTCACAGGGTGTGTGCAATCCACACTGGCACAAACAGGACGTCCAGAAGAGTCTTGTGCCACAGACTGCTCTCAGGTGAAACACACCATGACCTCCACCGCTGCTAACTGGCCACAAAACCCATTCACTGAGGCGTTCTATGAGGCCAACATAAAAAACAAAAGCTTCATGGATCAGCTGACCAATAAATTATTCACAGATGATCTCAATGGAGGTTCTGCCACAGCTGATGAGCTTGTTCAGGTTCAGGAGTATCTGGAAAACAATTTGGTGAAGGTAGACTTTATGTTGAAAAGCCAGAGATATGTTGAGGTAAAAGATGAACCTAATCTTACTATGGCAGAACTACTCAAGGAGATTGGTGGCACCATGAACATCTTCTGGTTAGCTGTATTGTTCATAATATTGGTGGAGGTATTTGCGAAGTTGTGTAAAAGTCGCACAGACAGGAAATAGTTATAACGTACACAGGAAGTAGTTATATCGTTTGCAGGAAATAGTTATAACTTATGCAGGGATAGTCAATAAACAATATTCACTCCATTGAAAAACTGGAAACCATCATTGCAGAACAATTCAATTTAAATAGTACATACAAGTGAAGTCACATGTTTCTGCCTCATTTCCGTTCACCATCAACTGACTCCTCCCTGGTTCCAGACTGCCCTGGTGATCTGTCAATAGGGGCCTTGCAAACTCATGACCCTGACTGGTAGAATTGCAAATGGTTGGAGGCAAACCTAAAGTGGCGGTCTCACTGTAGAGGAGAGGAAAATCTGGGCATTCAGAATGCGTTCAGAAGTTTGCAACTCAAACGCCTATTTGTTTCTCCTTCTAAATCCATTTGTTTTGGGTTCAGAGCAGTACGAGTAAGATCTCTTTGGTCCACAAAATATTTTCAACGTGTTGAGCGGAGGAGATGGGAATGGCCAGTTCGCACTGCCTTAATTGCACATGCTGAATGGGTCAGTTATGCAAACGCTTTGTTTGTATCTCATCCTGAATGTGTTCTGACTGAGTTCGGTGATATTCGCTGTCCTGCATTTATGCGAAAAGGGTACAGAGAAGACAGAATCAAGGAACAGAGTTGGTACCAGAAGATGAACGACTTGTGCGTATTTCATTCGTTCCTTCAAAGCACACAAAAGCGAACAAAAACGAACATGCAAAGCTTTGGAAGTTTTCCACTCCGCAACTCATCCTCTAAACCTGTTCACTACAGTAAGTACACGCCCTTTACAAAACAAGCACTGCTTAACTGGTTGAACCTGATCACTTAATCTCATTTCTCAGAATTATCTTTTGTGATTGGTTAGAACAGGGGTTGCACTTTATTATGATTGAAGGATTATTATGGGCGTCTAAACTTTACAATCTTATCTTTAAGAAGAACATGTATTCATGTATATAGGGATGTCTACATAGATTATGTTGAACACGAATCTATGGGCTAGCACTTATTAGCTCAATATCATCTCATTTTATACTTACGTGATGATATATACACAACAGCACATTGGTGTTATTGATTTTTATATTGCAAAAAGTGTGCACAATTTTTGAAGGGGAAAGACAGCATCCATATTATTATAATGATTTTATTGATTGTAAGCAATGTAAACACTATGGCAATCATCTTATCAAATATTGATATATTTTTTCTATTGATGGATATCTCGGTGTGTCATGCACCGCATGCTGGGATACAATAGGTGTTCAGCATTTTATGTACAAAAACTAGTAAAGGCGACGACAACAGAGCTGCATGCGACAACAAAGCTGCAATGTAGTTTATCAATCGTTTGCCAGTGTTTATTACTCCATTTGACTTTGTTGGCACATGCATGTGTCAGACAACAGCAAGACGAGAATATTTTTACAAAGTGCAGACACACTTAAAATGCTTTAAAAATGGAACCGCAGCTCTGTTGTCGTCTGCAGCTCTGTTGTCGTCTGCAGCTCTGTTGTCGTCTGCAGCTCTGTTGTCGTCTGCAGCTCTGTTGTCGGCGCCTGTATAATACCAAAACCATGTAGTTGTAAAGCATGGAATATATATTCTTGTTTTAAACAGATTGAATGTGTAGTTAGATGTTAGTATCCACATGGGTTTAAATAAATGCATCAATATATGTCATATTTAACTTACAAATCCCCAATCAGACCATACAGATTTATCTGCTGGATCATACAGATTTATCTGCTGGATCATACAGATTTATCTGCTGGATCATACAGATTTATCTGCTGGATGATTCAGATTTATCGGCTGGATCATACACATTTATCGGCTGGATCATACAGATTTATCTGAAAGGCCTGTATGGACCTCGCAACATTAGAAATGTACATAAGTGATGGTGACAATCAAGGTGACAAGCTATTTTACACATCCCCCTCTATCTTCATGGCATTCTGCTATAGCAGAGGATGGTCATCTGAATTGCACCATATACTTTTGATATTTCTTAAAGAGAGGTAAAGTGAACTGCAAATGTCCATCTGACACTATGGTCCCATAAATAACGGTCCTTATCAACTATCTAGCAACCAAGAAGATAAGTTCTGTATTAACCACAATTTGCATGTGGATAAAATGATAAATTGATTAGTAAATAATAACACAATGGGACTCCATGCTTTCTGGGTTGCTGTATAAAACAGAAAGGCCAGCATTTCTGGCATATATGCCGTCATCGGCGTTTTCAAATAGCCTTGTGGATGAACTAAAATTTAAAATTTTCTGGATTATTTGCTGTGGATGATATAACAATATCTACTGGTTTGTGACAAATTCGTTCCTCAGGAACAGCATTTCCAGACATAGATCTCGGTTAGAGCATGGTAAAGCGGTGTTGAGTTATAATTACAAAATGTGCATTAAACCATGGACTACATAATTATTGCAAGATTAAACATTTGAAGGGGAAAATGCTTCTTGTACAACGTGATATTTTATGTCTGTATTTCTTATAGAACCTACATATATAATAAATCCATACATAAATTATCACATGTTTTTCATCATTTCATTCCACGTTCTTTCTTGGGAAATGTGTGAATATTTCTTTGATACTGAGACAAAACTAGAATTAATAATATTCCCATCAAAACCCTTACAACATTTGGCATTCATGAACTTTTTACCCATAAACTAATTTTTCCTGTCCAGATAATAGTCCGTTTCATCCGTTTTATCCGCCTCTTTTACAGTCATGTCTGAATTTTTCAGGTTTTCCCCCAACACAGACTTAAACAGTTTCCCTTGGTTGGGGGTTGCCAGATGTTTTGAATTACCAGACAGCCTGAACACAGGGCACAACCTTTGTGGTCTTGGGGTTAATTGTTTGGTCACTTATCTATTGAGCTTGGATGTGTCCTCACAAGCATTCACACAGGATTCCTCACAAGCATTCATCCAAGATTCCTCACAAGCATTCACACAGGATTCCTCATAGGCATTCATCTAAGATTCCTCACAAGCATTCACACAGTCAAACCCAATGTTTGTATTGAAAATAATGTTTGTGCTTGCATTATTATTTATATTGCTGTAGGCATTCACATGTGCATCCACATTTGAATTGAGATTCACAGACCAGTCTGAATTGAGCTGGGACTGGTTGCCATGTGTTTTTATCGAGGACCAGGCCGAGGAAATCATCTCCATCACAGTAAATGTGTCCAGCCTGGCAGATACATTGGATGGCGTGGATGAAACATTAGTGAAAGAGGAGCAGTTGGAAGAAGCATCTGTCATTGATGAGGAAAACTCAAAGGACCTGACATTGAGGCTGGGTGACAGCATGGGGAGAGCTCTGTAAGTGGAGTCTTCCAGCCGAAGTAGATATAATGTTGTCCAACTCTAGAGTGAAAAACAACTTTGGTTTAAAGCAAGTGCTGCAATCGTTCTGCTCCCTGCTGCTGCTGTTGCTGCTGTTCTGTGGTGGTGGTGGTGGTAGTGGTAGCGGGACTGCTGCAGGGACAGCCTTCATTAAGGGACAGGTCTGTGAGATGCTGTAGCACTGAGACTCTTCCCATCATCCAGTGTAAACTCCATGCTGCCTGGTCATCCCACTTAGCTGCAGATAACTGTGTGGAAACGAAACTTCAGCATTTCTTACATTGAACTCTAATGAAGACGAATATTCTAATGATAACATCTTTAAGTGGGAGCTGCAAATATAAAATATAGCATGAAGAGATTTTCATTGCAATGAAACTAAAAGTTCTCTCTACATTATTTCACCCAAACTGTGTGTAAACCCTGCTTCATCGTTTACATAAAGGTCTGCTATGATAGGTCTGCCATGATAGGACTGTTATGATAGGATTGCTATGATAGGTCTGTTATGATAGGCCTGCTATGATAGGTCTGCTATGATAGGTCTGTTATGATAGGTCTGTTATGATAGGTCTGCAGTTCCACAAATGCCTGCTTTAACATATAGGACTACTGGTATTTACCATGTTTACTAGACTGGTGGCAATATATAAGGCTTGACAAGTTACGTTATTTGAACTGGGATTACATACAGGACTGGGTGTACATATGGGACTGGTACATATAGGACTGGGGGTATATATGGGACTGGTACATATAGGACTGGAGGTACATATTGACCTGGTATATACAGGACTGGGGGTACATATGGGACTGGTACATATAAGACTCAGGGTACATATGGGACTGTGAGTGTATATGGGACTGGTACACTTTGGATTGGGGTTACATATTGGATGGGGGTACATAAGGGACTGGTACATATAGGACTGGGGGTGTATATGGGACTGGGAGAACATATGGGACTGGGAGAATATATTGGATTGTGAGTACATTACAATTAATGATTTTACCTCATTTTTGCTTATGACACATTGTTATGATATAAAAAGTTGTTTCTATTGATATATCACTACATTAAGAAAAAAAAAGTCAGGCCAAGTGGCATACCTTATTAACCTTTATGGGAGTAGCGAGGCCCAGCAGGTATCGCTCTGGCTACCTGTGGAAAAAAGCAGAAAAGGAAACTAAAAAAATAGACAATTGTGTCCAAATCATGTACCAATGCTCAGAGGATGGTTTCTGAGGTTTCCTAACAAACCTAAGTCAGACTTTCCTCCTCTTTCCAAAGATAAGAAATTGTATTTAAAAAAACCAATCATCTATGAAAATGTAAGATATATTTTCTCAAATTTTGTTTCTATCAATTCTATAAACGAGTTTCTACACCAACATTTGTAGACAAAAATCTGTAGACGAGAAGCGGGCCCCAGTCACTTAATTTGTAACGTTCATGAACTCTTCTCCAAGATGGCTTTGTCCACGGATGAAAGACTAACATTGAAAGAAAGTTGGTAGAAAGTGTTTTAGAATATTAAAAGTATTCCTTTAACATTTTACTTATGATGCATAAAATGTTACCGTCTAAAAGCTTATGTTTGACCAAAAAAAATCTTAAACTGGAAGCTATAAACGATGACAGACAACGTTAATAAGATATACATTTTGTGAAACTACTATCTTATTGTGTTTTGATTCCTTGAATGGCTTCAAATTACATGGGACCAGCTTTAAAAAAAAAATGATAAATATGGGTGATAAAATGTAAATAGTTTTGGAATTATGAGAATGGATGAAAAAATAGGCATGCATTGCAACCTAATAAGACCAAAATTGACACCAAAAAATCTTGCAATTCATTTTTTTATCAAAGATATCTGTCAATGTTCTAGTTCAAACATTTTTATGTTTGATTTTTGGATGAAATATTCATGTCTACCATTTGATTTCTGTCAGTTTGTCAGGTTTTAACAACCATTTTGTGTCAATTAAGTTTCCAGGTGATATCTTGACCGAGAATTGCAGCTCTAACACAAAATGAATGTGGAAAGCACATTGGTTTCTCATTTTCAGTCTTCTCCAGGTCAGTCGACAATTGCCTAGAGATGAAACACACAACTTTCTTTGTAGTCTTTGTAGTCACATCTTATTTCTCAATGTGTCTGATAGACAAAATCAGAACAAATTCTATGGGAGAGTCACCATCTTGCTAAGATAAGGAATGCGCAACTGAACACATTCAGTGCAATAAAAGTGATCTGCAGCTGGTCATTGACATTGCAGCAAGACTCATGTCAATTGCAATTCATTTTTGGCTTTCCAACGCAAAATTTATATGTCCCAAATTAACAAAAATATCTCTTATTTGTCGTTTTATGACGGTCACCGCATCAGATTTTTAATCAGTTTTAAGAATTAAGCTCTTGAGGTGTTAACAGTATTTAGTCACAGTCAACCACACAGTGTCTTACTAAAATAAAGGTCTGTTTAACATTGATATATCCTTATACATATTTACGATTTGTGTATTTGAATATATACATGATTATATATTGTGTATCTATGGTTATGAATACTCTAAAATTTATTTTCACTGTTTTTTTTGCTGCATTTCTTTGACGATGTGCCACTCATTCTAGACTTGTATTAATAATAAATAATAATAATAAAACATTTCTATAGCGCTATTTCAGACCAAGTCTGCTCATGGCGCTCCTGAAGGTAATGTTTTCTGAACAAATAAGTTTTAAGTTGCTTTTTAAAGCATTCTATAGTTTTACAATTTTTTAATTTCAGGGGCAGGGCATTCCAAATTTTCGGCGCATACACTGCGAATGCTCTGTCACCATAAGATTTTGAATTGGTTTTGGGTACCATGAATTCATTTTTTACATTAGGTTTTTTTCTCCACTTTCAGGTTTTAGTAGTTTGGATAGGTAATCCGGGGCAAAACCATTTTGGATCTTCCATGTGAGCAGTGATACCTTAAAGTCAATTCTAGCCTGAACAGGCAGCCAGTGAAGGTCAATAAGCTTTTGTGTGATATGATCTCTTCTCTTAAGCCTCCCTACCACCCTGGCAGCTGCATTCTGAAGTTTCTGTAGTTTAGCCAGTTCGCATTTTGGCATTCCAGCCAGTAGGGAGTTGCCGTAATCTAATGTAGAAGTGATAAATGAATGCGCCAGCGTGTTTGAAGTATATTCATCCATGCATCCTCTCACCCTGGCAAGATTTCTTATATGGTAATAACCATTCTTGCATATCTTTTTAATATGATGCTTCATAGATAATTCCTCATCAAGGATTACTCCGAGGTCCTTGACCCAGTGGGATTTAAGAATCTCAGATTCCCCTACCCTGATTTTTTCAGGAATTTCTCTCCTTTTTAGATCCGATTTCTTTCCACAGATTAACATCTCCGTCTTACCATCATTTATTTTCATTTTGTTCTCAAGTAGGAAGCTTCTGATTTTACCAATGCATTCTTCCATGTCATCAATTGATTTTTCCATGCCATCTCTTGATTTTGGGTCCAGGGTAATGTATAATTGAGAATCATCGGCATATACATGGTGACATAATCCATAGTCCTTTATCACATCTGATAATGGCTCAATGTATGTTGTGAAAAGGATAGGACCCAAAACTGATCCTTGTGGGACACCATAATTTATATCCAATTTATCAGATTTTTTTCCTTCAACCGTCACACATTGTCTCCTATTAGACAAGTAAGACTCAAACCATTTTAACGCTGTACCTCCTATACCACATCTATATCTCAATCGATTTAGCAGTATCTTATGGTCAATGGTGTCAAAGGCAGCCGAGAGATCTAGTAATACTAGCATAACTACCCTATTATTATCAATATCCATTAATATATCGTTTTGGACTTTTAGCAGAGCAGTCTCAGTGCTATGAAATTCCTTGTAGGCCGATTGAAACATACTCTGAATATCATTTGTCACCAAATGAGTGACGAATTGCTTAGCCACTGCTCGTTCAATAAACTTTGATAAATATGCCAGGTTTGAGACCGGTCTGTAATTCTTCTTAATTAATTCTAGACCAAGTTTCTTAATTAGAGGTCTGATAATTGCTTCCTTCAAGCTATCTGGCATGTTACCCAACATGATAGATTTATTTATGATTTCTGTTATTAATGGTAATAGGTGAACCATACAGTCGTTGAGTAGCCAAGTAGGGATTGGATCAAGCTCACACAACTTCTTTGCTGCTTCCTTTAATAATTCTTTTACTTCTGACTCTTGGAGCGGTTTAAATTTGTTCAAAGTGGTTTTGAATTTCCGTTTTTCGGTCAGCGGACCTTTATTTGGATTTTCATCATCCATGCTTTGCCTCAGGTCACTGATTTTATTTAAGAAAAAATTATTAAATTCAGTCGCTAGTTCCTTCTTATCATTAGCCTTAGGAAAAGTTTTTTCGGATCAGATTTATTTGAGTTTATTTTTTCGGAAAAGTAGTCACATCTTGCTGTTTCGATCATGTTATTATATTTATTTCGTTGCATTTTGTATTGTATTTTATCTGTTGTAAGCCCCGATTTTTTATGTTTCCTTTCTAATTTTCTCTTTTTCCTCTTTTCAGCGTGAATGTCTGCCGTTAACCATTGAGCCGGTTTCCTGATGGTTATGGTTTTCTCAACCACTGGTGCGTGTTTATCCAAGACATCAGTCAGTTTGTCATATTTTTTTAGTAAATCGTCAAGATCATATTCTTTGTAATGTTTTCCCATTTCCAAATTTTTCTTCAATGTCACTGATAAAGTTTTTAATATTCATCTTTTTGAAGTTTCTATAAGATATTTTTATCCTGTTTTCTAATCTTGACTGAATAGTTAGTTGTGCTTTTATTATACTGTGGTCTGATAACTTTTCATCAACTAGATGCCAAGCAATTATGTTGCTATGTACATAAGATATTAATAAATCAAGGGTATTACCCATTATATGCGTTGGTTCTTTAATATGGTTATTTAGATTGAAAGAGTCAAGTATATCATTAAATTTAATCACATTTGGCCGTTCAGGTTTGTTCATATGAAAGTTATAGTCCCCAATAAATATCACATCATGACCGTATATGCTGTAATACGATAGCATTTCTGAAAATTCTTCAAAAAATTCAGTATATGTGTATCTATTTTTATCAGAGGGATCTGGCCTGTATATAGTAATAATTGTACATGTTTTCGTATTGGTAGTGATTTTGATCTCCATCATCTCAAATGTTTTATAATGATTATTTGTTATTTTCTCAACATTGAGTTCCTTTTTATAGACTACAGCCAGACCCCCTCCAGACCTCATGGGACGTGGGGTCTGTTCTACCTCATAATTGTTATCTTTAAGTTCCGATAGTATTGATTGCTTGTTAAACTCATTTATCCAGGTTTCTGTTACAAAAAACATGTCTATGTCATTCTCATTTATATATTGTTTAACATGATCAGTTTTATTTCCAATGCTCTGCGCATTTGATACCGCAATCATTAAATCTTTTTAAATAATTTTTCTTACTTTCTTCCCATCATTTCTATTAATGCCCTGTGTGCTAGTTTTATTTTCTACCCGTATTGATTCAGTGTTACGTAAGGCATCAATGTGAAACCGGGGTCAGGTTCCACGTGATCGTCAGGGTCAGCAGACATCACGTGACCGTCTAAGGTCAAGTCAACAGGTTCACCAATATTCGTATTTGGGGGCGTGGCCTGGCCTTGCTCGATTGAGCTGTTTTCATCGCTATTTCTCCCCTCACAGTTTTGTAATGCACTATACAGGTTTATCAGGTCGATTTCTTCATGCATAGCTACCATGTCACGTCTTTTGTATTGTGAAACAGGATGTGATTTTCTTATTTCAGTGCGTGAAAGTGCATACCCAGAAGTATCGTATAAAGAGTGGGCGGGGCTTAATTGACCACGTGCGACAGGGGATGCCCCCAATTGGTTGGAACTACCACTGCTATTAATGTCGCACTCATCACCATTTTGATTAATGCAATGATATTGGTGTATGCTTGAACAGTTAGTTTTTTCCGATTCATAGTTTATTTTGGCCGTGCTCACTTTTTATATTTTCATAACAATGATTCCCATTGCAACGTGAAAAGTAATAATGGTTCACTTTTCCATTAAGAGTGTCCCAGACCGGGAAATTAAGATTACTGTCATCTTTTTTACCCAAGTTATCATAGGGATGCAGAGAGATAATGACTTTTTCATTTAAGATCAGTGTGGAGAATGAGGTGAACAGTTTTTTCTTTAAAAAAGAACTAAACATAATTCTAAGGAACGTATGAAATAACTCTTTTGATTGAATATGATTTTTGTCTACCTTAATAACAAATATCCATTTTTGTGAACATTTACAAGGAAAGTACGAAAAAATGCAAGAGATGTTGTCAAGTAATCCTTTTATTTGCGATGATATCAAACTTAGTTCACATAGTTTGTACAAATTTAATAATACCTCATTTTCTACAACATAATACATTTTAGTTCCCTGACAGCTCCGTCTTACACATGTTTTGGTGTTTTCTCTCCATCCCTGTAATAAATGTCAGTATTTACGTGTTTTACGTGCAGAGATCAGCTTTACTGGGCTCCTCGGACGTGGGGGACGAGGTTCTCTGCCCCTAGGGTTTGGTGCTGTGTCAGCATGACTGTACTGACACCTGGAGCCATTTCTACACCGACCCTGAGCATAATAGACACATATTTCTTGCTGGGGTGCATTTTCAACCTTAAGCTCCCTCAAAATCTTCCTTATTTCAACTAGTGCTCTGGCAATGCCTAGAGGCGTCCCTGTGATTCGCATTCTGTCAATCTTGCCCTCGATCTTCTCCATCTTGGTATTAGAATTTCTTGTCATCTGTCTGATTGTCCAGCCTCCAGTTCCTATCAGCTTGGCCGCTGTCCTAAAAGGTAGAGCAGTAGTCACTGTCTCCCCTGAGTATTCTGCATCCTCAAAGTCTATGAGGTCAAGTCCTTCAGCAGCTGGGACATCATCCAGATCTTCACCTAAAGTTGTTGCATCTTTTATCAAACCCTTTTCATTAGGTTCCCAGAATTGAACCACGTTGCCAGTGAATTCATTTGTAGAGCTCATGATTTTTACCAGGTTGGATATCCAAGCCTTGGACGCCGTTTCCAGCAGAGTGTGATCTGTTTTGGATGTTACAGCATCGGGTGTGGGTAATGACGCAACCTCGTCAGGGGTGATGACTACCTTAATTTGGCCAGTCTTGTGATGACTGCCAAGGTCCTCAAGGTTTAGATTAAACATCGTATGGGCATTTACAACCTTTAGGTCACAGTCGATCGAGATTGGAGGAATTTGGCAAACATATATGTGACAAGTTGCCGCCTTCGCCATAGTGTAGATTCCTTTCTTGAGTGTAGCTAGTATCTCTTTACTGGGGACACAGTTAATAATATCCCTCAGCCCCAGACAAATCATGATTTTAGAATAGTCTCCTAACTTACGATTGAAGTCAGGGTTCCTCACCATCTCTTCAAAACGCCAGACATCCTTGATGTCACCTTCAATCATCCAGTCACATTCATCATCATCCTTGGGATAAAGCGCTTTGTATTCACGGTCGGCTATAAACAGCGCTTTTTCATCTTTGCATATTGACTTTGAGGAGGAGTAGGGCCAGGGTTGTTACCCATCGCCATGGCCCTGATTTTCCGCAGGCTCTCCTTATTCTTGGTCTCAAGTTTCGATATGAACACATTGTTCCTCTTAATGGTGGTATTAAGCTCTTCGATCTTAGCCACGGATCGACTGCTCTTAATGGTCTCATATCTTACTTGCATATCTAAAGTGTTGACCTTTTTTTGTAGATCATTCCTCTCCTGCTGTATTTTCTCCTTTTCTTCGAAAATTTTCCGCCTTGAGCCTCGCAATGTCTCTTTCAAGTCTGATAATTTTTTCCTGCTTCTTCTCATCATTTATCTTCAGTTCATTATAGGAGGTGGAAATGGACATTAGCTCATCCATACTATGAGCGATTTCATCATCAACCCCCGAGCCAGATGGCTGTGGTGACAATTTCTTGCTCCCCCCAGCTCAAGGGGTCGCCACTTGTTTGCTACCCCCAGCTCTTGGAGTTGCTACTGGTTTCTTCCCACCAGGGGACACTGCATGTTGCCCCGTCATGTCAATGTTCAGGGTCACCCCATCGTCACCTGATGTGGGACCTGCCATGGGGGCTATGGTGTTTCCTGCTTCAATTGCCTCCTCTTCCACCATCGCTTCGGCCCAATCGATTGGGGTGTGGGGGGAAGATTTGGAGGAAATCCTCCTCTTCTTACCCACCCTTTTATTCCCTTTGGTTGCCATCTGAAACAATAATGGTTGATTTGTATTAGAACTCTTCCCTTTATAACTCATATTTGATTTATTTTTATTATAAATCTCAATTAGAGCTGGATTTATATTTTTTTCAGGTTCATATGTGCTCTCAGCTTTGGTGTAGCCTTCCCACCAAATTTTGTAAAATCGTGTCTTACATTTTCTATCCCAGAAATCATCAGTAATCTTTTTTACCCTAAACATATTTGCTTGTATAGAGCTTCAGGGCTTAGTATCTTATAATTTTATAAGAGAGTAATAGAATAATACACCAGTATATTACCCGTGTTTTGAGTCTACCGTTTATGTATCACCAGGAGTATAGCCTGATCAGGGTTTTATTATAAAACCAAGCGTTATGCTTGTTCTATCTATAATATGTTCTATATATATCAAGTGTATAGCTTGATCAGATTTTTTTTTTTTTTTTTTGTATGCCAAGTGTTTTGCTTGGTCAGTTTATTTTTGCTCTGTATGCACCAAGTATATGGCTTGGTCAGATTTTCATGTACCAAGTGTTTTGCTTAGCTAGTTTTGCTCTGTAAATACCAAGAAAATAGCTTGGTCAGATTTTTTTTTTTTTTCACTATTTAATAGTTGGTTTTTTGCTCTGTATATACCAAGAAAATAGCTTGGTCAGATTTTTCTATATATATGTTCTATGTTCCCTAAATTAATATTTGTAATCTTGCCTTTGTGTTACCAAGAATGTGGCTTGGTTGGCAATTTTCTTTCCTTAATACCAAGAATTTTGCTTGGCAAGAAAGTGTTTTACCAGTGCCAGCTGGTACTTATTTTTGCGCACTTGTGATGGTCTAAGCGATTTAAATGATCGTGGAGAAAAAAAGAGTTTATATAATGCAATCTTACCGTTTCTACTTTGATTTACAGTGTAGTTAATGCATATCGCAGTACTTTTATCGCCGATCGTTAATATTCCTTGAATTCTCGATGAATAAATTCCAGTATATAATATATATCGCTTGCTGATGTGTTGAGGGTCAATGCCACACTAATGTGTATTTCGTCACCCGGCAGTTACCCGCTTAGCATCAGTGACACCAGTGAGCTGTTAATGACGAGTATTGGATGTTCGAGTTGAAGTTTGTTTGATATTTTGAACTCAGAGCCTGTATATTATTTCAGATCAGCTCGCACTTATTTATTTCAAATTTTCCAGTACAGCAATAATTGACGTGAAATGAGACAACTCAATAGTCTAGCGCTACCTTGAAAGGTTACCAAACGCTTTGTAGATTATGATCGCTAGAAATATTAAATTGTAATAATGCAAATGGCGGACCACACAATGTCTAGATGCCGTCAAGAAAAAAGACTTGAGTCGTCCACAATTCGCACTTTATGCGTTTAAAATTTTTTGCACGAGTCGGGTAGTAATGATAGTCGATTAAAGTATCAAATTTACACGATTAATACCTTTGGTTCAACGTTATGAGGCTGGTTTTTGTTCAGATTTGCGGACCTTAATCAAAAACACAACCGACCACCTCCGACCACCTCGACGCATGCGCATATCATATTATTATAGTATTCATTCATTCGATCTTGGTTAATTGGTTGTCGGTGATGCTGTAATTTCTGCAACTCGTTTTCTCATTCAATTAATTTCAATGATGCACCAACTCATTTGTTTACCAGACAGGACTCAAAACAGGCCCATGCTACCTGTAACCAGCAAGAATTGATTTCCATATCATTTACCACATCTTAATATCAAGATAGCAGAAAGCGCCCCATCTTCCTGCAGACTGCACAATTGAAGAGTCCCTCATTCATTCTTCAGAAATCTCTGAAATTTTTATATAACATATTCTTGCAATTCAATAACGTGTCAATTACATTTACTACTCAGTGACATTTAATTAGTGTGTTTGAAACATATATTATACCAAATCGTAAAATAATATTTTATATGGTCAATATTAAAATGTATATGAAGCATGTTCCAAACTTCAGGAAAATGGACATAGCAAGATTCCCTTAAAATTCAAGTGGTGTGGAACTAGTGTGGGAGATTACAATTTGCAATCTCCTAAGAGCCTCATGGGTTCCAAAACTACCACTACCGACTAGTTTCCAAGATATCAATATAAAAAGACCAATATATTGATTTAATGTCATGTTTTTTGTACTAAAAGAAACATATTCCAAATAAATATTTTGATTTTGACAGACATATCGTTGAAATAAAAAAATAGTGTAAAGTTTATCTTAATTGAGGATTTTTCTATATTTCTTATATACTGCTATTTAGTCAGGTTGCCAGATAGCTATACCCTGCACGGAAAGTAGAGGTTTTTTTCTCATTGGATTCTGATTCATTGAGACCTCCTTAATGAATATATGGCGGATAACAAGAGAATATCCTTGGGCATTCTGAGAAATCCAAGATGGCTGCCAAAATCGCTGCTGTACTCCGAAAAAGCTAACTTTTGAACCAATTGGCCTAGAATCACAAATGATACCTCTTTTCCAACTAATTATGGGAAGACAAATCCATTGGTATGGCTATTATTGTAAATGGAGGTCAGGAACAGGGTCAAAGGTCAGGTTCAATGTAATTTTAGGTCGATAACACCAAAGAAAACTGCATTTTTGGATGAAACATGTACAATATTCACTCTAATTAGCACCCTGGACACTTAGCTATTTGACAGTATTTGTGCTAGATTTATAGGACCCTTTTTCTGACTATGTGAGATTCAAAATTTTGCTTCTATCACTTTTAGTTGTGAAGATATAAGTATTTGGAAAATTTCTATCGAAATTGAGATACCTATTTTGAGATTTTTCCCCTGCCGAATGTTAACTTAAGTTCAAATGCCAGTTTCTTAATAATCAAAATTGATAGAAGCTAGTTTTAACTTCCCACATTCTTAGCACATCAAGGCCTTTAAATGTATATCATGGGCCAACTGTGTTTTACCAACACCTGCCAGAAATGCTAAGGAATGGATTTTATTTGTGACTGGGTTTCTATCTATTTTACTTGAATGAGAGTGAAACCCTATTTCCCACCCACACTTTGTTCCTTTCTTCTACACTAACCCAATTCTTTTTCCTATGCATAGAATCTAATATTAAATGGTACTTTCACTTTATGTTTCAGATTTGCATGGAATGTGGTTGTGGTGTTGATAACAAAGCATTGAGTAGTATAGACAATTAGTGCTTTATTGGTGGTGGTGCAAAATAGGTATTAAAATAGAAGAAAAGTGCAATTTAAAGTTCTGGTATGACTGTTTGGACACTGAGAGACCACAAGTGAGCCAGAGTGACAGTGGTAGATTGAAAAAATATCATTGAAGCCAGCAAAATACAGGGTGATGATCTACATTTAGAACTTGGCACAAGACTGAAAAAGTCATGTGTATCAAAATATCTTATAAAGGGAAAGCGTTTGTCAGAGAAGCAGAAAAGAGCTGCAATAGATCCTTCTCCACTACCAGAAAAAAAGAACACATACCAGTTTGGGGAATCCATTTGACTGGCTCTCACAATGTTCTACTGTGGAGGTGCATGTGATGTTGATAGAGACCCGAAATATCCGAAACGATGGATACCTGCTTATCCAGTAAGGGGAACTGAAGAGAAGATACAAAATGTTGGAGGAGAAAAGTCTGGAGCTATAGAGGGCAGGATCAAAGCAAAATGCCAGGAAAGGACAGACAAGTGCGCCACAGGTGTACTTCAGTGCCTGGCTTGTCTCACAGTCAAAGCAGCTGACCTTCATGCTGCGGACACTCGATATCTTCAAGATTGCTACACATGATTTTTCAATGCACAACCTCACCCAGGTGTTACAAAAAAAGAACGATCAAATGACCCTTCTCAAACTCCATTACAGTCTCTTGTGGATGAGATGGAATGTCATCGCTCTGAGCAGTGGGACTCTGTGTGGCTGATGGAGCGCCTCTTGGAACTCAGTGGAAAGCCAATGAGACGATCTGCATTAATCAGATCAGTTTGTGAAATAATGGAAAATCTGGTTGTACATTCAGCCCCTGGGTACCGATCTATAATGTTCTTCCATGACAACACTGCTGCAGCCCTGAAGATGATAAGGGATGAGGAGGATGAGGACAATCTATGTGCAGCACGAACGTCGGATGCATCTGTGAAGATTATTTCCACTTCGGCCATTGACCACTCCGTGGGGAACCAACATATGCCGTTGTGCAAACTCAGGCAACGTTGTCACCATTCCAAGTCTGCACGTGCTTCGTGGGTTAACCTAACTTTGTGGTGTAAGTGTTTTGCCCTGGTCGCTAAGTGATTTAACCGTCATGTGAATAGTTTGCCGTCAGCTACCACTTTAGAACAGAATATGAGCTAACCAATTATTGATAATAATTCTCGTTTGGTTGCATAACGCCTACCTGTGAGTGACTGAGGCTCTTGTGTGATGTCTGTGATCCTTTCTTGTGCTATGCTTAACTGTTCCTTGACTGTATCTATTACAATACCTAAGAACTCTATCCTCTGCGTTGGACCAACTTTTTTTTTTCTCCTGGATTTCGAAGCCTGCTTCCCTACATGTTTGCACAATAATATCTAAAGATTTCTGGCACAGTTACAGTGGGTGACAGAGAAATTATATCATCAAGGTAGTGGAGAGTGTCGACTGCTGCACCCTTCTGCTTGTAAATGAAGTCTAACCCTGTAGCGAAATCATCAAATAACCTGGGGGCGCTAGTGAGCCCAAAAGGTAAGCATGCCATTTGATAAAATTGCCTAACTCCACTACTGTCGTGCCATGAAAAGCCTAGAAGTTGCCTATCGTCTGGGTGAATTTGTTTGTTTGGGGCTTTACATCACTTTCGACATTATTTCAGTCATTTCGTGATGAGACCTACTTGAAGCAGATATAGTGCTGCCTCACTGAATTGTCATGTCGCAGGTCCTTGACATGACAACCCATCCGGTCACAGATTTACAAAGACAATGGGTTAACCCTTCAGGCACGGGCCTCAGCTCATGTGGGAAATTGTATCATGAGTTCAATACCGGCACGGCCGGGGTTCGAACCCACAACCTTTGGATCACCACAGAGGAACTGGTGCTAATAAGCTGGCGCTCTAACCAACTGCGCCACGGCCCGTGGCCCGTCTGGGTGAAAGGCAGAAGCTAAGTCTCTCCAGTTTTCCCCATCCATGCCCCCTTGTATTTCTGAGCTAATCTTACTGCGTCTAAGACTGTTGCATACTTAAGGGAGTATTCGGTTACATCTATGCCCTCATTGATTGCCCCCCCCCCCCCCCCCGGGGGCGCCAGGATAGATCATGTATGACCCTTGCTTTTCCCCCTGCCTTTTTGACAAAAGCCCCTAGGGGGGAAGACCTAAACCCTGCTGGGGGTTTTTGAAAAGGGCCCTCTATTCTACCTAGCTCAAGGTTTTTTTTAACAAAATCCGACACTTTGGCCCATGGGTACAGAGACCGACGGCCAATTGTTTGAGCATGTAGAAACTGTGCGATTGCCTTCAAAACCTATTTTGACTCCATGCTGAGCCCTATGGCAGAGTAAATTAGCAAAACTTGTATCTGGATAACCTATCATGTTTTCCTTCCAATATTCATGTCGCAGAAACGTGCTTGATTGTGCTTGTTGAACACTTGCCCTGCTTAATGCATAATTCGAATGGTAAGGCACCATGACATTGTCTACAGATGTGTTGTCGCTTACATGACTTGTATGTGCATTTGAGTATGTTGAAATTGTTACATATTTCTGGTTGACGGGTTTTCTGTCCTTTTACCGACAGCGCCATGGCAGGAAAGGGACATTCTGCTATGCGGGTATGCTGGTAGCTTTTACACCTGCTACAGCGGGGGGCCGAAGCCTTGACCGCTGTGGCATCCAATATGGTCTACACTAAATGTGATTCTACCTTAGAAAACTCGACAGAAACTTTAGCCAGGTTTTGCCTATGTCTCATATCTAAAGTAGCTACATTAGCCCAGTTGTACTTTTTTTCCCACTCACAAATCATTGCTCTATAATCTGACATCTGGTCATACCATGTGAATGCACCATAAGCTTTTCATACACCGCCCAGGCCTCTCATATGGCTCTGGAACGTTGGTTTTTCCTCCTAAATTTAATGTTCCCAGAGGGGTCCAAGCATGTTTGTAGGTCCTGGTTAGATTCATAGTCAATAACTACAGTAGGAAGAAAGTCATGTAAAGCCACACACTCACCCAGCACAGCCCCTTTCACCGTTTTCTCAGGGGGGGTTATGACATACCCCCAGGCCTGTTGGCCCAACGTGGCCTTTCACAGGACCTCCACACCCTCGGTAACAACGTGTTGCGGCGATTTTTGGCATAGCTTTAGCAGAAATTTACTTCTTTGGCGTAGACTGGAATATGGAGACATCCACCTGTGCCCTTTATATATCCCCCCGGGGTATACCCCCTAGTGACATGTGACACCAGTCTGGGGCAATTGGCCTGGCTGACCTGCGCTACCCCTCTAACTCACTTTATAATCTCATAAAATCTCCTTAATATTAATATTATTATTTTGTATTTTGTACATATTTGACCTTTGACCTTGATGCTGTGATCTTGACCTTTATATTATTTTGCAGGCCATATCTCACGAATGATGAACTGAAGATACCAAATATTGGGTGTTGCCAGTATTTTTGACCCACATCAAATAATATGTGCGACATTTAGATCTATCTGTTCCAACATAGCCTAAACAGTGCTGAAAGGTCATCAACACAAAGAAAAATGTCTTCACCAGGGGATAAATGGGATAAGTACCGATCATTCCATTTTAATGGACGTCTTGTTACCTATGTTATGCCTGGTAAATGGTGAAAAATCATTATCCCTGTGATAAAATAAAGATTTAAAATAGATTTAATGTCACTTAGAAACATCTCATCACTTTACAAACAACATAAAAGATTTAAAAGTCTATCAAGACCAACACTAACATTTTGTGCTAGTTTATGGGTAGAGTACGTACCCCAGGTAATGTATCATTTTTTTCAAAACAATAAGAAGTGAAATACTTTGGCAGTTGCATATTATATCTTTCAAAAATATTCTTTATTTATCTGCAGTTGATAAGCATTATGAATTAAGATTCATTTGAAGTTAATTCGTTGTCATAATCTTTGCTAGGAGCATTACTGGAAATATCAAAATGTTATTTCCCATCTCAACATTTTTTCTCTGTATATTTAAAATTTTGGTTGTCCAAATTTAGTTTTAACTATGTTTGAACATTATATACACTATATTAATTTGTTTTGCCTTATATTTGTTTCATTTAATATAACCAATTTGGATAAGATTTCTGAATTATCCAAAATCAGTGTATACAGTTTGTAGAGTACATACCCCCTGCAACACGCAAATGTAAAGCGGGTCACAGGTTTGATTTTTCATGTTAAGTGACTGCCTCTAGTGACCTTGATTGTGTCAATACATCAAAAATATATCGATAACAAAAAGACAATTATTCATGATTATCAGCAATAAAGACTGTACTTCAGTGGGAAGAAAAGTCAATAAAGTATTCTTTCTGTATTGTTTTCTGGTATAAAATCACTTATGAAACTCATATCTACGTAATTTCAATTAATGTCTTAGTTTGATGGCACTATTTTATAGATAAAAATGGCCAATTTACAACGACGCTGTAATAGTGTAAATGCCGCTGTGCATCCAACGTGGGGTATATAAATGCGCCGCTTCTCCGTGTCTTCGTCCAGCCACTGTTCAGATACAGGTAAGTCATTTCCAATGAATACTTTTCTCTTATTTTGTTATATATATTGACATTTTTCTCGTTATTGTTTGAAAAGTTGCGTTGCAAAAATGGTAGAGGAATGAGCTGTTTCATGCAATATGCATGCTTGACGAAGTATTTGAACCAAATTTATAGTTAACATATGTTTGATATGAACAAACCCACATTCTTTTAAATAATTCACAAAAGAAAACCAGTAACGATGATTCTGCACCCATTTAATAACTTGCAAAGTTTCTTTTCAATTATTCATCAATTGTTTATTACGTATAGTCTTTTGAGAAGAAATTTGTGCTTGTAAACACATTTTAAAAGAATACAGGTAAATTGTAAGAAAATGATGAATATTTTGACATTAAAACAAATATTGGTCTCCATCTAAAGTTCATTGCGTGGATTATAAGCAATCTTAGAGCCTCACACAGTATTTAGTTTGCTCTTAAAAACATCATATGGGCTATATTCAGAAGGTAAGTATTCAGTTTACTCTTAAAACAGCATTGAGCTTCATTCAGATGGTAAGTATTCAGTTTACTCTTAAAACAGCATTGAGCTTCATTCAGATGGTAAGTATTCAGTTTACTCTTAAAACAGCATTGAGCTTCATTCAGATGGTAAGTATTTAGTTTGCTCTAACATGTTTCCTATGGGCTACATATAAGCTTAATTTAAAAGGTAATTACTTAATTTGCTCTCCAAATTGATCAAACGTTGAATTATTAAATGTTGAAATCTTAAGTCATAGAATACATAAAAAACATTTAGAATTCACATCCCAACAAAGCAATATTATATTTTTTCTAACATTTTTCAGAAGATTTCTCAAAATGTCTGCTCCAGTCGTAATTAAAGCCTCCGGCAATAACTATAACCCTGCTAGTGATGGTCTTTATTTTCTACGAGGATGGAGTGGTGACAAACCTATATACAAGAAGACTACACACCATGAACGGTGGATTTGGTGGGATGGAAGTGGATATATTTGTGGTAAATATTTAACACGATTAAACAATAAAAATGATCATCGTGGCACGTGTGTGTGTGTTGGGAGGATTGTAGGTATGTGGTTAGGATAGGCGATTACTTTGTTTGATAAACTGGTTATACGTGCAGGTAGTAAGTTTGGGTAGTAAGTTTGGGTAGTAAGTTTGGGTAGTAAGTTTGGGTAGTAAGTGCGGGTAGTAAGTGCGGGTAGTAAGTGTGGGTAGTAAGTGCGGGTAGTAAGTGCGGGTAGTAAGTGCGGGTAGTAAGTGTGGGTAGTAAGTGTGGGTAGCAAGTGTGGGTAGTAAGTATGGGTAGCAAGTGTGGGTAGTAAGTGTGGGTAGTAAGTATGGGGTTTGTGGTTAAGATAGGCGATTACTTTGTTTGATAAACTGGTTATACATGCAGGTAGTAAGTGCGGGTAGTAAGTGTGGGTAGTAAGTGCAGGTAGTAAGTGTGGGTAGTAAGTGCGGGTAGTAAGTGCGGGTAGTAAGTGTGGGTAGTAAGTGTGGGTAGCAAGTGTGGGAAGTAAGTGTGGGAAGTAAGTGTGGGTAGCAAGTGTGGGTAGTAAGTGTGGGTAGTAAGTGTGGGTAGTAAGTGTGGGAAGTAAGTGCGGGTAGTAAGTGTGGGAAGTAAGTGTGGGTAGCAAGTGTGGGTAGTAAGTGTGGGAAGTAAGTATGGGTAGCAAGTGTGGGTAGCAAGTGTGGGTAGTAAGTATGGGTAGCAAGTGTGGGTTAGAGCCTGGTGTCCATGTACTGTACTGAGAACCTGCAGATATACAATAATAATGTTGACTTTCACTGAGGTACTATTCTGAAAGTCTGCAGATATGATACTGAAATTTTGAGTATATTGAGGTGCTATGCTGAGAGCCTGCATATATTAGACTAAATATTAGTATATTCAGGTACTATTCTGAGAACTTGTAGATATTCAGGTACTATTCTGAGACTGCTGATAATAGGGTAATATACTGGTGTTCAGACAGTTATTATTTTGATAATATTTTGAACAAAATTATTCACATTTATAATTGCCAACTAATAAAAACTGGGTTTTATGGAACCAAATTTTAAGATATAAGATTTGTTTCATATAAAAATATTTCATTTTGTCAGAATATTGTGAGAATATTGTTTATTGTGAGGATATTACTACAGAAAATATTATATCAGGTAAGTGAAAAAAGGGATGGCATGATGTAGTATTCAACAGAAGACCTTATTTATGTTTAAGGTACTCTTGACGGTATTTATGGCGGCGGTGGCTTTGCCTCATCTAAGAATTTACTCGGCCAATGGAATGAACATATAGTGACAGATGAGGGCGCCGGAAGTGCTCAAGCCAACACGGCGGCGCCTCTCTCTGAGTTTATAACCATGCAGGACACAGATGCTAACCCTGCCTGCGATGGCACCTACAAACTCGTCGACGTGCATGCTGGCAAACCTGTGTATTGTAAAGAATCCGGCCACGAAAGATGGATTTGGTGGAACTCTGACTGCGGAGTTTACATTTGTGGTAAGTTACTGTTATACCTGCTAGCAGACTTTAGTTAATTTACACGCTCATAAAGAAAAATATTCCCGTAAAGAGAAACAAAACACAATACTGATGCGATAACCTTTCAGGAAAATGACTCATCTCCTTTTTTGTATAGATTATGACGTTTACGATCTTACCATACGAGAATGCATATGAGTTAAAACTAACAATTCAAAAACATTGCAGGTACTAAAGATGGGATCCATGGACGGGGAGGATTTTGCTCGTCCGGCAATCTTTTCGGTAAATGGAATTCGGGCAAATGCACACCAGCTTAGAATTGTTAATGGTTCACATATGTGTAGAACCGTCTAAATGAGGTTTGATTATTCATTTAAGATTAATTCTGTTCTCAAAGAAAATATTTCAAAATATATTAAAATATAAGAATATCAAAATGGAAGAAATGATAATGTTTTGAGGGCATTGCACAATGTGCTTTGTGCTAAAGAAATTGAAACAAAGATTCATTTTATATTGTATCTAATCATACAAATTGGTATTTCATTCTGTTGCATTAGTTGATATAATGGAAGTAAAATTATCAATACGATACGATGATATATACATTTTGGTCAAAATCACATTTAGAAAAATAACATTTGACAATGAGATATTGGCAACTATAATGTGGTTAAGAGCCTAAATAACAATATTTGATTGAATAAAATATAAAAGAATGTACAAGCAAGTAAACACTATTAAAATGTGGCATTCACCAATTTTGAGTTGCTTTTTTATCTTTTTTAAAAGGCCCTGTCCCTAACATTTAAAGCATTCATGAAACCTGGAAGGTTCCAGGCGATTTTACAGTGGGTTAAGGTATCTGAAAACAATATATGATCTTAAAATTGACATACATACAGACTATCTGTCTGAAATCCATAAAAGAACATCTGCTCTGAGAATTATGATTTTTTTGTGACCACCAAGTACTGCCAGTACTGGACAGGAAGTGTGCTGTGTGGCCTTGACCTTTGAACTGTCAGGGGGCTCCGTAAGTCACAGGAGGTGTTGTTTACCAATTGTCAAAATTGGAGGAACACATTTTTGGCCATTTTTTTCACTATTTTGAGAATGAATTAGATGATAACACTTATCATAATGATAGTGCCATTTCTTGGCTTTCTTTTGATGGTAAAATTATTAAAAACGGATGAATATGTATGAAGTTATGAGTACAAACATCAAAGACGATTTTGCAGAAATTGACAATTTAGTTTTATATATTCTAATGTGTATATCGCTTAAATAGAATGCAAATATGAAGATTTCATTATTCGTATATTTTCTTCGTTTGCAAAAAATAATTCAATTCTATATGTTCAAATAGAACCCCATTATGAAGATTTCATCTTTAGTTCCTATACAAAATCATTATTTTTTATATTATATGTGTTTGCAAAAAAAAAATCAATTCTATACAGCCCAGCCTTTAAGGGGGAATCCATGCAGCCTTTGATATCTTCCCATTCAGTGATGTGAAAAACCCCAAATTTCATCAAAGAGGGTCAAATCATAAATTTCACTGATACCAATTATCAGCATTCACAGTTTTGCCATTCAAAGTCCTTGTGATTTAAGGCCAAACCAGTGATCAAAGGGTTTAATGTCACTTTTTCCATATCTCGGCCTTTAAGGCCTTTTTTGACAGAGAGGTTTTCACATGCATAAGATATTTTTCAAATAAATAGTATACTTTTCCCATAAATGATGTATCTTGATATTTGTCACAACGATAAAATATTTGTCACAACCATGACAGTCATTTCATTGATTCAAATAATATTAAAATAATCTTATGTTGTTAACACTGAAGTATACACCTGGCAATTAATTGTACAAAACATCTCCACCCTGTTTCATGTTATGTAAAGAAAATTTGTCTGAAAGTCCAGAGCAACATAGTTTCAGATTTGGATTTCATGATTTGGTTTTCATGACATTTGTTTTGAACAAAAATATGTTAATTCGAAATGTGTTTCTTTATTTGAGTCAATCCCATAGGCCCCCTGCCAATCTCTCCGACCAATGATTAAATATAGTGGAGTTGGACAGTTCTGGTTCCGGTAAAGTTGTACAGTTCTGGTGTGTACTTTACAATGGGGGAAAAAAACAACATGGAGATCAGCAATCGGCCTATGAATGTGAAAAAGGCAGTGTTTTCAAATGCTAAATGAATGAAATGTAGAGAATGACATCCTGTGTGGCCTATATAAAAGAAAGTCCGTAATATTACTGCTTCGAGATCTATCAACAAAATATGACACAATTGACGATCAAAATGTATGGTAACTGGTCATGCACTAGAGAGGTACACATAGGTCTAGATTAAAATCCATTAGTTATGGCATCTCACAAGGATCTGTACTGGGGCCCATCTTTTTTACAATATTCATGTCTCCAGTTGCAGACATCATAGTATTTCGAGCTGTTTTCCCTCAATAATGAGTTCTTGACTGTGGTAACCAAAAACAGCTCTTCATACGTGTCTAATACCGGGGAATGTCAAACAGGTATGGGGAAAGGCTAGTGGTCATTTTGAAAGGGGAGCATACCCATCCTAATTACTGGATGGGTGATAAATGGTGTGACCTGAACTGGTCTACCAGACAGGTATTCTAAGTAAAATTCAAGCAACATGTCAAAGAGACCAAGAGTTGTAGTGTAAACATTTTTTAATCGTTTTGTACCTATTTGTTCATGTACATGTCAATCAATGAATATTTGTGGGGTTCAAGATAAAATGCAAGCTCACCTGAAATTTGTTGAAAGATGGTATCTGCTGCTTCAGTCTGGTCAGTTCTGGCCTCAACGCCTGCTTCACCCCAACTCACAGACTTACCAGACTGAGCAACCAAACTCATCCTTCACCAAACATATAAGGAAAACATGCATTTTGTCCAATGCTTGGCCAGGTAGCATGCAGCGGTGGACTCCATGATCCAAGATCAAGGCTCATGCATATTGATGAAGCCTGAGTCTGAGATATCTCAGCAACTACAAGAGTGAGGGCTGCTAATGAAGCTAAATTTAGCTGTTTGTAACTGATACACAATTTGGATCACAAAGTTAGAGATAGTGAATATGATAGAAAATTGTAAAGTTGATGATTAAAGTTATTAAAGTGATATATATATATATATATATATATATATATATATATATATATATATATATATATATATATATATATATATATATATATATATATATATATATATATATTTAACAAATTTCTGCATGATGTATGAAAATATTGATATCTCTGATATTTTATCATGAGATATTTGATATCCCTGGGGATCAAATAGCTCAGGATAATAGCATTGTATGAACTAAGCTGACTGTGATCCAAAGGTCATGGGTTCGAACCCTGGCCATGCTGAGATTGAACTCATGATACAATTTCACACATGAGCTGAGGCCCGTGCCAAAGGGTTAACTCGTTGTCCTTGTAAATCTGTGACCGGATGGGTTGTCATGTCTAGGACCTGCAACATGACAATTCAATGAGGCAGCACTATATCTGCTACAAGTAGGTCTCATCACAAAATGACTGAAATAATGTTGAAAGTGATGTAAAACCCCAAACAAACAAACAAAATCAGTGACATGGGTCAGAATTATTCTGGGGTGTGTGCAGCATGAGGAATGTATCGCTGCTGCCTGTACATTAGTGAGATGGGTAGGAATTATTCTAGGGAGAGTGCAAGTTGAGGGATGTATTGCTGTGGCCTGTACATCAGTGACATGGGTCAGAATTATTCTGAGGAGTGCAAGTTGAGGGATGTATTACTGGGACCCATACATTAGTGAGATGGGTCGGAATTATTCTGAGGAGTGTAAGTTGAGGGATGTATCACTGTGGCCTCTACATCAGTGACATGGGTCAGAATTATTCTGAGGAGTGCAAGTTGAGGGATGTATTACTGGGACCCATACATTAGTGAGATGGGAATTACTCCAGGATGTGTACAATTTAAGAGATGCTACTGGTGCCTCAGTGACAATGGTTGGAATTATGTGCAGTTAAGACGTTTGTTGTTCATGTTATTTACTTACATCAGTACTCTCATCTCATCCCATTACTTTATGTAATAAAGTTTTCAGATTTAAGAATTCCTGTTATAAATAATAAAATGTTATAGATACTTTGAGTGCAAAGGACTCAAGGGCTTCTCATCTAGTTTTGAGAAAGAGTCAATTTAACCAACAAGCATATCATCTTTGGATTCTATTATAATAATATTCACTATTGGAAGGTAGGCTTGGTATATACGTGGTATATACATTCCCGAGATGAGACCAGGTAGTTTTAATTACATTTTACCTATTTCAAAATCACATGAAATCTTTTTGTCGTTTATCTGTTTTTGTTTTGTTTTTGTTATTATCATATTTATTGTGACCTTGACCTGTATAAATTAATATGAACAAAAAATGTTAAGAAATAAAAGTGCTTGTGTAGCACATGTAATGTGACTTACACTCTGAAGTTTGTTGATATCTTGGTTTGAAGGTAAACTATTTAAGCATTATATAAATGACTTGATGGATTTTACAAAATTGTTGAGATATCTTTATCAGTCTACATTTGAAAATCATTTATTTTTTGTAAATGCAACTTGGCAGGCACTGAATTTTTTCATCAATATACAATTTTCAAATATCATAAACAATTAATTCAATGAATATAAATATAATGGAAACAAGCTTAAAAACAGTGCCAGCAGATTATTCTTGAAAAAACGTTGATAATTCTATGACTTTATATCAACATAATCTCGATGTTTGTATTTCATATATAACATGTTTTGCTTTTTCAAAATGCAAGACGAAAACAATACAACTGTATTATTAAACATGTTTACAACAAAACTTGGCATTTCATTTCTTTCAGCTCAGTTTCCTGTCAGCGGCCCCCATTCTTTGCTGCCTTAGATATCCTATAGCTCTAAAAATAGGCAGCTGGGGAAGATCCGGGGTGCTGCAGGGTGCTGCAGGGTACTGCAGCTGAACATGCTGCAGGTAACGGTCCCACGCTAACGTACATCATACATCTTACCGAGTCTCAACTACCGACCGCCGCTCCCTTCCAAAACACCTTCATCAAAGATTCTTCAGAGAGTATTTTTAAGGCAGGGTCTAATGTTGTATGTCCACGATGTCTGGCCGGTTCACGTGAACCACTGACAAGAAAAGTCATTTAAGGATTGTTTTCTTGCAGGATGCTGTCATATTTCCCAGAGGTATGTTTTTTTAATATTGTTTGTATGTGCTCAGAGTAAGGATAACCTCTGCATTCTCCTCCAAGCTTACACCTGGCAACACCAACAAGTCCTGCATCTGAGGCACAACATAACTGTATTTAAACACAGCAAACAAACAGTCTTTGTCATCACAAATCTTTAAATTGTATTATCATTTCATGATGATTCAGAGGTCATCTGAAACAGTCTACACAACTTTAAGAACACCGTGTTTGTAACTATCAGCTCACAAATAAACAAAAATATCACATAAATTGTCTTGACTCTAAGTTGGCATAAACCAAATAGCAAAGTTACTTGTTTATATACCTATATATTGTGACATACAATACTGGGCTTTAATTAAGTCATGTAAATTGGTATAGCCTTGTTATTCCAATGATATGATGTTTCTCTCTTATATTATTATATATAGTTAATAATTAATCTATGTATTGATCTATTATATATATATATATATATATATATATATATATATATATATATATATATATATATATATATATATATATATATATATATATATATAAATCGATGGTTGGTTTATCTCTGAAATATTGATGGATTCATTAATTCTGAAATATTGATGGATTCATTAATTTAGCAATATCGCTTGATTCAAAATATGCCTTGTTTTTATGATTCCAGGGATTTATTTTCCACAGGAAGCTGTAATATAACCTATTTTAATCCAATTCTAATTGTTTTTTTAACACAGCATATATTTCCAATAGCGATGTAAAATTGGGTTTTTGGTGTTTAACATTTATATGTATATATACTATCTGCATGTTATAACAGGTTTATTTGTGACCTGTTTTATTAATTCCCTACCAGATCTATAGTTACTGGAGACAGGAGGTTAACTCTGTGTGTCGCTGTGGCAGCATCTATCTTCGTCCCAGCTGTTTTATATACGAGGAGCTAGAAATGCATGAACTAACTGCATTCTAATGGCATGTATAAACGTTTTTGGTCACTAACTGCACAGTGAAAGGAATAGTCTTTCATACAGTGTATCGTTTATTTCTTGTCTTTATCTACTTGATTATGTATCATAAATGAAATGTAAATACCGATATTGTCATCACAGAAAAGTGAGTGTGTGCGTGTGTGTGCGGGTGTATTCATGTTTATATTATCAAGTATTTACATTCTAAAACTAATAAATAATTTGCCAAACTGGGTAAAAGACAACATCAGATGTAGCATTTATATCATGTCACTACTATATTTAAGATGTTTTAAATAAGATATGATTTATAAACAATAATGTACACTCCTGGCTTAAAACAACTGAGGAACATTCACTTTCACATAATCTTACTCTGCAAATTTGTGATACGATGCTTTCATAATGGATTAACATATAAAGGTTGCATTTTGATAGATGCCAAATTGTGTTACAGACAGGAGTGGTATCCTCATGACAATAGCTATACATGGCTATTAAACCTTTTTAGCATTATTCAGGCCGTATCAGATCAGAAAGAAGCCTGCCATCGGGACCTCATGCCCTACTCTTTTCAAAAGGTGACTGGGGATGCATAATCACAAAGACATGATGACACAACCTAAAGCTTTTTGATAATAGAGTGAAAAAGATATACATGAAGCAAGGCAAAAGTACTTGTCTCCATCTAAAACAAAGAGGGACAGACGTCTTATCTAGTGAGACACGTCCCAACCCTATGGTAGGCCTGAGTTATGCAAGTATGAAACAATCCCTGCATGGTGAGATATTTTTGTCTGGTACCTATGCCAAGTTTATGTCCTATCTTCTAACAGAGGTAAACACAGCTATGTTAGATCGCAATCGTGAACACATTACTGGCGTACAGACCTATTATTGTCTTATAAATATTGAAAATAATATTGCAGCGACAGAGATTGGTGTACATGAGGTGCTATATCTTAAGATGAATTATTTGCATATTTAATGGCTTTTGTCTTAAGGTTTTGGTTCCTACAAATGTACAAAAAGTGATAAAACAGCTGAATAATGACATGAAACACGTGGTTATAATTGTGGCCGAATACCACATAGAATTTGAAGTGTTCTGAGATTGTATTTGTTCCAGAGTTAATATACAAGATTGATGATTAAACAATGTTAGTTATAAGTCCAATGGTTGAAATTAGTTTTCATTCATTTAGAATTTAACAGTTATAAATTAACAAAGTTTTTCTGTTTTTTTTTTGTAAATTCTATAAAATTGTGATAAAAAACTTCACAATATCATGTCCGCAACTTAAATTACACAGCACAGATCAATGTCAGTTGGCATAAACAAGCAGCTGTCTGGCAACCAAACCATCATCTTTAGTGTCCTTGTACACTTTGTTTTTTAATAAACTACTGGAGCACCTTGTATAGAAAGAGAAGCACTGCACCTGACCTGTCGGTACAGATGGGTATCTTGTCAAGCACTCTTCCTACTCAACTATTCATATGCATAACATCGGCTTAAGCACTACCAGGTAGCCCATTTCCTTGTTTTCACAAGAGGTGAGAAACGGCTGATCTCTACAAGATTAAAGTTGACACATCCTTGGCTCACCTACCCGATATCAGATTCAGTCCAGGATGCCGGCGGCTGCTCACAAAAATAACATAATAATAATAATATAGATACAACATAAAAACAACATAAATACATTGGTGTGATTCTGGTCGTGTGTAAACGTTGTTGAATTTTTATAGAGTTCCAATCAAATGCACGTTTAAGTTTCTGCTTATCATATGTTCATACATCATGACAAGGACCTGCGACATGACAATTCGGTGAGGCAGCAGTGTATCTTCCTTTAGTGAGCCTCGTCATGAAATGAATGAAATAATGTTTAAAGGGGATTTGAAATCCCAAAACACACAAAACAAAACAAACATATAACCTTACGCATTACGTACATAACTCCATAATTTAGTTCCAGTCTCTGCGAACAGGGGGCAGGATTGTTTTCCTGTAAACCAATGAACATACGTGTTTGATATTGATGTTGCATCAATGTATTTAAGTGATGATAATTTCACCAAGTGTTTTCTTAAATATCATACAAAAAGTCAAACAGAAATCCATGCACAAAGGGGCTCTATGGAACATTGCAATAGACCAAACAGCCAAATCATTTAGTTGTGTGGCAGAATGTGAAGCTCATCTCCTGAGTTGAGCAGAAGGGTGGAGGAGGAGGGAGAGGCAACCCACTACGTCATGCTGACGATTGAGCTCCTATATATAGCCATCCACGTGACCTGGGTCAATCGTAAGGCAGATCTTAATGGGGGGTACATCTTTGAAACTAGTCAAACATCGCATGCAAAACATTTAGTTCTTCAGGTCATAATAAATTATATTGAGAGCAAAATGGGGAAAATATACATTTATCATTTAATCATTTATTATAGATAAAGTATATATAACACAACAGTGATAGCGTGTATATCGAACACAAATAGTCCCTAAACATAGGTTTCTATCAGATATTTTGTGCCCTTAATAGCTTTAAAAGGATCCGAATACAAATAAGACAACCATATATTTATTGAAAAGAATTATTTCATTTTCAAGTTTCCCTTATGAGCACAACTATTTAGATTTGAAATTAAGACATTTGGGGAGAAGGCGTTTTCGGTGTGCGTTTTAAGCTGATTTTTTGTAACATTTGGAATTCATATCTGTTTGCATTCTACATATTTACCAAACAACCAGTCTTCAGCTACATCTTACATTAAACATCAATCAACGGTAACATGTAAAATCTCACTTTGCTTATTCTCTTTGCTTACAAAGTTATGAACATCACAAAAGAAAATGTTAAAAACAAAATATGACATTTTTTTGGCAGAAAGGTAATATATGATCATTACTGTTACAGGTGGCAGTTCAAGAGAGAGAAAAATGTCCACCATGGATTTCCATCACGAGAGCCAAGGTAATGATGTGCTGGGTGAGTTGTACAAGCAGCAGCAGCATTCGGTGCACCTGTGTGATGTGATCTTAAGGGTGGAGGAGGAGGAGATACCGGCTCACTCCTGCATCCTGGCTGCCTGCAGTGACTACTTCAAAACTCTTCTCACCGGAAACTTTGATGACTGCCGGGCAAAGGACTACCACATTCCAAATGCACCCTACGCTGTTGTTTCTAAAGTGGTCAACTTCATGTACAAAGGAACCATATCTATATTACTTGATGATGTTGAAGATATCCTCTCCCTGGCAGACTATTTCTGTATGGAAAGACTCAAAGAATATTGCACAGAGTTCCTCAAAGTAAATGTCAATGATGAGAATTGTTTATATGTCAAAATGGTGGCTGACAAATATAGTATGAATGATCTAGTTGAGGAAACAAATGATTTTATTTCTCCAAGAATGGCTAAACTAATAAATGCTCCAGAAGCCTTTGAGCTTCCAGCTGCATTCTTATCTGAATTATTTAAAGATGAAAAATTTAATTATATACGAGAACAGGACATTTTCAAGTTCATCACCAAATGGATCTCACATGACAAGAAAGAGAGACAAAAACACTTTAGTAAGCTTTTTAATTGTGTTGAGCTTTGTTATTTGTCAAGGTCATTTCTGAAGACCTCTTTATCAGAGGAGGCGATAATGACGGATGGATTGGGAGAAGATCTCATCAAAATGATAAAGAAAAACGTGAGCGAGGCTGAGCGGCGGTCGGTAGAAGATGTCGTCATCTGTCGGAGCAGAAGCGTCAACATGGGAGAGGAGGTCAAACTCTTATGTTATATAATCCATGAAGATAAATGGCTGACCTTGAAAAACCCTGAGCCTCATATCTTTGATGGATTGGAGTGCTTGCTGCATCATATGGACTCTTTGTTCTGTCTGGTCTCTAAGACAGAAGACATGTATGGCTATATGCATCACACCGAGGAGAAGAAGTACTTCTGGAAATGTGATCTCAAATCTGGAGTGTGGGAGCACCTTCCTCCTCCTAAGAAGGTCCGAGGATCCTGTCGGCTCGTGTCGCATGTTAACGGAATCTATGTTCTGGACCGTTCCGGTATGATTGAAGAATACAACTTGGATAAGAATGATTGGTCTGCCTCTTGCGAGAAAGCATTGTTTGACTACCCTAGCGCCACCTGGTATGTGCTTCCTATGACAGTAGATAGATATCTGTACATCCTTCGTTCTTACTCAGCGGGGTACTCGTTCTCCTTCGCGCAGCTGAGCTTCACGCTTTTTAAGTTTGACACAGTTCAGAAAACCTGTGAGTCCATATCGGACATCGAAGCTGGCGACGTTGATCTGGAGGACCACGAAAGGATCCATGGTTACGTGGCAAGACCTGGAAAACTTACCCTGAAAAATGAACTTGGTGAATCGCGCCTTCGATTCCACTTCTCAGATCAATCGTGGTCCACTCGCAAACCCCGCATCCATCTGCCCGACTTTGTTGGGGAGGTGTGGGGATCAGTGGAGTGGATGGATAGGGTGTACTTTGTAGGAAAAACTAAAGATGACCAGCCAATATTTATGCTATATGACTATGGTCGTAACAGGTTCAAGGTCACCGACTCCCCGCCGACCTATATTTCAGGGATGATGTGCCAAATCCGACTCCTCAAGAGAACACTGCAAAGAATTGAGGTCAACACTGCTCAGTGAGATTTCCATTAATGGAAACAATTAAGAACTCAATTGGTTTAATTAATTAAAAACCCAGATTGGTTTACTCTCCAGCTTGATTTTATAATCTCAGTTCAAACATGTAATATATTAAATCATTTCTTGCGACGATAAGCCTATTTTACAAGGAATTTTCCTTATTATTTTTGTTAAATTATTTTCTTCAGTTTGCACTGAAAATTGAAAAACATAACTCCTTCAACACTCGGATGTGCTAAATCACTAATAATCCTTTTGATGGAATTTTGCAATATACACAGTATTAGCTCTACCCTCCTAACAAGACTCTCATATCAATCCCTGCTGTCAATAGTAATAAGGTATAGGATCGGTCAGCAAGTAATGACTGTTCATAATATTTAGGATATGCACTGATTGATGAAACAATAAATGACAATCTAATTTGTATTGATTGCTGAAGGTCTCGGTCAGTCAATCGATTACAAGTCGTGACCTGAGGTTAGTCTGAAATATATTTTTTCATCTTTTGGTTGTCTTCACAGTATATATTCAATAATTATTTTCATTTCTCTTTTCATAAAAACATTACCCCTCAATCTGAATTTTTTTTCATAATTACATTAGTATTTGAATTTATTACTGAGTTATTTCGAGCTTTTACACTTTTCCCCGTGATCTACTGATCTACTGGCGCTAATAATACCAACTGAAGGGAAAAATATTAAAAACTTGTTCAGATTCTCCATTTCTCATTAATATAGGATTGTTATCAATAAGAGAATGAATGTGCCGTTACTTTGATACTAGAAATGACTATTCACTCTCCATATTCAACATTCAATTTCAACTTTGCTTTGATGTACCGCTTTGACGTTTTCTCATTATCCAACACCAGGTGGCAGTTATGATATTGAGGATATCCCTGCGTCCATGTCGATGAGGAAAAGTTCATGACAACTGAATAGGAACTATACATTTTTTTCATTAAGATGTTCACATCAAACCAACATATTTTTAGTTTTCAGCCTCTATGTTACCACTGTTCAATTTCACATTCACTAAAATATGGTTTGATATATAAATATTTGTTCCATCAGTTTTACTCTTTGAAATTTCCTAAATTTGACAAGATCATGGAGTGAAGAGTTGATGGATTATCTTTCATGCATGTTCTTTTGCGTAGATCCTGTAATGTTAAGAGAGCCTGCCAGAAACCCGAATACGCTAGGGTTGTGAGTAATATTTGAACACTAGTTGAATCTGTGATAATCTATGGTGGTGCTATTTTATTGTGTAAATATATATTCATAACAGTTGCGACATAGACCATGTGTCTTTTTCTTATCCATGGGAACTATGAGGTATGTATTGCTAGAGGTAAGCCTTTAATTTATCGTTCAGATCATGACATCTACATAAAGTAATTAATGCCTATACGATAACCTTAGGTCATATCATATGTTTAAAATTGATTAACATTCTCAGCTTTTTTCAATCAGTCTTATAGTTAGATGACAATAAATATTGTTAAAATTATTTTAATGAACATGTAACCAGATCGAATTGTTAAAAATATTCAATTATTGCCTTTCTGAAATAAAATGAATATTTGGATCTGAGTCACTCACTATTGATTGAGTCAATATTACAATAAGAACTTCATGAGGGTTACCCGGAGTATTCTAGAAAAAAACATATGTGATTAAGAAGATAAAAGGTATATAGGATCATACCCCATCCTGTCACATGACCATTGGTATAGAGGATCACACCCCATACTGTCACATGACCATTGGTATAGAGGATCACACCCCATACTGTCACATGACCATTGTCATACCCCATCATAGGATCATACCCCAGCCTGTCACATGACCATTGGTGTAGAGGATCACACCCCATCCTGTCACATGACCATTGGTTTATAGGATCATACCCCATCCTGTCACATGACCATTGGATCATACCCCATCATATGATCATACCCCATCCTGTCACATGACCATTGATATAGAGTATTATGAGATAATGAGTAGAAAATGGTTGCCATGGTAACAGGTATATGGTCATTTTTAACCATTTTTTTAAAACATGAACTTCTTAGGTGGTCTGTGGGTAACACAAACAAATGCATAGATTGTATTTGTCCTTTCATTCAACAATACACTAATGCTTTAAAACGTTCACACCATGATATGATTTATCACAGTATATATTGTCATGGCAATCATTGATGATATATCAAATTAAGTTTCATATAAATCTCAAAATTACATATTTATGTGAAATCATTTCATGTTTGGCGTGCCCTTCTTAATCAGTCAGTGACGAAACAAAGATTGTGGCACTTTTTGTTGTCTTATTGTTTACTCATAGTTAATATTTAATAGAAACCATTCATATATAAAGTGAAATTTGTTGCTATGACAATCATTAACCAAAAATGTGAAATTATAGACTGATCTATAAATTAGATATCTATGTCTCCAGACTAATAGATTTTGATGAATATCATATTTGATAATTATGTCTTCATACAGTAAAATAACATTTTCAAAGAAATTTGATTGTCATAGAGACCTTATGAACAAATATCATTTTAAAATTATCTTTCTCATGGTGTCTCTTGGTGAAGACAAATGCATAAACTGAGGCATTTTTGATCTGGTGGTCTAATAATTTATTTATGATTGATTAGGAAAGAGGCCGTAGAATATTAAATTAGAGTACATGTGTTGCCATGGTAACACTTAATCAACTATAATTTGAAATTAATAAAATGTTTAACATGAACATGAACAGCATGAGATGACACAACTAACTAAAAAAAATAAGAGAATTTTGATTACCAAGGAAGTCATTCTAATCTGGTTTCTTTTAATTTTTTTTAACCCTCAGAACTTGTTTGTAGTCAAGACAATGACATAAATTGTCGCGTTCTTTGTCTGATTATTGAAATCTTACGCAAGATTATTTTAAATACCTAAATAAATATATAATTTTCCAGAAGTTGAGAAATCAACTGAAAAATATAAAAATATGAAAGGAGGTGTATTATAAAAAATATGGATTATCTTAATCAAGAAAAATGGCAACATAATTTTTATGGTCCGAGGAATTTGTCATTAAAAATGAGATTGGTCAGTGAGGTATCATGTAAAAAAATATGTGAGGACATGCTTCATCTGTATTCATTTGTTTTTTATAAAAAGATACTTAGAAATTAATAGTATTCAATACATTTAATAATAGGATGGTTTTTAACTGCATTTGTTGTTCAAGACTGAAGAACTTACCTGCCACACATTGGCCAGACTGTATTTTGAGAAATGGTGGGATAAACGAGGAAAATATATTCATGGTTAACTACCCCCCCACCCGAAAATTCGACTGTGGCACAGTCTAGACAGAATGAAATTAACCCCAAAATACCCTGTATCCTTATTAACAACAAAATAGACATTGTTGTGAAGTTTGAATGCGGCGCTTCCAAGCGGTTTTTGATAATGTAACATCAGACCTGCCCGGTATGATTCATTTCCTGAGGTCTGAGGCAACACTTTGCTGGTCTGCACAAAGGAAATTACTGCAAGGATGAAATTGTGCACAGATGTCACACATTGTTCTGATCATGATCCCCACAGCAATTATCAGCATTAATACTTTAACAATGCTTCATTGCCCCAGCGCCCAGCCGTGGACGTGAATGGCGGAGGTAAAATTGTACTATTGACCCATGTCAAAAGTTCGAATTCCAGGGGTGGATCATTAATCATTGAGGGGGGTTTAGAGGATAAGAGATATCCCATCTGTTTCAATTGAGAGGTATTTCATACAGCCTAAGTGATGTATCCAGACACTGATTTCTTATTTTTGATACTATAACAAAACAATTCACAGTTATCTTCTGGGCTAGATTTTGGGGGATATTTTCAAGGATTAAGATCGCACACTCTTTTAGTAGCGAATTCGAGAGCGGCCAATATCTTACACAGCAACTTTCTTTTTTCAAATCTCGTCACTCTTCCTCTTTGGTCACGTTCATGCCTTTTGTATATTGCATGTAATTAGCATGTTTACAGTCGACCACAAGAGAGCTGCGGACGACAACAGCTGCATTTATCAAGTGATTGCCGATGTTTACAGTCTGGATCTCGCTGTCCCCCAACGGCCACTTGCCTTTGCAGTTTACCTCGTTTTGAACTACATAGATATCACTCATAAATTGGTTGCTAAGTGTTTTTAAATTTTCGCGGACGTTTCAGAAAGCAGCTTTAACTCGTCTGTACCATTGTAACCAATGGAGAAAAAAATATCACACCTTGCCTTGCTGGAGGCTGTCATCCAACACTAAGTCTATAGGCAACACATTTATGGGGAGTGGGTGGGGCCAATATGACGTCAATGCACATGTATAATAATAATAATAAAATAATAATAATAATAATAATAATAATAATAATAATAATAATAATAATAATAATAATAATAATAATAATAATAATAATAATAATAATAATAATAATAATAATAATAATGAGGTGAAGCAAAAAATGGCTTTGTCCAATTAAATGGCTTTGTTCAATTTAAAGTGCCTTGAAATTGTGTTTTTAACCATTTTAAATGTTTCCCTGTGGCCGGTTGTTACCATCAAGGTTTCATCTTCAGTTCTGGTGTACAGATTGTTCGAAATATTGTGAAATAAAGATGTTGGAGCTTTTCTTGTCTCAAGTTCTCACATCTTGCTACTTTCCGTTTAGCTTCATTCTGATTGGTTGACTCTTATGCAGACCTTCTGGTTATCCACCATTGTTTGATTGTTGACTTAGTAGAGACACTGAATGTTTGAGGAGGAAGGAACCCTTTGAATGACGTCATCAGATGGTAACCCAAAGTCTGGACCATTCACAGTTTCTTGCATCTCTCCAAGCTAACACAACTTAAGTGTGTTATAAAAAGTCATGGGCTGTGAAATGAGGTAACCAATCAGAAGGCAGTATGCAACAGGAAGTTGTCATACAGATTGAGACAAGCCAAAGTTGCAGAAAACAAGTTTTAATAGAAAGATTTTTCGCTCGCGTTTGTTTTGACTTTAGGTCTGAATGTTCGAGGTTTTGACATGATAAGCTGGAAGTCTATGGAGCATACCCCGATTATCGGTCCATGGCGGCCATGTTTTGGCAAATTAATTCTGCTTACACCGTCAGATGGCGCTTTTGTTTCAGAAGTGATTTGTGAGTGCGTAGTAGAGTAAGAAGATTTTCTCGGATTTTATCAAGGATTTTATCAAGGATTTTGGATTTTGCATTTGAATTTTGCAAACTTACGCGAGCTTGATTTTTTAAAATCAACACTTGTCTCAGATAAAATTGTATTTTGTGTATTATGAAAGAGGCCAACAGTGAATTAAAACATCAAATACATTCATTCTGGGAGTTTTATATTATAAAGTTTTGGTTTATTGAGAAATGTGACTGATTTGTTTCTTTTGTTTCATTTGTTTCACCTCATCTTTAATATATATATGATTGTATTAAGGGATTAGATCTTGAGTCCCTGAGGAGGGACATCAAATCCCTAATGGGTAGAGACACAGCATGGGAACACTTATCCTTGAATGACATGGTGAATTACTATGACAGGGAACTCACATCACTCATGGATAAACATGCTCCTATCAGGGTTGCCAAGGTCACTCAGCGCAAACCTGTACCTTGGATGAGTGACCAACTAAAGCTGGAAAGGTCGCTCAAGAGGAGGCTTGAGAGGAAAATGAACAAGACTGATTCTCAGATTGATAAAGAATTATACAAGTCTCAGAGGAATAAGTATAATTCCTTGCTGAAATCATCTCAATCTACATATTTTTCCAACTTGGTTGAGGAAAATAAACATGACCCTAAAAAACTTTTTAGAGTCATAGACACAGTCATGCACAAGAAAAAGGACACACCAATGCCCCACACCGACTGTGACGTCACTCAAGCAGAGAAGTTTAATACATTCTTTCTGGAAAAAATAGAAAGAATTCGCCAAGAAATCGACGTTGCTCCACTCGGCCAAAATCTGCCACCAGGTGACACTACGAAAAATAGCACAGCATGTCTGGAGAGGTTCACACCTTTAACCATAGATGACGTGCGAAAATTGATCAAGATGTCGGCTAAGAAGTCATGTGAGCTGGATCCCATTCCAACCTGGCTCCTACTTGACCTCCTAGATGACCTCTTACTAATAATTACTTCCATCATAAATAAATCACTGATGGAATCGGAAATATCGGAAAACATGAAGATAGCCATCATAACACCCCTGTTGAAGAAACTTGGTCTAGAACTGATTGAGAAAAACTATAGGCCTGTTTCAAACCTGACATTTATCTCAAAGCTAACTGAGAGGGCAGTAGCAGACCAGTTGGTCCCTCATCTTGTGAGGAATGGCCTTACTGACAAGTTCCAATCTGCCTACAAGGAGCATCACAGCACTGAAACTGCTTTGCTAAAGGTTCAAAACGATATCTTGTGTGCACTAGATAACAAAAAGTCAGTAATCTTGCTGTTGCTAGACCTCTCTGCTGCTTTCGACACCATTGACCATCAATTCTTATTGATAGACTGGAGGCTAGATGTAATGTCAAAGGTCACGCCCTCTCCTGGATTCGGTCATATCTAAGGAACAGGAAACAATGTGTGAAGGTTGGGACCCATAGGTCATGTTTGAAGTCCATAAAATATGCAGTGCCACAGGGCTCAGTTTTGGGTCCCATACTGTTCACCATTTACATGACACCCCTTTCGGACATTCTGGCCAAATATGGTCTGAGCTATCATATCTATGCAGATGATACTCAGATCTACATCCCTGTTGACCACACCTCCCCCCATCAGGGTGATATAAGCAGACACAAACTTGAGGAATGTGTCTGTGAGGTCAGGAATTTCCTTATATCTAATAAGATGAAGATAAACGATGGAAAGACAGAGATGCTCATATGTACTGACAAGTACAATACTGCAACCCACAGCAGTATCCCAGACACAATCAGAGTGGGTGGCTCGGATATTGTCCCTAGCGAGTCTGTGGTGGATCTCGGTATCACATTTGACTCCAACATGGACATGAAGGCTCAGATCAGAAAAATGTGTCAGAAGGGCTATTATCATATCAGGAACCTGGCCGCCATTAGACATTGTCTAGACGAGAAGACTGCTGTAACACTTACCCATACCTTTGTTACATCTACTCTGGATTATGGTAATGGCCTGTTAGCTGGTCTTCCTAAAACTGACATCAGGAAGCTGCAATACCTCCAAAACTCCACAGCGCGTGTTGTAGGAAAAATAAGGAAATTCGATCACATTTCAGGAAAACTACAGGAATTGCACTGGCTCCCTGTACATGCGAGAATTGAATTCAAAATCCTTCTCCTAACCTGGAAGGCCCTAAATGGTAAGGCTCCGCCTTATTTACGGGATCTACTCCATATCAAAGATGGTGAACGCTGTCTAAGATCCAACGATGGCACCCATCTACAAGTACCTAAGACCAGGCTAAGGACAGTGGGTGACAGGGCCTTTTCATTTGCTGGCCCTTAACTGTGGAACTCCTCGCCTACTGAAATTAGGACAAGTACTTCAGTCTCATCATTCAAGAATAGACTGAAAACTCATCTCTTCAGGACACATGTCTTGAACACAGCGCTATGAACAGACCTTGTCTGGTATCAGCGCTATACAAGTTTTATTATTATTATTATTATTATTATTATTGTATATATAGAAATATGCATCTGAACTCCACTTTTTAATTTCGCATTGCACCACTTACAAAATAACAGTGTATGCAGATACCAGTGTGGAATACCTTTTGCTGGCAACAGAATTTTCGAAATGTGCCTGCCTCAAAAGTGTAGCAGTGTTGATTGACAGCCTCCAGCAAGGCAAGGTCTGATATGTCAAGTTGTCCCCAAACGACTTTTTAATTGTGAAAAGTCAAAAGTGTTTTTCTATTACTGAGACTGAAATGGTATATATTTATCATGAAGTTTACATCTGTTCATTGTCCAGATATATGGTGATAGATGAATTATTTATTATGAAAGAAATTTATGTGAATGTCATGATCAATGTAGACGTTCTGATTTGTGTTAGGAGGTACACAATGAAAGGTCATGATGTGGTGTATGTGTTGGAATATAAATAGGATAATTACGTAATGTTATTTAGAGCCTACTGTTCTCCTGGAAATAGACCTAAAACATGCAAGCCGCCAAAGTAAAAAGAGTAGGCAAAATAACCATGAAATGATCCTGAATTTTAACAGCATTGCAGACCTGAATATGTTCATATTCATGTTGAACCTCTACAGAAAATGAAGTGTCATCATGTTGATATTCAGATCAATTTTCATGTGTCAAAACAGGCACCAGCCAATCATATTCTTGGAAATCATGACATTTTATTGTGGTAATGAAACAAATATATATTGTACCTCAAGATATCATAAAACGTAACAGTTTTGTAAGGGGTCAAACGAGAGCACTTAACAGATGGGATCTTGCCTTTCTGTAGGCTGACAACGCTGCTGCACAGAGGCACGCACAATTTGACAAGTCTGATAACAGCAAGTGGTACTGTTATCAATGTTCTATATGAATTTTAGGTGGTGCTATAATTCAAAAGTGTAGCAGTGTTGAATGACAGCCTATACACACACCTAGCAACCTTAATGACAAAGGCAATCGGCGTTGGAGGTTGACTCGATCCTGATTGGTTGTTTTTTATATGGAGTGTTATTTATCACACATGTATATAGAGGCACTGAGAGGTAAAGCGACGTGATGAGAGTAAGGCAATATGTGTCATGACATCGTGAAAGGCATTGAGCACTAATAAAAGGGTGTAAAAATCCTTAATTGTTTGAGCTCCAATATGTGTCTGTAAAACCTTATCAAACATGAACCTAATTGAGTGCCCCCTTTTCAAAGCACGATTTATTATTTGTGTCATTTTTATGGTGTTATCAAAGAGGCACTGAGAGGTAAACTGACGTCATTAGATTATGGCAATATACTTTTGGCGTCATGAAAGGTATTGTCCGTTGAATAGTGCGGGAATGACGCCAAACAGAGCTACCCTACTTTGAGCCTCATCTTAAGGCAAGAACATGTGAGTGCAGTCTTCAGGGAGACAGATCTCTCAAGTTGGTTCTGGTGGAAGGATCTCAAGAGTCCAAAGGATGAATGAGATCCTTCCACCAGAACCAACGAGAGAGATCTGTCTCCCTGAACACTGCACAAACTCATGTTCTTGCATTTATCTCATACTTATCCACTGCAGATAGATGGGGTTTGCAATCAACTTTATCCTCAAAGCAAAGCAGTGAAAACATGGTAATAAGTACAGAACTATGTTGTGTGTGGCTCATTTAAGTTCTCAGCTCATTTACATAATGTAATCAATTTTATATTACTACATACAGTGAACTAGGCCACCTATAAAGCACTATATGAAATGGGTGTAATTCTGTTTCAACTGCATGAACAGTCATCAGTTTCGAGATTCCCACAAAAGGTTGCAGTCTCTGTCAACAGGGGTCCCACCTGTCTGTGTTTCAAGGTCCCCATGACCCAAATCTGAAATGTCGTCTGCTCCAGGTCAAAACAAACCTGGACAGTCATCATGTTCATTTCAGAGAAATCAACACATGATTTGTTGAAGAACTGGTCTAAGACATGATTACATTTATTTTATAATTGACAAATATTATGACATTTGTGCACAAACATATTTAATTAAGCATTTTATTCATTTCAAAAGTATGTAAATATGAAAAGAATCTTTAGAAAAGATAAAAGGAAAGTAGTTCGGCAGAGGGGTGAACTGTGAAAGTAGTTCGGCAGAGGGGTGATCTGCAAAAAATATCTCATAGGTGCAGAACACTCTCTTGAGGCACCAAGTATGAGATAAGAGGTCAAAAGTTCACACTACCCATGTTTACCTGTCACGTGCAGGTGATAGTGGAGGCAGATCTCTGCTAAAATTGCAACTTCTTTCTGAGAGCAATACATTATTATTATTATTGCTCTCAGCTTCTATGTCCAATTTTTACTCCATGTTCAGTATTTACTTGATATTATGAGTTAAAATAAAAATATGACATTGACTTTTAGATATGATATCCTATATTTCTGTATCAATTGCACATACAAACTCAGTCTAATAAGATTTAATGTTTACACATATATTCAGTATTGACGTTTTATAAAAACTATAAAACCAATATAATTTTTTCTTTGCATTATGAAAAAAAGAAGAAATTGAGCAAACGAAAAAATCATCTCCATACTTAAATACCAAAAAAGTAAAAACAACGATCTCAGATATCATGTATTGGTATCCATTGAAGGTACCATATGTGACACCCTTCAAAAGAGTGATGCCCAGCAATATTGGTCTCTGAACACTGAAGATTGGTATTCCTAACAACAACATTTAACAAGAATCCCACATTGCAATTGACTGCCCTATTAATTAAATTGAAACTGAACCCCTATTACTGTCCGGCTATTACTGTCCGGCACCGTTTAGAGCTCTTCTACCCCTGATACCACTGGGCTGTGCCACTATTACTGTCCGGCACCGTTTAGAGCTCTCACATCCCTGATACCACTGGGCTGTGCCGCTATTACAGTCCGGCAACGTTTAGAGCTCTCACACCCCTGATACCACTGGGCTGTGCCGCTATTACTATCCGGCACCATTTAGAGCTCTCACACCCCTGATACCACTGGTCTGTGCCGCTATTACTGTCCGGCAACGTTTAGAGCTCTCACACCCCTGATACCACTGGGCTGTGCCGCTATTACAGTCCGGCACCGTTTAGAGCTCTCACATCCCTGATACCACTGGGCTGTGCCACTATTACTGTCCGGCAACGTTTAGAGCTCTCACACCCCTGATACCACTGGGCTGTGCCGCTATTACAGTCCGGCACCATTTAGAGCTCTCACACCCCTGATACCACTGGGCTGTACCCCTATTACTGTCCGGCACCGTTTAGAGCTCTTCTACCCCTGATACCACTGGGCTGTGCCGCTATTACTATCCGGCACCATTTAGAGCTCTCACACCCCTGATACCACTTGGCTGTATCACTATTACTGTCCGGCAACGTTTAGAACAGCCATCCTATTGTTACTGCTGTGGATACCTGCATTATGTTTGATGTGGAGGTTAGGTGTCTTGTTTCGCTCAGAACAGCCATCCTATTGTTACTGCTGTGGATACCTGCATTATGTTTGATGTGGAGGTTAGGTGTCTTGTTTCGCTCAGAACAGCCATCCTATTGTTACTGCTGTGGATCCCTGCATTATGTTTGATGTGGAGGTTAGGTGTCTTGTTTCGCTCAGAACAGCCATCCTATTGTTACTGCTGTGGATACCTGCATTATGTTTGATGTGGAGGTTAGGTGTCTTGTTTCGCTCAGAACAGCCATCCTATTGTTACTGCTGTGGATACCTGCATTATGTTTGATGTGGAGGTTAGGTGTCTTGTTTCGCTCAGAACAGCCATCCTATTGTTACTGCTGTGGATACCTGCATTATGTTTGATGTGGAGGTTAGGTGTCTTGTTTCGCTTAGAACAGTCATCCTATTGTTACTGCTGTGGATACCTGCATTATGTTTGATGTGGAGGTTAGGTGTCTTGTTTCGCTCAGAACAGCCATCCTATTGTTACTGCTGTGGATACCTGCATTATGTTTGATACTATTTTAACATTAGTTATCATATACGGACCGAAATCCTCTAAGAAGAATCGTTATACCATGCATTGCGATATTCTTTGAAGAAGTCACGAACTTATTATCATACTTTAAATTATTTAAACATGGGGTTTATTTCCTTTTATTTCCATTTTGAAATGTTAGGGCTTTCCTTGATAGTGAATATAATCTCAGCTTGGATGAAACAATTAGCATTTATGAAAAGACTATTAAAATTTGGTGCCTATTATTAGTTGAAATATTAGAGTACCGGAGCTTTCCCTCTGGTTTGATGATTGGTTTGGGTGTAGAAATGAATGACCAGGCTGTTTGGATTAACATCACTTTCAACATTATTTCAGTCATTTCGTGATGAGACCTACTTGTAGCAGATAAAGTCCGCATGTTGTTACAATGTAACAATATTGATGCTAGTGTTGCTTGATCTATCTGTTGTATTTGATATTATTAATCACATTCTGTCATATATATGAAGAGGAATGAGAAAGTCATTAATTAATTCATACACAGCATCCACTCTACCAATCTGCTTGATCTTGGGCTCATTTGAAAAAAACATATAAAATATTATAAAAAGGTGAAAGTGTCATTGCATACATTTCTTTTTAGAAAACTGGCATTATTGCCTGTGAATTACTGTTAAAACTGGTATTATAGCTACAGTAGAGGGAGAGGTTTAAACAAAGGTAATAGCAGTATTCCATACTTTCCTATATGACATCACCATATTTATCTTGCATTATGTGATGTCACCCTCTTCGTCGCTATGGCAATACTGTGACGTTTTTCCTGTATAACATCATTCTCCTCCTATACGACACCTCTATGACGTTGTGACAATGTCAACCATGTGAAGATATCAGGGTCACTTTGGATCTCCAACCATTATCATGTTGCAACTGGTAGACAGTTACCACTGGTTGATATGCACACTCAGTTCTCAGTCTATTTGGCTTTATATCACAGTCTAGCTGGTGGTGGCCTCTAGTGTTTAACGTTCAAATTAATATTATTTTTGTGGCGATGAATATAATATTTTTACCGTGTATATAGATTGTGTAAATGCTGCATAAATTAGGACTACAAAACAGGAGTATGTTCAATTCCCAGGGGACCAGAATCCATTTTGGCAAGAATATGTTGAATTTGAAACATATCAGCTAACAATTTTACATTTTTTTCTGTTTGTAGCACACTGTAACCTAACGTTGTATGGACGTAGATATGTGAACACCAGATAGCGTTGTCAGCATGTTGTGGTTTTCTTCTACGTTGTAAGCACATTGTTACAAAACATTGTAAGACAATGTGCTGACAACATTGTGATCACGTAGGACAATGTTGTATTCCGACATGATTACAATGTTATCCTCCAAAATGTTCACCATTTTGTTAGAACGTTAACCAAAAATGTTGCAAGACAACGTGCTGACAACGTTGTGAGCACATAGGACAACGTTGCTATCAGGTCGGAACACGTTTTCCTTCAATATACTAGCACATTGTAAAGACGTAGAAAGACAACTAGCCCTTATTTCTACGTGCTCACTACGTTGTGTCTATGTTGTATGTTACCTGGGAATATAATCACATACAAATGCAAAAGCAGATGACAGGTGTTGTTTGTTTGTTTGTTTGTTTTTGTTTGAGTATAAGCCCTAGATCAGTATTTTGGCAACATTTGTGAAGATTGTGCGCATTTTATGGGATAGTTTTGGTCTTCACAATAGTTTAAATGGGGGGAATGTCAAGAGCCTCAGGAACCTTGGAAATTTGATCAACTCCAATGAAGAACACATATCCAGGACAGAAACTTTCCAAGAGAGCTTTTGACACCTGGATATACGCAAGTTAATCCTTTATTAGTGGTCTAGGCGTAAGATTTACATTGTATTAAATGAAGATATACAAATCCACAGTGGTTACCAGAGTAATTCAGATTGCGTCGTAAGCGACACATCATGCTTCATATTTAATATTTAAATGTCACGATATCCATATATTACCAACGACATACATATATTACCAATGATATCAATATATTACCAATGATATCAATATATTACCAATGACAAACTGTTTGAACAGGATCGCTTCCGTGACACTCACGGCCGTCTCATGTAACTGCGTTTATCTTGAGGTCTCCAGTGCAAATGAATTTTCTTTCTACTCCAACATGTATAAAAAAACTGTGTCAATGAGTGGTTTTAGACATGATATGCATTGTCACCTATCAGCTACCAATAGATTAAAAGAAATGTGCATCTCAAAGCCTCGCCCATTTTTTGTTTACCTTGTCCGCAAGGTCAAGAAGTCTCCAGCAAATTATCTCTCTACTTCAATCATTGACGACGAAACTATGCTCCATATTCCATATACATGATTACTATACCACTAAGACGTTGGATTTTTTTAATTTTCGATTCACTTGAAATGATGATGATGATGATGATGATGATGATGATGATGATGATGATGATGATGATGATGATGATGATGATGATACGTAGCATCCACTGCACCAATCTGCTTGATCTTGTCATTAATTGTTGTGCCTACTTTCTAGTCATAACAATGACGCCAATTTAGCCATGTTACAAAATGTGCAAAATATCTGACTCTGTGCTTATTAGCTAAAAAGAAACTTGTCCTGATAGTGGTCTTCCGAGTCGGACATGACAACCCACCCAGTCACCCAGATAACTTTTGTAAGTTATCACTTTGGCACAGGCCTAAGCTCATGTGTGAAATTGTATCATGAATCCAATACAACATGGGATTGAACCCACGACCTTAGGATCACCACAGAGGAACTGATGCTAATAAGCTGGCGCTTATTATATATATATATATATATATATATATATATATATATATATATATATATATATATATATATATATATATATATATATATATATATATATATATATATATATATATATATATATATATGTATATATATATATATATATATATATACATATATACATATATACATCTACATATACATATATCTATATACATATATACATCTACATATACATATATCTATGTATGTATATTACATGACAAATGAGGACCTTTGACACTTCCTTGTGAGAAACGCCCAGGTGAAGTGTCCATTGTTTGCAAATTGTTCTTGCCACCTGTTATGGTAAAACTTGAGGCGTGTTGAGGGTGGCGATGACTGAATCATAACTTACATTAATTATTTAAATGAGCACTGGCTGGAACTTCACGGCAGCCGGGGACGTCTTTTGGGAAAACTTGGCATGTGGTCTGGAGCTACTGAACAAGCAGGGTAGCATAGATGAAACGTTATTAAGCAATTTGTGGGGAGAGATTGGCCCAGGCAATAAAAACAACAATTCAGAGGAAATCGTGGAAAGATGCGTACATTTGACTACCGATGAAAGAATGCATATATTTGTTTAAGTATATTTCCGCACACATGACGTGTCTGTCGAAGAAGAAGTGCATTTGTTGTAGGAATTACGGATCAACATGATTTTGTGAGTTTATGGTCAGATTTGCGATGTGTTGAATTATGAATCATATCTTTATCTTAAATTATATTTTAATATGATTTCGTAAATTCAAATTTCGAAACCAAAGCTGAAGAAAAAATGTGTAGGTTAATTGAAACAATTAAGAGATAATCTTATACTTTCTCTATGATCGGACCGAACGGAAATTGGAAAAAGGCTTTTAGGTGTAAAGAATTCAGAATCAATTTGGAACATCAAATACCAAATTTGTCTTCATTTTCACATGTTTATAGATATGCCATTTAGCATTTATTGTGTTTAAGTTTAACCATATCATTATTTGGATGGTCTTGTTTATAACCTGGAGATGCCACAAATATTACCTATTTTTAAAAAGGAAAACGAACATGCCACTACAAAATATTAACAAGACTAATAGTCAAATAGCAGTGGCGATTAGTCGGTGCTCATACACGACAATTGCAAGGTAAATTGCTTCAAAGAGACAACATTAATTCCATATCTATTGTGAGATGACCCACATTTTTCAACCACCAGGAGGACGACTGTCGGGAAGAGATCATGTAATACCTTTCACCTGATGCAATCAAGCTCAGTTATTTTGGGGTGACCACGGCACGAATCAGACCACGACGAGCTATGGTCTATTGTCACGAGCTGGAGACAACCAAAATTACACTTTGGTCAGCCAAGATGACCACTCTCCACACCGACGTCATGTACATCACTCGCCTTACTCTATCTCAGGCGTTAAAAATATTACATGATTAGTACTCGGTACAGAAATATATCTGGCACCAGGGGTCGTGATTGATCGCATATACAGGACAATTACCAGTGGGACTTTTCCGAGATTATGCATCAAGCCGCTGGATGTTAACAATAATTCATTAGACGAGATTGTCTCATTGATGACACACGTTGCTATGGAACAATGAGATATTTACTCCACATGACATAACCCAAATAGAAAATGGCCGTCCAAACTAGAAATGTGGTATTTGCCACGATTTTGTCCTTCTTGGCGGCTTTTAGTGTGTACTATCAAAGCGTCTTTGAGATATCCCGTCCGCATCTCTTGCTCAACGCTTCCAATGGCGAGAATAACAACACCGAGAAATATAACTCAGTCTACAGGGATCCCTGCCAGCATACTGGTAAGACATATTCATTTTCTTCTAGTAATTTGACCTAATTGATCACGTCATCATTAGACAATTATCTCAAATATTAATCTGATACATACGTGCAATGATAGGCCGTTGTTGTTGCAGCTGCGTGTCTTGAATTACCTGAACCAGATATTGAAAATTCATATTTATGAAGATAATTGTTAATTTTGTTGTTTTCTCTTCATCATAATTTTACTACTTTAAGTCAAATGTGTTACATCGGCAGTTATGGCCGTCGTTCAGTTTTCTCGTCTCCACTGCCGTTATTGCCGGTATTTGACATCATTCGATATGAGAAATTTCCCAAGTCATAATAAATACTCTTCTTGCGCACCAATATATCACCCAAACATAGTTGATCAACAGCAGGTCATCGCCTGGGATAAGTTCGCTGACCAAGACACTAACCAAGCAGGAAACAGCAGAATCTATGAATTTAGTCATTTATTGTTTTCATTAATTAGTGGACAATTTCTGTGAATAGTCATGCATGAATTGTGGCCGATCCTCAACGCGCCATATTGGACTGCATAACAAGGCTAGCTTAGAACAAGTTGATCTTTGGACCATAGAGAAAATATAGATCTTATACTTTCTCTATGTTTGGACCAAGCGAACTTCTTCCTGTGATGTGAACCTCAAGTGCCCAGACTGTCAAAGCTCTGTGCTCTGCCCAAGCTGTCATTCAGTGCTACCCGATGATGCTGTGATGGGTTGACTGAGTTGCTGTATGGACCCTCACAGCATAAACAGGTAAACAAGGGAAATTAACAGTCAAGTGATGGGTTGATGGTTTAATATCTACTCGTCAGCGACCAGTTTCCGCCGATGAGGTAGACCGTGACTGCCAGCGGCGACAAGGGTCCTCTCCGGCTTAGCCGCTGTAATCGGCGGTAATTTGGTAGCGACGGAAAACTGGTACTTACATTAGAAATACAAAGGTGGTCATTGAAGTGACTCAAACAAAGGTGGTCCCGAAGTAAATATTGGCTATTTATAGACTCTTTAAATGTAAAACATGACACGATAACATGGCATTTTTTTTAAGGATAATGAATATCCCGCCCTTTTCACCCTCTGTTTATCTGAAATATAGATATTCAATATATTTTTAATATTCCAAGGCTGAATTTCAATATAACTATTGAAAGGCCCAGGAAGGATGGCAAAGCCATGAAGACCCCAGTCATGGTATCCATTTTAAATGTACCATTGTTTCTCATACTCATTGACAGCTCACCTGTGGAAATTAATCAGTTTCTCTACCTGTTATATTTGACAACTGCCCCTGAGGTCTGCGAGTTCTGAACATGACACATTTTCTCGTTGATTATTGGATTATGTAACATCCATCTGACTTTTATTGTAAATATTCTGTATAATCACAAGAAAAGTATTACTAATTATCATTACTTTAGCCAAACACAATTCAAAATGAAACATTTAACTTAACTGACATAGAAAACAAAATCATGTTTATTGAGCGTTTATGTATGCCCAGCAAATCTACAACGTCAATGATCACATGACTAGGGAGTCACGTGACCAAGCGGCCGCCATTCCGGTGAAACTGGAGTAAAATATTTGTGGAAATTTAATTCAATAACTTGTGAGAAAAAGAAAATAATTTCACTGTCAGTGTACAGAGATAATTGCTGCTGTTTCGTTTTTGCCAAGAAATATTACTTTGTGGCATGACATGCTCCATTTACAAAATGTTCATAGAAAATGATCTGGTCTGGGCTGTCAATAACCTAGCCTTGAAAGACGAGTTGTGCAGAGCCAGGTTGGACACTTGAGGTTATCAATGAGGTTATCAAACACTTCTTATCATTGTATGGGTCGACTGGACTTTTCTTCGGGCTCACAGAAGTTTGATGTGTTTTAAGAAGGTTTAAATTGGAATTTTGTACAGAACAAGAGTTAAATTTTAACTTCACCTACTTTGCAACTGCTCTGGATCTCTGTGAATGAAATTATTTTGTTGTTGATGGATTGTTGATAAGGTCATTATTATGAGCGCAAAAAATTGAGTTTTTTACTTCTCGGGTAAGGCTAATAAAACAATGATATACTTTTACAAAAAAATATTTCCAATATTCCTCCCCTCCAAATTAGAAATGATTCATTCTAAATTACTTTTGCACATACGAAATAGATATATCGATGTGTATGTTGTAGCACTATACATGGGCGTGTACAACCAATATCACAGCTGTATGGTAATTGTATGTTAATGTGAGGAATGTCTGACCACACAAGCCAGAGTAATATTCTACATTCTATCGGGAATAATGCTAGTCGTCCAATCTTCTCAATACTTCTGCCGTCATTGCCTTGTATTTGATATCATTCGAAATTTGGAATTCCCAGAGTCTCAACAGTAAGACTTCTTCTCTATCATATCAGTCCCTGCCACCAAAGGAGGCCACGGGCCGTGGCGCAGTTGGTTTGGGCGCCAGCTTATTAGCAACAGTTCCTCTGTGGTGATCCAAAGGTCGTGGGTTCGAACCCCGGCCGTGCTGGGATTGAACTCATGATACAATTTCACACATGAGCTGAGGCCTGTGCCAAAGGGTTAACCCGTTGTCCTTGTAAATCTGTGACCGGGTGGGTTGTCATGTCAAGGACCTGCGACATGACAATTCAGTGAGGCAGCACTATATCTGCTACAAGTAGGTCTCATCACGAAATAACTGAAATAATGTTGAAAGTGATGTAAAACCCCAAACAAACAAACAAAGCCACCAAAGGTATAAAGCTGCTCACAGAATCGACCGCAACTGATTGGTGAAAGAATAAAAACAGATTTATTTTGTACCAGAAGTTGTACTGATTGGTCAGTTTGTGTGTCAGACACCTGGTTACAGTTTATGGTCAATTTAGATTTGATGAGATTGTTTTAGCAATGAAGCATTTATAATTTTGGGAATTCCAAATTTAGAATGGTATCCAATACAAGGCAATGACTACAGAGGTAGTAATTGGATACTAACTTTGTAATGCAGAGTAATAGTCTCATATATTGTTTACCAAAATACCACTAATTCAGAATTGACCAACAGGCCATGGGCCGTGGCACCATTGGTTAGAGCGCTGGCTTATTAGCACCAGTTACTCTATGGTGATCGTTGTGCTTGTAAATCTGTGACCAGGCGGGTTGTCATGTCAAGGACCTGCCACATGACAATTCAGTGAGGCAGCACTGTATCTGCTACAAGTAGGTCTCATTACGAAATAACTGAAATAATGTTGAAAGTGATGTAAACCCCCCAAAACAAAACAAAAAACAAACATATTTGTGAATAGTCATGACTCGTGGCCAATCAAGAACACACCTTCTTACCATTGATGGTAAGGACTACTCTGAATTACACAGGTAGTATTCACTTATTACCTCTGCAGTCATTGCCCTGTTTTTATTTCATTAAGTTTGGAAATCTCCAAGTCACAAATACTTGCCTGAGAGGGACATAATAGAGAAGTCCTGCTGTGGAGGATAGGTAAGGACCGATGTGAGAGGGAAGTCCTGCTATGGAGGGAAATGGAGGGTAGGTAAGGATTGATGTGAGAGGGAAGTCCTGTTATGGAGGAGAATGGAGGGTAGGTAAGGACTGATATGAGAGGGAAGTCCTCTTATGGAGGGAAATGGAGGGTAGGTAAGGACTGATATGAGAAGAAAGTCCTCTTATGGAGGGAAATGGAGGGTAGGTAAGGACTGATATGAAAGGAAGTCCTGCTATGGAGGGAAATGGAGGGTAGGTAAGGATTGATGTGAGCGGGAAGTCCTGCTATGGAGGGAAATGGAGGGTAGGTAAGGGCCGATGTGAGAGGGAAGTCCTGCTATGGAGGGAAATGGAGGGTAGGTAAGGATTGATGTGAGCGGGAAGTCCTGCTATGGAGGGAAATGGAGGGTATATAGGTAAGGACTGATGTGAGAGGGAAGTCCTGCTATGGAGGGAAATGGAGGGTAGGTAAGGACTGATATGAAAGGAAGTCCTGCTATGGAGGGAAATGGAGGGTAGGTAAGGATTGATGTGAGCGGGAAGTCCTGCTATGGAGGGAAATGGAGGGTAGGTAAGGGCCGATGTGAGAGGGAAGTCCTGCTATGGAGGGAAATGGAGGGTAGGTAGGGACTGATATGAGAAGAAAGTCCTCTTATGGAGGGAAATGGAGGGTAGGTAAGGACTGAAGAAAGGAAGTCCTGCTATGGAGGGAAATGGAGGGTAGGTAAGGATTGATGTGAGAGGGAAGTCCTGCTATGGAGGGAAATGGAGGGTAGGTAAGGACTGATATGAGAGGGAAGTCCTGCTATGGAGGGAAATGGAGGGTAGGTAAGGACTGATATGAGAAGAAAGACCTGCTATGGAGGGTTCCGTTTTACTCGTGTGCACCTGACCATGAAATCATATTGACTAAAAACCACATTTACACCTTTATTCAATTTGGGATCGACCCAATCAATAAAATGCCAGCCATGCGGCTCAACAACTCAACCTGTACCGTTGTGCAATATAAGATGGTGATCATTACTTGTGATCAGTTTTGTCAATGAAAGAGACCACGCCTGCCCTGGCAGCAGCTGTGATCGGGGGTAATTGTTGATTACTCCCGAGCCAAACACGCACACAGAACTCATTCACACCGTCAGTTCTGACCACATCGGGCAAAGGTTGTATACTGCTCTACCACATTTTGCAGAGTCGTCAGCTCCTTTTGAGCCTAAAATACTCAACTGTCATGTTAAACTCAATATGTGCTATCAGTTAACTGATAAAGCCAAAATATACAGGAAGAGAGGAAGACTTTGTCATGTCAATATCTTATGATACATACAGATGGAAGGGAGAGTTGATTGCAATCATCACCGCTACAGGTATCAGGATGGGAGGATGTATAATCTGCTTGCAATCATACACGGTGGTGTGAGACTTGAGAGTTAATGTCTTGCCCCCAATGATTTGTAATTGCATGCTAACGTCCCTCGTGATTGCTAATAGTGAGCTAATGTCTGCACTCCAGGCTCTACAAAGCAAGGTAGCCAAGAGCAAATTCCGTGCTAACCAGTTATCATAGGAATATAATGCTACAGACTTCCATAGCAAATATCACTCCACAGTAATTAAGAATTCATTGCCACTGGAGCTTAATTAATTATAAACATGTATTATAGATTAGTATTGTTATGCGGAAACATGTGAGTATATGGTATCATGTTATAATTAACATTGGACAATGTGAAATGAATATTTTGTACATATTTATTCATTGTTGGTTCTCTAATAAACTAATCTAATCTTGCTTGCATTAAGAAACTATACAATAAAAATATTTACAATAAAAAGTAAAAGAGATAAATTAATAGTTCATCCCTCTACATTCTGGGGACAACCATCGCATGTATAATCTTCTCATTAGGCGCCGTCCCTCTCTTTTGTCAAATATTAGGCATATTAAAACTGAAACACATGCCCCTGTGCACTCCTCCACGTTTGGTACCTTTACCAGAGACTAGCTTAGACCTCGTACTCACACTCTCACAGTGTCGCTACTATCACAGTACCATCAGTGATGGCTGCCTGGCGATGCGTGGAATGTGCCTCCTGTTCAATTCTTGCAACTTCCGTCATATCCGGTTAATATCTGCCACAAGAGGGAGCGCGATGAAATCTTGTCCTTTTACCTGTCAAAATGAGATAAATGGAGATACTTGTATGAATTGATTGAACATCTATCACAAACAGAACTTCTGCTAATGAAATTGAATTTTCCACCTTTTGATTTTAATACCAATATTCACAATTGATGAATGGCAATGAATGGCTAGAATAGAATAGCTATTTTGAGCTACAGACAAAGTAATGAGTCAAATGGGAACACAGGTAGACAATATTATGACATTTAATGACAAAAGGGTAAACATTATATGTATGTTAAATATAGAATGTAAAATGTATTTTACAGATATCATCAACGAGAAATTTCCATATCAACACGGTAGTGCCAACACTTCAGATATATCTGTGATATTCTATAACAGGATAGAGAAGACGGGGAGCGAAGCCACGACCTATCTTCTAAAAGCATTGTCTCCTCTCAACCACGTCCATTTTGTGTTTGATGTTAAAATTGTCAAACAGCATAACCAATCCATCCATATGTTTTCTTCCAAAGAAAAGGTTTGTGTATTTTTTTATATTTTTTATTTACGACCTTTAGAAAGGTCCACACATATTTGACAAACATTTGTTTGATGAACTTTAAAAAATTGTCAACTTACGTTTGAATGTTATGCGTATGTGAGTGACGCTTTTATTATCTGTACTTGATGAGTGTATTAGAATGTTTTTTCTTCTGTGCCTGTATTTAGGAAGTTGCGTTTGTACGTGAGGTTCTGAATAGCAAGAAGCCCATGCTCTACGTCAAGCATCTTTATTTCATGAACTTCACCAAGTGAGTAAACATAATTTGCAACCATCATTTGCACAAGAGTGTGTGGGAGGAGGGTGATTTATTAATTATTATTAAGTCTAATGGTTTAAAATGGGGTCCGGGATTCAAAACCACACATTAGTTTTAGGACCGATTGACAGCCAAGATATCCACCCAATAGTGTCAAAAGAAGGAGGGATTGGCGAAATGACAGAAAATTCTCCCCTCACATGTGAAAAAAATATTTGTTTTTTGCATATATTATGACAGTAACAAGTATTAACAATTACCATGACAATGGCTTATTTACCCCGAAGTCATTTGGCTGTTATGCAAATCTTAATCCAAGAAATAAGATAGTCAAGGTGATTTTAGAATATTTTGCAAAAATCTTTGCAAAAATAAACTGTGAAAAAATGAATGCAGCATCAGAAATGCTTAAACAACATCCATTTTTGTATCTTTTATCAGGTAAAAAAATACCTCGTTCTTGATTTATGCCAAATAATTCAATTTTGATGATTCTTGTCAATGACTAATACTCAACATAAATATACCATTTATGAAGCCATTAACTTGACATGCTATAATGTAATATAATATTTAAGTTAAAATGTGTTTCTATGGTATCCAGATAGGGAAAAGTCTTGTTCCCGGCTTCAAGCATTCAATCTATTCATTTTGACCAAGTTTAGACATTGCCATTCTTATTATTACTAGAATTCCAATGTACATTTTATGGCATAAATAATGATATCCATTTCCCATACCTTCGTATTATACAGAAATAAAGTGTTAAATCATATAGTTTCACTTCTTTCTTCTATATTTTATGATTTTGAAGTAATTAGATATTCATTGCTAGCAATTTCTAAAGTGAAGGTCGAAGCACATACCTCATTCGTTAAATGTTCAAGTTCAATTTTTTTTCTATAGTTGACATTGGCCACATACTAAGAAACTACAAAATGTGTTAGGGAATATATGGCCATGTCTATGCATATCATATTTCAAATTGTCTTAATAAGGTGCAGTCAAGACCGGCTTTACATACTTGGTTGTTGAAATCCATTTCATAAGCCCATTTATATCAATAATTTTAACAAATTCTTTTAGCCACAGTTGTTTTGATCACACCAATAGTCTGTGAATTTTAAAATAGTCTGTGAATTTTAAAATTTAACCAATAGTCTGTGAATTTTAAAATTAACCAATAGTCTGTGAATTTTAAAATCTACATTCAGATATGCTAGTAAAGTGAAGACAGTGTATATCAACCTGGTGAGAGATCCTGTGGAGAGAGCCATATCTGGATATAACTACAAGAGATTCAGAACTGACAGGCCACACAAGATGACTACAGCCGATAGGTTGAGGGTCAGTATTTTCCTATTAATTCTGCCTGTATTCAAGTCATGGTTTCCAGATTTGTTAAGTGCAAATCAAATGATACGAATAGGTTTGATCTGAACAATGTGTCTGTATATGTAATATTACTGTATTATATTAAAGATATATAAAACCAGTCAAAGACATATGATCAGTCAAGAAATAATATATAATGATATAATTCATCATTTTTGATGCAATAGTTCTGCATAGATTTAGAATAACAACTTCCTTTGAAATGCAACATAAAATCGGTTACTATGGACACAGAAAGTAACAAGACAAACCATGCAGTGCCATGACAATAATGCCCATTGTGTTTTCAGAGCATGGACGACTGTGTTACGCAGAAGGCAGCGGAGTGCAGTGCACCACAGTACAGGGCAATGTATGTACGGTTCTTCTGTGGTACGAAACCAGTCTGTCTGTGAGTATTTCTACCTCATATTCATCGTGATTAAATTTTAAAAGAGTGTTTAATTGAAATTCGTTGTTCTCAGTCAAATTGATATGCCTTTCCAATAACATCACTGTTAATCTCGAAGACAATTGAAGTGGCTTTTATATCGACTTCTAAGATGTGACAAGCAATTATGTTTTTGCTTTGCTCTAAACAACATATTTGTTCTCTCTATTTTGTTCTTGATCAACACATTATTACAGAAAAGTCCACGAGGGGGCACTGCAACTTGCCAAACGTAATATCGAGCAGCACTACCTGGTGGTAGGAATGTTGGAAGAGCTGGATGATTTCTACAGAGTTTTACAAAGTACTTTGCCGAGATATTTTAAAGGGATTTTTTCATTATTTCAAAGTGAGTAAAAGTATCTGTATAACATTTCAATTACTTCCCAGAGCAAGATTATTTGAGATGGTTATTAAAGAGGGAAAATTTAAAGCATGCGTTAAAAGTACTCATCCTCATGCAGGAAATACATTTTTATTTAAAATGCCATGCACCACAGAAACTATAAATATAAAATATAAACTGTTTACACTAATCAAAGAGAGCCCTATCATTCCAAAATGTTACCCCCTCCCCTATATCTATATAATAGCTTAATAATTTTACATGTTTTAATGAATCTTTAACATATTATTTAAAATGTTACTAATAATAATATTAAGGCTAAGGTAGTTCATTTTAATTACTCTCTGTTTCAGATGCTAAAATATTTTATTAAGAAATTTTGTGATAAGAAAAGAATGGTTTTCCAATAGCTTAGATTTTCCCTCATTAGATTGGCCAAACTAATTAAATTGGTAGAGCATTTGCCTTGAGACCCAGAGATCCCCGATTCGAATCCCAGCCAGTTATTGGTTGCTTCGAGCAGACACTGTCTGGAATCCGCTCTATTTAAATGTCATCTTTATTTATTCATATTAGCTATTGATTTATTCTCAAATGTAGTTTTTCAGTGTCATTACTCTAAGGTATATTTTACAATTGCAGAGAGAAACTCTGGAGCCCATAAAAAGGACAAGTCAAACAAAACAGTAAGGAAACAAACTCTGAGCAATTCAACAAGAGCAATATTTAAGGACCGGCTGAAATACGATTATAACTTGTATGAATTTATCAGACAAAGGTTTCACACAACTGTACAATTATTGAAATGTCAAAATAAACTGAACACAACATCTATTGAATGAATAGATGTTATTTCCAGCGATATGGAGTATTGGTGATATCCTAACAGAAGAAGCTGTAATATTTCCCATATTGGGACTCTCTCTCTCGTAAGGTCAATCAATGTCAACACCAAGTCTGCGAAGAGGAACTGAAAGGGGAATTTATGTAAATCAGTCTGTGGTTCAAATCAGTTCACAGAAAACCTGTTATTTGTTAAGGTCTTTAAACACTTTAAGTACCTTTTCGCAGCTTTATATGCATAAACCTGTTACTTTTCTTGTTTACGTATGATATTTTTTAACTGCGGTTACAAAGTGGACTAAGTGTGAATGTTTCCTAATCAGTTCAAGAACTGGCAGCCATGACAGATTCTCGGTGTCTAGAAGGAATTGATTGTATTTCAAAATGCTGGAAACTTGAATTGCTGTTGAAAGTTGAAAATTTATCTCGTTATATAATGCTCATTTCTGTAAAATAAATTAGGGATTAAAGTTTCGTGGCTGCCATAAACCCATGTTTTAATTATTTCTAATTCTCAAAAGCTTGTGAATATTGTTTTCAGTAACTGTAGGTGGTATGCTATATTTTCCAGACATCGCTTAACCACCATCGAGCATTTAACAATCTAACAGTGTTATGGTGTTGCGTATCTGCAGACTAGGGGGAATGATTTCTACCTGTTAAAATGGTGGCCTTTTATCACAGTTGTGAAGACAGCATTATCATTCCTTTACCTCACTTTGTAATGGCTAGGTGACCTAGATTACAGTATGTACTGGTAAACAGTGGTATTGACAAAATATATTCTTGAATTAACAACTGTTTTGCCACAGTTAAAGTGATTAAGTACCACTTGAAAATTTCTTTTCATGTCTTGTATTTCTTTATATTAATGATATTTGAAATGATGTTTATTTTTAGTTCCCTTTCCCTTTAATAAATGTACAAACATGACACTGGGCATTATTAGCATTTTAATGCATTATTTTAATGCATTATTCCATACATTTTTAATACTTAGATATCTTCTTGAGCATCAAATAATTCTGTTACAGTATTGGGATGGGCTTCATCAAGGTCTGAATGTACATTTGGCAGTATTACAATGTAATAAAATATTTTTTGATGTCACCAAACATTTAAGATGTTGCTTATGATAACAAACTGAATAATACCTTTTAGATAAAAAAATAAACCATGAATCAGTGTACTATTTCCAAAACAATAAATATTTTGATGTCCTATACTTATTATAAATAAATTGTTATGAATGTGCATTGTGTGCTGTACCTTTTTGTCAAGTTAAAGTTAACAACTAATGTAAAGGATACATTGCACAAACAAGGTATATTTTGACAAATTATTATTCATTTAGTTTGTTTAGGATTGTCTCATGTATGAAATCATGGCAAACCTGGATATTCCACAATAGCAGAAAAAAATGTGTGTTTTTTTAAGGAATTTCTGGTTTTAACCCCTGTAATAAAAAATTCTACATTTCTAATAATGATTGATTGATTATATTTTTATAGTTGTTTATACACGTACAATATAGGTACAAAAATATATTTGACCAATGTTGAGTATTGTAAGTGAAATAAATGTTGGTTGAAAATGAGATGTTTTGTCTGTTTTTAGTGTACGTACCCCCATCATAGCATACGTACCCCGTTGTACACAGAGATGTTAGTGTTGGTCTTGATAGAATTTTAAATCATTTATGTTGTTTGTAAAGTGATGAGATGTCAAGTGGACTACTCTGTTAAAAAAACAGGTTTGATAATTATGTTTTGCCTTTTAACACAAAATTTCTAAAGATATGAAACATGACGTTGCCTCCATATTTTTAATTGTATTCTTTAATTTACTCATTTTGGCTATGTTCTTTGAATAAGAAGTCCACAAACTTTTGTACTTGATGGATTCCTTGCTCTATTTAGTTCATAAATTGTTATGAGACACCTAGTCCAAGGGTGATCAGTATTTGGTAAATATTACTCAAATGTTGGAGTGTACGTACCCCAGAAGCAATTACATTTTAGTAAGTTCATGGAGTAGACTATACAGACTTTTATGATACTCATTTTACAATGAAATAATTATCAAAACATTTGTATTTACTTTTTATATACTTATTCAAAATTAACTTCAAAGTTTCACATGTTCTGGCTAATGAATTTGGTAGAAAGTCAAATATTACCAAAATTATTGTAAGAAATTTTGTGTAGAGAGCAAACACATAATTATTAAACAATTTCTAAAACTGTTGTTTTGTTATACAGAGATGTCCACTTGATATCTCATCACTTTACAAACAATATAAATGATTTTAAAGTCAATCAAGACCAACACTAACACCTCTGTGAACAAGGGGGTACGTACTCTACCAGGGGGTACATACTCTACCAGGGGGTACGTACTCTACCAGGGGGTACATACTCTACCAGGGGGTACGTACACTACATAACAAACTTCACATCTCATTTTCTGGTTTTGGGAGCATGCTTTCAACCAATAATTATCTCACTAATAATATTCAACAGTAGCTCAATATGACTGTATAATATGAATTAGTTGTCTTTTCTGGAACTACCAATTCACATGGAGGTAGGTACTCTACGCATTTTTGTTGAAATTCTCCTCATAATATGATATGGCATAATATTCACATAACAATGATTTGACTAACTTAAAATATTTATTTGTTTATTCCTTCATATGATATTGTCAAATGAAGGTATTTATTAATCCATTTGTGTTATTAGAAATGTATTAGAAATGTAGACAGTGTTTTATTATTGGGGTTTTAAACCAGAAATTCCGTAACAAAACACATATTTTCCAGAGGTATCGTGGAATATGCAATTTGCGGTGATACCATACACCAGACAATCTAAAAAAAATAGAAAAATAATTAGTCAAAATATGACTTATTTTTGCAAAGTAACCTTTAAATTAATTGTGAAATTTACCTTGACAGAAAGGTACAACACATAATGCACATTCGTAACAGTTGATTTTTCATAAATTTCGGACGTTAAAATATTCACTGTGTTGGAAGTAATGCACCGATTCGTGATTTCTTTTTTTTATTTAAAAGGTATCATTCAGCTTGTTATCATAATTAGCATCTTGAATGTTTGGTGATGTCAAAAAATATTTCATTGCATTGTAACACTGTCAAATGTACATTCAGTCCTTGATTGTGTCCAACCCGTTTGGTTTTGATATAGAAACTTGGTCCCAGTTTAAAGTAAATGTTGATATTTAACTTTGTGTGAGACACAAATGTGCAAAGATGAATATGATATAATGATGTATGAAAAATAGCTAAACATTGTGTTATTTTTTTAAAGAATAAAGATCCTTTTTCATGATAAGGCCAGTCAAATTGTGTTGTTTCTTGTTGTCGGAAAATAATAGTTTGTGCAAGCAGACAGATGTTTTTCATCTTCTCTAATATCTACTAATTTAATTTGTATTCTCACGAATTATAGTTCCAGAGTTTAAAAAAAAACACAAACATAATTTTTGGCCTTTATTATCGGTTATTCATCATGTTTAAAAACCATTCACAAACAAAGAAATTTTAGTATTCATGACCAAAACATTAGATATAGTCTAGCAACAAATTTGACATTTTTATTAGTTGATTATTCTATGAACATGACAATCGCTCCATATCGGGTTGCACTGGAAGTCTCCGGTAAACCATCTCATCTTTCTATTTTCAATGTTTCCATTCCCAATTGTCTCATCATTTTATAGCTTAATATCTATATTGTTCCATGACACGTTTTCTTTAACTCTTTCCCTTCCAGTTAATAATAGATCATTTGTGATTCGAAATATCCTTGATACATCATGACACGTAAAATAAGAATTGTGATATACAGTTATGTACTATAACCCATGATGTCTTTGTTTATTAAGGATTCACAACAGAGAAACTACTTAGGTGCAGTCCTTATTAAACAAGGGCACTATGGGTTATAGTATGGACAATCTAAGATTGAGAGTTTGTGGAATTATATTGAACGTCTATAAACTTCTTAAAATGCATTTTTTTGTCTTAAAACTATTCAAAAATTCACACTGATACCTATTTCAAGTTATTTCCTATTCTTAAAAATATTTTGTAACCTTTTTCCTTCCAACCAGAACTTGATTTAAAATTGACCTTTCAAACTTTTGGTCGAGTAGCCAGCCCCCATGGCAACAGCGTTTGATAAATTATTGCCTAAATATGGCTCACAAGTGAGATGTTGGCAGCTAGCAACTGGTGGTCAAATGTGATTGAATAATTGTAATCTTAATAATAAATGTATTCTGTTGCCATGGTAACCATGAATTCTATAATAATTGAAATTTTACACCATTTTCAAATAGGCTGCCATGTCTACCTTCCCACCTGATTTTGTTGAAAAATACATATTCAGTGTAAAGCTAGAGATGACAATGTACCTTTTTCTAGAATCCCAATAAAATGTAAATGGTCACCATGGAAACAGCTGTATCTTTTGAAAGACCCCACAATTTGAAAAAAACAAACATCATTTAAGAAACCCTAGGTCACCTGCTACAAATGTAGCACTTCAAATTGCGGTTTGTTTTCTGTCACACGAAACTTAATGAAATAATGGACTTTTTGCAGGTTGGTTCCTCGACTATTTATTTGAAAGATTGACATCATTTCTCCAGTGTGAAAATGATGATGAAGAAATAATTAAATTCTTTTGAGTTATTTAAAAAAGAAAATAAATGTGCAATTTGTTCTACAAAATGTCTGAATCTGTTTGTTATTTGTTAAAAATAAGGAACTGAAATAAACAAAATTTAGTTTAGAAAACGAAATTGAAGAAAGTAACAGAAACAATTTAGTCTTTTATTTAACACAATTTCTGCGAGAATCATCAAGAGTTTTTCATCAACAATTGTCCACGGGTCAAATGTTGAAACAATATGAAATGTGAAATCTCTCCATGGGGTGATTCTCAAGTTGTTTGGCAATGCTGCCGTTTGCCACAAGGAAACACATCAGCAGAATTTCGATGAACACCGAAATAGTCATCATCAAATAGAGATATTTTTGAAGATAATTAAGCTATTTGAATCAAGGATAAGGATCACCTATTAATCTCTTCTGCATTACATCGGTAGTATTGAATTATTACCTCTACAATCATTGCCATATATTTGATATTATTTTAAATCTGGAATTCCCCAAGTTATAGTTTTATAGTCACAAAAATATCATCAAATCTTAATTGACCAACATCAGGTCATATACTGTGATCAGGTGTCGGACACATAAACTGACCAATCAGTACAACTGCTGCTACAAAATAAATCTATTTATATTCTTTCGATTCTGTGCGCACCTTCAAATCTTTGGTGGCAGGGACTGATATGATAATTTGTTTGTATGTTTGTTTGGGGTTTTACATCACTCTCAACATTATTTCAGTCATTTCGTGATGAGACCTACTTGAAGCAGATATAGTGCTGCCTCACTGAATTGTCATGTCGCAAGTCCTTGACATGACAACCCACCCGGTCACAGATTTACAAGGACAACGGGTTAACCCTTTAGGCACGGGCCTCACCACATATGGGAAATTGTATCATGAGTTCAATCTCGGCACGGCCGGGGTTCGAACCCACGACTTTTGGATCACCACAGAGGAACTGGTGCTAATAAGCTGGCGCTCTCACCAACTGTGCCATGGCCCGTGGCCTCTGATATGATAAAGAAGTCCTGCTATGGAGTGTACTATTAATCATTAATACAAGACATTCTCAATATTTGATTTTCAAACCAAAACTTTTTTGTGGATGCATTATTTATCGGGAAAGGATATGATACTTTATTTATTATGATTTACTGTTAATATATCTATTTCTGGTAGTAATTCACCATAACAGATACTTCATAGATTTGGAAATTACATTGTTTCTTAACATAAATGTGAAAATTACTTTGTTCTTTAACAGAAACACATCCATGAAAATATTAAGGCATTGATTTCTGACAGTACATTTTAGGTAAGGACTACGTGAATGAATACCTTAATTCATTATTGTTATCAAGAACATAAATTAGGCCAAAGTGATACGTTTATGTGCACATTTCTGTTAACAGCGGGACAATACCGGGATTTCTTCTGATTGTATCTATTTTAAACGACATCGGACTCTTTTGTCAATTTGCGTGTTGAGCTCTTAAGTATATCCTGGGTTAAAAAGAAAAATCCTGATTTTTTTTCTCTTGGGATTTACAAGGACAACAGGTTAACCCTTTAGGCATGGGCCTCAGCTCATGTGTGGAATTGTATCATGAATTCAATCTTGGCATGGCTGGGGATCGAACCCACGACCTTTGGATCACCACAGTGGAACTAATAAAAGCTGGTGCTCTAACTAACTGCGCCACGGCGCATGGCCTTGCACACATGAGATGGGCATGTGCACGGTACACGGTTGGGGCATGGTGCATGGGCCTGGACAAGAGCCAAACAATTACACAAATGTATGATTATGACATCCTATTGTGCGGAATAACTGTGACTCCACAGTACTTTATACTCTAGTCTACTCCTTATACTCTAATCTTTTCAATATCACCTATACATGTGAACAGTCTATACATATAAAAGAGTAGCATCTCCTCTTATAACTCGGAGCCTTTTTATCATACGATTATTGAGGAGAGGTTTGACTAATTGTTTCAGCCCTGCGAGAGTGAAGCTAATAACTTCAGCTGCCACCAGGGGTACCGACAACGCAACAGCAGCAGCTGAGATGTCTCCACTCAGCAGGGGGCAGCACTACTTCTGGAACCCCCGACTCGCACGAGCATATTGCTCCGACCAGCCCAGCCAGAAGAAAACAAGGAGAACCAAATGCCATTTCTCTAAAACTAGGACAGCACCTCGTGCAAGGAGTCTGAATCACGCGATGAAACATACCCCCGCAAGCCATGGCAGATATATTATAAGATGGTGTAATAACAGCTTCAAAAATCGTGTTTTCCTCAGTGACACCTACAACATTGCTTGCAGCATGAAGCCGGCTAACTCATGGTCTGTACTCACCTTCTCCAGTCCCAACTCATGGATCTACTCATCTAACAAAGCGTGGAAACACCTCCACTCGGTCACCCTGCCTATCGCTACGTTTGGTAAGGAAAACAGTCCACAGTGTTTCTGCGCTAACGCTGACTATTCTGAAATAGCATATGAATTAGCTATAAAGCAAAGCACTTGTTCTCTGCAGAGGATGCCCAGCCGAGAACAAGTCATTTAGAGTTTTCAGCCATTCAACATAGGCTGTGATCACCTCATGACAAAGCCAGCCGCTCTCAAACATGTAGAATGTACAGCCGACGACAACGGGGCTGTGGACGACAACGGGGCTGTGGACGACAACAGAGCTTCGGACGACAACAGAGCTGTGGACGACAACAGAGCTGTGGACGACAACAGAGCTGTGGACGACAACAGAACTGTGGACGACAACAGAGCTGTGGACGACAACAGAGCTGTGGACGACAATAGAACTGTGGACGACAACAGAACTGTGGACGACAATAGAGCTGTGGACGACAACAGAGCTGTGGACGACAATAGAACTGTGGACGACAACAGAACTGTGGACGACAATAGAGCTGTGGACGACAACAGAACTGTGGACGACAACAGAGCTGTGGTTCCACATTCAGAGCGTTCCAAGTGGATCTGAATTTTCGAAAATGTTTTCATTAAATACATAAATGTACCAACAGCGTCAAATTGTGTGATAAATATCGGCAATCAATTGATAAATTAAAACACAGCTCATTTGTCGTCCACTGTTTGTATTCATGCTATTTCGGGAGCTGGACTCTCGAGCTCGAACTCTGATCCCAGGTATAACACAAGGGCAACTTACAATTTGGTTCAAGCTCAATATTTAGAATGTTGTCCCGGCAGCATACAACGCCACATTCTAAGATGTATAGCTTTTCCTATTCGTGCCAAACGTGTTCGCTAACTTCCCTGTCGTCTATCGTCCATTTAGAAGCAGTTCGTTCAAGTTCACACAATTAACTATTATCCGTGTCCATCGCATCGTCGACCCGATATGGCCATAGTTGCTGAAAGGGTCGTAAAAACACCATTTCACACTTTCGACATTATTTCATGACGAGACCTACGTGTAGCAGAGGTAGTGCTGCTTCACTGAATTGTCATGCCGCAGGTCTATAATATGGCAACCCACTCCGTCATAAATTTACAAGAATAAGTTAAACCTTTAGACACAGGCCTCAGCTCAATTGTGATATTGCAACATGATTGCAATTAATCTTGGCATGGCATAGGAGACGGGTCTCTGTTAACAGTTGGTCCAAGTCAAAAATCTCCATTTCATACCTGCTTCTGTGCCAAATGTTCTCCATGTTGACCGACTCTCACAATGATTTCACATCTCATTCGTTCATGTGCAAAACATCCAGATTTGGATTTCCAAAGCACATTGGCTGTAGCAATTGCTGACCTGCTTATGACCTGCCTGTCTTTTTAAATCAAGACTCAATTCCATAATAAAACTGGTGTCTCGCTGGATCTCCACTCATCCCAGTACTCATCTTGCTCATTTCGCACAGAAAATGCAGAACATTCAGCGGCCAATAATTTTCACCAGGCGAAATCATTTCCACTTACCTCTGACAATCAGTTTGTTTGTTTGGGGTCATTTCATGACGAGACCTATTTGTAGCCGATACATTGCTGCCACATTGTGTCGTCACGTCGAAGATCCTTGACATGACAATGCACCAAGTCACTGTTAAACATTAAGGCACAGGGTCTCGGCTCATATGTGAAAATTCAATGCTGAAATAATCGGGAATCGAACTCAAGACTTCGGATCACCACAGAGGAACATATGCTGATAAGATTGCGCCCTTATCAACTTCGCCACAGCCCACAGCCCTAGGGGGTCCCCAGAAATTATCGCCCTTCTCTCACACTTACTACACCTCATGTTTCACTTCCAAAATTAGTAATCATTCCCTGGCCTTTGAGACTACCACTCAAATCTCAACTGGGCTTAATCAATGTCATCTCACCCCACGCACGTATTACCATTTGTACACAGGTGTATGCATTATCAGGTAAGGTATTAGTTAAGTAAGTGCAGCTATAATGTGCAGCGGTTGTATATTATCCTACCCTTAAGGGTGTTTTATGGGGATGTTTGTTAATTCTTTGATTCTGATGTTTGGTAGTGGAGAGATTGATATTCATGAAGCTGTAGAGTGTTAGGTATAAGGGGGAAAGGGGTACAGATTCTGAGACTCGTGTTATTGCTTTGTATGAGGTGTTAGGTAGAAGGGGAATAAGGCCAGAGATTCTGAGACTCATGTTATTGTTTTCTGTGAGGTGTTAGGTAGATGGAAAATTGTTTTCTGTGGGGTGTTAGGTAGAAGGGGGATAAGGCCAGAGATTCTGAGACTCGTGTTATTGTTTTGTGTGGGGTGTTAGGTAGAAGGAGAACATTGACAGAGATTCTGAGAGTGAAATTATTGTTTTCTGTGGGGTGTTAGGTAGAAGGAGAACATTGACAGAGAATCTGAGAGTGAAATTATTGTTTTCTGTGGGGTGTTAGGTAGAAGGAGAACATTGACAGAGATTCTGAGAGTGAAGTTATTGTTTTCTGTGGGGTGTTAGGTAGAAGGAGAACATTGACAGAGAATCTGAGAGTGAAATTATTGTTTTCTGTGGGGTGTTAGGTAGAAGGAGAACATTGACAGAGATTCTGAGAGTGAAATTATTGTTTTCTGTGGGGTGTTAGGTAGAAGGAAAACATTGACAGAGATACTGAGAGTGAAATTATTGTTTTGTGTGGGGTGTTAGGTAGAAGGAGAACATTGACAGAGATTCTGAGAGTGAAATTATTGTTTTCTGTGGGGTGTTAGGTAGAAGGAGAATATTGACAGAGATTCTGAGAGTGAAATTATTGTTTTCTGTGGGGTGTTAGGTAGAAGGAGAACATTGACAGAGATTCTGAGAGTGAAATTATTGTTTTCTGTGGGGTGTTAGGTAGAAGGAGAACATTGACAGAGATTCTGAGAGTGAAATTATTGTTTTCTGTGGGGTGTTAGGTAGAAGGAGAACATTGACAGAGATTCTGAGAGTGGAATTATTGTTTTCTGTGGGGTGTTAGGTAGAAGGAGAACATTGACAGAGATTCTGAGAGTGAAATTATTGTTTTCTGTGGGGTGTTAGGTAGAAGGAGAATATTGACAGAGATTCTGAGAGTGGAATTATTGTTTTCTGTGGGGTGTTAGGTAGAAGGAGAATATTGACAGAGATTCTGAGAGTGAAATTATTGTTTTCTGTGGGATGTGTGGGAAATTGGGGCGGAGATTCCGATGTATTATGTCGACAATCTTTGTTGTTGTTTAACATTAGGGGGTATATGAAACTGAATGATAATTAATGCCTTACAGACGAACTTAATATTGGCATACAAGGAGTATCAGAATACTGAGATTGTTTTACTCAAGGTACATAATGATATTCTATGTGACCTTGACAACAGAAAGTCAATACTACTCCTGCTGTTTGAGCTCCCGGTAGTATTTGATAACGTTGATCACTAGATACTACTCTTTAGACTTGATGTATAAAATAACTGGCCAGACCTAAACTGGATTAAGTGATACCTAATGGACACAAAGATGTATAAAATAACTGGCCAGACCTAAACTGAATTAAGTGATACCTAATGGACACAAAGATGTATAAAATAACTGGCCAGACCTAAACTGGATTAAGTGATACCTAATGGACACAGAGATGTATAAAATAACTGGCCAGACCTAAACTGGATTAAGTGATACCTAATGGACACAAAGATGTATATGTGCACATAGATCCACTGTGAACATTGATATCCCACCCAATGAGTCTGTGGTAAATCTATGTATCACATTTGATACAAAAATAAACATTTAGGGCATAAATTTGGAAATTGCACAAGAAAGACACGACTCCAAAAGATATCTGTTATTAGTCATTGATCAGGCGATGAGATGGCAGAGACTGAATTAGCACATGCCTTGGTGACATGTACCCTAGATAACGGCCTTTTTGCTGGCCCGCCTGCTGATGACATCAAACAAACTTCAATAGATCTCCCTAGTGGTCGTATGGGGTCGGTAGTATGGAGATGGACGCGCCTACTAGGCTCCCAGCATCTTGTAACTAACCTAGGCGCGCAGGCAGCCTCCACTGTGTGTTATATCAAGACAGAAGCTGTCAAGGAAAGGACACATCACCACACAGCCACCTCAACATCCACACAGGAGCACACACCACACATCAGGAGGACACACTGTCACACATCTGTCACTTACTCATGTTGAGGACATGGAACTCAAGTGCTTCTCTGTGTCTCACACAAGAACTAGCAAGTGTTTATTTGTCATTGTCGTATTAATAGTGCTGCTGCTTATGTACCTCTATGATGAGCCTATTGTGACAAATAGTCATTTTCCACAAACTTCCACTGTGATGGCCTATGATGTTGCAAGTGATATTTATCGTGAACGAGGTGGTTGTGCCAATAGACTATATAGCAAGGAAGATGGTAAGTTTTACATAATTATACATAGACATAAATATGTTTTACCCGTTAATGACAATGTGAATATAGTGCTTTATTTTTAAAATGAATAATTTTGGTTAATTTGTTGTGAATATTTATAAGCTTATAATGGAACAGTAAATAATTTTGCAAATTGCTAAATTGCTTAAGAATTAAAGAAGCAGAAAGGAATGAGAAAGAATTCTGTTTCTGTTTTCTCTTTTACTGGTTTGATAGGTTTTAAGCTTTTTTGACCGCGTTGCAAGCTTCTGTCATTGGTGCCATAACTCTCTTTATTTAACAAGAATTCTTTTTTCAAAAAATAATTAAAATCGAGCAAAACGAAGACATAGAGTAGACTTTCAAAAAGAAATGCAAAAAAAAACGAGACTATTTTTAATGCATTATTTATACAATTATTTATTCTAAGTACACACAAACTGATGACGTTTAACACATAGAGTTGCGAGGATTTGGATGTTCAGTACTATCCCTGCTGTTTGTGTCTCGATCCTTCCGAAATGAAATCTGCTGAAAGATCCAGATATTATAGTTAAAGAATGCATAAAAAGGACTAATCACGCTTCCCTTACCTGATATGACAGGATAGATAATTTCAATCCAGAATGATCCAGATTACCTTGCCCCGATGGTTTGAAGCTATTGTGGATTATATATGGATATTGAAAATTATTAATTAGGAACATAAAATGTCTACTCGTTGATACTCAGCAATTTACACTATATATTCAATTAATCATAAGAAATATTGAACGCCGTGAAAGATATACCAGTATATAACATTGCTCCGGCAGCATCCTGATAAGTGTACATAAGTAGCACGCACAACTGTGCATCTCCTGACAGGAGTGGTCAAGACCTATAAAAGATCGCCAGAAACCAAGTTATGTCGCCCAGAAACGTGTTTTACTTAAACAGTTATTTTATCAATCTTTACTATTTCAATGTTGTGATCCGATATATATATATAAGTGTTGTTTATATGATATAACCATACCTGGCCAAATCCAAAACAAATAAACGAAATTACCCAAAAAAAATCTATTCCATTTTGAAATTCAATTTCAAAACTCCAAACGGTATTATGATATAACACTTTGGCCACAAGATACACTGACATATAACATATACCTGCAGTTTATCTGCTATAACCATACCTGTATAAGCTATCAATTCTGACTCTCTCACTGATGTGATCCTGTATATATCAGTGTAGTTTATCTGATATAACCATACCTGTATAAGCTATCAATTCTGACTCTCTCACTGATGTGATCCTGTATATATCAATGTAGTTTATCTGCTATAACCATACCTGTATAAGCTATCAATTCTGACTCTCTCACTGATGTGATCCGGTATGTATCAATGTAGTTTATCTGCTATAACCATACCTGTATAAGCTATCAATTCTGACTGTCTCACTGATGTGATCCGGTATGTATCAATGTAGTTTATCTGATATAACCATACCTGTATAAGCTATCAATTCTGACTCTCTCACTGATGTGATCCGGTATATATCAATGTAGTTTATCTGATATAACCATACCTGTATAAGCTATCAATTCTGACTCTCTCACTGATGTGATCCGGTATATATCAATGTAGTTTATCTGCTATAACCATACCTGTATAAGCTATCAATTCTAACTGTCTCACTGATGTGATCCGGTATATATCAATGTAGTTTATCTGCTATAACCATACCTGTATAAGCTATCAATTCCGACTGTCTCACTGATGTGATCCGGTATGTATCAATGTAGTTTATCTGATATAACCATACCTGTATAAGCTATCAATTCTGACTCTCTCACTGATGTGATCCGGTATATATCAATGTAGTTTAACTTATATAACCATACCTGTATAAGCTATCAATTCCGACTCTCTCACTGATGTGATCCGGTATATATCAATGTAGTTTATCTGATATAACCATACCTGTATAAGCTATCAATTCTGACTCTCTCACTGATGTGGTCCAGTATATATCAATGTAGTTTATCTAATATAACCATACCTGTATAAGCTATCAATTCCGACTCTCTCACTGATGTGATCCGGTATATATCAATGTAGTTTATCTGCTATAACCATACCTGTATAAGCTATCAATTCTGACTCTCTCACTGATGTGATCCGGTATATATCAATGTAGTTTATCTGATATAACCATACCTGTATAAGCTATCAATTCTGACTCTCTCACTGATGTGATCCGGTATATATCAATGTAGTTTATCTGCTATAACCATACCTGTATAAGCTATCAATTCTGACTCTCTCACTGATGTGATCCGGTATATATCAATGTAGTTTATCTGCTATAACCATACCTGTATAAGCTATCAATTCTGACTCTCTCACTGATGTGATCCGGTATATATCAATGTAGTTTATCTGCTATAACCATACCTGTATAAGCTATCAATTTTGACTCTCTCGCTGATGTGATCCGGTATATATCAATGTAGTTTATCTGCTATAACCATACCTGTATAAGCTATCAATTCTGACTCTCTCACTGATGTGATCCGGTATATATCAATGTAGTTTATCTGATATAACCATACCTGTATAAGCTATCAATTCCGACTCTCTCACTGATGTGATCCTGTATATATCAGTGTAGTTTATCTGATATAACCATACCTGTATAAGCTATCAATTCCGACTCTCTCACTGATGTGATCCTGTATATATCAGTGTAGTTTATCTGATATAACCATACCTGTATAAGCTATCAATTCTGACTCTCTCACTGATGTGATCCTGTATATATCAGTGTAGTTTATCTGATATAACCATACCTGGATGAGCTATCAATTCTGACTGTCTCACTGATGTGATCCTGTATATATCAGTGTAGTTTATCTGATATAACTATACCTGTATGAGCTATCAATTCTGACTGTCTCACTGATGTGATCCGGTATGTATCAATGTAGTTTATCTGATATAACCATACTTGTATAAGCTATCAATTCTGACTCTCTCACTGATGTGATCCTGTATATATCAATGTAGTTTATCTGATATAACCATACCTGTATGAGCTATCAATTCTGACTGTCTCACTGATGTGATCCTGTATATATCAGTGTAGTTTATCTGATATAACCATACCTGTATAAGCTTATCAATTCTGACTCTCTCACTGATGTGATCCGGTATATATCAGTGTAGTTTATCTGATATAACCATACCTGTATAAGCTATCAATTCTGACTCTCTCACTGATGTGATCCGGTATATATCAATGTAGTTTATCTGATATAACCATACCTGTATAAGCTCTCAATTCTGACTCTCTCACTGATGTGATCCGGTATGTATCAGTGTAGTTTATCTGATATAACCATACCTGTATAAGCTATCAATTCTGACTGTCTCACTGATGTGATCCGGTATATATCAATGTAGTTTATCTGATATAACCATACCTGTATAAGCTTATCAATTCTGACTCTCTCACTGATGTGATCCGGTATATATCAATGTAGTTTATCTGATATAACCATACCTGTATAAGCTATCAATTCTGACTGTCTCACTGATGTGATCCTGTATATATCAGTGTAGTTTATCTGATATAACCATACCTGTATAAGCTATCAATTCCGACTGTCTCACTGATGTGATCCTGTATATATCAGTGTAGTTTATCTGATATAACCATACCTGTATAAGCTATCAATTCTGACTCTCTCACTGATGTGATCCGGTATGTATCAGTGTAGTTTATCTGATATAACCATACCTGTATAAGCTATCAATTCTGACTGTCTCACTGATGTGATCCGGTATATATCAGTGTAGTTTATCTGATATAACCATACCTGTATAAGCTATCAATTCTGACTCTCTCACTGATGTGATCCGGTATATATCAGTGTAGTTTATCTGATATAACCATACCTGTATAAGCTATCAATTCTGACTCTCTCACTGATGTGATCCGGTATATATCAATGTAGTTTATCTGATATAACCATACCTGTATAAGCTATCAATTCTGACTCTCTCACTGATGTGATCCGGTATATATCAGTGTAGTTTATCTGATATAACCATACCTGTATAAGCTATCAATTCTGACTCTCTCACTGATGTGATCCGGTATATATCAATGTAGTTTATCTGATATAACCATACCTGTATAAGCTATCAATTCTGACTGTCTCACTGATGTGATCCGGTATATATCAATGTAGTTTATCTGATATAACCATACCTGTATAAGCTATCAATTCTGACTCTCTCACTGATGTGATCCGGTATGTATCAATGTAGTTTATCTGATATAACCATACCTGTATAAGCTTTCAATTCTGACTCTCTCACTGATGTGATCCGGTATGTATCAGTGTAGTTTATCTGATATAACCATACCTGTATAAGCTATCAATTCTGACTCTCTCACTGATGTGATCCTGTATATATCAGTGTAGTTTATCTGATATAACCATACCTGTATAAGCTATCAATTCTGACTGTCTCACTGATGTGATCCGGTATGTATCAATGTAGTTTATCTGATATAACCATACCTGTATAAGCTATCAATTCTGACTCTCTCACTGATGTGATCCGGTATGTATCAGTGTAGTTTATCTGATATAACCATACCTGTATAAGCTATCAATTCTGACTCTCTCACTGATGTGATCCGGTATGTATCAATGTAGTTTATCTGATATAACCATACCTGTATAAGCTTATCAATTCTGACTCTCTCACTGATGTGATCCTGTATATATCAATGTTTTTTGTCTGATATAACCATACCTGTATAAGCTATCAATTCTGACTCTCTCACTGATGTGATCCTGTATATATCAATGTTTTTTGTCTGATATAACCATACCTGTATAAGCTTATGAATTCTGACTCTCTCACTGATGTGATCCGGTATATATCAATGTTTTTTGTCTCAGATTCTTCTGATTATCACAGACGTATCTGATTCAGCCCAGCCCATCAGCACTTCCACTTTTACAATTATCGTCCACTCATTTCCGCCAACCTTGCCTTATATTCCATTAACTGTCCATTTGCCTCATACTCCTATTAAGCGTCTTTTTTCCCACGCATCTCCCATAATGTTTTCCATGTAATTGTAGAGAAGATGATGCTGAAGATGACACCTCACAGAGTGTGTCATGCTTAATGCAACATAAAACATTCTCGTGATACATAATTTATGAAACGCTGTGTTTTTGCAACATTTGCAGCACAATATTGGTAACACTAGGCAGATATTTATGTAAATCTAACTAATCATCACTGGCAACAGTTGGACTCAAACCCATGACCTACCTGGCTCATATCCAGTGCGATTGTTGATTGGTTATGGATATACTGTGGACAAGGAACCATACTAAATTCTGTTTTTGGTTTAGAAAAGGCAAAATAGGATTTGGCTGCCAGTTTATACCAAGAATATCTTAAAATATTACATTTGACATGGGAAGGACATGGTGTTGCAACCGATCATCTTACATCCCTCCTAATAGCCCAGAAATTGCCATGTTTGTGTACCTTTGGAAACAAAAATGAAACTTGGTACACTTACACATATAAGCATTTCGAATAAGTTTAGCTATAGAAACACCCGGACAATCCCCTCTGGTGGCTGTTGGCGTCCCCTGCATGTTGGTGTCCCCTGCATGTTGGTGTCCCCTGCATGTTGGCGCCCCCTGCATGTTGGTGTCCCCTGCATGTTGGTGTCCCCTGCATGTTGGTGTCCCCTGCATGTTGGTGTCCCCTGCATGTTGGCGCCCCCTGCATGTTGGTGTCCCCTGCATGTTGGCGCCCCCTGCATGTTGGTGTCCCCTGCATGTTGGTGTCCCCTGCATGTTGGTGTCCCCTGCATGTTGGTGTCCCCTGCATGTTGGCGCCCCCTGCATGTTGGTGTCCCCTGCATGTTGGCGCCCCCTGCATGTTGGCGCCCCCTGCATGTTGGTGTCCCCTGCATGTTGGCGCCCCCTGCATGTTGGTGTCCCCTGCATGTTGGTGTCCCCTGCATGTTGGTGTCCCCTGCATGTTGGTGTCCCCTGCATGTTGGCGCCCCCTGCATGTTGGTGTCCCGTGCATGTTGGCGCCCCCTGCATGTTGGCGCCCCCTGCATGTTGGCGCCCCCTGCATGTTGGCGCCCCCTGTATGCTAGGGCCTATCTCAGCAGATATGTCTCAACCTAAATAGCCATAAGGTATGTTTTCATCATATTAATATAATTTGAATAGGAAAAGCAGGGAATTTATGAAAATGTATCAAAATAATATTAGAACCTGGCAAAAAACACAACCAATTTTTAGTTCGGTATTGTTACTCATTTCCTAATTTTCTCATCTGTGTTATGTTTTACTGATAACTACAGCAGTATTAAATCCGAAAGAATCTTTACAGAATTATCATTTAATTTAATGGTACACTTTTTTAATGTCTTGACCATTTCTGGTATTCAACAACGTAGACTTTTATATACCTAAACTCTCAGTTGATTTTGTTTGTTTGGGGTTTTACATCACTTTCAACATTATTTCAGTCATTTTGTGATGAGACCTACGTGTAGCAGATATAGTGCTGCCTCACTGAATTGTCATGTCGCAGGTCCTTGACATGACAACCCACCCAGTCCCAGATTTACAAGGACAACAGGTTAACCCTTTGGCAAAGGCCTCAGCTCATGTGCGAAATTGTATCATGATTTCAATCTCGGCGTGGCCGAGGATCGAACCCACGACCTTTGGATCACCACAGAGGAACTGTTGCTAATAAGCTGGCGCTCTAACCAACTGCGCCACGGCCCGTGGCCTACTCTCAGTTGTATAATATACATGTCTCACTTGAATAGTATTGTATGTACATTCATATGTGATATATATTACTATATTAGGCTGTGACAACGCATTTACATCAAGCTGATTGTAGGATGAGACATAATGTAAAAATCAGAAAGTATTATCAAAATAGAAAACTTGTGAGCTAGGAATGCGTGCCATTATTCACCAGAATTAGGTCATCAGAAATAGGTCATGGGTTCAAGATACCATATTCCAGGAATAGGATCAAGACAACATCAGCCATGGGTATCCGGGTTTATTGTTATATTAGGCCTCGGACCACTATTACTATGTCCCATTGAAAACCAGATACAGAGTCTTGGTCAGTATATGGCAGTATATGGCATAGGAGGAGTGCAACAACTGTGTGGTCATCTCTCACTTGGCAAACTTGGGCCCTCAGCATGGTACATGAAGCACATGGTTACATAACAGGCTTTTGGAGCAAATATCTCGTGAGATGCAAACAATTTATTACATGACATATTTACTGTTAAGCAATAGTACCTTCAGGGATGCACCTCATATATACATGTCCATTCCCCATTAACTTGAAGTTTGTGGATATAGTGTGTCGATTCTATTGTTCTATTATACTATTTTGGTATACAGGTTACTAAAATCTCACTCATTGTTGTATTCACTGTATTGTATTTCTTATAATAACTATGACACTAATTGGCGATGGAGCAATTGTGCTGGGTAGGAACCATACTGAACAGAACTCCCAGAAGCATTCAACGTTGACGTGAGCTTATAAAGTGTCACTGCAAGAAAACCTCTAGTGGACACTATGGATGTGGTTAAACAAAAATGTTATGATTTCCACAATATTATAAATTATAATGACTAAAGAAAAACCTTTCAATATTATCATGAAATAGATATAGATCTGTCATGGATATATGATAGTGTAGTTCTAATCCCATGTCAATTAGCCTTTACCACAGAAAGCGTTATTGTATAGTTGTATATATTTTAACCTTGTTGGGCATGCTGTATTTATTCCGAAGCATTTTAATACGTACCACCACTGTTAAGCTTATAGCTAAATTAGCTAGTATTATAGTCAAGTCAATGACCAGGAAGCACTAATGACATCAAGTATGTAACGGAAACAAAATTATGAATACATCTTTGTATTATTATTAATTGTGGACACATTATTTTTTGCTCTGGGAGCCATAACTCTATGTAAGGTGTTTTATGAGACGAATCATGAACCCAAATCTGAAATCAGAATGTAAAATGGTGAGGTAGGCCCAAGGCTACGGCACATGTGTTTGGTAGAATCTGTGCCGAGAGGCAGGTGGCGCCACCTGCCACAAGGGGGAGTTGTCCGAATGTTCAGATAACTGAAATTAATCACAATGCCAATATGTATATCACAGAAACTGAATCACAGAAACTGAATCACAGAAACTGAAGTAGAGAAGGAAACTGAATCACAGTAAGTAGAGAAGGAAACTGAATCACAGAAACTGAAGTAGAGAAGGAAATCAAGAATCTCTCCTCAAGTAAAGCACCGGGACCAGATGGAGTCCCACCAGGAATACTGAAATCACTGTCAGACTCTTGGATTTGGCTACTTACCTTCCTTCTAAACATGATATTCATGGGAATATATCCAGGAATGTGGTCTTTAGCAAAGGTTTTCACAATCTTCAAGAAGGGACTCAAATCACTGACCAGCAACTACAGAGGAATCAGCATATTATCGGCAATGTGCAAAATCTATGATGGAATATTGAACAGACGATTTTGTTTGTGGTACAAACCAGATCTTGAACAGGCAGGAGCACAGGCAGGACGAGGATGCTCAGAGCAACTCTTAACACTGAGGCTCATAATTGATGTTGCTCGAAAAACTAAACAAACCCTATATGTAACCTTCATTGATTTTGAAAAGGTGTATGACTATGTGAACCGTCAGAAGTTATTACAGTTACTTGCAGACAGTGGATGTGGTAGCAGATACCTCTCAGCTATAGCTAGTACATTGCAAAACACAAAAGGAGTCATTGGTTCAGAGAGCTTTACTTCCAGTGCTGGTGTAAGGCAGGGAGGATCCACAAGCTGCTCTCTTTTCACCTTCTATATTAATCTTGTCATCAGGTCAATAAAGGAGTATGGATATGATGGCTTTCTTGGTTCTTTACACTGCTTACTCCAGATGGATGACACAGTGGTGTTCGCCACCTCACGTGCTGCAATGACTAGCAAACTTATACGAGCCAAATCAGCAACAGACCCATTGGACATGAGTTGGCACAAGGTAAAATCCAAATTCTTCACTGTCAATGTGGATGATAAGGAGCCCTTTATCATTGGAGACATTGTCATAAGCCACACAGACTCCTATGTATACCTTGGTTCAACAGTATCAAATGAACCAGTCAGCAAGCAAGTTGCTGCACATATAAAGAGTAAGGAATGTCATGTAAGGAAATTCTCCTCCTTTCTAGGACGAAACAGTGATGCACCATTTGTTGTGAAAAGGAAAGTGTGGGATAGTGCCTTGACAAGTGCAGTGCTCTACAGTTGTGAGAGTTGGCTGTGCCGTGATCTGTCAGCAGCACATGTACCTTACATCTCATCTGCCAAAGAGCTCCTTGGAGTACGTACCCAGACGACAAATGACTTGGTTTATGCAGAGCTTGGGATACCCTCTGTGAAAGCCTTACTCCAAAGCAGACAAAGAGAATTTCTATGTAAACTGAAACAAAAATCCTTCTATGAAGACAGCCCAGTCAAAGCAGCCATAGAGATGGCAAAACAGGAGAGAAGCCCGATGGGACAGTACCTGATTTATCTTGAATCATTGCAAGAAGATCCCATCAAGGCATTTGCTACTGAGTTGCATGAGAGGATGACATCCTCTGATGCATCAAAAACCAAGACTTACATGGAGTTGAACCCAGATGTTTCAGTACACCCTATGTACTCAGCAAAACCACATATCACAGAAAGACAAAGAATCTCCACCTCAAGGCTTAGGCTGTCATCCCACTACCTACGGAAAGAAACAGGTAGATGGTCACGGATACCAAGGGAAAATAGAATTTGTGTTTGTGGAAATGATGTTCAAACTGAAAAGCATGTTCTTATACACTGTACAGACACATAACATGTGCGCAACCAATATCCAAATCTTGATTACAGTGCAATTTCAAACCTTATGGAGAGCAAACCATGTGCAACATTATGCTCTTATTGTCATGATGTATTATCATTGATGTCATAATATATCAATGAAGACTCATACATGTTCACAATTATTATTTGATCAGACAGTATCTTTATTTGTAAACTCAATACAATGTAGTTGTTATAAGCTTAGTGTTGCAAGAATCGCTTTATTATCTTTCTTTTGTGTGTCATATCTGATTTATCATAGCATTTGGTATTAGAAACGTGTTATAATGGACTTATTCTTGTGGCTCACCCGGACTATGTAAATGCATAAAATGTCATCACTAATTGTTACTCTTTATAAATTGAATTGATATGTGATTATTGTTAGAATTAAGAATTAAGTCAATAAATATACAATACAATACAATATAACTGTACCAAACTTCACTGCACAAACATTAAGCTTATCTAATAGGCTATAAACCCTTGAGGTGAAAAGGGCACTGAGCTAAACCTTTAAGGTGAAAAAGGCACTGAGCTGAACCCTTAAGGTAAAGATAAGATAAGATAGATAAGATAAAGTTTTATTTTGAATCAATCATTTACATAAAAACACTAGCTAAAAGCTAATTATTGATTATTGATATACCAAATAGTATTTACAAACAAAAAATGAGATATATACAATGACTGGATAAGCACAATATTACAATATGAATTGACATAGGTTACAGCTGCAACTTGGGCCATCCCAAGTAGACAGCAGTTCTTTAAAATCCTTTAATTTTGTACAGTTTTTGTATTCATTAGGAAGCATATTCCATAAATGTGCACCATAATATGAGAATGTACTTCTCCCATAAGTCATTTTCTTAAAGGGTTTCATTTCTAATTTGTGGTCATCTCTGAAATCGTATTTTGATTCTACAGGTTTAAACAAACATTTCATGAAAGATGGATTCAGATCATTTAGTGTCTTAAAAACTTCAGTTATCATAACTTTCAACCTTCTTAAGTGCAACGTTTCGTAACCTGATCTTTCTAACAATAAATTATAATCACTATTTTTATCATCATATAAAAATCTTAAAGCACGCTCCTGGATTTTTTCCATTCTGCGCATTTGAACAGAACCACAAAAATGCCATGCAACTGGACAATAATTAAAAGTTGACAAGATAAAAGTATTATAAATAATCTTTCTGTCATCACCATTAAATATTTTCTTGAATCTGTACAATACATTAAGCTGTCTTGCAGCCCTAACACACATCTTTGATACTTGTTTATCAAACTTCAATTTGTCATCTATTGTGATTCCCAGTAAATCCACAGAAGATTTAATATCAATGGTGTCATTACCAATGGATATATGAGTAGGTAATTGTGTGGTAAATATGGACTTTTAAGAAGCATTGCCTGGAACTTAGTGGGATTCACTTCCATAAAATTGTCATTGAACCACTTTATGGCATTTTCTGCATCAAGCTGTAGGGCAGATATGACAAGTTCAATGGTTTTCTTAAAAACATCAAGTGTGTTGTCATCTGCATAGTTACTTAAATCACATTTTTCAATAAACATAAAAAGATCATTTATAAATATGTTAAAAAGTAGAGGTCCAAGACAAGAACCTTGAGGAATTCCCTTTTTTAGGGGCTCCCAAGAGCTACGTTTATCTTCAATTTTAACTCTCTGGAGCCTGTCTGATAAGTATGAACTCAAAAACTTACAAGCCTCATCACTAACACCATATGCTTTGAGTTTACATATTAAAAGACCATGTGGGATACAATCAAACGCTTTGGACAGGTCCATAAGTAATGTGCCAACAAACTCATTGTTGTCAATGGCCCACTTCCATTTGTCTATTAGGGAGATTAAAATATGATTGAAGCCATACTTCTTTCTATATGCACATAGCAAATCATTAAAAATATGTTCAAAGTAGCCTGAAAGCTGATCAGCAATTATGTTCTCAAATATTTTGTCTAATACTATCAGAATGCTTACAGGTCTATAGTTATTTTTCAACATATCATTGGCTTTCTTAAAAATTGGTGCAATCTCAGCTTTTTTCATATCGCTGGGAAAACAACACTCATCTAAACAAACATTAAAAAGATCAGTTAAAACAGGACAAAATTCTTCGGAACATAATTTTATCAGTCTTCCAGGCAAGTTGTCATGTGAAAAGGGCACTGAGCTAAACCCTTAAGGAGAAAAAGGCACTGAGCTAAACCCTTAAGGTGAAAAAGGCACTGAGCTAAACCCTTAAGGTGAAAAAGGCACTGAGCTAAACCTTTAAGGTGAAAAAGGCACTGAGCTAAACCCTTAAGGTGAAAAAGGCACTGAGCTGAACCCTTAAGGTGAAAAGGACACTGAGCTAAACCCTTAAGGTGAAAAGGGCACTAAGCTAAACCCTTAAGGTGAAAAAGGCACAGAGCTAAACCCTTAAGGTGAAAAGGGCACTGAGCTAAACCCCTAAGGTGAAAAGGGCACTGAGCTGAGCCCTTAAGGTGAAAAGGGCACTGAGCTAAACCCTTAAGGTGAAAAGGGCACTGAGCTAAACCCTTAAGGTGAAAAGGGCACTGAGCTGAACCCTTAAGGTGAAAAAGGCACTGAGCTGAACCCTTAAGGTGAAAATAGCACTGAGCCGAACTCTTAAGGTGAAAAAGGCACTGAGCTAAACCCTTAAGGTGAAAAGGGCACTGAGCTAAACCCTTAAGGTGAAAAAGGCACTGAGCTGAGCCCTTAAGGTGAAAAAGGCACTGAGCTAAACCCTTAAGGTGAAAAGGGCACTGAGCTAAACCCCTAAGGTGAAAAGGGCACTGAGCTGAGCCCTTAAGGTGAAAAGGGCACTGAGCTAAACCCTTAAGGTGAAAAGGGCACTGAGCTAAACCCTTAAGGTGAAAAGGGCACTGAGCTGAACCCTTAAGGTGAAAAAGGCACTGAGCTGAATCCTTAAGGTGAAAATAGCACTGAGCCGAACTCTTAAGGTGAAAAAGGCACTGAGCTAAACCCTTAAGGTAAAAATAGCACTGAGCTGAACCCTTAAAGTAAAAATAGCACTGAGCTGAACTCTTAAGGTGAAAAGGGCACTGAGCTAAACCCTTAAGGTGAAAAGGGCACTGAGCTAAACCCTTAAGGTGAAAAAGGCACTGAGCTGAACCCTTAAGGTGAAAAAGGCACTGAGCTGAACCCTTAAGGTGAAAAGGGCCCTGAGCTGAACCCTTAAGGTGAAAAAGGCACTGAGCTAAACTCTTAAGGTGAAAAGGGCACTGAGTTTTTGATCCCAACAAATTAAATCATCAATTATAGAGATCGAGTATTTACTCTAGCATTGAAAATGAAGAATTTGTTAAACGTTTAATACATTAAAAAAAACTGTTACTAATTCACTGATTTCCAAATAGATAATTACATGAGCGACACGACCTGGCCTTGTCTGATATATAATGCTTTATAAATCGGTGTCATTATTGTTATCATAAATATGCTGATAACATCCAGTGTTTGGAATCAAGGGAACAATAAATAGAAATTCGTGTTTTGGATAAATAAGATATCAAAGCGTTTTATTAACAGCAATTTGAATTTGTAACCATTAAGGGTGTTTTGCCAAATTTTTACCATTTTACTATTGCGGCCACACCTTTATTACACTATTATGGTGTAGCAAACAATCTGCTCTGTAAAAGGATATAATATATTTATGCAGAATGCTGAAAACAATGGCATTAACTTGGCCACTGTGAATGGATGTAACACAAGCTTGTTAGTTGTGAATGACACCACTTCTCCATTCAGGACATTAATGGTAATAGCTATGCTGTACAGGCTAGTAATTTTAAAATAAATAATTCAAAACCTCTGAGCCCTAATAGATCTGATGAGAAAATATTGAGCAAAAACAGAAATATTATCTAATGTCTGATAGAAAGTGCACACTGTGACGATGGCTATAACCAGAGACTGTCGCATTCGGGGGCAGTTTGCCAGTCCTCAGATTTGGCCAATCTCATTTCCAAACTCCCTCCGGGATAAACTTGATGGGGTACGGTAAATGCAATATCATATTATTTCAAGACAAACCACTAGGATGAAGAGGATGGTCTTTTCTGGGGATATTATCGTGCTATTTTAGGCTGCAAATGTGATCATCTTTTGACATTCCCCAGGGAGTAAAAGCAATTGCATCGTTTATCTGTTTGGGAATGAGAGCTCTTATTTAACCTGATGTTTGTTTCGTATAAACAAATTGTAAAATATATGCTGATAAAACTAAAATAAATGGCCCTAAGAATATGTTTGTGGAAGGCGCTTAAAATATCCTCTCAGATAAGGGATAACAAAATAAAATAAAATCGTCAATAATTTTGCTTTGTTATTATTGGATTTCCTGTTCTTCTAAACCTAACTTCTATTCATTCTATTCATGTAATGACTCCTCCCTGTTCCGTTCCGTTCCATATTATCTTGCCCTTTTGCAGCCTCTAAAGATCTCCCTTATTATATACTACAATGTGTAAGATTTCTACCAGCGGCTCGCAATAATAGACACCAATTTTACACTTAATCACATGAAATCCATGAAGTGTATTGGTAATACTATAGACTACAGAGACATATAAAAGTTTGGGAATCATTCATATAGTTTGAAAGTTTGTTTTCTTTAAGTATAGACGTTAAGTTACTTTAATGTTGGAGACATTGGTAGTTTGGAGTAGGATTAAAGAAATTGGTATGGTAACACAAGCAACCATTGATTCCACTATCTGGTGTGCACTTTGTTTGATCTCATATCCCCTTTTAAACTTCCCTCTTAGATCTAAATGTTTTGTCCATCTTTTGTGTTCAGTTGAGATGAGTAGGCAAGCCTGGTCCATATTATTCTACTGTGGGAGTAAAAGGAGAGGTCCCCAGGCACACGTGTGTTATTTTCTTCCTCACTGGTCTCCTCTACTCGGGAGTCATTGGCCTCGAGGCAAACAGTATTCAACCATCGCCTTAATCTCATTGCAGTCTACAGCGTCATTTAAGCACCGAGCCTTTATCAATGATTTTGATTAAGAAGCCCTTCATAATGGAGGGGGAAAATAAACTACGTATTTATCACACATACACACATATATATTTGTTTTACTGTTGAGGATGACATCAAGCACAAATAATATATATATATAATTAAACAATAGATGTTTTGTTTGGTGTTATACGTCACTTTTATCAATATTTCAGTCATTTAGTGACGATATCTACTTGACGACCCGACCAGTAGATTTACAAGGCCATTTAGATTTAGATTTACAAGTATTAACATGAATGCAATCTCAACATGGCCTGAAATAGATTCCATAATCTTTAGATCATTACAGACTAGCTGGTGTTAATAATAATAATAATAATAATCTTTGATCATCAGAGAGGAACTGGTGCTAATAGGCTTGCACTCTAACCAACTGTCACAGGTACTTGGCTGGAAACCTAGGTAATGCTTCATCACAAATGCTATGTTTGAAGTTTTCACATCTCAGTATTTGCATCTCAGCTGTATATGATGTCAGATTTTTAACAAAGTCAATATATCCCTAAGGTATTTTTCAAGAAATTACATTTATTTTTCTGTAATTCTGTGTGAACCTATCTGAAGAACTTTCCAGCTTTTATTCGTCAAAAGTGAAATTCCATTAGTAAAAATAAATATTTTTAAAATTCTAGAACCCCCCAGGAATATGATAACACCAAGGATGTATAATGACTCCAGGTAGTTGGTACAGTTATCATTCACAGCTCCAGCGTATGGCTTTACATATGTTGTACTAGCTATACTAGAGGTCAATCAAATTGCCAACTCTTCCAGAGGTCAGGGATTTTTGTACAGCTTCCGCACCTTACACTCAGCTGATTGTTTGTTAGGTCGAAACTAAATGCATTAGGTTCATATTTCAGATAAATATGGTTCACACCTGACACGCTCCATATTTTACAGATGTACCAATATAACATAGCACAGGCCACTGGATGGAGGGTGCCTCACAGAGCCATACAGCATAAGCTTTCAAACAACAAGTCATTTGATGCATGGTGTGTAAGGCAAGCTGTGTAAGGCAAGGTTCATGTTTGTTTTAGGTTGTACGCCACTCTCATCATTATTTCAGTCATGTCATGACGAGGCCTACTTTTAGCAAGTATAGTGTTGCTCACTCAATAGTCACGTCGTAGTTCTTAATCCTTTAGGCAAGGATAACAGGTTAATCCTTTAGGCAGGAGCTTCAGTTCGTGAAAAATTATAACATGGATGCAATCTTGGCAAAGCCGGGAATCGAACCCACAGCCTCTGGACCATCACAGGGGGACTAGTGCTATCAACTTGATACCACAAGCCATTTAATGCATGCAACCAACATACCTAGTGAGATAGCTGTATAATTATATAACCTGGTATTTATAATGTTTGTCATGCAGTTTGATGGAAATATTGACAACCTGATTTCAGCAATCTGTGTTTGAACCCGTTGGCCTGTTGAGCTCTGTAGCTGACAAGGCTAATCCTTGTGCCCTGACACCTGGTGCCCTGACGCACCAGACAGGTAAAATACTCAACCAAACACTGTCTCCTCTGGTCAGCCTTATCAATTAAGATAATAACAACTTTAATGCAAACAAGGTCAAGAAGCAATATACAGATTTGTTTGGACAATATACAGATTTGTTTGGACAATATACAGATTTGTTTGGACAATATACAGATTTGTTTGGACAATATACAGATTTGTTTGGACCAAAGTTCGTCCCAATATATTCATTATATATGATTAGATTTAGAGCGTAAGATCCTCCAGATTGCTAATGACAATCAAGATCATTGAAAGTAGCATCTCCCTTGGATGCTACTACATACATGTATTTGATTCTGCACACCTGTGTAAGCTCTGGTAATGGTGAGACCCACATCACCTGGTCTCACATCACCTGGCCTCACATCACCTGGTCTCACATCACCTGGACTCACATCACTTGGCCTCACATCACTTGACCTCACATCACTTGGCCTCACATCACTTGGCCTCACATCACCTGGCCTCACATCACTTGGCATCACATCACTTGGCCTCACATCACTTGACCTCACATCACCTGGCCTCACATCACTTGACCTCACATCACTTGGCATCACATCACTTGACCTCACATCACCTGGCCTCACATCACTTGGCATCACATCACTTGGCATCACATCACTTGGCCTCACATCACTTGACCTCACATCACTTGGCCTCACATCACTTGACCTCACATCACTTGGCATCACATCACTTGGCCTCACATCACTTGGCATCACATCACTTGGCATCACATCACTTGGCCTCACATCACTTGACCTCACATCACTTGCAATTGGCCTCACATCACTTGACCTCACATCACTTGGCATCACATCACTTGGCCTCACATCACTTGGCATCACATCACTTGGCATCACATCACTTGGCCTCACATCACTTGACCTCACAGCACTTGACCTCACAGCACTTGACCTCACATCACCTGACCTCATACAACCTCATAAAAAGATTTGGCTCAAGGAGAGGGCTTCAAAATTTGTTACCAGAGACAAGTGATTTATCGCATTCCTTTTGTAGTTTTGATCCGTCAGTAATGTTATCAATGGTTATAAACAAACGTCATAATGACCTCAGAATGTAGCTCCTTGAAGTGCCGACATGTGACAAGTATCCGAATTGCGCAAATCATAAAAAATAAGTGTTGTCGCCCAGGTTTTAAAAACAAGGCTCCAATGTATTTTCAATCCATGTGATGCATACCATCAGCCTAATATTACAAGCTACGCGATGCTCAGTACTCAGGTCATATGGGCTGAATCAGCCAAAATAATGACAGATGTAAGTCAATATAAAGCTGATATGTGGCATGTATTTATCTTTGTTGCTGTATATGCTTTTATAAACAGTATACATATTGGATCCTTTATGTCATGGCATCATGCCAAACAATTAAAAAGTTGTTACTGGTAAAATGTAAAACAATATATCTGATTATATGACATACCAATATTTCTATAACTGTCTTCTGGTAAGCTTCTCGTTTAAATCATATTTTATTTCTGATAACAGAGATGTATTTTTTAAGAATATTATCATGTATCATCAATGTCTGCACGATTCAACTTTCGACGTTGGTAAAAATGTACAACCTCTTGCTGTCAAAAGATGTGTTCTTTGGTTTTTCATGGAAACGCACAACTGACTTGTGAATTTCTAGAATAACGATGATGATAGAGTTGATAAATATCCATATTTACTCTGAGGCATCAAATAACAAATTCAACAATTCTCTAATTCATCTAATGATTTTTCTGAAGTTTATAAATCAGTTATAAATAAACTACATGTAAATGTATGGTCAATGAGTAACCATTGAAGACTGAGCTACGTAATACGGTAGGAAAATGTATGGTCAATGAGTAACCATTGAAGACTGAGCTACTTAATACAGTAGGTAAATGTATGGTCAATGAGTAACCATTGAAGACTGAGCTACTTAATAAGGTAGGAAAATGTATGGTCAATGAGTAACCATTGACGACTGGGCTACTTAATAAGGTATGATAATGTAAGTAATCAATTATGGCAAGACATGTGTCAAATGGTCGAGATAAATATAAATGTTAGCGTTGGTGGGTAGACCAGTAAATACATTTACAGTTAAATATGGGTGTAAATGTAATGTCCACAACAGGTTTTTCTTAAAGAAATCACCTCAGGCACAAAAAAACAAGTCCTCATCTCATTAGAGGGATCACCCCAGGATTTAGGGTCAAGGACCGAGAAGCTAGAGGCCCAAACCTCCAACCTCACAGACAGATTGGGCTTAAGGAAACAAATCATAATTAGCAAGAGCAAGGCGGCCGACCTCAAGCTCCAAATCTGCACCATGGTACCATGGTAACCAATGATGATTTAGATACTATGAGAGATTTCTTAGCTCAGCTTTGTTATTTTATAATGATGTAAGATTTTCTGACATGTTTCATGTGGTACAGGATGAAATTATAGGATGACAAATCTGGGTCAAGAGGAGGTTATCATATCTTAGGAAAGGAAATAATAAATTAGGTCTGGAGACATCTGCAGCTGACAGACATTCATCCCAATTTGACAGCGGATGAGAGCTCCCAATAATGAATTATCAGAATAATACAAGTGAAGATATTCGGCTTAATGATGGGGGCATATTTGATACAAAATATCGTCAATGGAGAACACTTAATCATAATGTTGTGATATTATTCCATACTTTAATACGTAATCTATTCAATGTAATGTCACAAAACATGCTTCTGCAATGATAGATCAGTATGTATGAATGAATATCTAGTCTACGCTATCTGAAGCTAAAAATACAGTCTGCGATATCTGAAGCTAATAATACAGTCTACGCTATCTGAAGCTAATAATACAGTCTACGCTATCTGAAGCTAATAATACAGTCTGCGCTATCTGAAGCTAATAATACAGTCTACGCTATCTGAAGCTAATAATACAAATATCAGAAAGTTTTGACGTATTTATTTTTCTTCTCAAAACTATTGAAATTCACCAAAGCCACGATTAAGAGCTGTAGATATCGCATATGAAACGTTTCCTTTTTAAAACAGTTTATGGGGGTATAAATTATATTTCTCGGTGCCAGGTTTAGACGATTTCATGAAAAGATTTGTACATTTATACCACGATTATTAAAATGAGTTCCAAATTTACGTTACAACATCAGATAATGAGGGAACCGCATGTTATCGTTTTTTCTATCTATTTTATCTTAAGGTATTGGTTCAAATATTGGCAGGTTAGAAAAATATACCATGACGGTCTAATTCAGACAGGAACTGGGTCTTTGGACCTCGGGAGCAAGAGTGCCTGTTTTAAAACCTTTTCACCACGAAGGGAACAATTCTAAAAAGATCAAGCCTGACCTACATTTTACAAAATTACAGGATTTTTCAGTTATGTGTACATTATAAAGTAGACTTTTTACTACAAGCTTGATAAGTTATTCATTCAGAGACGCACCTTTTTCAAAGCAGTAAGACCGGCCCCACTAGCAGAGTTGGTAGAGGATCTGTGCCTTTGATGGCTATGTAAGTGGGGGACAGGGGGTGAGGTGGTGTTTTCGACTCCCACTGCCTTCAGTGTTACTTTCACACTGGTTAAAAGGCTCCAAGTCGACCCGATATGGCCATATTGCTGAAAGAGTCGTAAAAACACCATTTCAATTTCCCATTTTTTCAAAGCAGCTGTAACCAAACTATTAGCCGCCACCCGAAAATGAAATGAAGCTTCCCGGCATGAGAGGTGGAGTGGTAAACATTAATCTGGGTCAGTAATGACTGAGCCAAGGCCTAAGAGAGAGGTTGTTCACCTCAATAGATATGTGTATTGATGACATATACAGACAAATTGTAAATAAATAGTCTTACATTAATTATATTTCAGTATGTGTACCAAAGGATGTGACCGTCATTTTCTACAATCGCATAGAGAAGACGGGTAGTGAGACAACGTGTAACCTCTTCCAGGTTTTGTCTCATCAAAATGGCTTTTATTTTCATCTGAACTGGCAGCCATTGCCCCTCCATCATATCTCTGTGCACAGGTTCCTAAGTGAAAAGCAGGTGAGTTATTTCTCACAGTTCTCATGTGTTGACAGCATCCCCAGAAAAGGTGAAGCCAGCAGCAAAACCTGAGATCCCCAAACAGGAGCTTACGAGGTAAAATGGCAGGTTAAACAATGCAGGTCTTATAAGGTTAAAACAATGTAGGTCTTATAAGGTTAAAACAATGTAGGTCTTATAAGGATAAAACAATGTAGGTCTTATAAGGTTAAAACAATGAAGGTCTTATAAGGTTAAAACAATGTAGGTCTTATAAGGTTAAAACAATGTAGGTCTTATAAGGTTAAAACAATGTAGGTCTTATAAGGTTAAAACAATGTAGGTCTTATAAGGTTAAAACAATGTAGGTCTTATAAGGTTAAAACAATGTAGGTCTTATAAGGTTAAAACAATGTAGGTCTTATAAGGATAAAACAATGTAGGTCTTATAAGGATAAAACAATGTAGGTCTTATAAGGTTAAAACAATGTAGATCTTATAAGGATAAAACAATGTAGGTCTTATAAGGTTAAAACAATGTAGGTCTTATAAGGTTAAAACAATGTAGGTCTTATAAGGTTAAAACAATGTAGGTCTTATAAGGTTAAAACAGTGTAGGTCTTATAAGGTTAAAACAATGTAGGTCTTATAAGGTTAAAACAATGTAGGTCTGATAAGGTTAAAACAATGTAGGTCTTATAAGGTTAAAACAATGTAGGTCTTATAAGGTTAAAACAATGTAGGTCTTATAAGGTTAAAACAATGTAGGTCTTATAAGGTTAAAACAATGTAGGTCTTATAAGGTTAAAACAATGTAGGTCTTATAAGGTTAAAACAATGTAGGTCTTATAAGGTTAAAACAATGTAGGTCTTATAAGGTTAAAACAATGTAGGTCTTATAAGGATAAAACAATGTAGGACTTATAAGGATAAAACAATGTAGGTCTTATAAGGTTAAAACAATGTAGATCTTATAAGGATAAAACAATGTAGGTCTTATAAGGTTAAAACAATGTAGGTCTTATAAGGTTAAAACAATGTAGGTCTTATAAGGTTAAAACAATGTAGGTCTTATAAGGTTAAAACAGTGTAGGTCTTATAAGGTTAAAACAATGTAGGTCTTATAAGGTTAAAACAATGTAGGTCTTATAAGGTTAAAACAATGTAGGTCTTATAAGGTTAAAACAATGTAGGTCTTATAAGGATAAAACAATGTAGGTCTTATAAGGATAAAACAATGTAGGTCTTATAAGGTTAAAACAATGTAGATCTTATAAGGATAAAACAATGTTGGTCTTATAAGGTTAAAACAATGTAGATCTTATAAGGATAAAACAATGTAGGTCTTATAAGGTTAAAACAATGTAGGTCTTATAAGGTTAAAACAATGTAGGTCTTATAAGGTTAAAACAATGTAGGTCTTATAAGGTTAAAACAATGTAGGTCTTATAAGGTTAAAACAGTGTAGGTCTTATAAGGTTAAAACAATGTAGGTCTTATAAGGTTAAAACAATGTAGGTCTTATAAGGTTAAAACAATGTAGGTCTAATAAGGTTAAAACAATGTAGGTCTTATAAGGTTAAAACAGTGTAGGTCTTATAAGGTTAAAACAATGTAGGTCTTATAAGGTTAAAACAGTGTAGGTCTTATAAGGTTAAAACAATGTAGGTCTTATAAGGTTAAAACAATGTAGGTCTTATAAGGTTAAAACAATGTAGGTCTTATAAGTTACAGGAATAATCACATTACATTGTAGCACTTTTAAGTCAAAAAGATAGAAAATAAAACATCTTAAAGATGGGATGTAAACATAATAAAAATGTATAATACAAATGTAAACAGAGTGATAAATAGACAGAAATGGAAAATAACATTAAGGATTTATAAATTATTTACAGTTTTTTATTCTCCATACTTCAAATGTCATATAATAGTGAAGAAAGTGAGGTGATAAAATTCATAAATTAAATCGCATATATCTCCATATTTGCCTCTGACAAGATTGCTTCAGCTTTCTGTTTTGACGTTTTTAATTTATGATAGACTACCTCACAGAAATAGACGGAATCATGTTATCAGCCAGTGTGGGGATAACCTTTTGCAACTCTATTGCAATAGTGCCCATTGAATACTTAAATGTTCTCCTGTGACTCCATTTTATAATATGTACCTTATTGGTGCTGAAACAAAAATCAGAAGATATGCAGCTGTTCATTACCTGCTGATGGACATCTGTTCCTGAATGGATAATCCCATCAGTCGCTTCCATCAACAGGGGTCAGGTCATATGGTGGTAGTGCCAAACTGGGCAAATATTGCAAAATACCACACCTGGTATTGCCCTTGCAATCTACTGCCGCCAGTATCTGAAGAAGAAACATTAACGAATTGCGATTTGTTCTCAGTTAAAATTCTAGCTAAAAGACATCTGATAAATCCCAGCAGTTTTGCTTTCATTTCCCTTATTAAAGTTCAACTCCTCGGAAAATAGAAGTCTGGCCATGTGTGGCAATGTTAATATTCATTCATTTCCATGGAAATATCAATTAAGTACATGAAGTCCTTGAGTTGTCATAATTGCCCGTCACATGTAGAGGAATATGTTGAAAAATGTATATTGTTGATGTGATAATATAAATTAGGGATCCAGATATTTTATTAATATTCTTTTACATTAGTTTTACTTTTGCCAAGAATCGTGACATCATCAAATCGATCCAGATATTTTAACATTTTTATTTTCATTATTTTTACTAAGAATCTCTCACTAAATGCATGGTCTTTGGCGTGATAATATTGTCTTTTTATGGTTTATTCTGATGTAATATGAACTCCGTATGTGCGCAACAGATTTATTTAATATTTGTTTTCAACTTTACAACAATTCCTTAATTTGATATTTGTATTTGAAAATGTCAAATTGAACACAACATTATTTTGATATGTTAATAAAGACGGATACGAAGAAGATTTTTAAAATGTAATAATTAAATTACAAATATGTTTTAATATTGATATATTGTAAGATTAATATGAGATTAATAATGTTTCAAATAAAGGTTCAATTACGAGACAAGAATCTTTTGATGTCAAATTCGGCCATTCAAACCAAAATGGCGATTGTTTTTTTGAACCCAAAAAAGTCCATGTTCTGTGATATCTTCGTGTCATTTAGGACACGCATATTGATTAATGAACATGCAAAGTGGTTCCCATACTGGAGTTCTTTGATTTGAAATAAGATTGCGGCTAATTTTCAGATAATGGGCTTTGTAAACGAAATCAATGAACACAGGAAACCGTTGATATACTCCAAGCATCTGTACTACCTGCCATTTCACAGGTAAGGCATAACACTGCTTTACATAAACTAGTCCATATAAAAAAAGAACAATTCTTTGTCTTTCCCTCATTATTTATATGTTCATACATCGGAAAATTATTAAAAAAATAGGTCAGAGCATGTTTTCCTTGAGGCTAAGACACAATATCCATTCTCTGTATAGTAATGATCATGTGTGTTTAGTTTACGCATTGGACATATAAAAATATCTGAATTATTACCTGCTTGTTATTTATCAGTGAGATGCTATACACCTGATTTGCCTGATATTTACATATTGTCATATTTAGGCATATTAATGACCTTAATTACATATTGTATATGTTCTTTTCTCACATAATTCAGTTACACATCTAATTAATCAAATTAATATTATATAATTTACTGATATTGTAGATATACAGACAAGGTAAAGCCTGTTTATATCAATGTTGTAAGGGACCCTCTTGAGAGATCTATATCTGCTTTCAACTATAAAAGATACAGACGTGACCGATATCACAAACTCAACGCCACGGACAGAAATATGGTAAGATACCGCTATGATTAGCGCTATGAACAGACTTGTCTGGTATCAGCGCTTTATAAATGTTTTTATTCTTATTCTTATTCTTATTCTTATTCTTATTATTATTATTATTATTATTATTATTATTATTATTATTATTATTATTATTATTATTATTATTATTATTATTATTATTATTATTATTATTATTATTATTATTATTATTATTATTATTATTATTATTATTATTATTATTATTATTATTATTATTATTATTATTATTATTATTATTATTATTATTATTATTATTATTATTATTATTATTATTATTATTATTATTATTATTATTATTATTATTATTATTATTATTATTATTATTATTATTATTATTATTATTATTATTATTATTATTATTATTATTATTATTATTATTATGATAACGTCTTGCATCCATGAGCTCTCTGCAAACCAAATGATAAAAATAGGTTTGATCTCAGCCATGTGTCTATATATAGCATTACTATATATATATATATATATATATATATATATATATATAAACTAAGGGCATGAAAGCTCTTGCACCACATTTATGTCAATCTGATGTTTAAAATCAGATTAAAAATACGTATGTACATCCTAAAGTTTAAAGGATATTATCCATTCAATGATTAGATAGCAACGCATTTTTAAAAAGTGAAAACTTTACTTTATGCCTTTTTAAAATATTTCTTTAACGGAGTTGAAAATTGTGTAGATATACAGACAAGGTCACCCTATCTTTAAATATTTTGATATGCGTAGTGCACTTTCGTGAAAATCCATGCTTCAGTTAAAAGACTTTTATATATAAAAACCTGTCAAAGTGTAGTGATTTGAAACCTCCAATAAACCCAACATTTTAAAGTTTTCAAATATGTTTTATGTACATTGTCAATATTCACCCCTATCATTTGAATTCCAATTCAAATTAAGACACTGAATATCTATGCTGTGACCACAAATTATTCATTTAAAGTATAAAATATAACACCATGGTAACCCTGCCTTGATTGCCATCAATATTTGTGTATATCAGCTCAGACACTAATAACATGTCCATATATGGACAGTAAACCACCTCGCTGGTGCCTGTATGCCAAGCCCGGAATTCCGATCATACGTCACTGGAAATATGGGTTGTTGTTTAGGGTTTCCCTGTTCTATATTTATGTCAGTCAATCAGAGCAATCCCCTCCAAAAGAGTGACAATATTCGCCCGCTGCACAACGAAATGTCCTTGATAGTCCTAATATAGATTTGGACTGCATAGTCTAATATCAGCTCCACACGATTGGGTCCAGCGAGTTAATATAGGTTATGCCATGATTGGCATACCAACAGGTGTCAGAGGCGATTGTTGGTGACCAACGCACTCTGCCCTTATTCATCACACTCAGCGAGATCGGAGGGACAACATGGAGGAGCCAAGGATCCACCAATGACACCTTTCGGACCATGACACTGTCTGGACGCAGATAACGCCACAAACAAATAACTACCAGTCTACCCTGAGGGATGTGTTCATTTCCATTGCCATGAATTATAGTATCTAACACAAGCTTGCCCATTGGGGATCATGGTCATCCGATCACTGACCACCTCATTGGACCCTCTTGGCCAGGCCATAAACTTCTTTCAAGTTATTGATGTTGAGAATTCCAGAAAGGCAATGTTAGTAGGAAAATAATACCAGTAAATTAGAAGGAAATATGCGAACTAAACTAATCCATAATTAAATCAAGGATGCTAAGTATGCAGACAATTTCACTCAGGATGCAACCAAACTGAGATATTTCCTTGAAACATAGGGGGAAATGATAAAGACTTGTGGAGGATTGAATAATATTTCTTAGAAATATGGTTATTATGAAAATATATGACTGCTACACATGTTTGCTGGTATTTGCATTGTATTTATACCAGTTTGTATGCAAATTAGCTGTTCAGATGGACAGTGTTTGAGGGTAGGTCAAGGGTGTGTGTACTATAGATGCTATGGACAGTGTTTGAGGTGACAGGAGGGGCGAGTCAAGGGTGTGTGTACTATAGATGCTATGGACAGTGTTTGAAGTGACAGGAGGGGTGAGTCAAGGGTGTGTGTACTATAGTTGCTATGGACAGTGTTTGAGGTGACAGGAGGGGTGGGTCAAGGGTGTGTGTACAATAGTTGCTATGGACAGTGTTTGAGGTGGCAGGAGGGGTGAGTCAAGGGTGTGTGTACTATAGTTGCTATGGACAGTGCTTGAGGTGACAGGAGGGGTGGGTCAAGGGTGTGTGTACTATAGTTGCTATGGACAGTGTTTGAGGTGACAGGAGGGGTGAGTCAAGGGTGTGTGTACTATAGTTGCTATGGACAGTGTTTGAGGTGGCAGGAGGGGTGAGTCAAGGGTGTGTGTACTATAGTTGCTATGGACAGTGTTTGAGGTGACAGGAGGGGTGAGTCAAGGTTGTGTGTACTATAGTTGCTATGGACAGTGTTTGAGGTGGCAGGAGGGGTGAGTCAAGGGTGTGTGTACTATAGTTGCTATGGACAGTGTTTGAGGTGGCAGGAGGGGTGAGTCAAGGGTGTGTGTACTATAGTTGCTATGGACAGTGTTTGAGGTGGCAGGAGGGGTGGGTCAAGGGTGTGTGTACTATAGTTGCTATGGACAGTGCTTGAGGTGACAGGAGGGGTGAGTCAAGGGTGTGTGTACTATAGTTGCTATGGACAGTGTTTGAGGTGACAGGAGGGGCGAGTCAAGGGTGTGTGTACTAACGTTGCTATGGACAGTGTTTGAGGTGACAGGAGGGGTGGGTCAAGGGTGTGTGTACTATAGTTGCTATGGACAGTGTTTGAGGTGACAGGAGGGGCGAGTCAAGGGTGTGTGTACCATAGTTGCTATGGACAGTGTTTGAGGTGACAGGAGGGGTGAGTCAAGGGTGTGTGTACTACAGTTGCTATGGACAGTGTTTGAGGTGGCAGGAGGGGTGAGTCAAGGGTGTGTGTACTATAGTTGCTATGGACAGTGTTTGAGGTGGCAGGAGGGGTGAGTCAAGGGTGTGTGTACTATAGTTGCTATGGACAGTGTTTGAGGTGACAGGAGGGGCGAGTCAAGGGTGTGTGTACTAACGTTGCTATGGACAGTGTTTGAGGTGGCATGAGGGGTGAGTCAAGGGTGTGTGTACTATAGTTGCTATGGACAGTGTTTGAGGTGACAGGAGGGGTGAGTCAAGGGTGTGTGTACAATAGTTGCTATGGACAGTGTTTGAGGTGACAGGAGGGGCGAGTCAAGGGTGTGTGTACTACAGTTGCTATGGACAGTGTTTGAGGTGACAGGAGGGGTGGGTCAAGGGTGTGTGTACTATAATTGCTATGGACAGTGTTTGAGGTGACAGGAGGGGTGAGTCAAGGGTGTGTGTACTATAGTTGCTATGGACAGTGTTTGAGGTGACAGGAGGGGTGAATCAAGGGTGTGTGTACTATAGTTGCTATGGACAGTGTTTGAGGTGGCAGGAGGGGTGAGTCAAGGGTGTGTGTACTATAGTTGCTATGGACAGTGTTTGAGGTGACAGGAGGGGTGAGTCAAGGGTGTGTGTACTATAGTTGCTATGGACAGTGTTTGAGGTGGCAGGAGGGGCGAGTCAAGGGTGTGTGTACTAACGCTGCTATGGACAGTGTTTGAAGTGACAGGAGGGGTGGGTCAAGGGTGTGTGTACTATAGTTGCTATGGACAGTGTTTGAGGTGACAGGAGGGGCGAGTCAAGGGTGTGTGTACTATAGTTGCTATGGACAGTGTTTGAGGTGACAGGAGGGGTGAGTCAAGGGTGTGTGTACTATAGTTGCTATGGACAGTGTTTGAGGTGACAGGAGGGGTGAATCAAGGGTGTGTGTACTATAGTTGCTATGGACAGTGTTTGAGGTGGCAGGAGGGGTGAGTCAAGGGTGTGTGTACTATAGTTGCTATGGACAGTGTTTGAGGTGGCAGGAGGGGCGAGTCAAGGGTGTGTGTACTAACGTTGCTATGGACAGTGTTTGAAGTGACAGGAGGGGTGAGTCAAGGGTGTGTGTACTATAGTTGCTATGGACAGTGTTTGAGGTGGCAGGATAGGTGGGTCAAGGGTGTGTGTACTATAGTTGCTATGGACAGTGTTTGAAGTGACAGGAGGGGTGGGTCAAGGGTGTGTGTACTATAGTTGCTATGGACAGTGTTTGAGGTGACAGGAGGGGTGGGTCAAGGGTGTGTGTACAATAGTTGCTATGGACAGTGTTTGAGGTGACAGGAGGGGTGAGTCAAGGGTGTGTGTACTATAGTTGCTATGGACAGTGTTTGAGGTGGCAGGAGGGGCGAGTCAAGGGTGTGTGTACTAACGTTGCTATGAACAGTGTTTGAAGTGACAGGAGGGGTGAGTCAAGGGTGTGTGTACTATAGTTGCTATGGACAGTGTTTGAGGTGGCAGGAGGGGTGGGTCAAGGGTGTGTGTACTATAGTTGCTATGGACAGTGTTTGAAGTGACAGGAGGGGTGGGTCAAGGGTGTGTGTACTATAGTTGCTATGGACAGTGTTTGAGGTGACAGGAGGGGTGGGTCAAGGGTGTGTGTACAATAGTTGCTATGGACAGTGTTTGAAGTGACAGGAGGGGTGAGTCAAGGGTGTGTGTACTACAGTTGCTATGGACAGTGTTTGAAGTGACAGGAGGGGTGAGTCAAGGGTGTGTGTACTATAGTTGCTATGGACAGTGTTTGAGGTGTCAGGAGGGGTGAGTCAAGGGTGTGTGTACTATAGTTGCTATGAACAGTGTTTGAGGTGTCAGGAGGGGCGAGTCAAGGGTGTGTGTACTATAGTTGCTATGGACAGTGTTTGAGGTGGCAGGAGGGGTGAGTCAAGGGTGTGTGTACTATAGTTGCTATGGACAGTGTTTGAGGTGACAGGAGGGGTGAGTCAAGGTTGTGTGCTATAGTTGCTATGGACAGTGTTTGAGGTGACAGGAGGGGCGAGTCAAGGGTGTGTGTACTAACGTTGCTATGGACAGTGTTTGAAGTGACAGGAGGGGTGAGTCAAGGGTGTGTGTACTATAGTTGCTATGAACAGTGTTTGAGGTGTCAGGAGGGGTGAGTCAAGGGTGTGTGCACTATAATTGCTATGGACAGTGTTTGAGGTGACAGGAGGGGTGAGTCAAGGGTGTGTGTACTATAGTTGCCATGGACAGTGTTTGAAGTGACAGGAGGGGTGGGTCAAGGGTGTGTGTACTATAGTTGCTATGGACAGTGTTTGAGGTGACAGGAGGGGTGAGTCAAGGGTGTGTGTACTATAGTTGCTATGGACAGTGTTTGAAGTGACAGGAGGGGTGGGTCAAGGGTGTGTGTACTATAGTTGCTATGGACAGTGTTTGAGGTGACAGGAGGGGTGAGTCAAGGGTGTGTGTACTATAGTTGCTATGGACAGTGTTTGAAGTGACAGGAGGGGTGGGTCAAGGGTGTGTGTACTATAGTTGCTATGGACAGTGTTTGAGGTGGCAGGAGGGGTGAGTCAAGGGTGTGTGTACTATAGTTGCTATGGACAGTGTTTTATGTGACAGGAGGGGCGAGTCAAGGGTGTGTGTACTATAGTTGCTATGGACAGTGTTTGAAGTGACAGGAGGGGTGGGTCAAGGGTGTGTGTACTATAGTTGCTATGGACAGTGTTTGAGGTGACAGGAGGGGTGAGTCAAGGGTGTGTGTACTATAGTTGCTATGGACAGTGTTTGAGGTGACAGGAGGGGCGAGTCAAAGGTGTGTGTACTAACGTTGCTATGGACAGTGTTTGAAGTGACAGGAGGGGTGAGTCAAGGGTGTGTGTACTATAGTTACTATGAACAGTGTTTGAGGTGTCAGGAGGGGTGGGTCAAGGGTGTGTGCACTATAATTGCTATGGACAGTGTTTGAGGTGACAGGAGGGGTGAGTCAAGGGTGTGTGTACTAACGTTGCTATGGACAGTGTTTGAGGTGGCAGGAGGGGTGAGTCAAGGGTGTGTGTACTATAGTTGCTATGGACAGTGTTTGAGGTGGCAGGAGGGGTGAGTCAAGGGTGTGTATACTATAGTTGCTATGGACAGTGTTTGAGGTGACAGGAGGGGTGGGTCAAGGGTGTGTGTACTATAATTGCTATGGACAGTGTTTGAGGTGACCGGAGGGGTGGGTCAAGGGTGTGTTACTATAGTTGCTATGGACAGTGTTTGAGGTGGCAGGAGGGGCGAGTCAAGGGTGTGTGTACTATAGTTGCTATGGACAGTGTTTGAGGTGACAGGAGGGGTGGGTCAAGGGTGTGTGTACTATAGTTGCTATGGACAGTGTTTGAGGTGGCAGGAGGGGTGGGTCAAGGGTGTGTATACTATAGTTGCTATGGACAGTGTTTGAGGTGACAGGAGGGGTGAGTCAAGGGTGTGTGTACTACAGTTGCTATGGACAGTGTTTGAGGTGGCAGGAGGGGTGAATCAAGGGTGTGTGTACTATAGTTGCTATGGACAGTGTTTGAGGTGGCAGGAGGGGCGAGTCAAGGGTGTGTGTACTAACGTTGCTATGGACAGTGTTTGAAGTGACAGGAGGGGTGGGTCAAGGGTGTGTGTACTATAGTTGCTATGGACAGTGTTTGAGGTGACAGGAGGGGCGAGTCAAGGGTGTGTGTACCATAGTTGCTATGGACAGTGTTTGAGGTGACAGGAGGGGTGAGTCAAGGGTGTGTGTACTACAGTTGCTATGGACAGTGTTTGAGGTGGCAGGAGGGGTGAGTCAAGGGTGTGTGTACTATAGTTGCTATGGACAGTGTTTGAGGTGTCAGGAGGGGTGAGTCAAGGGTGTGTGTACTATAGTTGCTATGGACAGTGTTTGAGGTGACAGGAGGGGTGAGTCAAGGGTGTGTGTACTATAGTTGCTATGGACAGTGTTTGAGGTGGCAGGAGGGGCGAGTCAAGGGTGTGTGTACTAACGTTGCTATGGACAGTGTTTGAAGTGACAGGAGGGGTGAGTCAAGGGTGTGTGTACTATAGTTGCTATGGACAGTGTTTGAGGTGGCAGGAGGGGTGGGTCAAGGGTGTGTGTACTATAGTTGCTATGGACAGTGTTTGAGGTGACAGGAGGGGTGAGTCAAGGGTGTGTGTACTAACGTTGCTATGGACAGTGTTTGAGGTGACAGGAGGGGCGAGTCAAGGGTGTGTGTACTAACGTTGCTATGGACAGTGTTTGAAGTGACAGGAGGGGTGAGTCAAGGGTGTGTGTACTATAGTTGCTATGAACAGTGTTTGAGGTGTCAGGAGGGGTGAGTCAAGGGTGTGTGCACTATAATTGCTATGGACAGTGTTTGAGGTGACAGGAGGGGTGAGTCAAGGGTGTGTGTACTATAGTTGCTATGGACAGTGTTTGAGGTGACAGGAGGGGTGAGTCAAGGGTGTGTGTACTATAGTTGCCATGGACAGTGTTTGAAGTGACAGGAGGGGTGGGTCAAGGGTGTGTGTACTATAGTTGCTATGGACAGTGTTTGAGGTGGCAGGAGGGGTGAGTCAAGGGTGTGTGTACTATAGTTGCTATGGACAGTGTTTGAAGTGACAGGAGGGGTGAGTCAAGGGTGTGTGTACTATAGTTGCTATGGACAGTGTTTGAGGTGACAGGAGGGGTGAGTCAAGGGTGTGTGTACTATAGTTGCTATGGACAGTGTTTGAAGTGACAGGAGGGGTGGGTCAAGGGTGTGTGTACTATAGTTGCTATGGACAGTGTTTGAGGTGGCAGGAGGGGTGAGTCAAGGGTGTGTGTACTATAGTTGCTATGGACAGTGTTTTACGTGACAGGAGGGGCGAGTCAAGGGTGTGTGTACTATAGTTGCTATGGACAGTGTTTGAAGTGACAGGAGGGGTGAGTCAAGGGTGTGTGTGCTATAGTTGCTATGGACAGTGTTTGAGGTGACAGGAGGGGCGAGTCAAGGGTGTGTGTACTAACGTTGCTATGGACAGTGTTTGAAGTGACAGGAGGGGTGAGTCAAGGGTGTGTGTACTATAGTTGCTATGAATAGTGTTTGAGGTGTCAGGAGGGGTGAGTCAAGGGTGTGTGCACTATAATTGCTATGGACAGTGTTTTATGTGACAGGAGGGGCGAGTCAAGGGTGTGTGTACTATAGTTGCTATGGACAGTGTTTGAAGTGACAGGAGGGGTGAGTCAAGGTTGTGTGCTATAGTTGCTATGGACAGTGTTTGAGGTGACAGGAGGGGCGAGTCAAGGGTGTGTGTACTAACGTTGCTATGGACAGTGTTTGAAGTGACAGGAGGGGTGAGTCAAGGGTGTGTGTACTATAGTTGCTATGAACAGTGTTTGAGGTGTCAGGAGGGGTGAGTCAAGGGTGTGTGCACTATAATTGCTATGGACAGTGTTTGAGGTGACAGGAGGGGTGGGTCAAGGGTGTGTGTACTATAGTTGCTATGGACAGTGTTTGAGGTGACAGGAGGGGTGGGTCAAGGGTGTGTGTACTATAGTTGCTATGGACAGTGTTTGAGGTGACAGGAGGGGTGGGGGCCACGGGCCGTGGCGCAGTTGGTTAGGGCGCCAGCTTACTAGCACCAGTTCCTCTGTGGTGATCCAAAGGTCGTGGGTTCGAACCCCGGCCGTGCCGGGATTGAACTCATGATACAATTTCCCACATGAGCTGAGGCCTGTGCCAAAGGGTTAACCCGTTGTCCTTGTAAATCTGTGACCGGGTGGGTTGTCATGTCAAGGACCTGCGACATGACAATTCAGTGAGGCAGCACTATATCTGCTACATGTAGGTCTCATCACGAAATAACTGAAATAATGTTGAAAGTGATGTAAAACCCCAAACAAACAAACAAACAAACAGGAGGGGTGGGTCAAGGGTGTGTGTACTATAGTTGCTATGGACAGTGTTTGAGGTGACAGGAGGGGCGAGTCAAGGGTGTGTGTACTATAGTTGCTATGGACAGTGTTTGAGGTGACAGGAGGGGTGAGTCAAGGGTGTGTGTACTATAGTTGCTGTGGACAGTGTTTGAGGTGGCAGGAGGGGTGGGTCAAGGGTGTGTATACTATAGTTGCTATGGACAGTGTTTGAGGTGACAGGAGGGGCGAGTCAAGGGTGTGTGTACTATAGTTGCTATGGACAGTGTTTGAGGTGACAGGAGGGGTGAGTCAAGGGTGTGTGTACTATAGTTGCTATGGACAGTGTTTGAGGTGACAGGAGGGGTGAGTCAAGGGTGTGTGTACCATAGTTGCTATGGACAGTGTTTGAGGTGACAGGAGGGGTGAGTCAAGGGTGTGTGTACTATAGTTGCTATGGACAGTGTTTGAGGTGACAGGAGGGGTGAGTCAAGGGTGTGTATACTATAGTTGCTATGGACAGTGTTTGAGGTGACAGGAGGGGCGAGTCAAGGGTGTGTGTACTATAGTTGCTATGGACAGTGTTTGAGGTGACAGGAGGGGTGAGTCAAGGGTGTGTGTACTATAGTTGCTATGGACAGTGTTTGAGGTGACAGGAGGGGTGAGTCAAGGGTGTGTGTACCATAGTTGCTATGGACAGTGTTTGAGGTGACAGGAGGGGTGAGTCAAGGGTGTGTGTACTATAGTTGCTATGGACAGTGTTTGAGGTGACAGGAGGGGTGAGTCAAGGGTGTGTGTACTATAGTTGCTATGGACAGTGTTTGAGGTGACAGGAGGGGTGGGTCAAGGGTGTGTGTACTATAGTTGCTATGGACAGTGTTTGAGGTGACAGGAGGGGTGAGTCAAGGGTGTGTGTACTATAGTTGCTATGGACAGTGTTTGAGGTGACAGGAGGGGTGAGTCAAGGGTGTGTGTACTACAGTTGCTATGGACAGTGTTTGAGGTGACAGGAGGGGTGAGTCAAGGGTGTGTGTACTATAGTTGCTATGGACAGTGTTTGAGGTGACAGGAGGGGTGGGTCAAGGGTGTGTGTACTATAGTTGCTATGGACAGTGTTTGAGGTGGCAGGAGGGGCGAGTCAAGGGTGTGTGTACCATAGTTGCTATGGACAGTGTTTGAGGTGACAGGAGGGGTGGGTCAAGGGTGTGTGTACTATAGATGCTATGGACAGTGTTTGAGGTGGCAGGAGGGGCGAGTCAAGGGTGTGTGTACCATAGTTGCTATGGACAGTGTTTGAGGTGACAGGAGGGGTGAGTCAAGGGTGTGTGTACTATAGTTGCTATGGACAGTGTTTGAGGTGACAGGAGGGGTGAGTCAAGGGTGTGTGTACTATAGTTGCTATGGACAGTGTTTGAGGTGGCATGAGGGGTGAGTCAAGGGTGTGTGTACTATAGTTGCTATGGACAGTGTTTGAGGTGACAGGAGGGGTGAGTCAAGGGTGTGTGTACTATAGTTGCTATGGACAGTGTTTGAGGTGGCAGGAGGGGTGGGTCAAGGGTGTGTATACTATAGTTGCTATGGACAGTGTTTGAGGTGACAGGAGGGGTGGGTCAAGGGTGTGTGTACTATAGTTGCTATGGACAGTGTTTGAGGTGACAGGAGGGGTGGGTCAAGGGTGTGTGTACTATAGTTGCTATGGACAGTGTTTGAGGTGACAGGAGGGGTGAGTCAAGGGTGTGTGTACCATAGTTGCTATGGACAGTGTTTGAGGTGACAGGAGGGGTGAGTCAAGGGTGTGTGTACTATAGTTGCTATGGACAGTGTTTGAGGTGACAGGAGGGGTGAGTCAAGGGTGTGTGTACTATAGTTGCTATGGACAGTGTTTGAGGTGACAGGAGGGGTGGGTCAAGGGTGTGTGTACTATAGTTGCTATGGACAGTGTTTGAGGTGACAGGAGGGGTGAGTCAAGGGTGTGTGTACTATAGTTGCTATGGACAGTGTTTGAGGTGACAGGAGGGGTGAGTCAAGGGTGTGTGTACTACAGTTGCTATGGACAGTGTTTGAGGTGACAGGAGGGGTGAGTCAAGGGTGTGTGTACTATAGTTGCTATGGACAGTGTTTGAGGTGACAGGAGGGGTGGGTCAAGGGTGTGTGTACTATAGTTGCTATGGACAGTGTTTGAGGTGGCAGGAGGGGCGAGTCAAGGGTGTGTGTACCATAGTTGCTATGGACAGTGTTTGAGGTGACAGGAGGGGTGGGTCAAGGGTGTGTGTACTATAGATGCTATGGACAGTGTTTGAGGTGGCAGGAGGGGCGAGTCAAGGGTGTGTGTACCATAGTTGCTATGGACAGTGTTTGAGGTGACAGGAGGGGCGAGTCAAGGGTGTGTGTACTATAGTTGCTATGGACAGTGTTTGAAGTGACAGGAGGGGTGAGTCAAGGGTGTGTGTACTATAGTTGCTATGGACAGTGTTTGAGGTGGCAGGAGGGGTGGGTCAAGGGTGTGTGTACTATAGTTGCTATGGACAGTGTTTGAGGTGACAGGAGGGGTGAGTCAAGGGTGTGTGTACTATAGTTGCTATGGACAGTGTTTGAGGTGGCAGGAGGGGTGGGTCAAGGGTGTGTGTACTATAGTTGCTATGGACAGTGTTTGAGGTGACAGGAGGGGTGAGTCAAGGGTGTGTGTACTATAGTTGCTATGGACAGTGTTTGAGGTGGCAGGAGGGGTGGGTCAAGGGTGTGTGTACTATAGTTGCTATGGACAGTGTTTGAGGTGACAGGAGGGGTGAGTCAAGGGTGTGTGTACTATAGTTGCTATGGACAGTGTTTGAGGTGACAGGAGGGGTGAGTCAAGGGTGTGTGTACTATAGTTGCTATGGACAGTGTTTGAGGTGGCATGAGGGGTGAGTCAAGGGTGTGTGTACTATAGTTGCTATGGACAGTGTTTGAGGTGACAGGAGGGGTGAGTCAAGGGTGTGTGTACTATAGTTGCTATGGATAGTGTTTGAGGTGGCAGGAGGGGTGGGTCAAGGGTGTGTATACTATAGTTGCTATGGACAGTGTTTGAGGTGACAGGAGGGGTGGGTCAAGGGTGTGTGTACTATAGTTGCTATGGACAGTGTTTGAGGCATAGTTGCTACCTCACACCAAGTGTTATGTTTCTAGGCAGCTGGATTATTGATAGGTTGATATGAGTCACATGATTTAAATATTTGAGCCAAATATATTTGCGTTCATTGAATGCGTTCATTGAATGCTTGTTTCCCCCCTATTGGAACCTCACAAATGATAAGAGCTTCAGAGGTTCTTCCGGGACTACATTCCTGATTTGATTTCAAGAAATTGGGCAACTAGCACCCTGTTCAAGTCATAAACAGGGGGCTTCTACGTGATAAACAAATTATTCACACGTCATTCAAGAAAGACACTTTATATAAGAAATATAATCCATGTTGGATATCATTCGAGTTTTTTTCTGAAATTACATCCACTGGTGTGTGTGTGTGTGTGTGTGTGTGTGTGTGTGTGTGTGTGTGTGCGTGTGTGTGTGTGTGTGTGTGTGTGTGTGTGAAAATATATCCTCTTTTTTAAATAAAAATTGAGTTTTTTTACTTAAAATGGAGCTCATTTATGAATATCACATCTCGTGAATAACACGCAGTTGAATGGTAAGAAAAATGTTAATTTGCTGCACCTCAGATGACATACAGATATGTAATCAGATGATCTCTGGATTATTATAGGGTATATATATATATATATATATATATCACAATATATATATATATATATATTTATGGATATATTTATATTATCCAAACGTCATGTCCTAATTTGTGCTTCCCAAACCGTAAACCATAAAGACTAATGTACTAATATGCAATGCAGACAATTATCGGCAGTAAGGTTTCAAACACAATATCATTCCACGAACTAGTTGATGTACACACACAAATAAATACTGTAGTCTTACCTGTAATTCATGGAAAAGGTTAGACCAGGTGAATGCTCCTTCTTCAAAGATCATGGAGGTTTATCTTCCTGTTTTTTTTAAAATAATTTATTTCCAGATTTAAAGTAAAAAATGGCAACAGACCACCCAAGTTTTGGTCATTTCTTTTGTAAAAGCAGCTCCCCGACAAAACAGAAACATGGTCTAAAATATATATTAAAATTGGTGAATGGAATATATTTCACTTCTTAGATGACGGTTACCAAGGCTAGAATTGATTTCAAGGTAGCCATGTTAACATGGAAGATACAGAATGGCTTTGCCCCCGCATATCTGTCAAAATTATTAATATTTTTTGCCATCACCAGCCAATAAGATTTGTAGAGATTTTGTATCTGATATATTAAAAACATGTTGTCTCAATGTTATGGCCACACCTAACACTAGTAGGGCCACACTGATAATTCTTCTACCAGCAAAAAAAACTTATCGATATACTTTCATTATATATCACACCGATTTGTGCATTATAGATATCCTAAGACTTCACTATTACCCTAGTCACATTTGCACCGGGCGCCGGCCGGGAAGTAAGAATCGGCCGACTTCACAGGGTCCCGGGCGCCGGGGAGTTGATCATTGGTAATCTGAGATATGCCGTGGCAGTGGTCACATTTGACGTGTGTGAAGTTTGTTACTTATTCACTATTCACAGTTCATTATTCAGATTGTGTTCAAAATCGATAGATCAGGTTGCCAATATGTCATATTTGCAATAGTGTGGTCAAAATGTCACTGGGATGTATTTTGTGGCACTTATTTTTAAAAAAATCCTGAAAAACAACATAATCAACACTTTATACAAGACAAGTGGAAAAAAACCTATCAGAGGTCAGTTCAAAGGTCACCAAACTTTGTGTGAGGGTTGAGGGGTGTCCAAATATGCTAGCCATAAAATATTTTCCCGGCAAAATGGATGGTTGAAAGGTGGCGCTGCGTACAATTTTAAAATTATCAATGTTAAAAAATCTAAACTTATAATATTCGAAGTTAAATAAAACTAGCACAGGTCAATTCAAAGGTCACCGAATTTTGTGTGACGGTGGAGTGGTGTCCAAATAATATAACCATAAAATATTTTCCCGGCACGATGGACGGCTACAAGATGGAGCTGTGTACAACTTTTTATTTAACGTAGTTTAAAAAAAAATTAAATTCAAATATTTGAAGTTAAAAAAAACTATCGCAGGTCAATTCAAAGGTCACCAAATTTGGTAAGAGTGTTGAAGGGGGTCCAGACATGCTAGCCATGAAATATTTTCCCGGCACAATGGACGGTTACAAGATGGCGCTACATACAACTTTTAGATTACTTCATTTAAAAAATCTTAAATTCTCATATTCAAAGCTAAAAAAAACTATAGCAGGTCAATTCAAAGGTCACCAAATTTGGTAAGAGTGTTGAAGGGGGTCCAAACATGCTAGCCATGAAATATTTTCCCTGCACAATGGACGGCTACAAGATGGTGCTACATACAACTTCTTAATTAATGTAGTTTAAAAAAACTAAATTCAAATATTTGAAGTTAAAAAAAAACTATCGCAGGTCAATTCAAAGGTCACCAAATTTGGTAAAAGTGTTGAAGGGGGTCCAATATTTTACATTATCCACAGACATTTCATCAGATTAAATGAAATTATTTAGCTTCCGATAATCGTGATGCCTTTTTGTTGTCTTTGAAAAACCTAATATTTTGCAATACATATCAGTGTGCATGGGTGTGTATGGGTGTGAATGGGTGTGTATGGGTGTGTTTTACTCATAACATATCTATAATTTAATCTACTGGTGCTGCTTGTGTTTTTATCGCAAAAAGTCAAACCTGGTTTATTGAGCACGAGTGGCCAGCAATCATATCTTGCAAAGTTGGAATAAGCTTCTTAGGATCATTTCTGCTGTGATCAGGGTTTGCGGATGAAGGTCATCTGTCAGAATCTCTCTGGCAAGTTTATATCACCCGCAATAAGTCTCGAAAAATACAATTTCTGTTCAAAATCACATGACAAGAAAATTGTAAAAATGTTTCATATTAACAATTTAGACCATGGCGATAGTAGCCGGATAATGTTTTGAATCTTAGTAGACTTCGATTCTGCCTATATTGAGGGTAAGGATGTAGATATGAGGATGGGGATGACAAAATAGGTAAAAATTTCCCTTGATGAACTTACCGAAATTGCATCGCTGCTCTTCCACACGGCAATGTCTTTGATCATGTCATGACCTGTTAGGGAAATATACTGCTCAGAAGGTCATTTGTTCCCGTATAATCACAAAGTGATCATAATCAATCTTGATATTTAAAATACCTAAACCACTGAGAGGGTCAGGTTGTGCGTCCTGCCGAACAAGCACGCTCCTTGTAAAGAATAGATTGGTCCTAGCTTTACATAAAATAAATATTTGTTTCTTTTAACAAAGGTTTCTGCATGATTATTGCTCGATTCGAATATAAACATCTGATGTCCATGTAATTTCAGTGGAAAGCATATTTGAGAAACTGATACATGTTGATAAAAGCACGCCAGGACCTGACCATAAAACCACATCCCAGTTTTTCACTTGTCGAGGTGTGACTTCACGAGAAAATTAAAATGAAATATCAATTATAGCATGATTATGATGTCATAATAGATGTGAGGGTGCAAAGGATAAAACATTAATGCTTTAAATTGTATTTTAATGTGTTTTAATTTAAGACGATGGACGAGTGTATACTTAACAGCACAATGGAATGTGCGGCCCCCCATTATATGTCCATGTATGTGACCTTCTTCTGTGGTGCAGACCCAATCTGTCGGTAAGCTTAACTGCAATTTAATCAATTTTCATCACTGGTACATCTTGCTGGACCTGTGCCTTTGTTGGTTATATAAGTGGAAGGTAAGAGGTGATGGATTCAACTCCCACTGCTGCCAATGGTTACATTCAGACTGCTTTAATGCACTTGTAATATGGTGCTAGAGGTTGCGGAAAGGACCGTAACAATAACAGTTTAATGTAAAAATGAGACCCTAGCAAGGTATCAATTAAATCAAGAATAATAGAGCAATCAAATTTGTTAAAGTATGTAATAAATGTTAGAACAATAGGGTTTACAAACTTGGCAATGAACATGGGATTTCGCAGTTTACTTAAAGCTAATGTTACATACATATTGGTATATAAATCTGCTAATGTTGATACAGAATTGTCATTTTTTCATTTAAATAACATTTTTATCATTTACTATGCAATTCCTTGATAATTGAAATATGTCTTGATCAATTGACAGAAAGCCCTCTCCGTCAGCTCTGAAGATGGCACAGGGCAATATTGTGAGGCATTACTATATTGTGGGGATCTTAGAGGATATAGATACTTTCTACAGAGCATTGCAAGCAACGCTGCCAAGGTTTTTCAGAGGTCTTTATAATATATATAAACTTCAGAGTAAGTATTCTCAACTATTAGATTTTTCTTTGTGTTATTTTGTTCTTAATTATTCTATGGATTCTTTATCTGTTTATGACTTAATGTACTCAGAAAAAGAGTTGACAGAGACAAAAATCATAAAAATGGGAAAGGTTAAAATATGTCTATTTGATACCTTTCCATGGGATGTTTTGAATATAAGCAAATAAAAAAAAATAATGCAGTAAAATGGCGCATTTAAAATCGGTACTGATTATGGTCTGGCACACATAATGGTTTAATTGATAATTGAAGGAGGTCAAATTTAACATCATAGATATTCTGTAGTGTGAAAACTCTCTCACAAAGTGTTTGCCTTGTTAGTCCAGATGAAGTCATTGGCTTTATTTTCCATTATGTGCAAGAAACATGCGATGTAGATATAAATGAAGCTTATTGTTCTAATACAAGGTGTAATATATCCCTAATACCATTGGGAACAATACAAATTATGCCAATATATTCAAGTCCTCAAAATGATAGGAATAATTGATATTGAAGCTGGAAAAAAAATGTTAAATAATGGATATATTATCTTTGTTTTATGACAAATTCTATTTTTCCACAATATTAACTTACAGTGACAGATATACAATTATTTTGCATGTGCATACTGTGCTGTGGGACATAGTCATTGAGATACCCATTGTTTCCGTATTGAGATTCCCAAGCACTTCAATTCTAAAACAACTTTTAGGTATTGTTAGAAACTTTAAAGTTAGAATAATTTACAATGTATATTCAACAAGACAAAGAATGTGTAAAATCAGATATCTTTTGCAGGGAAACTTCGCAAAAACAGAACCAGAAGAATAGAAGAACCTAGTGCTTCAACAAAAGCTATATTGAAGGACAGATTACGATATGATTATCAACTGTATGGCTTCATTAAGCAACTTTTCTATCAAAAAGTAAATCGCCTAGAGCATCAGGGATATGATTTTAAATCGGTTGTCGACTTCACTCGGATTCCACCGGAAGTGAGGAACTGGTTGTTGAAGCACGGGCACATTTCCCGGCAAGCATTGCGGTATTTACAGCCTAGTCTGAGGGGCATGATGCCTCCACAGATGTGGCGAAGTGTGAGGACTCCTCATTAACGTATCAAGTGATGAAGTTCTTTTGATATAATATTCAGTTAATCATGATTTTGTAGTTTTTATATGAAGATAGTAAGCTTGAATAGTTATGATATTTTAGGTAAGGGTTCAACCGAATCTGCATCTGTGGCATAAATACTAATTAAGACCAGACACAGTCAGGTTTTACGACATGGCAGTCCCTCCCTTTTGATGCAACCGTTGGAAAACCGGGTTTTTTATACTTGATCAGGTCAAGTTTGAAATTTGAGACTTTATGAATTAAAAGAAACACTTTGGTGTTGTGGTTAAACAGTAATCACGTTGAAATTGCATTTAGGCAGGACAGGACAGGCATTATATTTAGGCAGGACAGGACAGTACAGGCATTATATTTAGGCAGGACAGGACAGTACAGGCATTATATTTAGGCTTTTCATTGTATTTGCATCCTGGAAGAAATAGCCTGATATTTTGCTATTTATAAATGCTTGTTTGTTTTATCGTGAAATCAGTCTATATGACGGAAGAAGCAAGCCAGTAATTAAGTCCTATTGACCTGCTCTATGAAGAGTGATTAAACAATATATTACGCAAATCAAGGCCTGAAAGATGATGATTTATAAAGTTCTGTTTGGAGTGAGGAAAAAAAACCTGGATGTCAGACTTCAAAAATTAAGCCACACTTCATCTCCACCAATATGTAAGTTACTGCCATAAGTTTAATATCAACAGACTATCATAGTTTGTCATTGAATATTAGATTAGCATTGTTATTATCCCATGGCCTACAATAGAGGAATATAATGATTCAGAATTCAAATATCTGTTTTAAATAAAGTTCGCATCTAATTTCTTTGTCACAAGAATGCCAAATGAAAATACATAAAAATGATTATAATTCAGAAATACACAAAATACACAACTGTTCTGTACAGTGCCAGTTATTGTTACCTATAGATAATAACACATAGCCCAAAAGCACTGGCATATATACCTGCCTGCCTGCCCTCTATAGTTTTCTCTTGCAATGGAATACAAAGAGATGAAATAGCGTTTTCACCATACACACTGCCAGACATGCCAGCCAATAGTGAGCAGCAGATATCATCCCCAATGACATTAACAATCCAAGCCGAACTTGTTCTCCACAGTTTCTTTCTCAGAGTATTAATACCACTTGAAGGAGGGGTTAGTGTTTTACATGTTGAAACCTTAACATCACTGAGATCAACAACATCACTGTGGTCACAGCTTCCACTTATGTGGTAAAGATATTCATGTGGTTCTGCAGGACTAGGAAATACAGATTTAAAAATAGTAGAAAAAGAAAACCAACATTTCATCATATTAATCACATTTTAAACCAATTTCAAATATTTCTGTTGCAGAATATTTGGAATATCACCTAGAAACAATTATATTGAAAGTAAATCGTGAAAATGTGAATGAAAATTAATGCAGTAATTCCGTATTCCGTGACTATTTTGAATAGACCTGAATTTGGAGGTAATCCTCTGGATTAAGGAAATGTCGCGAGGCAAACCTAAGATATAATAAAATAACCAGATGTCACTTCACAGATATAAACAGAGAAAGATTCCAAAGATCCATTCATTTACATTGATATTTATTGAGAAATATAATTTATTTTGCAAGATATCAGTGTATATACACTGATGAATCATTCAATGAGGACAAATGCATAGATTTTGATAATATAATGATTGATATTTCCATGTACAATATTAACACAGGGTGTTTGATACTCTAGATATTTCTGTGATTGTGGCGTTTTTAATCCAAATGGGATGGGAAAAGTGGAGCTCTTGTTTACTTAAGTCATTGACCTTTTTATCAGGGACTGCAAAACATCAAATGGTATTTAATGTATTCAAAATATTTTATATATATTCATTACATGAGACTGGTAAATTGAAAAAGATTATAAAAACTCTGTGTTGTTAAGATTGTTTACAAGTTGTAATGACTTTAAATATAATTTATCTGGGTTTTACCATTTCAGGCATGAATGACATAAACAGTTCGATGTTAGGTCACCATTCATTCATTTATGCTTTTTGAACAAAGGGTTATGATATTTGTTTGTTTGTTTGTATGGGGCTTTACATCACTTTCAACATTATTTCAGTCATTTCATGATGAGACCTACTTGTAGCAGATATAGTGCTGCCTCACTGAATTGTCATGTCGCAGGTCCTTGACATGACAACCCAGCCGGTCACAGATTTACAAGGACAACGGGTTAACCCTTTAGGCACGGGCCTCAGCTCATGTGGGAAATTGTATCATGAGTTCAATCCCGGCTCAGTCGGGGTTCGAACCCACGACCTTTGGATCACCACAGAGGAACTGGTGCTAATAAGGTGACGCTCTAACCAACTGCGCCACGGCCCGTGGCGGTTAGGATATTCAGGATGACAAGGTACTATATCAAGAAGAACACTACCTACATTCAATGAATACAGAGATAAATAACAAAGCCAAAGAAATAAATCACAGTATTGGGATTTGGTTTATGGACTGGTTGGGTAATAATATGGTTAGAGATTACTAATTGGTTTTGGATTCCAGAAGTGGTTTTCGTCAACATGATCCATTATGTGAGGGACTACACTGAATTTGGAGATCCCATGTCTGACATTTTATAGACCCTGATTTGTCCCACAAAGATACAATTTTCCATATTAGCTGAGGCCCGTGCCTAAAGGGTTAACCCGTTGTCCTTGTAAATCTGTGACCAGGTGGGTTGTCATGTCAAGGACCTGCGACATGAAAATTCAGTAAGGCAGCACTATATCTGCTACATGTAAGTCTCATCACGAAATGACTGAAATAATGCTGAAGGTGATGTAAAACCCCAAACAAACAAACAAAAAAATCCACTGGATTAGTGCCCTTGTCTGTGGATTTTATCTCATCTTTCGGACATCGGCTATTATGGGAAATATCCAATTTTTGTCCAATGCCACACACTTTTGGACGATATTCCAACCGCAAATAAGCAATTGTTATACATTTTTCCCAACCAGAAACAGACAATTGGCACGGGAGACATCTTAACTGAGCCATCTCCAACTCCTTAAGGAGTTTGTTCACACAATGTATTAAGAAGTTACACAATATTGTTTGATGCACTGGGGACTTAATATGGTAAGTTCTACCATACTAAATACTTTATTGAAGAAAATCAATGACTAGAGCAATATCACAACCAGAAATTTCAGTACATTATAGGACATTATGGAAACCATTGAATAATCACTTGGAATCCTCCTGTGGGAACTTCATGTAAAATGAAATTAAAGAAGATTAGAATGTGTACATTAGTTATTACAGGTCTTTTGACACTTGTTTTGGGAGGCACATGATAGAAAACATAGTTATCCCATATGTGCTGGATGATCAAGTGTATTGGCTGTAGCCTTGGATATTGTTAATATAGTATGATATCTGATTCATGCACTGTAATCCCCTGTGATGAGTAATAAGTGATTGATACAAAAATATTAACAGGTAAAACATATATATTTTATCTATAAATATTTCATGTTTCCATGTTACAAAGCATACTTGCTCATATTTCTTGCCTGTGTGTATCTTGGTAGGATATTGATCACCTTATTCATTGAATTGTTTGTATTAATGTAGAACTCTTACCTCTTTCCATCAAATCATGTCACAGTATTCTCTTGTGAATATCATGTGGGGAATGAATTTATTGAAACGGATGTATCTTGGTGCTTGTTATTACATTATTCATATTTATGTTTATCTCCTACCTTTGATGCCTATGTGTAATATGGCATGATGGACTAGCACCACCTTCAATAATGGCATGGAATCCATGTCATTGGCCTAGTCTGATATGGTACAGACACAGACCTAGTCTGGTATGACACAGGCCTAGCATGATATGGCACATACCTAGTCCGGTATGACATAGACCTGGTCTGATATGACACAGACCTAGTCTGATATGACACAGACCTGGTCTGATATGACACAGACCTAGTCTGATATGACACAGACCTGGTCTGAAACGGCACAGACCTGGTCCGATATGACACAGACCTAGTCTGATTTGTTTATTGTTTATTTGGGGTTTTACATCACTTTCAACATTATTTCAGTCATTTCGAGATGAGACCTACTTGTAGCAGATATAGTGCTGCCTCACTGAATTGTCATGTCGGTCCTTGACATGACAACCCACCCGGTCACAGATTTACAAGGACAACAGGTTAACCCTTTAGGCACGGGCCTCAGCTCATATGGGAAATTGTATCATGAATTCAATCTCGACACGGCCAGGGTTCGAACTCACGACCTTTGGATCATCACAGAGGAACTGGTGCTCATAAGCTGGCGCTCTAACCAACTGCGCCACGGCCCGTGGCCCGACCTAGTCTGATATGACATAAACCTAGTCGGACGTAGCACAGACCTAGTCTGGTATAACACAGACTTAGTATGATATGGCACAGACCTAGTCGGATATGGCACAGATCTGGTCTGGTATGATACAGACTTAGTATGATATGGCACAGACCTAGTCAGATATGGCACAGACCTGGTCTGATATGACACAGACCTAGTCTGATATGACACAGACCTAGTCTGATATGACACAGACCTTGTCTGGTATTACATAGACCTTGTCTGGTATTACATAGACCTGGTCTGGTATTACATAGACATGGTCTGATATGACATAGATCTAGTCTGATTTGACATAGACCTAGTCTTATATGGCACAGGCCTAGTCTGATATGGCACAGACCTAGTCTGGTAAGACAAAGACCTAGACTGATACGACACAGACCTAGTCTGGTATGACACAGACCTAGACTGATATGACACAGACCTAGTCTGATATGACACAGACCTAGTCTGATATGACACAGACCTAGTCTGATATGACACAGACCTAGTCTGATATGACACAGACCCAGTCTGATATGACACAGACCTAGTCTGATATGGCACAGACCTAGTCTGATAGTGCACAGACCTAATCTGATATTACAGGACTAAAATATCTTAATTACGCATATTATGAATCACAAGAGAACATAGCACATATTTATCAAAGAAATCACCAGAGGATAAATAGTAAACTACTCGCACCATCGCTCATGTTCATCGGCCAGTTCATCCCAATCAGCATCACTTTCTTGTTTCACTCTAATTCTACCTCAATGTTTACGTCTAAATCACCATAAAGTCACTCTAAGGTGTTATATACTTTTCTTCAGTTTTGTGTAAGATTTTCTATATTTTACTCATCTGATTATTGCAGCTTTCAAAAAGTTGATAGTCATTTGTTCCAGAAGTTGATTCTTTATGTGACTTGTGTTATATTTCTCTCAGAAGTTTCAAATGTTAATGAATGAAAGAGAAATTAAATACAATAGAATACAATAGAACCACTTAGAATAGATCTGAAATTACCATTGTCATATTTTGGAATCATTATTCATTACTGGGAAACAATAACTGGCGATGGATTGTGAACTTAGATTAATTTTAAAGTGTCATCCGATACGTTCTCTATTTACCCCAACTGGTGTGTTCGTACATTTGACAACTACCTACATATTTTAACATTTTAATTGCAGTATTTGTTCTTGATATATAAAAGGTTCAGAGTTAACAGCTATTGTATATAATATGTGACAATATGGACGACTAATCAAACTACTTTTATCACAGATGCAGACACGAGTTAACATGTCATCAACTATGGAAACTGTTTTACTGTTGTGTTCACATTTGACAGTTCAAACACGTTGGCAATACACTTTGCTTGATCAAGCTTGATTAAACAAAAGCTAACGAAATAGATGAATATACTCGTATAGATATACTCGTGAAAGCGACATAAGTGTGAAAAAACTTAAAAGACTGATTTACCTAACAGGTGAGGAACAGTTACATAAATTGGAGCATCTACATAGGTGAAAGGCCGCTACAAAAATGAAAAACAATCATATGTGTGCGATATAGTTGCACAAGTGAAATGCAGGTGAAATGCATCTACACCAGTGCTGGCCAATTCCACAAGTGTGAAACAGGTGCTCGAGATAAACAGAACTGACTAAACCTCATACAGTTGAGAGACATCAATGAGTCAGAGATAATCCAGTTGCACAGTTCACTTATTTATGTGAGGGACATAAAGAACATTACTAGAAATGGGAGACATTGAATATGAAATGGGTAAATTTCCTCTAGTTTCCTTTGCAGATTGGTCCATTAAAAATTGCTCTTATATATTCTGAACGGATTATGATGAATACAGACTCTATGAGCTCGTTTCTGTAAAATCCACGGTTATAGGAGTTTCATTTTCAAAGTCATTCAAAGGTCACTTCAAGGTAACCGGCAATATTAAAAAAAATATCCTGCAAAGGTCCACATTCAGTCCTATATCATTCGTGGATGTGCCCCACACAGTAAAAACGTTATATACCTATGTCTGTCATTTCTACTGATGCGGTCAAAATCTACCCAGGGGTCACTCAATAGATTAAATCAGATGTTCCAAAACACTTGCTAAAAAATATTTTTAATTAAATGAGCAAGATCTAGTACTAAATTGATTGTGTTAATTTCGTGAAAGTAAGAATTTGCCAAAGAGACTTCCTAGTTCGTGAGTCTCAACACCAAATGAAGTCCCTTGACAAAAGCAATTTTTATTTTCAAGTTTTTCAAGTTTTGTCTATGATTTTATTTCTGGTATAAATTGACAAGAAATCAAAAACATCACACAATGTGTTGATATTGTTATATCTCTTTCTGCATTTGATAATAAGTCTTTTGCTGTTTCGCATGACGATTTCACAGTAGATACTTGATTTGATTAAAATATTCAAGGCCTCAGAAACAGGCCAGACTGTAATTAATTGATTAAATGATATTTTATTAAAAGCATCGAAACACAGAATAAATGATACAAATAAGAGCAGAACTAAATATACATGCTCTCAGTCACATTTAACTAGTACAGCACAATGGCAAAATTGTCAATAGAGATGAAAAAAATGCATGTCAAATTCTAGCTTCATAAAAGGTCTATGGTTTCCTGTTAACGTGGTATATAGATTAAGGCATGTTTTTCAAGGCTGATTAAATTGTAAACTTGAATCTGAATTGTTTTACTACAAAGTGTAATATTACTCTTATGCCAATAAAAACAGTAGAAGTTAAGATATGAAGAATTTGACGTAGCTGAAAATATTAAACATTTGGTCATGTAATTTAATTGATAACAATTATAGTTTTCCATATTAAAATATCAGCCTAAGATAACCGGGTGCACATATTTCTCAACAACGTTTTTCACTATTTTACAGACCTTTTCTGTAAAGTTTTTAAAAGTGTTTCAAAAGGCACATGTTCTGAACTGCCTTAATTCCTTAACTTATGTTTTCTTTCTATTACTGAGACTGAATGGTATATATTTTTCATGATGTTTTCGTCTGTCCATTGTCCAGATACATGGTGATAGATGAATTATTAATTATAAAAGAAATGTATGTGAATGTCATGATCAATGTAGACGTCATGATATGTGTTAGGAGGTACAAAGTAAAAAAAGGTCATGATGTGTTGTTCTAGAATATAAATGGGAAAGTTATGTAGCGTTATTTAGAGTCTTGTGTACCTGTCAAAATGGAGGATCAGAGCACATGGGGAAGTGCTTCTGTTCACCTTCAAATAGATCTAAAACATGCAAGCCGCCAAGTAAAAAGAGTAGGCAAAATAGCCATGAAATGATCCTGAACTTTAACAGCATTGCAGAGACCTAAATAAGTCACGATCAAGTGTCATCATGTTGATATTCGGATCAATTTTCATGTGTCAAAACAGGCACCAGCCAATCATATTCTTGGAAATCATGACACTTTATTGTGGTAATGAAGCAAACATAGTTCTGTAATACTGTGCTACATGATTTAGTTACCATTGTTTTAGCCCATTGTTTGCTAATTGGGAAAACAAATTACTTTAATCATGAAAGAACCTTTAGATTTGGTTATGTTAGAATAACGACAATAGACCATCTTATCATCAAATCATATTTCTCTTTTCAGCACAATGCCCTAATAAAGCTTCCTGCAGCAATTTCATTTTGATTACACAGTCAGGGCTATTAAGCAACTTTACCTTCAAAATATAAATTGTATAAAATATGTTGAAATATGTGTTCCAAGAGAAATGAGAAAAACCTGGTGATTGAGTGATGGAACATAATGTAAATAAGATTTTTCAATTTTACAAATGTTGCACCCCCTTGGTGTTTATTTGCTTACAGTATTTCCAAAGGTATTGCCCCACCCAGTTGAGCACAGGATTAAAATAGTAGTCTGTGGGACACTACTCATTTCTATAATTCCCTCACCTGTATCACAGGCCTTTCTGGTTTTGTACAAGTGGTCATAGATTAGGGCAGAAATATTAAATAATGCAATGCAAGGATAAGTTTTGAAACACTGATTTTTAGGATTGGATAGCATGGAAGAGAAATATCCTAACTTCAAAGTCATGAAAGTAAAATTAATAATTTTGTACATGGATTAAAATGTTCTCATACAAGGTTGTGATTTCATCCCTTTAGTTGTATCTGACAGAAGAGAGAATTAACATTGTATTGATCACACAATTTTAGCACAATCTCAACTTTTCAGATTCCCTGTGCCTCCAATAATGTGAGAATGAAATCCCTGTACTTTCATATGAATCACAAAGGGATGTGTTACTCTAAAATTACATTCATTTTAATCTGTCATGAAATTCCATGAGTTTTAGAGTATGTTTAAATGATTTGTGGTCAAAAAACTTTGATACAGACCAGCTATCTCCCTGAAATCAATCAAAATGCATTTGTCATGAATATTATGTTTTGTTGAAAATGCTAGGTACTGTGCAGTACTCTTGTGACCCCTATAGTGGTCGATCAGGACATTAAGCCTGTACCAATAGACACCAACACATCGGGCCTCTTTAAGCCAAATCACTCCAGTGTCCCAATATCAAGGTACCCGATGTTCACAAAACAGGTGTTTGCCCTGGATCATTGGTTAACTACTGCTGAAGAGTTCTGCAGTTCCTGCAGTTTTGCTATTTCACACTTAGTTAGCCCTGCGATTAATGAAGGCATGGACTAACGTATTTTCTATTATTTTATCTAAACAGTTCCTTATTTGAGACAGATTTTTTAAGTGAAAGAAACCATTGTGACATTTTTTTCTTTATTTGCAGCCTCATAGTAAGTTCCTCATCAAATATTATGTCAAGGTCCTTGACGCTGCTGGATCACAAAATATTTGATATTTTAATGTGAGAAGTTTTCCTGCATGTTAGTAATACTGTCTTGTCATCATTTATTTTCATTTTGTTTTGTATGAGAAATTCCCTAACTTTAGATATACAGTCCTTCATTTCCTTGCAGGACATTCTTTGATCATTCTTTGATTTGGGGTCCATTGTTATGTATAATTGCATATACATATATATATATGGTGTTTAAGTCCAAATCTATTCCTGATTTTTGATAATGGTTCCATGTAAGCTGTGAAGAGGAGGGGGCCAAGGACTGAGCCTTGAGGGACACTGTACTTTGATAATTTTATTTCTTAAGATTTTTCAACAATGCCATTTTGTTTTCTATTTGACATATATGATTTAAACCAATTCAGTGCAGTGCCCTTGGTGCCACATCTCTTCTCCAGTCTATTTATTAGTATATAATGGTAAATAGTGTAAAAAACGGCCGTCAGATCTAGTAACACTATCATTACTTTTTTGTTTTTATCAACGTCCATTAATATTTCGTTCTGAACCTTTAGCAATGCTGTTTCTGTTCTGTGGAATTCTTTATATGCGGACTGAAATATATTTCTAATGTTATTTATTGCAAGATGGTTGATGTATTGTTTGGCTACCACCCTCTCAATGAGCTTAGACAAATAAGCAAGGTTGGAAACCGGTCTGTAGTTCTTTTTAAGTAGTTCTAGACCTAATATTTATATTAAGGGCCGTATTAGGGCAAGCTGCAATGACTCAGGCATATTTCCCAGTATGATATACTTGTTTATAATAGCAGTTATTATGGGTAGTAGTTGCCCTATAGTAGTAATATTTGATATATTGTCATAACATCTGTATTGAAACGTGAATCCAGGTAAAATGATGTATGAGCAATCTTACCAGTGAGTGAAGGTATATGCATATACTCAGACCTGTGAGACACTACCCTGCACATACCAGTGAGTGAAGGTATATGCATATACTCAGACCTGTGAGTCACTACCCTGCACATACCAGTGAGTGAAGGTATATGCATATACTCAGACCTGTGAGACACTACCCTGCACATATCAGTGAGTGAAGGTATATGCATATACTCAGACCTGTGAGACACTATCCTGCACATATCAGTGAGTGAAGGTATATGCATATACTCAGACCTGTGAGTCACTACCCTGCACATACCAGTGAGTGAAGGTATATGCATATACTCAGACCTGTGAGACACTATCCTACAAATACCAGTGAGTGAAGGTATATGCATATACTCAGACCTGTGAGACACTATCCTGCACATATCAGTGAGTGAAGGTATATGCATATAAACAGACCTGTGAGACACTATCCTACACATACCAGTGAGTGAAGGTATATGCATATACTCAGACCTGTGAGACACTATCCTACACATACCAGTGAGTGAAGGTATATGCATACACTCAGACCTGTGAGACACTACCCTGCACATATCAGTGAGTGAAGGTATATGTATACACTCAGACCTGTGAGACACTACCCTGCACATACCAGTGAGTGAAGGTATATGCATATACTCAGACCTGTGAGACACTATCCTGCACATACCAGTGAGTGAAGGTATATGCATATACTCAGACCTGTGAGACACTATCCTACACATACCAGTGAGTGAAGGTATATGCATATACTCAGACCTGTGAGACACTATCCTACACATACCAGTGAGTGAAGGTATATGCATATACTCAGACCTGTGAGACACTACCCTGCACATATCAGTGAGTGAAGGTATATGCATATACTCAGACCTGTGAGACACTATCCTACACATACCAGTGAGTGAAGGTATATGCATATACTCAGACCTGTGAGACACTATCCTACACATACCAGTGAGTGAAGGTATATGCATATACTCAGACCTGTGAGACACTATCCTGCACATATCAGTGAGTGAAGGTATATGCATATAAACAGACCTGTGAGACACTATCCTACACATACCAGTGAGTGAAGGTATATGCATATACTCAGACCTGTGAGACACTATCCTACACATACCAGTGAGTGAAGGTATATGCATACACTCAGACCTGTGAGACACTACCCTGCACATATCAGTGAGTGAAGGTATATGTATACACTCAGACCTGTGAGACACTACCCTGCACATACCAGTGAGTGAAGGTATATGCATATACTCAGACCTGTGAGACACTATCCTGCACATACCAGTGAGTGAAGGTATATGCATATACTCAGACCTGTGAGACACTATCCTCCATAACCGGACTTCTCTTTCATATCAGTCCCTGACTCCAAAGGTATCGATCTGAGCACATGATCAGTCACAATATATTCATATTCATAAAAATTTGGCTGTCAACTGATTGGTGAAAGACTATAAATATATTTGTTTTGTACTGGCAGTTTTACTGATTGGTCAGTTTATTTGTCAGACACCTAATTACAGTTTATAACCTGGTGTTGGTCAATTCAGATTTGATGATATGTTTGTGAGCAAGGCAAGTATTTATAACTCTGGAGATTCCTAATTTAGAATTATATCAAATATGGGGCATTGAATGCAGAGGTAGTAATTGAATACTGTAAGGATGAATAATGAGACACATGCTTTATGATAAAACATTTGGAAATATTGCATATTCATAACTCACCATTCCAATGTCAATATAGAGAAAATAACATTGTGATCAATTCTAAATTCTGCAAAATGAGCAGAAGGGTAGTTAGCAATTTTTTTTATAGTTTTTTTCTTTTTTTTTAAATTTTTTTAGACTAAATTTGTTTCCTTGCACGTGCATTTTAGCTGCCATTTAAGCATGGCTTTCTGAATTAGGTCAATCGTAAGTCCTTTCTGGTATATGATTGATAGGATATTGCAAAATAAAAGTGTTTGAAGTTGAAACTTTGAAGTAAGCCACTTCTTTGGAGTCTTCGGGATGAAATCAACAATGTTTTGTCACAAACAATCTTGACAGTGAATTCCCTCATAATACAATCTCCATAAGCTCACTACATAACAGTATTAACTGAATAAAATAACGATTGTCAATTGGGAGACGTGTGGCAGAGACATAAACAAATGGGCCACATCCTATCCCCCTCTGCATATATGTATACTCAACCGTTTTAAATCATTCTGCATTACACAGATTATATTCAATTACTACCTCTGCAGTCATTGCCCTGTTTTGATCTCATTCAAAGTTTGAAAATCCCCGAGTCCTAAATACTTACCTTGCTCACATTTCCAACTATTTTTATCAAATAAATGAGAGGACTGTCAATGCATGACAGTATCACGTTAATCAAGTTTCAGACTACTGAATATGACAGACTTCGAGATAAAGCCATCAAAAATGGGGTTTCTCATAGCCCTTTGCTGCTCTTTGTTTAGAGCAAAACTTACCAGCACAAATGTTATGCATAGCTGTAAATTGATATACACAAATATCAATTGGTGAAAGCAATCATTTACATAGAAGGGAAGAAAACATTTTTATTATTATTGACCTTTACATACATTGTGGTTTACTTATAGTAACAACAGACAATGCAAATGAAAGTACTCATGTAACCTGATTTGAATAGAAAAATAACAGCTTGCAATAGAAACAAACAAAATACAGAAATATAGGTAAAAATCAGAAGATTGTTTTAACATACATTGACATGTGACTTATTTATTCCTAAAATAGCTGACATGGTCAAATGTTTGTTTGCCTGTTTGGGTTTTTAAACTTGCCTGTCGCAGGGCCTTGACATGACGACCCACCCAGTCACAGATTGATATCCAAATTAATCCATTGATGAAAGTGTTATGCTTGCTTCAACTTCAAAAACATCTACCTAAGAATATTTTCACATCTAAATTTCAAAGACGTTTGTTTTAAACATATAAACATAAACATAATTTTGTATTGTTTTGAAAATTGAATATAATGACATTTAGACATGGTCAATAGGATTCCATATATGACTTTGAATATTCAAATTGCCACGATGTGCTTTTATCCCAATACATTACAAAATATATATTATAATTCAGTAATAGAGTATTTCACAAATTTTCCATGAATGTTGTACAGAGCCAGTTACCGTAACCTTCAGATAATCACAAAAGCCCTCAGAACACTTGCAACTATACTTGCACACTAGCTTGCCCTCCATGGTTGTGTCTCTCCCTGGAATACAAATGGAGAGATCAGTATTGCCAGTACAGGTGACACTGACAGACATACCAGCCACTGGTGAGCAGCGAATATCTTCCCCAATGACATTAACAATCCAAGCAGATTTTGTTTTCCACAGTTTCTTTCTCACAGTATTACTGCCGGTTGAAGGAGGGGTTAGTGTTTTACAGGTTGAAACATCCCCATCACTCAGATCAACAACACCACTATGTTCCCAGTTCCCGCGTATCTGGCAAACGTCTCCATTAACCTGCAGCTCTGCACGTTCTGCATTGACATTAGTATGACATATTTTAAGAGTATGATTTGCTAAAATCTGAATCAAGATCATCGGTTCTATAAATCATCAAAAATAAAATATAAAATATTAAAGGAAAAGAATAAAAACAATAGTCATTAACATTTTGATAACATTTCAAACCAATTTAAGATATTTTGTGGAAAAAAATATCATTAAAAAGTAAATAATGAATATCTTATTGTAAGAATACAAAATATCAATGCAGCAAAGTATATATGCTAAACTGTATATTGCAATATATGAAATATGTCATGTTATTGACCAACCCACCATCACAAAATGGAATATCACAGTAGCCATATCTGATCGATGGAACGGATGTGTAACACCATGGTTTGGGGTCCGAAGCTGGAGATGGATTGCGGCAGTAGTTCTCTTCAGCATCCACTGTAGAAGTACCGTGAGTGTGGGGACTTTGGGAATCCCATCTCTGACATAGTACGCCTTGGTTTGTCCGAGTCTGAGTCCCTCGATATTCAGTCCCCAAGGTTGTTGTCTTACATTCAGAACTTCCTGTTTGAAAATATCTTCATTTTCATTTTTGTTTTACAATTTATACTTTTCCTAACGTGCAACTTATTTTGGACAAATGTCAGAATGTAATGTTTGAGGGTGGAAAATGAATAATCTGAAGTATAACAATATAATTCTTCTTTACTGAAATTATAACAGGATAGTTCACAATTGTTGTTTCATCATTTAAGAGTTCTTCGGTCATCCTTCGCTATACTGCACTTAAATAGTCTGTCTCGTTTTTTAAACCTTTTCTTTGCAGGTGACATGTGCCAATCACTGGAGAGTGTCACGTTTGCAAGCTGCCAAATCATATAAAGTTACTCCAGCTATCCCGTCTCTTTTGTACCACTACTCCATGGGGGTCACATCTACCTCCATAGTTAGATTGGGTGGCATCATTTGCCCCGTCTCTTTTGTAACACTACCTCCATAATTAGGTTGGGTGGCATTATTTGCCCCGTCTCTTTTGTAACACTACCTCCATAATTAGGTTGGGTGGCATCATTTGCCCCGTCTCTTTTGTAACACTACCTCCATAATTAGGTTGGGTGGCATCATTTGCCCCGTCTCTTTTGTAACACTACCTCCATAATTAGGTTGGGTGGCATCATTTGCCCCTCCATCATTCTTCGCAGTGACACTGATACCCTCAGCACATACATCTGGCTTCACTGAAATCGCCATCTTTTACACGCTTATGAAGTTAAAATATATGCTTCATGCTTACAGAATTATATATATAGATACATATTGAATGGTAAGCTAAATTATCATATATATAAATCTCATTAAGCTATAACGAATTGCACTGTGATGAAACTGGGTATCAAATTAGCGTACGACCTCGACCATCAATCCGGCTAAAAAAAATTGATTATTTTGAGCTGATTTCTGGACCAAATTGCACTCTTGGACAGAAAAAATTTCCCTTTAAAAGGAGAATAAAACTAAGGAAAAATCTTTTGCACCAAATTGCACACTTGGGCAAAGAAAAACCAACTTATACCATATTGAACACTTGGACAAGGTTTTTAAAAAAAGCAAAAAAGAAAAGAAGAGAGTACCAAACTGCACCTTTGGGTGGAACAAATATAAGCACAATTCACCAAGATAATATAAGCACAATCATAAAGAGTACCAAATTGAATCCTTGGACTCTGGAAACAAAAAGAAAAAAAAACAAAACAAAACAAACAAAAAACAAACAAAAAACAAACAAAAAACAAACAAACAAAAAACAAACAAAAAAAACAAAAAAACCCATTCAAACCTATTTTTTGTGTTTGTAATTTTAATTACAACCCTACTTGAAATTCATACAATTCATAAAATTTTTATCTATTTGAAATTCATCCAGTTTTGTTCAAAACTCATACAAAAAGATGAAAGGTTATCTCCCAAAACTGATTCTAAACTGTCTTGTCTGCATCTTGGTGGCAAGCATAATTCATGAAGGAAATTTTGGCAATAATTCCAACAAATCCATAAGTACCGCATTGTTAATGATTAATGACCTAATACACAAGCAATGTATGATTCAAAGAAACCCAATACTGGGCACTGCCTTACACAAAGCCAGCATGCTATACAAGAAACAGAATTTCTGCTACTGGGATAAAGCAAATGTGAAGAAAAGATGCAATAATCTTGTGCTACTTTTCCTGATATCCCTGTGGCGATGTTCACCCACATCCAGGGCCTGTTCAATTTCCTTGTGGAGTGTGTGAACGACCAGTTGCCAAAAATCACAGAGCCATGCAGTGTGATGAATGTGACACATACGTACACATTAAATGTGATGGGCTCACAAATAAAGATTATGAGTTATTCAATAAACAAAAATGACTGTCATGGGAGTGCTGGAAATGTTGCCTCCCTAATATTTCTGATGCTTTCTTTAACTGTAAATTAACTTGAAACAAGTAATTTCTTTGAAACACTAAATGATGAATGTATCACAAGTGAAAGAACAGAAGATCAATATGCAGGGAAGACCAAAGCAAGGTAGAAAAAAGCAAAAAATTCAAAAGCTTAAGGTTATGACAGTGAACTGTAGAGGCCTTAACTCAACCAAAAAGCAATTGGAGCTAAAGGAACTAATAACTGAGCATAATTACCCTGATATATGCATTACATAACATGCATTACGTAATCCGTCATTGACAACACTATTGCAGATAGTGCCATCCACCCTGATTATGATATAGGGAGAGAAGACAGATGCAAGAGTGGCGGTGGGGTACTGATCGGTATCCATAAAAGGTGGCTGTCAGACCCAAAGGAGGAGAGCCTAAAAACTGACTGTGAACTTGTATGGAGAATATTTAACATAACAGGAACAAAACCACTGTTCATAGGATGTTACCATAGGTCAACAGACAGAAATATATCTAACATCCATGAATTAAATGCATCTCTTGGAAAGATTATCCAGGCATGAGTGACCATGATGTGGTGATAACAGAAATCAATGTAAAAGCCACACTGGCCAAGAAGAAACCAAGAAACGTATTGCTGTACAAAAAAGGAGACATGAATGCAATAAAACAAGACATGCATGTCTTTTTTGAAGATGAAGTTAAGGATTCAAGTCTCCCAGTTGAAACTCTGAACAATAAGTTCACAGATAAGCTTATGGAGTCAATCAATAAACACATTCCTATTAAGAAAATAACTGGTAGATCGGATGTGCCATGGATGACAAAGGAAATCAAGAGACAAATAAGAAGAACACAAAGACTATACAACAAGGCTGAAAAAACTAAAAAGGATTCTGACTAGAAAATTCAGAAACCTTAGGAAACACATAAAACATAAGTTGAGAGAATCCCACAATGAATATGTCCATGGGCTACTGGATTTACCTGACATTGAATTCAGTAGACCATCAATGGGAAAAAGGTTCTGGAACTATATTAGATCCAGGCGCAAAGATACTGTTGGTGTAGCAACACTAACAGAAAATGGCATTGAAGTGAAAGACAGTAAAGGCAAGGCAGAAGTTCTTTCACTTCAGCACAAATCTGTTTTTTCTACTGAAAACATGGAAAATATTCCTGACAAAGGTGACTTCTCCACAAATAGAGCCAATTACCATCAAAGTTGCTGGAGTGGAAAAATTGAAAAATATTCCAAGACTCACTTGACAAAGAAGAAGTCCCAAAAGCATGGCGCACAGCAAATATAGTTGCAGTCTTTGAAAAAAGAGATAAAAGTTGTGCCGCAAACTACAGGCCAGTATCTTTGTCACCTGTCCCCTGTAAGATTTTGGAGCATATAATTGTCAGACACATGATGAATCACTCTGAACTTGACAATATCCTGGTAAATTTTCAGCATGGATTCAGGACAGGCCACTCTTGTGAAACTCAGTTAAACACAACCTTACAGGATAGACTCAAGGCTAGAAATGATGGGCAAAATGTTGACATGCTCATTCTCGATTTTAGTAAAGCCTTTGACACAATCTGCCACGAATGGCTGAATCACAAGCTCGAGCATTACAGAATCTCAGGGCAGGTCGGTTCATGGATAAAAAACTGGCTTACAAACCGTGAACAGAGGGTAGTTATCGACGATGATGAATCTGACCCTGTCCATGTTAAATCTGGAGTGCCCCAGGGTACAGTACTTGGACCAATACTATTTCTACTCTATATTAATGACATTGGAGAAAATCTAAAAAATTTAAACATAAGGCTCTTTGCTAATGACAGCCTCCTATATAGAATAGTTGAAGATGACGAAGATACAGTAAAACTGCAAGAAGACCTAAATATGCTGGAGGAATGGTCAAGTGAGTGGCAAATGGACTTCAATGCTCAGAAATGCTACAACCTGAGCAGCAAGAAAAAAGCCAAGCTCTTGATACAAGAAAATATACATTAAATGGTCACATCTTGCAACATGTTGAACATCATCCCTACCTTGGAGTTGAGCTCCAAACAAATATGAAATGGGATGAACATATCAACAACATTGTCTGCAAAGCAAATCAAGTACTAGGATTTGTAAGAAGGAATTTCAATATGTGCCCGGGAAATATCAAAGCCGGCTGACTACAATACACTTGTGCGCCCTCACTTAGAATATGCATCTTACCTCAAAAAAGATATAGACCGCATAGAATCAGTTCAAAGACGAGCTGCTAGATTTGTGTCTGGCAATTGGAAGAGAGAAACAGGCTCTGTAACAAAAATCCTGGAAGACCTAAAAGAGGCTGGATTTTATTTTACAAGGCTATACATGGTGAAACAGCTTTGAAACTTCCAGAATTTGTCAAAATGAAATCAGCTCCTACACGGAAAAACCACGGAAATCGCTCTATCGAAATGGCAACAAGCTGTGACCCCTATAAATACAGCTATTTTCCAAGGACAGTGACTGGAATAATCTTCCACCTCAATTAACTACGTTGGAACCAGGTAGCTCCGCATCCTTCAGGAACTCCCTTGTCAGAGTATAAAGGTTGGCAACAAGCAGCTGGTATGTATCAGCTGAACCCCTTAGTGCAACCTTGCACTCTCGGCGGGATGCCAATTGGTTTTGCCGAGTAAACTTAAAGATGTAGATGTAGATGTACTTGATAGGCCATGGGTCGTGGCGCAGTTGGTAAGAGCGCAAGCTGATTAGTTGATCCAAAGGTTGTGGTTTTAATTCATAATTCAATTTCACATATGAGTTGAGTTCCATGCCAAAAGGGTTGACCAGTTTTCCTTGTAAATATGTGACTGAGTGGGATTGTCATGTCAAGGACCTGCGGGTTAACCCTTCAGGCATGTGCCTCGGCTCTTATGATAAATTGTATCATTATTTCAATCTCGGTATGGCCTGGGATTGAACCCACGACCCTTGGATCACCACTGAGAACCTTGTGCTACCCAACTGCATTTGACTCCCCGACTATAATTAAAAATCGAAGTGTCATGAAAACTTGCTTTACATGGATAGTGAAGAGTTCTTGTACCTTTTTAGGGGAGTATAACAATTTGCGAATAATTTCTTGTATCTTTTTTTGGTTTGGGGTCAATCATCTGATGAATATCCTGTATAGATTAATATATATATCTATAATCTTGTTTCATACTTCGCTAATATTTACATAATATCAAGTATATATCAACAATATCAAGTATATCAGTTATCATTGTTTTCGTGGTATACAGTTAAGAATAGATGTAAATATTACTTGGAGAATCACTTTATTAACGTGCATGTCTTATTTGTTTGTTTATCTCTTTCATTGATCATCCAATAAAATAGGTTCTTTATTCTGATGTTTATCTCATACCTTTGAGTCCTATGTATGATATGGTATGATGTATTAGAACCATCCTCCATAATGAAATCCATGACAGTTGACACGTGATAGGTGATACATAATAGTGATACATTAAGATGCCTATATTATCAGTATTTGGAAATCCAAGGTTTCTGCTGTTTGCAAATCCTGAGTGTTTCTCCTTAGCAAATCCCCATTATCTACAACATTGACCATTACAGTATAAATTGTAATTGGTAATAATTTATCTTGACCATTACAGTATTAATTGTAATTGGTAATAATTTCTCTATTGACCATTAAAGTATTAATTGTAGTTGGTAATAATTTCTCTATTGACCATTACAGTATTAATTGTAATTGGTAATAATTTCTCTATTGACCATTTCAATTGAGCGTGAGGAGATCTTGTCAATCTAGGCCATTACTTTCACCGCTTGACATTTTATTTTATATATAAACAGATATATTTGTAATCTTCATCAATGCATCAATATATACCACTCAGGTGTAACATTTCCTAGTTTTACATTGTTGTGTCAGAATGAATATAACATTTGAAAACACCACTTCATATTCAGACAAGAAACTATTTAAAGAGTAAGTTACTATTAAATATGCATCATATAACGTATCCAAATCTAAATCGATTTCATTTTACTCAACATCTATATCAATTTTATTTCACACAAACTCTACATCAATCTTCACGTTCAGAGCCCAACAATATTACACTGACCTGACTATGATGGGCACAGCTCTCAGTAAGATGAGTCGACCTTTCGTCCCAGGAGCAAATGCATATATGTAATGTGACATACAAGACACATTATGTCTGTGTTAGTCATTTCAAATATTAATGAACCAAATGGGATTGAGGCAAAAATCAATTGTATATTTTTGGCAATATAAACACGAAGTAGAATTGATCTGACGTCATCTTTTTACTAATGAGAAGTGGGGCTGATTAGTGATTGTGTTATTTCCCTAAGATGGTTTCCAAAGAGCCAGAGCCAATATCCATAGCAAAAGAGCAAGGTGGGGACGAATAGAATATGTGTCACCTATTTAATCGAAGTGATGAGTTCAGACCAATCTGTTCAGGTTGAAAGGATGTACATTCATTTTGTTTAAACAAAAATACACAATATAAACAGAAATCCCTGTATAAAATACTTCATAAGTCATTAAGATTATAAAAAAAATGACTTTAAATTATGCATAATAAAGTCAGCAAATATATGTTGGTTACATATCTCTATTTGTAAATCGTGTCAACAGATTGTATGGGCCCATCCCCCCTTTGGTTTGCAAGAAGAATAATAGTGAAATAAATCAGGTTTAATCCTGCTAAAAGAAATGAATTCCCTAAATTTGTCCCTCATTAATTCTCTTCAATTCAGACATTCACAATCATTCTATTTTTCATGTTTGTTGTTTCATTATCACAAAGTTAGCTTTAGCTTTCTATTTTGTTTGTCTTGTAAGCAGTATCTGTTTTAATCATTGCAATGCATATATTACGTGTTTGTTTACATGAAATAATATACCTGAATTTGGAGTAAGGAAGTGTCTTGGGAGATTAAAAAGTTGAATAGAACATTGCGGAGAATGCATTCGCACTTATTGTGTAAGCATCAAAATCATTTGTAACGGCGGAAGCTAAGCTGTGAAAGCGCTAAAACATGGTTGCTGTTAGTTGGTGGAATATTGCATCTAATGGGCCTGGTACGTTTATGTTGTGCGGTCATTAGTAGAGTGAACGTTTAGAAAACAAAAATATAATACTTAAGATACCAAGGAAAAAGAGTTTGAAAGCACTCACTTGAATGAGCAAATATTTACATATACTGACAATCATGCGTACAGAGCCATTAAGAGGCCTTGTTATTTATTGACACTGCTTTTTATGAAACCACTTTCACCTAAGTGGCACTTCCAGGAAATGTTTAGCTGCTCTCATTATATATATCCCCTGAGATTGACTGGAAAGATTTCATCATCACTACAATATATGTAAATTATTTATAATTCATAATTGCTTAAACCGTCTCCATCGCTCGTTTCTAATATATATCATGTCAAAGTATTCCAAGGCCGATTATATGAAAGCCACATTTGGGGTTTAATATGTCTATGTACACATCTATTTCAGCCATTTAATTGGTATTGGTTTAATGTAACGTGTTCAATATGTAAGTGCATTGTATACATTGCAGCTGCATTGTATAAGTCAGCTTTATATTGCAAAACTAATCAATAATCACTCACTTAAGTGTTGTGTATTTGTGACATTTATCAAATATTGATTGGGTAAAATATACTTGTCAGATGACATGGTTCAGCAGGAAATCACAATATAATATTATAAATAAATGACTTTATTTGTCGACACATGATAGTAGCATTGTGTAAACTCATTCATTTACTTATTCAGACATCACTGTCATATCAATATCAAAAATAGAATATCTATAATACAAAAATATTGAAACATAGCATGGTAATCTTGGCACTCAACTTGGCACTCAACTATGAGTCTTTATTGACCTAAAATCAATAATTTCTATAAATATATAGTATGATTTTTTTATATCTTTGCATGATATGTCTAAATGTAAAGACACTTATGGCAAACACAGAACTTCTTCTAAGATGGTACATTGATGTTGATGTAAGACTAGCATGGACCACAGCATGATTAAGCTGAAATAGATTTTTTGCGCTTTTATCTTAATTTGATGAAATATATCAAATAAAGCAATCAAGCTTTAAAGCATTCATGAAACCTGACTTTCAGACACATTTTCTTTACATAACATGAATGTTTATACCCTAAACAGTGCTTTTATGTAGTAGTACCCAAATTATTCCCTGTTAACAACTTTCTGTGGCACTTGAAAGTTGATCAGTTGTCTGCTGGAACCTACACCAGCAATTGAACACTTTGTCAACAAGCTTTGTTTAGCGGGTCTGTGATCTCATGTAAACACCTAATGAGTTACCAGTTGGGCACCTGTCCAGCTTGGGAAACAGGGTGGAGATGTTTTGTACAATTTATCAATTTATTGCCAGGAGTATACTTCAGAACAACATAAGATTATTTTAATATTATTTGAATCAATGAAATAACTCATGGTTGTGACAAATATTTTATGGTTGTGACAAATATCTTATGGTTGTGGAAGATATATCATTTATGTGAAAAGTATACTATTTATTTGAAAAGTATCTTATGCATGTGAAAACTTTTCTGTCAAAAAGGGAAGACATGACTCAAAGGCTGCATAGAATCCCCCTTAACTTAAAGGCTGTGATATTGAAAAAGTGACATTAAACCCTTTGATCACTGGTTTGGCCTTAAATCAAAAGGACTTTGAATGGCAAAACTGTGAATGCTGATAATTGGTATCAGTAAAATGTATGATCTGACCCTCTTTGATGAAATTTGGGGGTTTTCACACCACTGAATGGGAAGACATCAAAGGCTGCATGGATTCCACCTTAAAAGCTGGGCTGTATAGAATTTTTTTAAACTTTTTTTTGCAAACATATATAATATAAAAAATAATGATGTTTCTTCATTTATAACTTCATAAATATTCATCCGTTTTTAATAATTTTACCACCAAAAGAGAGCCAAGAAAATGCACTATCATCGTGATAAGTGTTATCTTCCAGTTTATTCTCTAAATAGTGGGAAAAAAATGGCCAAATATGTGTTGCTCCAATTTTGACAATTGGTAAACAACACCTCCTATGACTTACGGAGCCCCCTGACAGTTCAAAGGTCAAGGTCACACAGCACACTTCCTGTTTAGTACGGGCAGTACCCAGTGGTCACAAGAAATCATACTTCTCAGGGCAGATGTTATTTTGTGGATTTCAGACAGATAGCCTGTATGTATGTCAATTTTAAGATCATATATTGTTTTCAGATACTTTAAACCACTGTAAAATTGCCTGCAACTTTCCAGGTTTCACCAATGCTTTAATGTTCATTTCAACCGACTTAATATCATAGTTAACCCTTGATTCCCATCAGTCAGTTCTTTCCCTCATCTGCCTTATAGCCTTATATTTACACAACATATTGATTTGTGGATTGCTAATAAAGACCATGACCAATAGCAAAGATGACTGGGAGATGACCACCTCTTTTATGTTCCCAAAACCATGTCCCCCACCATTCTTAATGTTCACCTTTCTCCCCCCATCCCTGCGACCTGAGAAGTGGATGCTGCACAGGAATTAATCATTGACCTTATCATTATTCATATAACTAATTAAAATCATTTCCATTAGAGGCAGGTCACAAACGCAGACAGATTTGATCTATTTTATACATTGGTGCTAAGCTGTCATGAATGAGGACTGTGTGTTCCTAGTAATGGGATGGTATGGCTGGCTGGGCAGGGATGGGTAGGGATAGTAGGGATGGGTAGGGATGGGTAGGGATGGGTAGGGATGGACAGGGATGGACAGGGATGACTGAGATGCGTAGGGATAACAGGGATGAGCAGGGATGCGGTGGGGTGGTGTGACTGGGCAGGGATGGGTAGGGATAACATGGATGACTGGGATGGGTAGGGATGGCGGGGATAGGTAGGAATGGAAAGGGACGGGTAGGGATGGGGTGGTATGACTGGGCAGGGATGGGTAGGGATGGAAAGGGATGGGTAGGGATGGGTAGGGATAACATGGATGACTGGGATGACTGGGATGGGTAGGGATGGCGGGGATAGGTAGGGATGGAAAGGGACGGGTAGGGATGGAAAGGGATGGACAAAACATCAACAGAAAACATTGGTGCAAAACTATCATGAATGGGGACTGTGTGTCCCTAGTAATGGAATGGATGACAGGTATATGCAGGGACAACAGGAATGGGTAGGGATGGGATGGGTTGGAGTGGTGCGAATGGGCAGCGATGACCGGGATGTGCAGAGATGGGTAGGGATGGGGGATGGGTAGGGAGGACAGGGATGGGCAGGAATGGGCAGAGATGGGTAGGGATGGGGGATGGGTAGGGAGGACAGGGATGGGCAGGAATGGGCAGGGATGGACAGGGATGGACAGGGATGACAGGGATGGGTAGGGATGGGGGATGGGTAGGGAGGACAGGGATGGACAGGGATGACAGGGATGGGTAGGGATGGGTAGGGATGGGGGATGGGTAGGGAGGACAGGGATGGACAGGGATGACAGGGATGACAGGGATGGAAAGGGATGACAGGGATGACAGGGATGGACAGGGATGGACAGGGATGGGTAGGGATGGGGGATGGGTAGGGATGACAGGGATGACAGGGATGGACAGGGATGACAGGGATGGGTAGGGATGGACAGGGATGGGTAGGGATGGGGGATGGACAGGGATGACAGGGATGGGTAGGGATGACAGGGATGGGTAGGGATGACAGGGATGACAGGGATGACAGGGATGGACAGGGATGACAGGGATGACAGGGATGGACAGGGATGACAGGGATGAACAGGGATGGGTAGGGATGGGGGATGGGTAGGGAGGACAGGGATGGACAGGGATGACAGGGATGGGTAGGGATGACAGGGATGACAAGGATGGACAGGGATGACAGGGATGGGTAGGGATGGGGGATGGGTAGGGAGGACAGGGATGGACAGGGATGGGTAGGGATGACAGGGATGACAGGGATGGACAGGGATGACAGGGATGACAGGGATGGACAGGGATGGGTAGGGATTGGGGATGGGTAGGGAGGACAGGGATGGGCAGGAATGGGCAGGGATGGACAGGGATGGACAGGGATGACAGGGATGGGTAGGGATGGGGGATGGGTAGGGAGGACAGGGATGGACAGGGATGACAGGGATGGGTAGGGATGGGTAGGGATGGGGGATGGGTAGGGAGGACAGGGATGGACAGGGATGACAGGGATGGACAGGGATGACAGGGATGACAGGGATGACAGGGATGGACAGGGATGGGTAGGGATGGGGGATGGGTAGGGATGACAGGGATGGACAGGGATGACAGGGATGGGTAGGGATGACAGGGATGGACAGAGATGACAGGGATGGACAGGGATGGACAGGGATGGGTAGGGATGGGGGATGGGTAGGGAGGACAGGGATGGACAGGGATGACAGGGATGGGTAGGGATGACAGGGATGACAGGGATGGACAGGGATGGACAGGGATGGGTAGAGATGGGGGATGGGTAGGGAGGACAGGGATGGGTAGGGATGACAGGGATGGGTAGGGATGACAGGGATGACAGGGATGGACAGGGATGGACAGGGATGACAGGGATGGACAGGGATGGACAGGGATGGACAGGGATGGGTAGGGATGGACAGGGATGGACAGGGATGGGTAGGGATGGACAGGGATGGGTAGGGATGGGGGATGGGTAGGGAGGACAGGGATGGACAGGGATGACAGGGATGGGTAGGGATGACAGGGATGGACAGGGATGACAGGGATGACAGGGATGGGTAGGGATGGGGGATGGTTAGGGAGGACAGGGATGACAGGGATGGGTAGGGATGACAGGGATGACAGGGATGACAGGGATGGACAGGGATGGACAGGGATGACAGGGATGGACAGGGATGGACAGGGATGGACAGGGATGGACAGGGATGACAGGGATGGACAGGGATGGACAGGGATGGACAGGGATGACAGGGATGGACAGGGATGACAGGGATGGACAGGGATGGACAGGGATGACAGGGATGACAGGGATGGACAGGGATGGACAGGGATGGGTAGAGATGGGGGATGGGTAGGGAGGACAGGAATGGGTAGGGATGACAGGGATGGGTAGGGATGACAGGGATGACAGGGATGACAGGGATGGACAGGGATGACAGGGATGGGTAGGGATGGGGGATGGGTAGGGAGGACAGGGATGGACAGGGATGACAGGGATGGGTAGGGATGACAGGGATGGACAGGGATGACAGGGATGGGTAGGGATGGGGGATGGGTAGGGAGGACAGGGATGGACAGGGATGACAGGGATGGGTAGGGATGACAGGGATGACAGGGATGACAGGGATGGACAGGGATGGACAGGGATGACAGGGATGGACAGGGATGACAGGGATGACAGGGATGGACAGGGATGGACAGGGGTGACAGGGATGACAGGGATGGACAGGGATGGGTAGGTATGGGTAGGGATGGGTAGGGATGGCCAGGGATGGGTAGGGATGGGTAGGGATGGTAGGGATGAGTAGGGATGGCCAGGGATGGCCAGGGATGGGTAGGGATGGGTAGGGATGTGTAGGGATAGGTAGGGATGGCTGGATGGCGGGGATGGGCAGAGATGGGTAGGGATGGGCAGAGAAATCTTTTTATATTTCATATTTCATATCAAATCTTTTTATATTTCATATCAAGTCTTTTTATATTTCATATTTCATAAAAGGAATAGTCACACTTTCTTGAGAGACTTACATATATTTGTTTATAAGATATTAACTATCACAGAAAAAGGTGGGTTTAAAAAACATCCTCATCTAAATGGGGTGGCCTAGAAAATTAAGGGATGGGCAGGGATGGGTAGGGATGGTAGGGATGGGTAGGGATAACAGGGATGACTGGGATGACTGGGATGGGTAGGGATGGCGGGGATAGGTAGGAATGGAAAGGGACGGGTAGGGATGGGGTGGTATGACTGGGCAGGGATGGGTAGGGATGGAAAGGGATGGGTAGGGATGGGTAGGGATAACATGGATGACTGGGATGGGTAGGGATGGCGGGGATAGGTAGGGATGGAAAGGGACGGGTAGGGATGGAAAGGGATGGACAAAACATCAACAGAAAACATTGGTGCAAAACTATCATGAATGGGGACTGTGTGTCCCTAGTAATGGAATGGATGACAGGTATATGCAGGGACAACAGGAATGGGTAGGGATGGGATGGGTTGGAGTGGTGCGAATGGGCAGCGATGACCGGGATGTGCAGAGATGGGTAGGGATGGGGGATGGGTAGGGAGGACAGGGATGGGCAGGAATGGGCAGAGATGGGTAGGGATGGGGGATGGGTAGGGAGGACAGGGATGGGCAGGAATGGGCAGGGATGGACAGGGATGGACAGGGATGACAGGGATGGGTAGGGATGGGGGATGGGTAGGGAGGACAGGGATGGACAGGGATGACAGGGATGGGTAGGGATGGGGGATGGGTAGGGAGGACAGGGATGGACAGGGATGACAGGGATGGACAGGGATGACAGGGATGACAGGGATGACAGGGATGGACAGGGATGGGTAGGGATGGGGGATGGGTAGGGATGACAGGGATGGACAGGGATGACAGGGATGGGTAGGGATGACAGGGATGGACAGAGATGACAGGGATGGACAGGGATGGACAGGGATGGGTAGGGATGGGGGATGGGTAGGGAGGACAGGGATGGACAGGGATGACAGGGATGGGTAGGGATGACAGGGATGACAGGGATGGACAGGGATGGACAGGGATGGGTAGAGATGGGGGATGGGTAGGGAGGACAGGGATGGGTAGGGATGACAGGGATGGGTAGGGATGACAGGGATGACAGGGATGGACAGGGATGGACAGGGATGACAGGGATGGACAGGGATGGACAGGGATGGACAGGGATGGGTAGGGATGGACAGGGATGGACAGGGATGGGTAGGGATGGACAGGGATGGGTAGGGATGGGGGATGGGTAGGGAGGACAGGGATGGACAGGGATGACAGGGATGGGTAGGGATGACAGGGATGGACAGGGATGACAGGGATGACAGGGATGGGTAGGGATGGGGGATGGTTAGGGAGGACAGGGATGACAGGGATGGGTAGGGATGACAGGGATGACAGGGATGACAGGGATGGACAGGGATGGACAGGGATGACAGGGATGGACAGGGATGGACAGGGATGGACAGGGATGGACAGGGATGACAGGGATGGACAGGGATGGACAGGGATGGACAGGGATGACAGGGATGGACAGGGATGACAGGGATGGACAGGGATGGACAGGGATGGACAGGGATGACAGGGATGGACAGGGATGGACAGGGATGGGTAGAGATGGGGGATGGGTAGGGAGGACAGGAATGGGTAGGGATGACAGGGATGGGTAGGGATGACAGGGATGACAGGGATGACAGGGATGGACAGGGATGACAGGGATGGGTAGGGATGGGGGATGGGTAGGGAGGACAGGGATGGACAGGGATGACAGGGATGGGTAGGGATGACAGGGATGGACAGGGATGACAGGGATGGGTAGGGATGGGGGATGGGTAGGGAGGACAGGGATGGACAGGGATGACAGGGATGGGTAGGGATGACAGGGATGACAGGGATGACAGGGATGGACAGGGATGGACAGGGATGACAGGGATGGACAGGGATGACAGGGATGACAGGGATGGACAGGGATGGACAGGGGTGACAGGGATGACAGGGATGGACAGGGATGGGTAGGTATGGGTAGGGATGGGTAGGGATGGCCAGGGATGGGTAGGGATGGGTAGGGATGGTAGGGATGAGTAGGGATGGCCAGGGATGGCCAGGGATGGGTAGGGATGGGTAGGGATGTGTAGGGATAGGTAGGGATGGCTGGATGGCGGGGATGGGCAGAGATGGGTAGGGATGGGCAGAGAAATCTTTTTATATTTCATATTTCATATCAAATCTTTTTATATTTCATATCAAGTCTTTTTATATTTCATATTTCATAAAAGGAATAGTCACACTTTCTTGAGAGACTTACATATATTTGTTTATAAGATATTAACTATCACAGAAAAAGGTGGGTTTAAAAAACATCCTCATCTAAATGGGGTGGCCTAGAAAATTAAGGGATGGGCAGGGATGGGTAGGGATGGTAGGGATGGGTAGGGATAACAGGGATGACTGGGATGACTGGGATGGGTAGGGATGGCGGGGATAGGTAGGAATGGAAAGGGACGGGTAGGGATGGGGTGGTATGACTGGGCAGGGATGGGTAGGGATGGAAAGGGATGGGTAGGGATGGGTAGGGATAACAGGGATGACTGGGATGACTGGGATGGGTAGGGATGGCGGGGATAGGTAGGAATGGAAAGGGACGGGTAGGGATGGAAAGGGATGGACAAAACATCAACAGAAAACATTGGTGCAAAACTATCATGAATGGGGACTGTGTGTCCCTAGTAATGGAATGGATGACAGGTATATGCAGGGACAACAGGAATGGGTAGGGATGGGATGGGTTGGAGTGGTGCGAATGGGCAGCGATGACCGGGATGTGCAGAGATGGGTAGGGATGGGGGATGGGTAGGGAGGACAGGGATGGGCAGGAATGGGCAGAGATGGGTAGGGATGGGGGATGGGTAGGGAGGACAGGGATGGGCAGGAATGGGCAGGGATGGACAGGGATGGACAGGGATGACAGGGATGGGTAGGGATGGGGGATGGGTAGGGAGGACAGGGATGACAGGGATGGGTAGGGATGGGTAGGGATGGGGGATGGGTAGGGAGGACAGGGATGGACAGGGATGACAGGGATGACAGGGATGGAAAGGGATGACAGGGATGGACAGGGATGGGTAGGGATGGGGGATGGGTAGGGATGACAGGGATGACAGGGATGGACAGGGATGACAGGGATGGGTAGGGATGGACAGGGATGGGTAGGGATGGGGGATGGACAGGGATGACAGGGATGGGTAGGGATGACAGGGATGGGTAGGGATGACAGGGATGACAGGGATGGACAGGGATGACAGGGATGGACAGGGATGACAGGGATGAACAGGGATGGGTAGGGATGGGGGATGGGTAGGGAGGACAGGGATGGACAGGGATGACAGGGATGGGTAGGGATGACAGGGATGACAAGGATGGACAGGGATGACAGGGATGGGTAGGGATGGGGGATGGGTAGGGAGGACAGGGATGGACAGGGATGGGTAGGGATGACAGGGATGACAGGGATGGACAGGGATGACAGGGATGACAGGGATGGACAGGGATGGGTAGGGATGGGGGATGGGTAGGGAGGACAGGGATGGGCAGGAATGGGCAGGGATGGACAGGGATGGACAGGGATGACAGGGATGGGTAGGGATGGGGGATGGGTAGGGAGGACAGGGATGGACAGGGATGACAGGGATGGGTAGGGATGGGTAGGGATGGGGGATGGGTAGGGAGGACAGGGATGGACAGGGATGACAGGGATGGACAGGGATGACAGGGATGACAGGGATGACAGGGATGGACAGGGATGGGTAGGGATGGGGGATGGGTAGGGATGACAGGGATGGACAGGGATGACAGGGATGGGTAGGGATGACAGGGATGGACAGAGATGACAGGGATGGACAGGGATGGACAGGGATGGGTAGGGATGGGGGATGGGTAGGGAGGACAGGGATGGACAGGGATGACAGGGATGGGTAGGGATGACAGGGATGACAGGGATGGACAGGGATGGACAGGGATGGGTAGAGATGGGGGATGGGTAGGGAGGACAGGGATGGGTAGGGATGACAGGGATGGGTAGGGATGACAGGGATGACAGGGATGGACAGGGATGGACAGGGATGACAGGGATGGACAGGGATGGACAGGGATGGACAGGGATGGGTAGGGATGGACAGGGATGGACAGGGATGGGTAGGGATGGACAGGGATGGACAGGGATGGGTAGGGATGGGGGATGGGTAGGGAGGACAGGGATGGACAGGGATGACAGGGATGGGTAGGGATGACAGGGATGGACAGGGATGACAGGGATGACAGGGATGGGTAGGGATGGGGGATGGTTAGGGAGGACAGGGATGACAGGGATGGGTAGGGATGACAGGGATGACAGGGATGACAGGGATGGACAGGGATGGACAGGGATGACAGGGATGGACAGGGATGGACAGGGATGGACAGGGATGGACAGGGATGACAGGGATGGACAGGGATGGACAGGGATGGACAGGGATGACAGGGATGGACAGGGATGGACAGGGATGGACAGGGATGACAGGGATGACAGGGATGGACAGGGATGGACAGGGATGGGTAGAGATGGGGGATGGGTAGGGAGGACAGGAATGGGTAGGGATGACAGGGATGGGTAGGGATGACAGGGATGGACAGGGATGACAGGGATGGGTAGGGATGGGGGATGGGTAGGGAGGACAGGGATGGACAGGGATGACAGGGATGGGTAGGGATGACAGGGATGACAGGGATGACAGGGATGGACAGGGATGGACAGGGATGACAGGGATGGACAGGGATGACAGGGATGACAGGGATGGACAGGGATGGACAGGGGTGACAGGGATGACAGGGATGGACAGGGATGGGTAGGTATGGGTAGGGATGGGTAGGGATGGCCAGGGATGGGTAGGGATGGGTAGGGATGGTAGGGATGAGTAGGGATGGCCAGGGATGGCCAGGGATGGGTAGGGATGGGTAGGGATGTGTAGGGATAGGTAGGGATGGCTGGATGGCGGGGATGGGCAGAGATGGGTAGGGATGGGCAGAGAAATCTTTTTATATTTCATATTTCATATCAAATCTTTTTATATTTCATATCAAGTCTTTTTATATTTCATATTTCATAAAAGGAATAGTCACACTTTCTTGAGAGACTTACATATATTTGTTTATAAGATATTAACTATCACAGAAAAAGGTGGGTTTAAAAAACATCCTCATCTAAATGGGGTGGCCTAGAAAATTAAGGGATGGGCAGGGATGGGTAGGGATGGTAGGGATGGGTAGGGATAACAGGGATGACTGGGATGGGTAGGGATGGGCAGGGATGGGTAGGGATAACAGGGATGACTGGGATGGGTAGGGATGGGCAGGGATGGTCAAGGATGGGTATGGATGACAGGGATGGGCAGAGATAACAGGGATGGGTAGGGATAACAGGGATGGGCAGGGATGGGTAGGGATGGTTCGGGATGTGTAGGGATGGGTAGGGATGGCGAGGATGGCGGGGATGGGCGGGGATGGGCGGGGATGGGCAGGGATAGGCAGAGAAATCTTTTTATATTTCATATCATAAAAAGAATAGTCACACTTTCTTGAGAGACTTACATATATTTGTTTAGAAGATATTAACTATCACAGAAAAAGGTGGGTTTAAAAAACATCCTCATGTAAATGGGATGGCCTAGAAAATTAAACAGACTTCCCCTGGACAGGTCTCACATCCTGCTTGATTGGTGCCCTCTGGTGGGGAATTATGTGATTACTCAGAGAAGCAAAACTCCAGCTCCGTGGCTTGCTTCATTTACCTTGACCAATATGGACTCCTCGCATCGATTATGACATCCAGATGTCAGTCTAACACGGCTGCAAATTTGCTCTACTGATTTACACACACATTCTGCCACTAGGTGGCACTATAGGCTCCGGTGGTTGTATTGTCTGATACATGGGACCAGGGCAAACCAAAGTGGTTCATGATGCTGAAGACATCACCTTATTATACATGATAATCATCAGATGAAGGTCATAGGAGACAATTTAAGAATTTCACTATTTATTTTTACAATAGTGGCTTGTTTTGTCAATATTATCAAAACAATAATACGATTAATTAAAGTGACTATATTTTGGATTTAGCTGCCGGGATTTCATTCTTGTATTTCCATGTTCTATTCGTTGTTTCCAAGACAGGAAGCACTTGAACAGTCACTGGCGAAAACCTTCAATGAACAATTTCACTTCATACTTACACTAAGAAAGATGAATATTTTTCCTTTTTGATAAATAAAATATTTTAAAAATACCAAATGTCGATATATATGTATTTTTCTGATTTTTCACAGATGGAGCATTTTACTATGGTTTACAGTGGGCCACTGTTTAAGGTTTATTTGTGACAAACAGATGCTTTGCAATACTCTCAATAGATTCCAGGGTTTATGCCAGGCTCTGCACGTTAAGTAAGTTGAACGACAGTTTTAGGAGACCACACCCAGTGCATACAATAAGCATAGAGTCAAATATTTTGTCACATGGGAAAATATGGCAAATTGGTGTCATTTTTATAAATTGAAAGTAAATACAACAACATAGACCTTAGTGACATATATACCAAAATAGTCAGCCAATAATAGTTTGGGGATGGACCATTAATCTGCAAGGGAGGCGAAAAGAAAAATCCTTACTTTTTCTTCTTGGGCAAGACTGATCATGCAATGTCTAAAATAATGTTGATAGTGATGTAAAAACTCCAAGCAAACAACTTGACAATATCCCCCTTCCCAATATAAATTATTCATTCTAAATTACTTGCGCAATATCATGGCATTTATGGCAGAGTGAGTATGTCCAAGTACATCGATTCATTCCTAAATCCAGCGAGAACAAAAAGATTCATACGTCATTCGACGTCATTTGGTAACCACTGCGATATATTGGCAGGTCCTTTGCTGTCACATCATCAAATCTCTTACTCTATATTCTGATGTAAGAATAGCTCATTTTTAGTTATGTGTGTTTTAAATATTTTATTATGGATACGTTTTAATAAAAGCATGGTATTTGAGCTTTTCAATATGAAACTGATATGCCTCAGTACATGTTAACTCAAGTGGCAAGTCCCTAGAGTGAAGCGCCAACTGAACATGACTCAACCATGATTATCAACTCCAGCAACAGATGACAACTCAGTCAGAATTAAAGTGGTGCAGCAATATCATAAACTATATTTACTCTAGGTATTGGTATCTTATGATAATATCATAGCCTTCTCAGCATACTGGGAGTGAGAAATGTTACAAAATTGTTTGTCCATCCCCATTTTCAGTGGAATTGGATGAAATGGAGATATATTTGGAGTGTATGCTGCAGTTCTCCATTGAGCTTTCACCTACTCAGAAGGAAACTGAAAAGCTGAGATGATGCTGATATATAAACCAAAATATTACGACGCACACATCTTGTGAGGTTTGCAATACAATGTGAAATACAATGTGAAAAACAATGTGAAATACAATGTGATGAAATACAATGTGATGAAATACAATGTGATGAAATACAATGTGATGAAATACAATGTGATGAAATACAATGTGATGAAATACAATGTGATGAAATACAATGTGATGAAATACAATGTGATGAAATACAATGTGATGAAATACAATGTGATGAAATAAAATGTGATGAAATACAATGTGATGAAATACAATGTGATGAAATACAATGTGATGAAATACAATGTGATGAAATACAAAACTGTTTGGCCTATGCAATGTCAATTCTCCCTTCTGACAGCCAAAGAGATTAAAACTGAAATCATAAGCTTGGATGAAAACGTTTTTAATCCATGTATAAAGTTATTTTTTACCTTCATGACCTTAAAGTGTGGATATTTCTGTTAAGTTTGTTATCCAATCCTTCAAGTCAGTGTTTTAAACTTACCCTAGCCTTACATTTATCATATTTCAGTTGAGGGAATTATAGACATCACCGAGAATGAGTGACATAGCGCATGTAACGGGTTTATAACAGTGGGAGGAGCGGACATCCAGAAAGCGCCCTGCAGAGCACTTTCAGTGACATGTAATGTTGGCTGTGTTCATCTCCAAATCAACCACACAGAATGCCATTTTTTCAAAAATTATCCAAAAAAATAGTATTTAAAGGAAATGGGCATGAAATTATCCAAATAGTAAAAGGGGTTATAGGCCATTTTAATGATTGGCCACTTTTAGTGATGTGTTTCATAGACATACTCATAAAAGGATTTCACTAACTTCCTCATATTGTTGAAAAAAATTGAATACATGACATGTTTTAGAAATACATCAGCTACTAAACGTTATAACCCAATTGACTCTACATTCAATATATTTTTTATTATATTTTTTTCAATAATTTCTATTCATACTAATTTTCTCATATTTTTCAGGGAATATTTCTTCTTTTTTAGGTATTATTATGATGAGAGCAACTTATTGCTGATTATTTTCTAATACCTCTGATTATTATCTAATACCTCAAAAATAAATCTGAGGTCAAATTAAAGTCCGTCAATTTGTCACTTTTGTGATTTAAGCTATTTTTAATCATTTTAGCTTCATAATAAATCTTGAAATTGACAGACTTTTTTTTCAATTTCTTTTTAGTATTAATGTGTTTTTCTCTGCAGTATTCTATATATTTTCATAAACTAACCCCCAATAAGCTGGCATTTTTATATTATTTTAAAAAAACTTAGTATTATAGTATTTTCCTCTGTTTTCCCTTATAGATTGACCACAAAACTATAAATTGCGATCAAATTGTTAATTATGAACAGATTTTGATGAATAAGGACTCTACAAGCTTGTATTTGAAAGATGTAGATGATAGGATAATAAAACATGTAGATAATTTCGTGGAAATAGGCTTTCTATTTTCAAGGTCATTGAAAGGTCACTTCAAGGTCACTGGCAATATTTGATCAAAATAGCCTAAGAAGGTGGACATTCGATCACATATCATTTGTAGATGTATATTGAGTAGTAAAAAGGTTATATCCCTATGTCTGCCATTTCTAGTGATGAATACTATTTTAATTCTGTGCCGGGATGGGTGTGAGAATGCCTATACTGTCCTTTGAAAATATTATGAGGGAGTGTAGTACATGGAATGATCTTAATTACAGGGTGCTTTACCATTCAATTATAGGCTATTTCTCATTTCTCTTTGAACACATATTTCAACTTGATGAAAGAAATATTGTAAAAAGGCAAACGCTAAGGTTTACATTTCCTAAAAATCCTTTCCTATCGTAGCATTGTATCGATCATATCCTTTGAATTTTAAGTTGTACCTAACAATTTAAAATCTAATTTAAAACATCAGGTTGGCAGAAATATGGTGCAAGAGTTTTCATGGTTATGTATGTAGCAATATTATATTGAGACACATGGCATAGATCAAACTTATTTATATCATTTGGTTTGCAGACAGCTCATGGTTAAGGTAATGTATATTTTTGAGGTTTGAGGTTTGTAAACTGGATGCAAATGCAAGTTCCCTGACATAAGCTGATACTTTCCTCATAATCCCTGCTGTGGTAGATCAAATAATTGTGGTCATTTGCTTAGCATAATATTACTCATATTATGTAAATTTAGATTGTTTGTTTGGGGTTTTACATCACTTTCAACATTATTTCAGTCTTTTCGTGATGAGACCTACTTGTAGCAGATATAGTGCTGCCTCACTGAATTGTCATGTCGCAGGTCCTTGACATGACAACCCACCCGGTCACAGATTTACAAGGACAACGGGGTAACCCTTTAGGCACGGGCCTCAGCTCATGTGGGAAATTGTATCATGAGTTCAATCCCGGCACGGCCGGGGTTCGAACCCACGACCTTTGGATCACCACAGAGGAACTGGTGCTAATAAGCTGGCGTTCTAACCAACTGCGCCACGGCCCGTGGCCTTGTTAATTTAGAAAAATATGACATATTAGATTAAGGCAAAACTATAACCTTATAACTTGATTGAAAGTTTGAGTTTGGTGTGATATGTTTGTTTATTGTTAATCCACATTTAATCTCTCTTGTGCTCGAACCGAGTAACAGGCTCTCCTGTTCTGACCCAGACATAGCCGATGAAACATGCACATGGCATCATCCTTGAAACAAGGGCTTTCATGTCATAACTTTTCGACAGAAAATATGTATAAGCGTTGGTGGCTCAAACCTTCCAATTGCGTCATGATGTGTTAATGAGTTGCATTGTTACATAATTTATCTTATTCTGACCTTAATCCTGGCCCAATATGAACGGCAAGATGAAGATCTGATAAAGCTGACTTTGGACTTTTCAGTGTTATCAGAGTTAACCTTAAGGGATGTTGGGCGGAGGAGAACAGAATGCAGTTTAAGGTGCAGTTTGTACCATGATCAGGCAATCTTGACTCATAGTATTTAGTCATTATCATAACTCCTTATCATTATAATATCTAAACCTGGCCATCACCATATCTCATCGGCAGGACAGGCAAATAATATTGTGCTGGTTACCTGCAAACATCAGCCGCACACATACACAGAGGAAGGAACACTATTTGTCCAGAAGTCACATAATCTCTGCTGGTGCTGTGTGTTAATACCTTTTAACATCAAAATGTAGATTAAATGACACGGATGTTACGTTGACCATTGTGATATTAGCTGAGTGTTGAAGTGTAAAAACTCAAATAATGAATATTACTAAACGTGTTGCTGAGACGCTGTGACACAGAGGGAAACGCAGGGAGACATTGTGACACATATGGACACGCAGTAAGAGGTTGTGACACACAGGGACACAAAGGGACATACAGGGACTCGCAGGGATTCTAAGGAACACACAGAGATACATATTATTATTTACTCGCATAATAAATACGCAAAATGAACTTCACGGAGCAGCTAAAGATTTTATTATGGAAGAATTGGATATTAAAGAAAAGGAACGTGGTAAGTTTGTTGAATGAAATAGAAACATGCTGTATATAAAAAACCGTTTTCAAGCAAATGTGAAAAAAAATACGTGCATATACACATGCATAAACAAAATTAAAAAGTTACCTGCAATATAGATATCTAGATATACTCTGGTGGCCCCGTAACTCTTGAAATTTGTTATATATGTGGCCTTGCAACTATTTTCCAGGACAAAGTGATACTTACTGAGTCACTATCAAAAAAGGCCCAATATATATATTTTTTGACAATGGCTCCGTAATATATATATATATATATATATACAACATTTAATGTTGGAAAAAAATATATTCCCATTAAACTCGTTGATTTTGTTATAAAATGCATTAAAATTGAATGGTTCACGTTTTACCACAGTGTACCACATGTTATGCATTACGCTTATAGATAAGAGAGAAACAGAAAACGCATACCTCAAAACATCGACAATCTATACAAGTGCATGTGCACTTTCGGGTTGTATTCTGTTCACAATACGTCTAGTTATAATAATAAATTATGATAATCATGATAATCATAATCATCATAATATCTCATATTAGCATTTCAAATTTACAATTTCATACCTTTTTATAGTGCTCTATTAACCGATATTTTAGATTTCCTTTAGAGAAAATACCAGACATTGAGAGAAAATATTTGGGGATTAAAAAGCACCTATTGTGTTACAGTCAAAATCGTTTGTGATACCTGGTTACCAAGCTGTGAAAGCAAAAACATATTGGAGGCTGTAAAATGGTCGTAAAATGGCTCAAAATCTCTCAAGGGCCTTGCATATATTGCTTGTCCTCATCTCATTAGGAAGACCATTCCAAAGTTCAGGGGCCATGACCTCACCCCTTATTGTTGGTCAGTCTTTGCAGAGACTGGCCACTTGCCATGAGGTTGATTTTTATCTTGACCTTTACAGACAGTCTCTTTTAGTTCTTTCTCATTCACTCCCCAGTGTAGGAATTGTCTTGACCCCCACACTCTCTGGTCAGGAATCATGTAATATGCTCCCCGCTCACAGCCTGTACAGACTTATGATGCAGGGAGCTCACTTGCTTGATTGTCACCATGATAATCATTAGGATACTGTAGTTTATGATATTAGCATCATTTTTTTAAACAATTTAAGTTGGACTTTTTGTGGAATATTAGGATTACCCCTTCCTCCCAAACTCTGACCTAGATAACGTAATCAGCTAAATACTCTCAAATATCAAATATATTTCTAATACGACAGTGTCCCTTTTTGCACATTTTCTGCATTCCTCTTCTTGTCTGAGTCAAAGTTGGTGGACAGTCTACCAAAGACTCATCGGGTGTGAGGCCAGTTTGGCCATCACTTTCTGTTGGTGCAGTTTGGCTATCACTTTCTGTTGGTGCATAAAAGAAACCAGATAAATGTATGTGTAGGTGTGCCTATTCTTTTCCCAGGACTAAACATGGTGCAAAGGTTATCTTTTCAACCTCTCAGGGTAAGTGAGGTTTCATGTAGGCACTCTTCAAAACGAGTAGCGCGTTATACCCCAGTGGCAGACATATTTCTGATTTAAGTCTGATGTTGGCTGTAATGTTGTGAATGTGTCACCAAATAAACAATATACTGTAACAATCAATAGAAATGTGTAATACTTTGTATAAATGTGTAATACCTTCAATCTGGGTGATAAATGTAGTACTTACAGCTATCCAGAGTAAACCAGTATGGACCCTCATCGAATGATGACGCCAAGTATTTGATATATACATGCACGATATATAGGCAGACACTTTTATTTGGAAATAACTAGAAAAAGATGACATATCTTACAATTGGTGGAACTATATCACAGCTCTCATATGTACACAATTGTGGAATATCTGCAACTTTTCTGTATTTCTACAGCAATTTCAACTGTACACAATATAACAGTGTCCATTTCTATCATAATATAATAATTGTGTCATATTGGTACTCGTGACAACATTCCAATACTGTAGTCTGTAGCGATAGTTGTTATTATATTAATACATCACTAAATAACCAAATATTTAAAATAAAATTTAAAAAAGATAATTTTGTTTCTAAATATGCCTTCCATTTTTTCTAAGAATATCACTTTACATCGTTTAATCTTAAATTCATATTCGACGAACCCATGATATAGATGCAAACAAAAGAATTTTGAACTTTCAGATTTTGCAAGGGTCTTGAAAGAGATCTCTCTCGAGATATTTTATTATATTTCGAGAAAGTATGCCGTGGCAAAGCCAAACATATTCAAATAGACAGTAATGTTACATATTAAACAATGCAAATAAGATCTTTAAAGGTTTCTACCAAATGATACTTTAGACGCAAAATAAATAGAAGCTGCTGTTTAACTTACAGCAGTGTTGATGTTAACTGAACTTTGCTGTAAATTAGCAACCATTGTACTGTAACAACTATTTACAGTGCAACGAATCAATACAAATCCTTTGGAGCATTTGAATGTTAATGAGTAATAATCATTTTAAAACAAAAATCAATAAAACAAATAATTAATAATCATTTTAGTGATTCACACAATTCAAATGTCTAAAAATTTAAGGACTGTGACGATTCTTTTTATCTATCATAATTATGATATTAATTACTAGTCTCAAATGTAATATTTAGATTTTTGTCTCACAGGCGATAGTGATATTGATATTGTAATCTGTCCCGTCAAAGTCCAAAGTTATAGGTTTTGTAGTGATAACACAGTTAGTGCCAGGGTCTGTTTAACACACTAGAGATCTATATCAATGATAATAATATTATCTTAACGAGTTTTTCTAGCTAACCATTCGTGATAACAAAACTCTCCAGCACATGATCACTTTCTATATTGTCTTCATGTATGAAAGATTTTTATAATTATATTTAAACATTTGTTGTAAGTCAAACAATTGGTTGATTGCATTTATATAATTTTTAGCATCCAAGACAAGTATCACGTTCTGAATAAATTATTACACACCAGTAATCCTTGGTTTCCATACCAATTTTTAATATTTCTAAACTTCAAGCGATTCTATCGTCTATATAACAATAGAGTAAGAACATTGAAAAAGCACATAACCAAGTTCCAAATTATAATATACAGAGACGATAATTGTTTATTGACTTGCGCGATATAAAAATAACAATTCCAAGAAAATAATGGCATTATATATCAGACCATGAATATCACACACACACACACATATATATGCCACATTGAAACCAATCTTTATATTCTGGCATGTCCTTTCCTGAAATATGCTCAGCTTGTAGTTAAAATAGAAGTTGCTGTAGGGCCCCGGGTTAACACAATTTCATAATAGCAATTTCCACACGAGGCCTCCTTTAGGAATAGAATGGTATCAACATGAAGCCTCCTTTAGGAATAGAATGGTATCAATATGAAGCCTCCTTTAGGAATAGAATGGTATCAACACGAGGCCTCCTTTAGGAATAGAATGGTATCAACATGAAGCCTCCTTTAGGAATAGAATGGTATCAACACGAGGCCTCCTTTAGGAATAGAATGGTATCAATATGAAGCCTCCTTTAGGAATAGAATGGTATCAACATGAAACCTCCTTTAGGAATAGAATGGTATCAACATGAAGCCTCCTTTAGGAATAGAATGGTATCAACACGAGGCCTCCTTTAGGAATAGAATGGTATCAACATGAAGCCTCCTTTAGGAATAGAATGGTATCAACACGAGGCCTCCTTTAGGAATAGAATGGTATCAACATGAAACCTCCTTTAGGAATAGAATGGTATCAACATGAAGCCTCCTTTAGGAATAGAATGGTATCAATATGAAGCCTCCTTTAGGAATAGAATGGTATCAACATGAAGCCTCCTTTAGGAATAGAATGGTATCAACATGAGGCCTCCTTTAGGAATAGAATGGTATCAACATGAAGCCTCCTTTAGGAGTAGAATGGTATCAACATGAAGCCTCATTTAGGAATAGAATGGTATCAACACGAGGCCTCCTTTAGGAATAGAATGGTATCAACATGAGGCCTCCTTTAGGAATAGAATGGTATCAACATGAAGCCTCCTATTAGGAATAGAATGGTATCAATATGAAGCCTCCTTTAGGAATAGAATGGTATCAACATGAGGCCTCCTTTAGGAATAGAATGGTATCAACATGAAGCCTCCTTTAGGAATAGAATGGTATCAACACGAGGCCTCCTTTAGGAATAGAATGGTATCAATATGAAGCCTCCTTTAGGAATAGAATGGTATCAACATGAGGCCTCCTTTAGGAATAGAATGGTATCAACATGAAACCTCCTTTAGGAATAGAATGGTATCAACACGAGGCCTCCTTTAGGAATAGAATGGTATCAACATGAAGCCTCCTTTAGGAATAGAATGGTATCAACATGAAACCTCCTTTAGGAATAGAATGGTATCAACATTAGGCCTCCTTTAGGAATAGAATGGTATCAACACGAGGCCTCCTTTAGGAATAGAATGGTATCAACACGAGGCCTCCTTTAGGAATAGAATGGTATCAACATGAAGCCTCCTTTAGGAGTAAAATGGTATCAACATGAAGCCTCCTTTAGGAATAGAATGGTATCAACATGAAGCCTCCTTTAGGAGTAGAATGGTATCAACATGAAGCCTCCTTTAGGAACAGAATGGTATCAACATGAAACCTCCTTTAGGAATAGAATGGTATCAACACGAGGCCTCCTTTAGGAATAGAATGGTATCAACATGAAACCTCCTTTAGGAATAGAATGGTATCAACATGAGGCCTCCTTTAGGAATAGAATGGTATCAACACGAGGCCTCCTTTAGGAATAGAATGGTATCAACACGAGGCCTCCTTTAGGAATAGAATGGTATCAACACGAGGCCTCCTTTAGGAATAGAATGGTATCAACACGAGGCCTCCTTTAGGAATAGAATGGTATCATCATGAAGCCTCCTTTAGGAGTAGAATGGTATCAACATGAAGCCTCCTTTAGGAATAGAATGGTGTCAAAACGAGGCCTCCTTTAGGAATAGAATGGTATCAACACGAGGCCTCCTTTAGGAATAGAATGGTATCAACACGAGGCCTCCTTTAGGAATAGAATGGTATCAACACGAGGCCTCCTTTAGGAATAGAATGGTATCAACACGAGGCCTCCTTTAGGAATAGAATGGTATCAACACGAAGCCTCCTTTAGGAATAGAATGGTATCAACACGAGGCCTCCTTTAGGAATAGAATGGTATCAACACGAGGCCTCCTTTAGGAATAGAATGGTATCAACACGAGGCCTCCTTTAGGAATAGAATGGTATCATCATGAAGCCTCCTTTAGGAATAGAATGGTATCATCATGAAGCCTCCTTTAGGAATAGAATGGTATCAACATGAGGCCTCCTTTAGGAATAGAATGGTATCAACATGAGGCCTCCTTTAGGAATAGAATGGTATCAACACGAGGCCTCCTTTAGGAATATAATGGTATCAACACGAGGCCTCCTTTAGGAATAGAATGGTATCATCATGAAGCCTCCTTTAGGAATAGAATGGTATCATCATGAAGCCTCCTTTAGGAATAGAATGGTATCATCATGAAGCCTCCTTTAGGAATAGAATGGTATCAACATGAAGCCTCCTTTAGGAGTAGAATGGTATCAACACGAGGCCTCCTTTAGGAATAGAATGGTATCAACACGAGGCCTCCTTTAGGAATAGAATGGTATCAACATGAAACCTCCTTTAGGAATAGAATGGTATCAACACGAGGCCTCCTTTAGGAATAGAATGGTATCAACATGAGGCCTCCTTTAGGAATAGAATGGTATCAACACGAGGCCTCCTTTAGGAATAGAATGGTATCAACACGAGGCCTCCTTTAGGAATAGAATGGTATCAACATGAAACCTCCTTTAGGAATAGAATGGTATCAACACGAGGCCTCCTTTAGGAATAGAATGGTATCAACACGAGGCCTCCTTTAGGAATAGAATGGTATCAATATGAAGCCTCCTTTAGGAATAGAATGGTATCAACACGAGGCCTCCTTTAGGAATAGAATGGTATCAACACGAGGCCTCCTTTAGGAATAGAATGGTATCAACATGAAACCTCCTTTAGGAATAGAATGGTATCAACACGAGGCCTCCTTTAGGAATAGAATGGTATCAACACGAGGCCTCCTTTAGGAATAGAATGGTATCAACATGAGGCCTCCTTTAGGAATAGAATGGTATCAACACGAGGCCTCCTTTAGGAATAGAATGGTATCAACACGAGGCCTCCTTTAGGAATAGAATGGTATCAACACGAGGCCTCCTTTAGGAATAGAATGGTATCAACACGAGGCCTCCTTTAGGAATAGAATGGTATCAACATGAAACCTCCTTTAGGAATAGAATGGTATCAACACGAGGCCTCCTTTAGGAATAGAATGGTATCAACACGAGGCCTCCTTTAGGAATAGAATGGTATCAACACGAGGCCTCCTTTAGGAATAGAATGGTATCAACATGAAGCCTCCTTTAGGAATAGAATGGTATCAACACGAGGCCTCCTTTAGGAATAGAATGGTATCAATATGAAGCCTCCTTTAGGAATAGAATGGTATCAACACGAGGCCTCCTTTAGGAATAGAATGGTATCAACACGAGGCCTCCTTTAGGAATAGAATGGTATCAACATGAAACCTCCTTTAGGAATAGAATGGTATCAACACGAGGCCTCCTTTAGGAATAGAATGGTATCAACACGAGGCCTCCTTTAGGAATAGAATGGTATCAACACGAGGCCTCCTTTAGGAATAGAATGGTATCAACATGAAGCCTCCTTTAGGAATAGAATGGTATCAACACGAGGCCTCCTTTAGGAATAGAATGGTATCAATATGAAGCCTCCTTTAGGAATAGAATGGTATCAACACGAGGCCTCCTTTAGGAATAGAATGGTATCAACATGAAACCTCCTTTAGGAATAGAATGGTATCAACACGAGGCCTCCTTTAGGAATAGAATGGTATCAACACGAGGCCTCCTTTAGGAATAGAATGGTATCAATATGAAGCCTCCTTTAGGAATAGAATGGTATCAACACGAGGCCTCCTTTAGGAATAGAATGGTATCAACACGAGGCCTCCTTTAGGAATAGAATGGTATCAACATGAAGCCTCCTTTAGGAATAGAATGGTATCAACACGAGGCCTCCTTTAGGAATAGAATGGTATCAACACGAGGCCTCCTTTAGGAATAGAATGGTATCAACATGAAGCCTCTTTTAGGAATAGAATGGTATCAACACGAGGCCTCCTTTAGGAATAGAATGGTATCAACACGAGGCCTCCTTTAGGAATAGAATGGTATCAACACGAGGCCTCCTTTAGGAATAGAATGGTATCAACACGAGGCCTCCTTTAGGAATAGAATGGTATCAACACGAGGCCTCCTTTAGGAATAGAATGGTGTCAACACGAGGCCTCCTTTAGGAATAGAATGGTATCAACACGAGGCCTCCTTTAGGAATAGAATGGTATCAACATGAGGCCTCCTTTAGGAATAGAATGGTATCAACACGAGGCCTCCTTTAGGAATAGAATGGTATCAACACGAGGCCTCCTTTAGGAATAGAATGGTATCAATATGAAGCCTCCTTTAGGAGTAGAATGGTATCAACATGAAGCCTCCTTTAGGAATAGAATGGTATCAACATTAAGCCTCCTTTAGGAATAGAATGGTATCAACACGAGGCCTCCTTTAGGAATAGAATGGTATCAATATGAAGCCTCATTTAGGAATAGAATGGTATCAATGAAGCCTCCTATTAGGAATAGAATAGCTTGCATATTTCTTTTAGAACTCTCTCGTGGACAATATGACAGAGAGCACAAATAGTACGAGCACTAATTAGGAACAAGGAGTTTCATGTTCAGATAAATAAAGATTTTTATAAATATTTTCTGCTACAATTCAAAGTAAAACTATTTTATATTTAAAAGCCTTGTTGTTATTTCAGGGGATGACGGTAATGGAACTTGTCCTGCCACTTTGCCTTTTTGCAATTCTGATAATTCTGAGAAACCAGGTGCCAGAGGAACCCCGGGAGACACGTAAGTGACAAATTGCCTCTTGTTTTCTTGTAAATGACCTTTTTTGTTATTATATGGGGCAGACCGCGTACCACCTTCTCGCGCCCAGTTATGAAATTCAAAGAACTCTGTCATTAAAGCTTTTTATTATTGGTATCTTTAACGTTAAGATTTACAAGACTGTGGTATTCTTCATTGATGTATGTTTGTTTATTGGTCAGAGGAAGAAACTTGTTGAGATGCTATGCCATAAACCTGTGTACACAGACCGCAATGATCCGTGCCATATATCGGGTGCTTAAATTACCTTCCATCATTGCCATATATCGGGTGCTTAAATCAATATAATGTATTACCTTTCATCATTTCAATTATCGCTCTCATCAGTAATTCTCAGAAATATTCTTTTGACAATCTACATATAGCACCCAAAAGTGCATAGCGCCTAAAAGTGTGTGTTTTATTTTCTCTGAAGATTATGTAATTTAATAATGAGGTTTTAAGGAAATCCGCATTCATTGTGTTGGAGATGCTTAATGCTTAAATTGTTATTGCTCTTTCTGGAGAGATATCGGCATGAATATATGCATGAATTAGCATTTTTGAGTGTACTTTTACTTATATCTCATTGATAAGGCCACAATATTAAACTATGTCTCTCTTCTATGATAATTAGTTAGAGAATGCGGAAAGAATGGAGGCCATCTGATTTTCTTTACTTGAGCTTATACAAATGATTGTAATATCAAGCAATTCATAATATATACCCTTCGGATAAGTTGGTCGAAAAAGCTATAACTATAACTATGCCAATGTGGTAAAAAAAAATACATATTTATGGATAATAGTTGCTGGGTTATGGTTTTATCTTGAAAAATTTGGTCACACATAAAAAATATGTTCATAGATATTATCTATTTATCTTTATTTTTGGCGCTACTATTTATCTTTATTTTTATCTTTAAGTCCAGAGCACAAGAAAAACAACATTGATCAATGTAAATCCTGGAACCATGGCCTGAACTTCGCTCTGGTGACCATCATTCTTAATTCTGAGAGAATGTCTTTACAATTTATATCTTACTGAATCATAAAGTTTCTCAGTCATCCTCTTGCAAATATCGTACGCCGTATTTGTAAGGTTTTATTTTGATTACCACAACATTCACGGTTTTTGTAAGGGTAGCTGTTACTCTTGAGGTCATTTCGAGGCAGTGTGTTGTCACGTGATGGTGATGTCACGTGATGGTAATGTCACGTGATGGTGATGTCACGTGATGGTGATCATTATCCTGGAAGAAAAAATATATACATGAAAAACTGATTATATTAGATGAGGAAGGACATTCAATGAGATTCACATTCCGATGGGCATTATACATCAGCTATCAGAGATTTTAAGACTTTCTGTACTTTTCTATTCGAGTATAAGATGAATTTTATTGATGGAAAAACCAAACTTGCAAACCAGCTTCACTATAATCTATCGTTACACAAATTACATATCACACAAACCGATCTTTTCACAAACTTATGCATTGTATATTTCTTGTTTATGTCATTCAGTCTCAGCTGTCAATTTGAGAAACACATGCACGTAATTATCTAATTGGGTTCCAAATTCATTATTGGAAAATGTCATTGCTATCATCTAATGCTGCGACTGACTAACAAATGGCTGCTATTACAAATATAAATTTGAACTTTGGATTCTCTTATACTTCACAAATCTAATTTCCAGCCTATTATTGAATATAACAACCGTAGATTTTTATGACTGACTGTAAGTCATTCGGCATTTTCAGGGATATTTATTTTATTGAGCAGTAATACGTCAATTATTCAAATAGTCAATTATCGTGTTCTATCCTGCACCTAAATCAATTAATTTTAATTTTAATTTTCTACATGAAAACTACGTAGTCAAGCATACAAGGGGAGTTACACAGTACAATTTGCATGTGTCTGGTGCAATTATATGGGAAATATTTAGGAAAAATAATGGTATCGTGGATTATAAATATCCTCTGGTCAATAGAAAGATTCTCCACTAGTCTTTGTGACAGAACAATAGCCCAATTGTTCAGAATACATAATATAACTGACAAGTCAATGAAACATATAATTACCAAAGCAGAGACTAAAATAGAATGAGGTAATTTTGAAGATCATTACCTATTATAATACCACATAATGTTACAAATTATCCAGCAGTACACTTAATGACACTTAAAACACTTAATGACAGGTTGATAACATTAAGTCATCTTCAAATATTATTACTTATTATTACACATATAATTCAACAAGAATTAAGATCAAATAAAAAGAACGTAAAATATCTTAGGAGAATGGCGTAATGATGTCCCAAAATACAAGAGATAGTTAAGATAACTTCGCAAATTAAAAATTCTATCAACCTTTCTGAAATGCCCATATAATTATTTGGTAAATACTATTCATATAACATCTGCATTATTCTCGGTAATTTTTATCTAAAGATTCTTCATAGAATAGGTTACCTTATACAGTTTGCATTCTAAACAGTATTGTCCGTATATCGCTCTGGATGTCCGTGCTCACATTCTGGAACGTGTACTGGCATTCCACAGTAGGTGTGGAGAGACAGGTACTCCAGGCTGGATAAAGGTCCGCACACCTTCTGGCACACTGTAGAGCACTGGAGATGGCCCCTGCCCCGCATTCCTCTGGGATGATGAGGAGGGGGAGGACTATCATCACTAGCATTAAGATACACGTCATCCTTGGTATACTCTATGTAGAAGATGAGGAGACAGACTGGCCTATGATGCTGCGATGACTGTTGCTTTCTGTACATATGGATTGTTACCTTAATAGTTGTGAGCAGCGGCAATTGCCTGACACCTGGGACATCTATTGACTGAATACATTTCTTTGGGGGCATTTATTATTAATGTCTCTCCCCTGGTGCAGAAGGCTGTTGTTGCACTTTGGGAATATAGTTATGTTACTCACCACTTTAGAAATGCATTGTTATACACTAATTAGGGACCACTGGTATTAATTGATTGGCTGTGCTGAATATATTGTAAAATCATATTTGAAGGATAGCGGGAATAAGTTCTTACAGTGGATACTGTGGTAACGCTAATAAACAAACGACACCGAATGCCATCGTGGCTTGACATTCAAATATCCATATCGTTCATGATAACTACGAAGTCAAGCACACAAGGAGAGTTACTCAGTACAAGCTTTATGTGTCTCATGCAATTATATGGGAAATATTTAGATATGCAGGGTTTCATTCCCAGATGGGACAAGGACTTAGATTGCATTTATTTGGAAAAAAAGATGAGCTTCCTCTTATCAAATGAGCTGTCTCTTATTTCTTATAACAACTGTTTTCATTTCCAAATATAATTAGTGTCGTATTTGGGGTTTGAGTTCACATTTCTTTCAACATTATTTTAGTCATTTCATGACGAGTCCTACTTGTAGCAGATAAAGTGCTGCCTCATTGTATTTTGATGTCGCACGCCTTTGAAGCGCCAACCCACCGACAAGGGCAACAAATGGATTTTAAATTGCTTAATATTTCTTATAGTCCTAACATATAATGCGGATTTCTTTAGCACATCTCTGTTGGGAATATCCACATCTATTGAATGTATTCTGTGTCAAGATATCGAATAATATTCCCCCGGTCTTCTGTGACCACAAAATAATTACTTATCGATTTTGTATGGCCCTATATAATAACACTATATTTTTCAGCTCACTTTCACCATTCACTCACTTTTACAGCTCACTATAAATTACGTATTGGAGGATACAGAATATAAATATCCATACGTTATGATCATGAAGGTAAATTTAACAACTTTATACATGGATTAAAGTCTTCTCAACCAAGGTGTGATTTCCGCTTTATCCATTTAGTTGTGTTCGACAATTTCCCAATTCTCATTGTTTTACATTTGTAGTTTCTACTGATTTCTGCATTTCACGTCATAAAGATAAAACTTTTGTGATGTGCACAATAATTGATCGAATTTGTCTCATATTGATTTCAATATGAACAATACTCATCTTTTATAAATGATGTTGTTCGCGGTGTTAGTGATTGAAACACAATGTAGTAATCAGTCATTGTAACAAAATCTATGACTGTTTTATCCCACATTTCACATTGTTCATTCAAATCCGTTTAAGCTCAATAACATTTCCCTTCACGAATATTATGTCCCTGAAATCATTCTCTTCAAATGGCAGCTTTGTGCACATTTCATATGGAGTATGACCATTTATCACTGCGTTGCATGACGTCTTTCATTCCAAAAGCGAATATACCTCTGATTTCGGAGGTGATATACTGGAGTGAGGAACATGCGTGGAGAATCAAAAGTGGTATAGGGGAGAGCTGGGAAAGCATTCACACCTATTATATTACCGTGAAATTCATTTGTGATACCTGTAGCCAAGCTGTGAAAGCACCGAAGCCAAGATAGCAGATTTGGAAACAAAATCAAATAGTATCGAATGTGAAAGTATCAAAACCAACATGGTTGAAAGTAGGTCCAATGTAGGAACAAAACTTGCCTTAAAATTGTTTAATATCATAATTTTTTATGGATTGGTATTGCAGAGTTCCACCCGGCGCGACCCCTGCCGTCGGCTGGTCTCATACCGCTGATGCAGTCATTCTGTGTGGATGGAACTATTGATGACGATGACTTCCGGGGACAACCGGGCTCAGTGTGAGTACAACCAACATGTGTCAAGAGGCACTGTGAGAAAGAAAAATGGAAATTTAAGGGAGAAAATAAATGATCTTAACTGATGAGTGTGAAACAGAACATATGGAAAAAGGTCAATTAAGGAATGACTAAGACAAAAAAAATCGAGAAATTAAATAAATGCTCATTTTTGATGAACCGGAAATAAGAGCACATCAAGAAAAAGGGAAAAATAAATTTGATCAATGGAAAAAATATGTTTTAATGTTCAGTGATTGAATGAGGAATATACCTATAATTTCTTCTTGGATTGATGGTTAAAAATACCCACAAGTAAAACTTTACCATTCACTGTCCACTTATTATTAACTACATTTGTAATGGAAATTAAAGCAGGGGTTTAAATATGAATATATTTTTTTATATAATGTATTTGGTTAAACTTTCAGCTTGGACATTATCCTGGCCATATTTAATGGTATCACCAAGTTGGCAGACGGAGATTTGTCTCTACCATTTGCCTCGCAAAGGGAAGTAAACATCGGGGACATCATAGCCTCATTGAGAAGGCCCCCCGATCCACTGAACACCAACAAATTCCCCAGACAAAGTAACTACATATCAAGTATATTAATATGTCAAATATCATATCCTGTATTTCACAATTATGAGGTGAAAAATTAGTCATCAATATGCACACATTACTGCCCCCAACGTTTTTACCATTTTATTAATATATGTTTCTGGTATTACTGTTGTTCAGAGGGAGATATAGACCTGGTCTCTTCATGGAAGGAAAATAGAAATACTATTTTTAGTTTGATCAGTATGGTAAGTTGTTATATTGTTCCATTGCTGTTAGTTTATGTACCATTGTGCATATATTTAAATTGTTTAACACAACATATTGATGATATATTTCCATTATTTAGAGTGAAGAAATCATGAAGGAAAATCCTACTGCTTCATTACATGTGATGCAAAAGGTGAACACCAATATTATCTTTATTAATATTCAATAGAATTGGTGAAATATAGCAAAATGATAATGGAAGTTATGAAATAATTCCCAAGTATTAATATCACAACCTAAGCTTATTTCTCTATCAAGATGCGATGCAACAGTCAAGGAGCAGTGCACTCTAAATAGTCAGATTTTGTTTTACCCTAAAACGTTACAGTAAATATGGACAATTTGACAGAAAATAGTAGTTACTCCTTTTAGAGAATATATTTGTTCATTTTAATTAAAAAATACATTTTCATCTTCAGATTTTGTTATTATATCTGGTTTAGCCACTGCGTATTTTTCAATAAAAAATTATACTTTTGAATTAAAACACTGGAGTAAAGAACAGTCGTGGAGGATTTAAAAAAAATGAATTGGGGAGAGTGGTTAAACCATTCGCACATATTATGTTAACGTCAAAATCATTTGAGATAACTATTCATAGTCCATCACAATATCTTTGGCGCTTAACACGTAATGGAATGTCTCGTCGTTTTGATAAAAGCTAGCACATACCTCTTGTATTTTATATTTATTGTTGAATAAATGATCTCTTAATTTCTTTCATATTGAAAATTGTTTTTCAGATAGAGGAGCTTACAAAACTTCAACAGAAAATGCGTCCACCGCGTGGAAAGAACAATTTCAACACAACTGTTCCAGAAGTGTGTGAGAGATTTGGCTTGCCCGGTACCTACATTCCATATCATTTCAGGGTAAATAAACACTCATTGATTGCACCATAATGACATTTATGTATATCTTATATCAAAATAAGAGCCTATTCCAAAAAAAAATAAACACTTTAAACGACATTTTTATCACAGTTATATGTTTATATTTAAATTAAGATTATATCTTGAAACTTTTACTAAAAGAATTGCCAATACATGTTTTAGAATATTTAACTTTGTGTGTGTGCAGGAAAAAGGCCGGGAAGCTGAGGAGGAGGAGGAGGAGGAGCCGACTACAGACTGGTGGGAGATACTGATGGCAGCCTGGGGAGGTCTGGAGTTTGTTATATGTGAAAACCCCTCCTCCCTGCCATGGGAAGATTTAGAACCTGAACTGAAGCAAGCCTATAAAAAAACCAAAACTGCAGATAGGGATCAAGGTAAATTCTGGTCCAAGCACTTATTTGAAAGGAATGAGTGATACAAGAATAATATGTTGTCAACATTAGTTAATTAATCTAGTTTGTCCATCGAAGTTTTTCTGTTTTTATTTAATACCTTCATCCTTAGCCAAACTGTCTTGTTGAATGTGTCCTCCGTTACTTTATATCATACATACTGATACTGAAGAAACAATGACCTTTTCACTCCTAATATTTGGTGGGGACTTAATTTTTTCAGGCAGTTCAGGTCTGGACGGGGTAGATTTATCAGAGATCATAGCATCAGCCCTAGCCAACAACCCCCGCATCCTATACGCCCCGTCCGGCACGGAGGCAGACCGTGTCATACAGGGCATGTACGGTCCCTTAAGCGTCTTCAATGATCTCACTGAATTCTCCAGAGGATGGTTAGTTCTCTCTGAAATAATCAGGGAAGAACTCAATCAGACAGACATTCAGGAACGCAGAGTAAGTACACAGATCAATAAAATCTGTATTTGATGATACAGGCGAGATAAAGGCATAACCGATAGAGTTACTCAGATAACACGTCAGAGAAAACATACATGTGGTATTGTATCTGGTGGTCACAGAAACCCATGTATTGTTATGGAGAAGAAATGGTGCATGGATTTTTACCGAATATTTCTCATTAAACATTTTACACAGCACTGGCGAAATGTATATGCAGATGTTTGGTTCCCATACAGTACTCATAGAAAACATATAAAGCAAACGTTATTGTCAAAAGAAAACTGCCCTCCATAGCAAGACTTCTCTCAGTATCATATTAGTCCCTGCCAACAAAGTTATAAATGTGCGCATAAAACCCGGCGCAATTCATTAGTATTCAGAAAGATCTGGCTGTCAACTGAGTGGTGAAATAATATAAATAGATTTATTTTGTACTGGCAGATGTACTAATTGGTCAGTATATGTGCCAGACACTGGCTACAATTTATAACCTAATGTTGGTAAATTCAGATTTGATGATATTTTTGTGCGCATGTATTTATGACTCGGGAATTTCCAAACTTTTAATGAGATCAAAAACAGGGCAATGACTGCAGAGGTAGTAATTGAGTACTACCAATGTAATGCAGAGTAAAGAAAACATATAGCAGGAGAAAAGTTAGATGAATCGGATAGAATCATATACGCACGTGTTGCACATTCTGTACTACCATTGTTGCAGAATTTCACATTTGAAAAACATTTCATTATGTTTTTGTATTTCTAAGTATATGTAGCAGATTACAAAAGAAAAGACTTGAGAGAATCAACAATGTAGTTAACTGGAATATAACGTTGAACAACATTGTTATATGAGCGCATTCACAGGCACTTGGATGGGGGCAAAATCGATTGTAATTAAATTGTGGGGGAAAACTCGCAAAGGACTGAAATCAAAATGGATGAAGTATGGTTGAAACTTGTCAACAAATCTTTTAAAGGCCTGATACGCACCCATTATTGAATGTGTATCTTTTGTCAGAGGAGAATGCGACGCAGTGCCGGGGAAGACCCCTCAGACAGTTTCAGCTATGAGCGCTTCCAGGAAGAGCTGGTCACGGACTATGTTACAGACTCTATCACAGAAGAGGACAGCACCAGGCGGCCATTTACCCTGCCTGACTTCATCCTGCCTACCCTCCCCCCAGACACAATCGTCAATCTTATACTGGAGGTAGGGTTTACAGATTTGATAGACCTGATAGCTTTATCTACTATGCTCAGGTAGTGCTTGTAAATAGGAAAAAATAGAACTTATATTCTTGAGATATTTGAGTGTTCTTTGACATGCTATTAAGGTATTTATTATATGAATGTCTAACCCAGCTTCTAGATGGAGTGGACTTCTTCGCCTGCAACTGGCTGACAGCTATAGACCAATTGAACCTGGACTTCCTGGATTTATTCCAAGGGTTTCCCTCCCAATTTGAGATGGAAGATTTCTTCCTTAACAAGGCACAGGAAGAGGGAGTCACAGTTATAGCCAGTAAGTATACAGAACAATAAATCATGGCCAGTAAATAGGCAGGAGAACAATGTATAGCCAGTAAGTAGACGGGATAATATATTATAGCCAGTGAATATGTAGGAAAACAAGTTATAGCCGGTAAGTATACAGGGTAATATATTACAGCCAGCGAATATGTAGGAAAACAAGTTATAGCCGGTAAGTAGACGGGATAATATATTATAGCCAGTGAATATGTAGGAAAACAAGTTATAGCCGGTAAGTATACAGGGTAATATATTACAGCCAGCGAATATGTAGGAAAACAAGTTATAGCCGGTAAGTAGACGGGATAATATATTATAGCCAGTGAATATGTAGGAAAACAATGTATAGCCGGTAAGTATACAGGGTAATATATTATAGCCAGCGAATATGTAGGAAAACAAGTTATAGCCGGTAAGTATAAAGGATAATATATTATAGCCAGTGAATATGTTGGAAAATAATGTATAGCCGGTAAGTATACAGGATAATATATTATAACCAGTGAATATGTAGGAAAACAAGTTATAGCTGGTTAGTATACAGGATGATATATTATAGCCAGTAAGTATTCAGGATAATATATTATAGCCAGTAAGTATGCAGGAAAACCAGTTCTTATCAGAAGTTTATAATCGAGAATATATTGTGTTCATTATTCCTCGTCTTCTGCGGACACATGTCTGATCAATAGCACACATATTAAAACAGAAAATGACGTTTTAAAATCTAAGTTCACAAAATAAAGAAATGAATTATTTACCAATTCAGATGTGACATGTGATGTGATATACTCGCAAAGGTATATCGTTTGATAACATTTCATCTCAAATACTTGCACAGGTATATAATTTAAAGTGATATACTCACATAGAAATATTCTCAGACAGGTATAATCTTTGATGTGGTATTCTCACACAGGTATAGTATTTGATGTGGTATTCTCACACAGGTATAGCCTTTGATGTGGTATTCTCGCACAGGTATAGCCTTTGATGTGGTATTCTCAAACAGGTATAGCCTTTGATGTGGTATTGTCACACAGGTATAGTCTTTGATGTGGTATTCTGACACAGGTATAGCCTTTGCCGTGGTATTTTCACACAGGTATAGCCTTTGATGTGGTATTGTCACACAGGTATAGTCTTTGATGTGGTATTGTCACACAGGTATAGTCTTTGATGTGGTATTCTGACACAGGTATAGCCTTTGCCGTGGTATTTTCACACAGGTATAGCCTTTGATGTGGTATTCTCACACAGGTATAGTATTTGATGTGGTATTCTCACACAGGTATAGCCTTTAATGTGGTATTCTCACACAGGTATAGCCTTTGCCGTGGTATTTTCACACAGGTATAGCCTTTGATGTGGTATTCTCACACAGGTATACTATTTGATGTGGTATTCTCACACAGGTATAGCCTTTGATGTGGTATTCTCACACAGGTATAGTATTTGATGTGGTATTCTCACACAGGTATAGCCTTTGATGTGGTATTCTCACACAGGTATAGTCTTTGATGTGGTATTCTCACACAGGTATAGTCTCACACAGGTATAGTCTTTGATTTGGTATTCTCACACAGGTATAGCCTTTGCCGTGGTATTCTCACACAGGTATAATCTTTAATGTGATATCCTCACACAGGTATAGCCTTTGATGTGGTATTCTCACACAGGTATAGCCTTTGATGTGGACGGTAACGGTACTCTGCCTCCCCATCTGACATACCGGATCCGTCAGAATGCCACAATCAGCCAGACCACCAACATGATACAGAACAACATGTGGGTCCCAGGCCAGGACTGGAGGGGAGCCATTTATCTATTCAACGGATTTGTCTACCTTCAGGTTAATATCTACCCTCTCATTAACATTAACTTACAGTATTACATCATAAAATCACATAGATTATTATTATAGTTGTTTGATAGATAAACCTAGAAGTTATAAAACAATTGTGAACGGTTTTATATTTAGAAGGATTAATTGTAAATATGTATTTTGTGACTTCAGGACATCATAGAGCGGTCTATCATCGATGTGGTGACGGGGACCAGCATTACCGAGCCAGGGATTTACATCCAGGAGTTCCCCACGCCCTGCTACAGATTCGATGAGTCTGTCTGAGTTCTCAGCATTATTTCTACTGCTTAAATTCACAAATCTCTGGATTTTGAATGGATTAATTGATGGGTCATATCATATCTCAAAGTTTTGACAATTACACTGAAATCGATCAAAATTAAAAACCAAAAGGTCTTCAAAATATCCAGTTGTAACTACAGCAAAAGCTCCCCTTTATATATCTTAATGCTTCAAACTTTCATTTAATTCTATGTCTCATTTAATTTAATATTTCAATTTTAAATGACTGCGTTCCGTGTGGCGTTGGTATGATGTTTTGTGGTTTGACTGTAGTGCTGTTTATTGTAGGATCAAGATGGTGGTGGTGGAAGCCATGTTCCCTCTAGCCATTGTCTTCTCATTTGTCTTCTATGTTGCCATGTTGGTCAGGAACATCGTCTATGAGAAGGAGCAGAGACTAAAAGAGGTACACGTCCCTATTGAACATCATTATTCTAGCATAAAAAGATACTATGATGTGAAAAGGTTAAAATGAGAGTGACAAACAGACATGGATTGGAATCAGATAGAATAAGACTACATTTGCAAAATGCATTATCATTCTATTGATTTATATGTAAATTCCTTATCAAGTTTATACAATCAATTATATCTACTTTATTAGTTTATTCAGTCAAGTAGCTACTGCACTGAGTCGTTTAGGTCCATTATCTCTGATACTTATTGAGTTTATAAAGAGCGCTGAATTAATCAGATAGGTAAAACATGATGTTTAGCGTGCAAGTCATTTCTTTCCAAGGAACCTAACATATCCAATACACTTGTTCTTTGGTCACCAGACCTGTACATTACACTTAAGTCTCAGGACCCGTACCTATTACATTTTACATTACATTTTCACCGTCTGTACCTTGGTCACTAGACCCATCTATATATCCTGTACCTTGGTCAGCAGACCCCTCTATATATCCTGTACCTTGGCCACCAGACCCATCTATATATCCTGTACATTGGTCATCAGACCCATCAATATATCCTGTATATTGGTCACCAGACCCATCTATATATCCTGTACCTTGGTCACCAGACCCATCTATATATCCTATACCTTGGCCAGCAGACCCATCTATATATCCTGTACCTTGGGCAGCAGACCCATCTATATATCCTGTACCTTGGTCATCAGACCCATCTATATATCCTATACCTTGGCCACCAGACCCATCTATATATCCTATACTTTGGCCACCAGACCCATCTATATATCCTATACCTTGGCCACCAGACCCATCTATATATCCCATACCTTGGTCACCAGAACAATCTATATATCCTATACCTTGGTCACCAGACCCATCTATATATCCTGCACCTTGGTCACCAGACCCATCTATATATCCTGTACCTTGGTCAGCAGACCCATCTATTTATCCTGTACCTTGGTCAGCAGACCCATCTATATATCCTGTACCTTGGTCATCAGACCCATCTATAGGCCTCTATGTACCCTGTATGGTGTGTTTGAGTAGGTAATGAAGCTGATGGGGCTGGAGGCGACGGTGCACTGGGCGGCATGGTTCATCACGGCCTTCATTCAGATCCTCATCACCCTTACTCTCCTCACCATCCTCCTCACCTGGGGCAACGTGCTCAGATACACTGACGGCTTCCTCCTCTGGATCCTCTTCCTCGTGTTTGGACTCAACTCCATAGCTTTCTCGTGAGTGTTGAGTAATTCAATCATTTATTTTATCTGTGATGAAATTAGGAATTCAGACTTATTTGACATGTTGTGTAGTTGAAATGAAAGTATATGTTTTGTTTATGCAGGTTTTTCATGAGTGTTTTGTTTAATGAGGCTAAGATAGCGTCTGCCTGTGCCGGGATATTCTACCTTCTCACGTATGTGCCCTATATGATCATATCCATCCTGGACAATGGCGGCTACCCACAATCCACCGCCGTCAAAACACTAATGGTAAACATTGTCACATTGCATCAATTAATTCTTGTTTTGTGAAATATTGAGTTTATTCAGTTTAAAGAGATAAAATAATGTCAGCAATGTCAAGATCGTGAATGTTTGCAAAATTTGACCTGATCCCTTGCCAATTTACCCTGACTAAAACCTAACAATATGAGTTTTAACAAAACACTAAACCAACACTATCATAAGATATATTATGAAAGTTGGTCTTTAAGCTTGATTAATGATAAAGTAACATGGTATTAATCTGGCATCAGCACTATAAAACACTATCAGCCTTATCATTTTCAAGAAACTAAGACATATATTGACTTTATATAATCTGATATATTGTTATTTTTGACAGTCCTTTTTCTCCACTACGGGCTGGGGGCTGAGCGGGAGGTTCTTCAACTTCTATGAGCAGGTGGGAGAGGGAGTGCAGTTTGATAACCTGGCAGATGCCATCGTGGCCGGGGAAGGCTATGACCTCTTTGTGGCCACCATGATGTCTGTCATCAGCACTCTGATATACATCGTCCTCATCTGGTACATCGACAACATCAGACCAGGTGTGTTATATAGGTAATATTGGGTAGGGTATGTTATATAGACAACACAGGGCCAGGTGTGTTATATAGTCAATATCGGGTAGGGTATGTTATACAGACAACCCAGGGCCAGGTGTGTTATATAGTCAATATCGGGTAGGGTATGTTATACAGACAACACCAGGCCAGGTGTGTTATATAGTCAATATCGGGTAGGGTATGTTATACAGACAACCCAGGGCCAGGTGTGTTATATAGTTAATATCGGGTAGGGTATGTTATATAGACAACACCGGGCCAGGTGTGTTATATAGTCAATATCGGGTAGGGTATGTTATACAGACAACACCGGGCCAGGTGTGTTATATAGTCAATATCGGGTAGGGTATGTTATATAGACAACACCGGGCCAGGTGTGTTATATAGTCAATATCGGGTAGGGTATGTTATATAGACAACACCGGGCCAGGTGTGTTATATAGTCAATATCGGGTAGGGTATGTTATACAGACAACACCGGGCCAGGTGTGTTATATAGTCAATATCGGGTAGGGTATGTTATATAGACAACACCGGGCCAGGTGTGTTATATAGTCAATATCGGGTAGGGTATGTTATACAGACAACACCGGGCCAGGTGTGTTATATAGTCAATATCGGGTAGGGTATGTTATACAGACAACACCGGGCCAGGTGTGTTATATAGTTAATATCGGGTAGGGTATGTTATATAGACAACACCGGGCCAGGTGTGTTATATAGTCAATATCGGGTAGGGTATGTTATATAGACAACACCGGGCCAGGTGTGTTATATAGTCAATATCAGGTAGGGTATGTTATATAGACAACACCAGGCCAGGTGTGTTATATAGTCAATATCGGGTAGGGTATGTTATACAGACAACCCAGGGCCAGGTGTGTTATATAGTTAATATCGGGTAGGGTATGTTATATAGACAACACCGGGCCAGGTGTGTTATATAGTCAAGTCAGGGTTATATTGTTATTTTTGACAGTCCTTTTTCTCCACTACGGGCTGGGGGCTGAGCGGGAGGTTCTTCAACTTCTATGAGCAGGTGGGAGAGGGAGTGCAGTTTGATAACCTGGCAGATGCCATCGTGGCCGGGGAAGGATATGACCTCTTTGTGGCCACCATGATGTCTGTCATCAGCACTCTGATATACATCGTCCTCATCTGGTACATCGACAACATCAGACCAGGTGTGTTATATAGGTAATATTGGGTAGGGTATGTTATATAGACAACACAGGGCCAGGTGTGTTATATAGTCAATATCGGGTAGGGTATGTTATACAGACAACCCAGGGCCAGGTGTGTTATATAGTCAATATCGGGTAGGGTATGTTATACAGACAACACCAGGCCAGGTGTGTTATATAGTCAATATCGGGTAGGGTATGTTATACAGACAACCCAGGGCCAGGTGTGTTATATAGTTAATATCGGGTAGGGTATGTTATATAGACAACACCGGGCCAGGTGTGTTATATAGTCAATATCGGGTAGGGTATGTTATACAGACAACACCGGGCCAGGTGTGTTATATAGTCAATATCGGGTAGGGTATGTTATATAGACAACACCGGGCCAGGTGTGTTATATAGTCAATATCGGGTAGGGTATGTTATATAGACAACACCGGGCCAGGTGTGTTATATAGTCAATATTGGGTAGGGTATGTTATACAGACAACACCGGGCCAGGTGTGTTATATAGTCAATATCGGGTAGGGTATGTTATACAGACAACACCGGGCCAGGTGTGTTATATAGTTAATATCGGGTAGGGTATGTTATATAGACAACACCGGGCCAGGTGTGTTATATAGTCAATATCGGGTAGGGTATGTTATATAGACAACACCGGGCCAGGTGTGTTATATAGTCAATATCAGGTAGGGTATGTTATATAGACAACACCGGGCCAGGTGTGTTATATAGTCAATATCGAGTAGGGTATGTTATATAGACAACACCGGGCCAGGTGTGTTATATAGTAAATATCGGGTAGGGTATGTTATACAGACAACACTGGGCCAGTTGTGTTATATAATCAATCAATCTTTCGTGAAAATAAAATGCACACAGTCTTGACAGGATTGTATTGTACACCATATTCCACACCATACTGCTCGCATGTCTGTAACACATTCCCCAGTCCTTTCACACTTGGCACAAGCAGTTTGAGATCATCTGCATATCCCATTGCTCCATAGAAATGTGATCCCACCCAACATCTGATGCCATCAGCTTCCAACCTATTCAGCAGGATGTCCATGTATACACAAAATAGTACTGGTGACAAGCACAACTGCTGGTATCTTCCTATCAATCAGAATATCAAATAATTTATCATGACGAACCCGGTCGAAGGCTTTTGTTGCATCCACAAAACATGCATATACATCTGACTGGTTGTTCAGATAATACTGAATGACTTCCTTTGTGACAAAGTTGCACATCACAGTACTGTGTTTTTCCTTAAATGCAAATTGCAGTGCACTTGTCTGGAGCTGATCTTTATATCAGCTTGCTCATGGAGCTGCACAAGGTTACTCCGCGATAATTTGTCCCATCACATACCTTACCACGTGGGTCTTTAGTAATAGATACTATAGTTGCCAATAACATTGGCTTTGGCTGATGGCCATAAGGCAGAACTGCTGTGATCAACTTTCCCAATTGAACCTGAAACTGTTGGCTGCTCATAAGATGGTTTGACATAAGGCCCTAATCCCCATCTCCTTTATTCTACTTCAGGTGCTGTATTGCTTCCTCAATATCATATTGACTAACAATCCTGTCAGTATCATCACATTTAGCAAATTCATCCTGTATATGCTGTTTTATTCTCTCCATTCTGCCTTGGTGGAGGGAACAGAATTATAGAGCTCATTATATTTGTCCCCAAAATGCTTGGCTATCTCCTCAGGTTTCACAAATCCATCAATATCTGGTCTGGGGTTTGAATCCCGGTTTGGACAAGTACTTCGATCATGCTGTATGGTTGAGAAAGGTGGATATCAGCTGCTGGGTTACATCTCACTTCAATCAGTGATCCATTACTGCAAATGAAAGATCCACAGTCACACTTTAAAAAGGGTAGGGCAATGCGTCCCAGTGATAAGGTCTTATCTGACTTGATATAGTGTTGTTAATACAAACCCATCAATTTGTCAGGTGACTACGGTTTGCCCCGGCCGTGGTACTTCCCGTTCACGGTGACCTACTGGTGTGCTTCCCCGGCGTTTGAGGAGGGTGAGGGACAGGGATGCTACTCCAAGTGCCCTCCTTGGCTGCAGAGCATTCTAGTCAAACTTGGCTGCTTCAGCTTCGATAATGTCATAGAACAGCTCTTACAAGAGGTCAAGCGACAGGATAAAGGTAGTGGAAGTTTTGAACATTTGAATCATGTTTTATGGGATTTTAAATTAAACATTATGCCTTATTACAATGTGAAATGTTTCACTTATCAAATATCTATATTCTGAATATATTATGTTTCAGCTGATTCTAGATTTTTTGACGAGGACCCAGCAAATTTAAAACTCAGTTTGAAAATTCAAAATCTGTCCAAGGTTTGTTTTTCTTATTCATTATTTGCCATTTTTAAATAAAGCTGATATCAATTTTTAACAGCATGATATCGGTAGAGATTAAAAAAACATTGAATTCTTGTGTTGTAGGTGTATCCCAATGGGAAAATGGCAGTTGATGATTTGTGCCTTAATCTGTATGAAAACCAGATATTGTCTTTCCTGGGTCACAACGGCGCTGGCAAAACTACCACCATGTGAGAACTGCACATCATTTGCGTATCTGCTTTTATGCGGAAATTCTGGTTTTATATATATATATATATATATATATATATATATATATATATATATATATATATATATATATAGTTAGGACATATAAGTTCTATGTCCATTTAGATAATAATTGTTGAGAAATGGAATGTATATACATGAAAATATCAGGTACACATGTAAGATTCAATTCAATGCAATTCAATTTCATGTGGACCACTCTCTTTTTTAAATTTTCTCAAATACATTGCGAACGTTTGTTGATTTCAGGTCAGTGCTGACAGGTATGATTCCAGCTACTTCCGGTACAGCATATATCTATGACAAGGACATTCGCTCCAACATGCAGGACATCCGCAAAAGCCTAGGGCTGTGTCCTCAGCACAATGTGCTCTTTGATGGGTAAGTCACGATTTGCGCTTTGATGGGAAAGTCACAATAGGTCACTTAATGGGTAGTTCACGTTTGCTCTTTGATGGATAAGTCACAATGTGCTACTCTTTAATGAGTAATAATAATAATATCTTTATTTCGCACATAAAAACATGGCAATTTGGGAACTATTTACAATGGAAAGTGTGTTTACAAACATTAATTGACAGTTATATCATAAATTACATCAATTACATCGTCATGACTTAAAATATCACATACTCTAAAACCATCTCTAATTTTAATCATCTCATTCAGAACACTTATATTGCACATCAATGTTTCATTTACACCTGAGTGCCATTGCTGACCAATGCATTGTGGCATACATCTCATATCAATATTATAATTAAAAACAATATCACAATAATTAACAGTAATGGTGTGCTCATGGTGTGCTCTTTAATGGGTAAGACATTTGTTATTTAATGGGTAAGTCACAATGAGTTATCTGATGGGTAAGTCACATTTTACTTCTCTTTGATGGCTGAATTATAATGTGGTCTCTATGATATTTGAGTTATAGTGTGCTACTCTTTGATATATAAATTATAATGAGCTACTCTTTGATATATAAATTATAATGAGCTACTCTTTGATATATGTATTATAATGAGCTACTCTTTGATATCTAAATTATAATGAGCTACTCTTTGATGTCTGAATTATAATGAGCTACTCTTTGATATCTAAATTATAATGAGCTACTCTCTGATGTTTGTATTATAATGAGCTACTCTTTGATATTTGAATTATAATGAGCTACTCTTTGATGTTTGAATTATAATGAGCTACTCTTTGATGTTTGAATTATAATGAGCTACTCTTCGATGTTTGGATTATAATGAGCTACTCTTCGATGTTTGAATTATAATGAGCTACTCTTCTATGTTTGAATTATAATGAGCTACTCTTTGATGTTTGAATTATAATGAGCTACTCTTCGATGTTTGAATTATAATGAGCTACTCTTCGATGTTTGAATTATAATGAGCTACTCTTTGATGTTTGAATTATAATGAGCTACTCTTTGATGTTTGAATTATAATGAGCTACTCTTCGATGTTTGAATTATAATGAGCTACTCTTTGATGTTTGAATTATAATGAGCTACTCTTTGATGTTTGAATTATAATGAGCTACTCTTCGATGTTTGAATTATAATGAGCTACTCTTCGATGTTTGAATTATAATGAGCTACTCTTTGATGTTTGAATTATAATGAGCTACTCTTCGATGTTTGAATTATAATGAGCTACTCTTCGATGTTTGAATTATAATGAGCTACTCTTTGATGTTTGAATTATAATGAGCTACTCTTCGATGTTTGAATTATAATGAGCTACTCTTCGATGTTTGAATTATAATGAGCTTCTCTGTGGTCACAATATACAATATATCAAAGTATAATTGCCACATACTTCTCCATTTCAGGTTGACTGTAGAGGAACATTTGAAGTTTTACGCAAGATTGAAAGGAACGTCTAAAGTGTCTTTGGATCTCGAAGTTGAAGCGTAAGTCTCATTAATCTGTAATTCACACTGTACAAACATATTTTTAATAATCATATATAAGATACCCTAGAACAGAAACCGATGCTTTTTCTCAATAGAGTTTGAATATAGATATGAAACGAATTTCATATATAAATTTCACATTTCTTTATATCATGCCTATGAAGTATGCAAAGTGTGATGTTTTGAATGCCATACAGAATGTTAGATGACACGGGACTGCGGCCGAAGCGATTTAACACGATCGATGCGCTCTCTGGCGGCATGAAGAGGAAGCTGTCCATCGGGATCGCCTTCATCTCCGGGTCCAGGACAGTCATCCTGGATGAACCTACAGCCGGGGTAGACCCCTGGTCTAGGAGGGAAATCTGGGACCTCGTCCTCAAATTTAAACAGGGTACTTGGCTGACATTGCTTAAAGCTTTTATGAAATCTGAATTTCATGCATATTTATCTTATCCTTATCATTTTTATCAAATGTTAATACCCATCACTTTACCCCAGGATAAATTTCTGTACCATTTGAAATATGATCTTCTGTTAAACTCTAAACCATCCCTTGAACACTTTACTAACAAATATTGCTTAGCTGACCAGTGATCTTGTGCAAATGTCAAGTCTGTTTGTTAACAATGGGGCACCTTCAGATTGAAACACAGGAGTGATTTGGCTTAAAGATGCCTGTTTGTCCATTCGTCTTTGTCTGGTGATACATGCCTAACACCCCTATAGACCATAACAATGGTCACATCAGCACAAGCCCATAATACTATGCACTTTCAGCAATCAAACAAGGCAGGTGTATTCAGTTGATTTCAGGGAGACAGCTTGCTTGTATCACAGTATCATGACCACATATCATTTAAACATATCCCAAATCTCTGTAAAATTGCGTGTGACCTCCATGACTTCATGAAAGCTCTCAGGAAATAATATTTTAACATGTATAAACATAGTCTTGAATTTTTGACATATGTTCATTCAATATAATCAAGAAATAAAAGAGTGATCATATTATAAAAAGACAATGTAGAGAACATATGTTTACTGGTTAATGATATATAGTTTATATTGGGTGTGTAGGTCGCACCATCATGTTGTCTACCCACCACATGGACGAGGCAGACATCCTGGGTGACAGGATCGCAGTCATCTCGCACGGATCACTCAAGTGCTGCGGCCCTTCACTGTTCCTCAAATCCACATTTGGGGAAGGTTACCATCTCATTGTGGCCAAGAAGATACAGAAATCATATCAGTCAGGTAAAAGAACATTTTATTTTAGCCATAGAAAAATATTTATAGATTTTCTATATAATAATTTTTTTACTTATAAACAGTATACCAGCCTAGACCTTTTAAACATTTAATTAGTTTGACAACCTCTTGTATACATTTTAGTTTTATGGTATGATCTGGACTGTTCCAAAATGAATAGTATATTGAATAAAAGATTTCCCATCGACATTTCCCATATAATATATTGTCCAAGTATTTCCTGTATTCTGGTATATACCAGTCTTGTCTAATATGCGCATTAGACTGACAAAATAATCTGCTTGAAACATTCTAGTTTAAACTAGATTGTTATCTTTGTTTCATGATTCTTGGATTATTTGCTATTAGAGCGGTATTCTGTAGTGGGGCACTTATAATACTAGGCTGATTACAGGTCCGATATTTGGACGGGGGATAAGCGTGATACAGCCTGAAAATGCTGCACAATTCGCTGAGCAGAAGGACAGCAAATCCACAGTGCTGACCAAGTGCTCAGAGCGGAAGGTGACCACGTTCATCAAGACAATAGTACACTCAGCCTACCTCAAGACAGAGACCCCCCGGGAGCTCCACTACATCCTGCCCTTCAATGAGGTGAAGAGCGGCAAGTGCGGCTTCCTGTTTGACCAGCTGGACAGCAGCCAGTACAAGCTCGACATAGACAGTTATGGCATCACTGACACGTCACTGGAAGAAGTGTTCCTCAAGGTCACCGCCTACGCCAAGGCCGCCGCCGGAGAAGAAGGTGCTCTATCATAATCACAATAAAATATATTCATAAACAATTGTAGAAGTAGTCTGTTATATGGAAATCGTATGGAAATGGACTACAGATTTATGTTTTCAGATTTTTTTGGTGACATATTTGGATTAAGCAAATTAATAATGTTTAACGTTAATCTGAATGCAATTAAATATGAAAATACAATGTATTACAGTTCAAGATATATCAAATTCGCTGCAAATATTGGAAAAATGACAGATACAAAGAAAAACAAGACAAACACTAACATTGCTAGACAAACATTATCATTAGCAAGAACGTTTATTCTGCATTCTAGCTCGAAAAGACCTGACTGATGCCAAACTACTTGAAGAAGATGAGGATAGACCAAAGCGATTGAATAAACAGAATGGCTTTGCCATTGGAGAAATGGCAAATGGATTTTTAGAGCCCATGAGTATAGAGGACAGCAATGGAAGGATATACACTCCTGACCCGGTGGTGAAGGAGATGGTGCGGAGGAATAGTGAGGTGACCAGGCCCAACATGAGAAGGAGGTCTGGAGTCGCCAATACAACAAGCCGACTGAGGAGAGCTGTCTCCCTGGACGAATACTCCTCAGATGATGAAGAGATACTCAAACAGGAACAATTACCAGTCACATCAGTGGAAACCCAAGGTAGGTCAGGTCAGAGGTCAAATGCGATGCTATCTTCCAAAGGGGAAAAGATACTCAAACAGGAACAATTACCAGTCACATCAGTGGAAACCCAAGGTAGGTCAGGTCAGAGGTCAAATGCGATGTTATCTTCCAAAGGGGAAAAGATACTCAAACAGGAACAATTACCAGTCACATCAGTGGAAACCCAAGGTAGGTCAGGTCAGAGGTCAAATGCGATGCTATCTTCCAAAGGGGAAAAGATACTCAAACAGGAACAATTACCAGTCACATCAGTGGAAACCCAAGGTAGGTCAGGTCAGAGGTCAAATGCGATGTTATCTTCCAAAGGGGAAGAGATACTCAAACAGCAACAATTACCAGTCACATCAGTGGAAACCCAAGGTAGGTCAGGTCAGAGGTCAAATGCGATGTTATCTTCCAAAGGGGAAGAGATACTCAAACAGGAACAATTACCAGTCACATCAGTGGAAACCCAAGGTAGGTCAGGTCAGAGGTCAAATGCGATGTTATCTTCCAAAGGGGAAAAGATACTCAAACAGGAACAATTACCAGTCACATCAGTGGAAACCCAAGGTAGGTCAGGTCAGAGGTCAAACACGATGTTATCTTCCAAAGGGGAAGAGTGACTCAAACAGCAAAAATTACCAGTCACATCAGTGGAAACCCAAGGTAGGTCAGGTCAGAGGTCAAACGCGATGTTATCTTCTAAAGGGGAAGAGATACTCAAACAGCAACAATTACCAGTCACATCAGTGGAAACCCAAGGTAGGTCAGGTCAGAGGTCAAACACGATGTTATCTTCCAAAGGGGAAGAGATACTCAAACAGCAACAATTACCAGTCACATCAGTGGAAACCCAAGGTAGGTCAGGTCAGAGGTCAAATGCGATGTTATCTTCCAAAGGGGAAAAGATACTCAAACAGGAACAATTACCAGTCACATCAGTGGAAACACAAGGTAGGTCAGGTCAGAGGTCAAACGCGATGTTATATTCCAAAGGGGAAGAGATACTCAAACAGGAACAATTACCAGTCACATCAGTTGAAACCCAAGGTAGGTCAAGTCAGAGGTCAAACACAATGTCATATTCCGAAAAGGAAGAGATACTCAACCAAAAACAAATTACAAATGAGATCAGTGGAGATCCAAGCTTTGTGAGGTTGGAGTTTAAATATAAATGTCATCCTCCGAAGAAGATATACATAGGCAAGAACAAATATTAGCGGGGTTGGTGGAAGCCCAAAGGAGGCCAGTTCAGAAGTCAAATATGTCATATGTTTACGATAACGAGGCACTCAAACAAGATCATGTACAGGAGAGATTAGTGGAAACCAAAGGTAGCTGCTGCAAGAGGTCAAATATATGTTGTCCTTTTTATAATGATATACCAGTGAGATCAGTGGATGCCCAAGGTAGGTCAGGTCAGAGGTCAAATAGAGAAGAGATTGGTGGATACTCAACTGAAGAGGGTTGGGTAAGAATACGCCTCACATAAACAAACAATCTTATGTTGAGAGCAACTACCAACTGACTGAGACAAGTCAAAGGTCAATAAAACCAGGCGTTATATGTCTATGGCAATATTCAAACAGTGATTGGTGCCAATATTAATTATGTTGATATGAGGTAAGTATATGTTCATGTTAATATTCAGACAGGGATTGATGCTAATGTTAGTTATGTTAATACAAGGTAGATATATGTTCATGTTTCCATTCAGACAGGGATTGATGCTAATGATAGTTATGTTAATACTACGTAGATATATGTTCATGTTTCCATTCAGACAGGGATTGATGCTAATGATAGTTATGTTAATACTACGCAGATATATGTTCATGTTTCCATTCAGACAGGGATTGATGCTAATGATAGTTATGTTAATACTAGGTAGATATATGTTCATGTTTCCATTCAGACAGGGATTGATGCTAATGTTAGTTATGTTAATACTAGGTAGATATATGTTCATGTTTCCATTCAGACAGGGATTGATGCTAATGTTAGTTATGTTAATACTAGGTAGATATATGTTCATGTTTCCATTCAGACAGGGATTGATGCTAATGATAGTTATGTTAATACTACGTAGATATATGTTCATGTTTCCATTCAGACAGGGATTGATGCTAATGATAGTTATGTTAATACAAGGTAGATATATGTTCATGTTTCCATTCAGACAGGGATTGATGCTAATGTTAGTTATGTTAATACAAGGTAGATATATGTTCATGTTTCCATTCAGACAGGGATTGATGCTAATGTTAGTTATGTTAATACTAGGTAGATATATGTTCATGTTTCCATTCAGACAGGGATTGATGCTAATGATAGTTATGTTAATACTACGTAGATATATGTTCATGTTTCCATTCAGACAGGGATTGATGCTAATGTTAGTTATGTTAATACTAGGTAGATATATGTTCATGTTTCCATTCAGACAGGGATTGATGCTAATGTTAGTTATGTTAATACTAGGTAGATATATGTTCATGTTTCCATTCAGACAGGGATTGATGCTAATGTTAGTTATGTTAATACTACGTAGATATATGTTCATGTTTCCATTCAGACAGGGATTGATGCTAATGATAGTTATGTTAATACAAGGTAGATATATGTTCATGTTTCCATTCAGACAGGGATTGATGCTAATGTTAGTTATGTTAATACAAGGTAGATATATGTTCATGTTTCCATTCAGACAGGGATTGATGCTAATGTTAGTTATGTTAATACTAGGTAGATATATGTTCATGTTTCCATTCAGACAGGGATTGATGCTAATGATAGTTATGTTAATACTAGGTAGATATATGTTCATGTTTCCATTCAGACAGGGATTGATGCTAATGATAGTTATGTTAATACAAGGTAGATATATGTTCATGTTTCCATTCAGACAGGGATTGATGCTAATGATAGTTATGTTAATACAAGGTAGATATATGTTCATGTTTCCATTCAGACAGGGATTGATGCTAATGTTAGTTATGTTAATACTAGGTAGATATATGTTCATGTTTCCATTCAGACAGGGATTGATGCTAATGTTAGTTATGTTAATACTAGGTAGATATATGTTCATGTTTCCATTCAGACAGGGATTGATGCTAATGTTAGTTATGTTAATACTACGTAGATATATGTTCATGTTTCCATTCAGACAGGGATTGATGCTAATGATAGTTATGTTAATACTACGTAGATATATGTTCATGTTTCCATTCAGACAGGGATTGATGCTAATGATAGTTATGTTAATACAAGGTAGATATATGTTCATGTTTCCATTCAGACAGGGATTGATGCTAATGATAGTTATGTTAATACTAGGTAGATATATGTTCATGTTTCCATTCAGACAGGGATTGATGCTAATGTTAGTTATGTTAATACTAGGTAGATATATGTTCATGTTTCCATTCAGACAGGGATTGATGCTAATGTTAGTTATGTTAATACTAGGTAGATATATGTTCATGTTTCCATTCAGACAGGGATTGATGCTAATGTTAGTTATGTTAATACTACGTAGATATATGTTCATGTTTCCATTCAGACAGGGATTGATGCTAATGATAGTTATGTTAATACTACGTAGATATATGTTCATGTTTCCATTCAGACAGGGATTGATGCTAATGATAGTTATGTTAATACAAGGTAGATATATGTTCATGTTTCCATTCAGACAGGGATTGATGCTAATGATAGTTATGTTAATACTACGTAGATATATGTTCATGTTTCCATTCAGACAGGGATTGATGCTAATGATAGTTATGTTAATACTAGGTAGATATATGTTCATGTTTCCATTCAGACAGGGATTGATGCTAATGTTAGTTATGTTAATACTAGGTAGATATATGTTCATGTTTCCATTCAGACAGGGATTGATGCTAATGTTAGTTATGTTAATACTAGGTAGATATATGTTCATGTTTCCATTCAGACAGGGATTGATGCTAATGTTAGTTATGTTAATACTACGTAGATATATGTTCATGTTTCCATTCAGACAGGGATTGATGCTAATGTTAGTTATGTTAATACAAGGTAGATATATGTTCATGTTTCCATTCAGACAGGGATTGATGCTAATGATAGTTATGTTAATACAAGGTAGATATATGTTCATGTTTCCATTCAGACAGGGATTGATGCTAATGTTAGTTATGTTAATACTACGTAGATATATGTTCATGTTTCCATTCAGACAGGGATTGATGCTAATGTTAGTTATGTTAATACTAGGTAGATATATGTTCATGTTTCCATTCAGACAGGGATTGATGCTAATGATAGTTATGTTAATACAAGGTAGATATATGTTCATGTTTCCATTCAGACAGGGATTGATGCTAATGTTAGTTATGTTAATACTAGGTAGATATATGTTCATGTTTCCATTCAGACAGGGATTGATGCTAATGTTAGTTATGTTAATACTAGGTAGATATATGTTCATGTTTCCATTCAGACAGGGATTGATGCTAATGTTAGTTATGTTAATACTACGTAGATATATGTTCATGTTTCCATTCAGACAGGGATTGATGCTAATGATAGTTATGTTAATACTACGTAGATATATGTTCATGTTTCCATTCAGACAGGGATTGATGCTAATGATAGTTATGTTAATACAAGGTAGATATATGTTCATGTTTCCATTCAGACAGGGATTGATGCTAATGATAGTTATGTTAATACTAGGTAGATATATGTTCATGTTTCCATTCAGACAGGGATTGATGCTAATGTTAGTTATGTTAATACTAGGTAGATATATGTTCATGTTTCCATTCAGACAGGGATTGATGCTAATGTTAGTTATGTTAATACTAGGTAGATATATGTTCATGTTTCCATTCAGACAGGGATTGATGCTAATGTTAGTTATGTTAATACTACGTAGATATATGTTCATGTTTCCATTCAGACAGGGATTGATGCTAATGATAGTTATGTTAATACTACGTAGATATATGTTCATGTTTCCATTCAGACAGGGATTGATGCTAATGATAGTTATGTTAATACAAGGTAGATATATGTTCATGTTTCCATTCAGACAGGGATTGATGCTAATGATAGTTATGTTAATACTAGGTAGATATATGTTCATGTTTCCATTCAGACAGGGATTGATGCTAATGATAGTTATGTTAATACTAGGTAGATATATGTTCATGTTTCCATTCAGACAGGGATTGATGCTAATGTTAGTTATGTTAATACTAGGTAGATATATGTTCATGTTTCCATTCAGACAGGGATTGATGCTAATGTTAGTTATGTTAATACTAGGTAGATATATGTTCATGTTTCCATTCAGACAGGGATTGATGCTAATGTTAGTTATGTTAATACTACGTAGATATATGTTCATGTTTCCATTCAGACAGGGATTGATGCTAATGATAGTTATGTTGATACAAGGTTAACGTATGTTTATGTTTGTATTCCATGATACAAGGTTGAAGTATGTTTATATCCACATTGCTAATGTTAATTTTGTAGATACTAGGTTGATGTACATTTATATTTATATTGCTAATGCTAGTTATGTAGATACTAGGTTGATGTACGTTTATATTTATATTGCTAATGCTAGTTATGTAGATACTAGGTTGATGTACATTTATATTTATATTGCTAATGCTAGTTATGTAGATACTAGGTTGATGTACATTTATATTTATATTGCTAATGCTAGTTATGTAGATACTAGGTTGATATACGTTTATATTTATATTACTTATGCTAGTTATGTAGATACTAGGTTGATATACGTTTATATTTATATTGCTAATGCTAGTTATGTAGATACTAGGTTGATGTACATTTATATTTATATTGCTAATGCTAGTTATGTAGATACTAGGTTGATGTACATTTATATTTATATTGCTAATGCTAGTTATGTAGATACTAGGTTGATGTACATTTATATTTATATTGCTAATGCTAGTTATGTAGATACTAGGTTGATGTACATTTATATTTATATTGCTAATGCTAGTTATGTAGATACTAGGTTGATGTACATTTATATTTATATTGCTAATGCTAGTTATGTAGATACTAGGTTGATGTACATTTATATTTATATTGCTAATGCTATTTATGTAGATACTAGGTTGATGTACATTTATATTTATATTGCTAATGCTAGTTATGTAGATACTAGGTTGATGTACATTTATATTTATATTGCTAATGCTAGTTATGTAGATACTAGGTTGATGTACATTTATATTTATATTGCTAATGCTAGTTATGTAGATACTAGGTTGATGTACATTTATATTTATATTACTAATGCTAGTTATGTAGATACCAGGTTGATATACGTTTATATTTATATTGCTAATGCTAGTTATGTAGATACCAGGTTGATATACGTTTATATTTATATTGCTAATGCTAGTTATGTAGATACCAGGTTGATATACGTTTATATTTATATTGCTAATGTTAGTTATGTTGATACCAGGTTGCTGCATGTTTATGCTGTTAGGTATGTTGATACCAGGTTGATGCATGTTTGTGTCTATATTCAGAGAGCAGTAGCACAGATGAAGCGGATGATAGTAGTGGGGCAGAGGGTAGTTATGTTGAGACTGGCTTCCGCTTCCTCATGATCCAGTTCACCACCTGCATGCTCAAGAGAATGCTGTTCACCCTCAGCAACTGGAAGGCTCTTGTTTCACAGGTAATCTTTTATCTATTTTTATCATTTATTTGTTTGCTGCAATTTGATATCAAGATACTGTATTATAGATGTATTCTCAATGATAAATATTTGCCAAAGGAATCAGTAACAAAGTCTTCAAGAGAGTTTCTGGATTTTCTCAATTTATTTTGCGACCATTTACTGAAATGGAATAATGTACTTTTTTATTTATTTTTTTTCTTCTTGAAAATGTTCATTTCCCAACAATACAATTGATTTTATACTCAACCTCACATGAACGCTCTGAATGTGATAAATATTTGAGAAAATCCTTTAAATGTTTGAATGTAACCAATGTCAATTTTTTGGTCAAAATAATGCAATTGTATTCATCATACATTCACAGTTCTGGTTCCACATCATCAGCTAACATTTGCTCATCATTGACAGTTTGAATGGTTTGAATGTTTTAGGTGGTGCTGCCGGTCATCTTTGTGACTGTTGCTATGTTGATAGGGGTGATTGGAGGGCCCACAGTGGAGGAGGAACCTGCCCTGGAGCTGAGCACGGCTATGTTCTTCAATGAAACAAAGGGTGTAGGCGATCACTACGTGCCCTTCTCAAACCATAAAGGTATCTACTGCTAATTACAAGCAGAATTTGGTCTTGTTGATTTTTTTTTGTTTCTTTATTAAAAATCATCCCTGCTTATCACCTGAAGGTCATTTGATATCTGTTATATTTTCAGGTTATGATTGGTCATACAATGCAGCACCTTGGGATATACTCGACACATATACCTTACCCTCGGGTCTAGGAGCTACATGTGTTCTGACAGATACTAACTGGAATTCCAATGTCTCAGAGTATGGACCTCTCTGCCAAAAGGTCCTCTGGAAGAATGGAAAGAAACTACCAACATGGACTCTGGATGATTACACACCTTCTCCAGACACCTTACAGGATGAAGGTTAGACATTGTAACATGATAAATATAACATTAAATTGTCAAGTGAATTATACATGTAAATCTACCTTTGGTTTTAGTTTAGTTGCATTTGATAGTTTAGTTTAGATGTTCGGTATAACCCTGAATGTTGTATTTATAGAGATGAGGTATTAATCAAATGTTGTATTTATAGAGGTGAGGTATTAATCAAATGTTGTATTTATAGAGGTGAGGTATTAATCAAATGTTGTATATATAGAGATGAGGTATTAATCAAATGTTGTATTTATAGAGGTGAGGTATTAATCAAATGTTGTATATATAGAGATGAGGTATTAATCAAATGTTGTATTTATAGAGGTGAGGCATTAATCAAATGTTGTATATATAGAAGTGAGGTACTACCCAGAATGTTGTATTTATAGAGATGAGGTATTAATCAAATGTTGTATTCATAGAGATGAGGTATTAATCAAATGTTGTATTCATAGAGATGAGGTATTAATCAAATGTATTTATGGATATGAGGTATTAATTGAATGTTGTATTTACAGAGGTGAGGTACTACCCAGAATGTCAGTGTGCTCTGGACAGAAGTAGGCTGATATGTGACAGTGACGGCTATGAGAAACCTCCATATTATAGAGTCATCACCCAGGACATACTACAGGTAACTCCTAAAGTAGCCTCTCTTTGCATAAATCAATGCTTTCTTACTTTACACTGTGGCATAGCTACTATTTATTATGGCTCCTCTAAATGACCAATCCTTTCTGTTGTTCATAAGTGCACTTTACAATTTTGATACTGGTTAACCCATTGCCATTGTAAATCTGTGATTTGATGGATTCTTTATGTCAAGGGCATCCATCATGACAATGCATTTCAGGTATCTGCTACCAGTAGGTCCCATCAAGAAATAATTGAAACAGTGTTAAAAAATAAAATAAATCCAAACAAATAAATAAAAGCCTTATTTTATTTCAGAATATTACCACTCAGGACGAGACAGACTATCTGTATTACACCACAGACCTGTACAGGACCAGCAGGTTTGGTGCCAACTCCTACGGCCACACCAGGCAGAGTCCTCCTTATTGGCTGGTCAAGCTGCCTTTTGGGTTAAAGCATATTTACAAGGCTAAGGTTTCAAAGGTATGCATCAAATTTTAAAATAATATATAAGTGTTGTAAAATGAGTAACACTGATCTGTCTGTCATGCCTTACCTGTTTGTTTCAGGCCTGGTATGACAGTCGAGGTTGGCATGCGATGCCAGCATTCATCAACAGTGTGAATAATGCCCTTCTGCGAGCCAACCTGCCTGAAGACAAGGGCAACCCAGCCGCTTATGGTATGATTCATACTCTGTTATCATTTGCCAATTTCTTACCATATTTACGTTATCATATACCTTTAATTAATTTATTTACAAAGATCGTTGCTACTTTGGTAATCATTTATTTATTTACTCATTTTATTATCATTTTCTTTGTAAGAAATACTATTAATATTCATTAATTGATTTGGATTATCATTTTTTTCAAAATATTTGTTTATATTTGGCTTATAACTTAGTAATATGTTTATTATTTCTTTATATCATTTACTTATTTTCCAACTTACTTGCTGTCTTAGGTATCACAGCTATTAACCACCCCATGAATGGCACAACAGCATTGACAGCGGTGGGATCTTTGTAAGTCAGTCTAAGTAATAAGCCAGGCCACTTAACTGTTATATATAACAGAAGATGATATCTGAAGAAATTCTAACCCAACAATATATGAATGCTGAGAGTTCTGTTTGAAGTGATGATTTGTGCTCAATCTAAAAGATTCAAATTCATTTAATGTAAGATTAACGATCTCAGTGAACGTTCTGCTTAATTGTTTAAACACATACTAAATGATTTAGTTAATGGAAGATACTCTTGATATAGCTTTTACTCTCTTATATATCTACGATCACATAATGTAGATTGAGATGTGTCCTTTTGGCAGGATCTTTGGTGCAGAGTTCATCATCGCCATATTTGTGGTAGTGGGATTTTCGTTCATCCCAGCAGGGTTCATCCTTTTCCTGGTTGAGGAAAGATCGTCTAATTCCAAACTGCTGCAGTTTGTATCCGGTCTCAATCCACTAGTATACTGGATATCCAATCTCCTATGGGATATGGTAATATAATGTCATTAAAACTTAAATAAACAGTAAATAAACTGTTCATTCCTCTAACCTTCCTTGGTATAATGCCATGGACATATGTCGAATTATTTTATTTACACGTGAAGCAGTAACTGCCTTTGTCTAACTTGATTTGTGTAGGATATTGTAAAAGTATAACATGGCAAATTTTCCTGAAAATAGTTTTATGAAAGTATTTGTAATAATTTAAATAACATAAACAAGACAAAGTGTACATGGTTATATTTTGGTTGTCTTTTAGATTCTCTATTTGATACCATTATCGGTGTGTGCACTGGTGTTGTGGCTGTTTGGTATCCCAGCATTCACTGAGGGGGATAACTACTTAGCCACCCTTCTGCTCATGCTCATATTTGGGTGGGTAACAACCTTGATTAAAGAAAAAGACTACATACCTTATAAAGAACCATGCTTTAAACTAGCCACCCATTGAACTTAGCATTCATGGAACTAGCCATCAACATAAACATTATGTTCATAAGCTAAAAAATATGATAATTTAAGAATTTTCTAAAAATGATTTGATATAGCAATCTAAGAATGTAATTGATATTGATGATGCTTTGCTATAATACAGTTGGGCCTGTACTCCCATTATGTATCCCTCATCATTCCTATTTAACGAGGCCAGCGCCGCCTATGTCTTCCTGGCTGTCTTCAATATCTTCATCGGAGTATCGCTCCTCTTCATTACCTTCCTGCTGGACTATTTCACTGAGGGAGAACAAAGTGTATGTTCACCATCTTCCTATTTTTGGAACTTCAATGTGTGGCCAGATGCATTTTGCTCATCTGAATGACTTTATTATTATTATATCCCACTGGAAATTAGGACATATTATTTTCCACCTATTGGCATTGCGGACGTTAATTGAGCCGATGTTAACATATTTGTTCAAATTTTGTTACCACACAAAATCATATATTTTTCATACCTTCCATATATTTTATGTAGTCAATATCTTTGTTTGTCAATATAACATCATAGTTTGTCAATATAACATCATAGTTTCAAAATGATAGGAGGAAAAATGTATGTTTAATTAGAATAAAATGTATATTATGGCTGCCCTTTTTCAATGCATTGTCTCTATATAATATTAGGATACGGCAGATATCAACGACACGTTGAAGCAGATTTTTATAATATTTCCAACATATGCCATGGGGAGAGGACTCATGGATATTGTGCTCACCTCAACAGTCAACCAGGTCAATGAGCTACTAAGTAAGTGACTATTATATGAGCCAGGTCAATGACCTACTCAGTAAGTGACTATTATATGAACCAGGTCAATGACCTACTCAGTAAGTGACTATTATATGAACCAGGTCAATGAGCTACTAAGTAAGTGACTATTATATGAGCCAGGTCAATGACCTACTCAGTAAGTGACTATTATATGAACCAGGTCAATGAGCTGCTGAGTAAGTGACTATTATATATGAACCAAGTCAATGAGCTGCTGAGTAAGTGACTATTATATATGGACCAGGTCAACGACCTACTCAGTAAGTGACTATTATATGAACCAGGTCAATGAGCCGCTCAGTAAGTGACTATTATATGAACCAGGTCAATGACCTACTCAGTAAGTGACTGTTATATATGAACCAGGTCAATGAGCTACTAAGTAAGTGACTATTATATATGAACCAGGTCAATGAGCCACTCAGTAAGTGACTATTATATATGAACCAGGTCAATGAGCTACTAAGTAAGTGACTATTATATATGAACCAGGTCAATGAGCTACTAAGTAAGTGACTATTATATATGAACCAGGTCAATGAGCTACTAAGTAAGTGACTATTATATATGAACCAGGTCAATGAGCTACTAAGTAAGTGACTATTATATATGAACCAGGTCAATGAGCTACTCAGTAAGTGACTATTATATATGAACCAGGTCAATGGGCTACTCAGTAAGTGACTATTATATGAACCAGGTCAATGACCTACTAAGTAAGTGACTATTATATATGAACCAGGTCAATGAGCTACTAAGTAAGTGACTATTATATATGAACCAAGTCAATGAGCCGCTCAGTAAGTGACTATTATATATGGACCTGGTCAATGAGCTACTAAGTAAGTGACTATTATATGAACCAGGTCAATGAGCTACTCAGTAAGTGACTATTATATGGACCAGGTCAATGAGCTACTCAGTAAGTGACTATTATATGAACCAGGTCAATGAGCTACTCAGTATGTGACTATTATATATGAACCAGGTCAATGAGCCGCTCAGTAAGTGACTATTATATATGGACCAGGTCAATGAGCTACTAAGTAAGTGACTATTATATATGAACCAGGTCAATGAGCTACTCAGTAAGTGACTATTATATGAACCAGGTCAATGAGCCGCTCAGTAAGTGACTATTATATATGAACCTGGTCAATGAGCCGCTCAGTAAGTGACTATTATATATGAACCAGGTCAACGACCTACTCAGTAAGTGACTATTATATGAACCAGGTCAATGAGCCGCTCAGTAAGTGACTATTATATGAACCAGGTCAATGACCTACTCAGTAAGTGACTGTTATATATGAACCAGGTCAATGAGCTACTAAGTAAGTGACTATTATATATGAACCAGGTCAATGAGCCACTCAGTAAGTGACTATTATATATGAACCAGGTCAATGAGCTACTAAGTAAGTGACTATTATATATGAACCAGGTCAATGAGCTACTAAGTAAGTGACTATTATATATGAACCAGGTCAATGAGCTACTAAGTAAGTGACTATTATATATGAACCAAGTCAATGAGCCGCTCAGTAAGTGACTATTATATATGGACCTGGTCAATGAGCTACTAAGTAAGTGACTATTATATGAACCAGGTCAATGAGCTACTCAGTAAGTGACTATTATATGAACCAGGTCAATGAGCCGCTCAGTAAGTGACTATTATATATGAACCTGGTCAATGAGCCGCTCAGTAAGTGACTATTATATATGAACCAGGTCAACGACCTACTCAGTAAGTGACTATTATATGAACCAGGTCAATGAGCCGCTCAGTAAGTGACTATTATATGAACCAGGTCAATGACCTACTCAGTAAGTGACTGTTATATATGAACCAGGTCAATGAGCTACTAAGTAAGTGACTATTATATATGAACCAGGTCAATGAGCCACTCAGTAAGTGACTATTATATATGAACCAGGTCAATGAGCTACTAAGTAAGTGACTATTATATATGAACCAGGTCAATGAGCTACTAAGTAAGTGACTATTATATATGAACCAGGTCAATGAGCTACTAAGTAAGTGACTATTATATATGAACCAGGTCAATGAGCTACTAAGTAAGTGACTATTATATATGAACCAGGTCAATGAGCTACTAAGTAAGTGACTATTATATATGGACCAGGTCAATGAGCTACTCAGTAAGTGACTATTATATATGAACCAGGTCAATGAGCCACTCAGTAAGTGACTATTATATATGAACCAGGTCAATGAGCTACTAAGTAAGTGACTATTATATGAACCAGGTCAATGAGCCGCTCAGTAAGTGACTATTATATGAACCAGGTCAATGAGCCACTCAGTAAGTGACTATTATATATGAACCAGGTCAATGAGCTACTCAGTAAGTGACTATTATATATGAACCAGGTCAATGGGCTACTCAGTAAGTGACTATTATATATGAACCAGGTCAATGAGCCACTCAGTAAGTGACTATTATATATGAACCAGGTCAATGAGCTACTAAGTAAGTGACTATTATATATGAACCAGGTCAATGAGCTACTAAGTAAGTGACTATTATATGAACCAGGTTAATGAGCTACTAAGTAAGTGACTATTATATGAACCAGGTCAATGAGCTGCTCAGTATGTGACTATTATATGAACAAGGTCAATGCCCTACTCAGTATGTGACTATTATATGAACCAGGTCAATGAGCTGCTCAGTAAGTGACTATTATATGAACAAGGTCAATGCCCTACTCAGTATGTGACTATTATATGAACCAGGTCAATGAGCCGCTCAGTAAGTGACTATTATATATGAACCAGGTCAATGAGCCACTCAGTAAGTGACTATTATATATGAACCAGGTCAATGAGCTACTAAGTAAGTGACTATTATATATGAACCAGGTCAATGAGCTACTAAGTAAGTGACTATTATATGAACCAGGTTAATGAGCTACTAAGTAAGTGACTATTATATGAACCAGGTCAATGAGCTGCTCAGTATGTGACTATTATATGAACAAGGTCAATGCCCTACTCAGTATGTGACTATTATATGAACCAGGTCAATGAGCTGCTCAGTAAGTGACTATTATATGAACAAGGTCAATGCCCTACTCAGTATGTGACTATTATATGAACCAGGTCAATGAGCCGCTCAGTAAGTGACTATTATATATGAACCAGGTCAATGACCTACTCAGTAAGTGACTATTATATGAACCAGGTCAATGAGCTACTCAGTAAGTGACTATTATTTGAACCAGGTCAATGAGCTGCTAAGTAAGTGACTATTATATGAACCAGGTCAATGAGCCGCTCAGTAAGTGACTATTATATGAACCAGGTCAATGACCTACTCAGTAAGTGACTATTATATGAACCAGGTCAATGAGCCGCTCAGTAAGTGACTATTATATATGAACCAGGTCAATGAGCTGCTCAGTAAGTGACTATTATATGAACCAGGTCAATGAGCCGCTCAGTAAGTGACTATTATATATGAACCAGGTCAATGACCTACTCAGTAAGTGACTATTATATGAACCAGGTCAATGAGCCGCTCAGTAAGTGACTATTATATATGAACCAGGTCAATGAGCTGCTCAGTAAGTGACTATTATATGAACCAGGTCAATGAGCTGCTCAGTAAGTGACTATTATATGGACCAGGTCAATGAGCTACTTAGTAAGTGACTATTATATGAACCAGGTCAATGAGCTACTAAGTAAGTGACTATTATATGAACCAGGTCAATGAGCCGCTCAGTAAGTGACTATTATATATGAACCAGGTCAATGAGCTACTAAGTAAGTGACTATTATATGAACCAGGTCAATGAGCTACTCAGTAAGTGACTATTATATGAACCAGGTCAATGAGCTACTCAGTAAGTGACTATTATATGAACCAGGTCAATGAGCTACTAAGTAAGTGACTATTATATGAACCAGGTCAATGAGCTACTAAGTAAGTGACTATTATATATGGACCAGGTCAATGAGCTACTAAGTAAGTGACTATTATATATGAACCAGGTCAATGAGCCGCTCAGTAAGTGACTATTATATGAACCAGGTCAATGAGCTACTCAGTAAGTGACTATTATATATGAACCAGGTCAATGAGCCACTCAGTAAGTGACTATTATATATGAACCAGGTCAATGAGCCGCTCAGTAAGTGACTATTATATGAACCTGGTCAATGAGCCGCTCAGTAAGTGACTATTATATGAACCAGGTCAATGAGCCACTCAGTAAGTGACTATTATATATGAACCAGGTCAATGAGCCACTCAGTAAGTGACTATTATATATGAACCAGGTCAATGAGCCGCTCAGTAAGTGACTATTATATATGAACCAGGTCAATGAGCTACTAAGTAAGTGACTATTATATGAACCAGGTCAATGAGCTACTCAGTAAGTGACTATTATATGAACCAGGTCAATGAGCTACTCAGTAAGTGACTATTATATGAACCAGGTCAATGAGCTACTAAGTAAGTGACTATTATATGAACCAGGTCAATGAGCTACTAAGTAAGTGACTATTATATATGGACCAGGTCAATGAGCTACTAAGTAAGTGACTATTATATATGAACCAGGTCAATGAGCCGCTCAGTAAGTGACTATTATATGAACCTGGTCAATGAGCCGCTCAGTAAGTGACTATTATATATGAACCTGGTCAATGAGCCGCTCAGTAAGTGACTATTATATGAACCAGGTCAATGAGCTGCTCAGTAAGTGACTATTATATATGAACCTGGTCAATGAGCCGCTCAGTAAGTGACTATTATATATGAACCAGGTCAATGAGCTACTCAGTAAGTGACTATTATATGAACCAGGTCAATGAGCTACTCAGTAAGTGACTATTATATGGACCAGGTCAATGAGCTACTCAGTAAGTGACTATTATATGAACCAGGTCAATGAGCCGCTCAGTAAGTGACTATTATATATGAACCTGGTCAATGAGCCGCTCAGTAAGTGACTATTATATATGAACCAGGTCAATGAGCTACTCAGTAAGTGACTATTATATGAACCAGGTCAATGAGCTACTCAGTAAGTGACTATTATATGGACCAGGTCAATGAGCTACTCAGTAAGTGACTATTATATGAACCAGGTCAATGAGCTACTCAGTAAGTGACTATTATATATGAACCAGGTCAATGAGCCGCTCAGTAAGTGACTATTATATGAACCTGGTCAATGAGCCGCTCAGTAAGTGACTATTATATATGAACCAGGTCAATGAGCTACTAAGTAAGTGACTATTATATGAACCAGGTCAATGAGCCGCTCAGTAAGTGACTATTATATGGACCAGGTCAATGAGCTACTCAGTAAGTGACTATTATATGAACCAGGTCAATGAGCTACTCAGTAAGTGACTATTATATATGAACCAGGTCAATGAGCCGCTCAGTAAGTGACTATTATATGAACCTGGTCAATGAGCCGCTCAGTAAGTGACTATTATATATGGACCAGGTCAATGAGCTACTCAGTAAGTGACTATTATATGAACCAGGTCAATGAGCTACTCAGTAAGTGACTATTATATGAACCAGGTCAATGAGCTACTCAGTAAGTGACTATTATATGAACCAGGTCAATGAGCTACTCAGTAAGTGACTATTATATGAACCAGGTCAATGAGCTACTAAGTAAGTGACTATTATATGAACCAGGTCAATGAGCTACTAAGTAAGTGACTATTATATATGGACCAGGTCAATGAGCTACTAAGTAAGTGACTATTATATATGAACCAGGTCAATGAGCCGCTCAGTAAGTGACTATTATATGAACCTGGTCAATGAGCCGCTCAGTAAGTGACTATTATATATGGACCAGGTCAATGAGCTACTCAGTAAGTGACTATTATATGAACCAGGTCAATGAGCTGCTCAGTAAGTGACTATTATATATGAACCTGGTCAATGAGCTGCTCAGTAAGTGACTATTATATGAACCAGGTCAATGGGCTACTCAGTAAGTGACTATTATATGAACCTGGTCAATGAGCCGCTCAGTAAGTGACTATTATATATGAACCTGGTCAATGAGCTACTAAGTAAGTGACTATTATATGAACCAGGTCAATGAGCTGCTCAGTAAGTGACTATTATATGAACCAGGTCAATGAGCTACTCAGTAAGTGACTATTATATGAACCAGGTCAATGACCTACTCAGTAAGTGACTATTATATATGAACCAGGTCAATGAGCTGCTCAGTAAGTGACTATTATATATGAACCTGGTCAATGAGCTGCTCAGTAAGTGACTATTATATGAACCAGGTCAATGACCTACTCAGTAAGTGACTATTATATGAACCAGGTCAATGAGCTACTAAGTAAGTGACTATTATATGAACCAGGTCAATGAGCTGCTCAGTAAGTGACTATTATATATGAACCTGGTCAATGAGCTGCTCAGTAAGTGACTATTATATGAACCAGGTCAATGAGCTATTCAGTAAGTGACTATTATATATGAACCAGGTCAATGAGCCGCTCAGTAAGTGACTATTATATGAACCAGGTCAATGAGCTACTAAGTAAGTGACTATTATATGAACCAGGTCAATGAGCTACTAAGTAAGTGACTATTATATGAACCAGGTCAATGAGCTACTAAGTAAGTGACTATTATATGAACCAGGTCAATGAGCTACTAAGTAAGTGACTATTATATGAACCAGGTCAATGAGCTGCTCAGTAAGTGACTATTATATAAACAGGTCAATGAGCTACTCAGTAAGTGACTATTATATGAACCTGGTCAATGAGCCGCTCAGTAAGTGACTATTATATATGAACCAGGTCAATGAGCCACTAAGTAAGTGACTATTATATGAACCAGGTCAATGAGCTGCTCAGTAAGTGACTATTATATGAACCAGGTCAATGAGCTGCTCAGTAAGTGACTATTATATATGAACCAGGTCAATGAGCTACTCAGTAAGTGACTATTATATGAACCAGGTCAATGACCTACTCAGTAAGTGACTATTATATATGAACCAGGTCAATGAGCTGCTCAGTAAGTGACTATTATATATGAACCAGGTCAATGAGCTACTCAGTAAGTGACTATTATATGGACCAGGTCAATGAGCTACTCAGTAAGTGACTATTATATATGAACCAGGTCAATGAGCTACTCAGTAAGTGACTATTATATGAACCAGGTCAATGACCTACTCAGTAAGTGACTATTATATGAACCAGGTCAATGACCTACTCAGTATGTGACTATTATATGAACCAGGTCAATGACCTACTCAGTAAGTGACTATTATATGAACCAGGTCAATGACCTACTCAGTATGTGACTATTATATGAACCAGGTCAATGACCTACTCAGTATGTGACTATTATATGAACCAGGTCAATGCCCTACTCAGTATGTGACTATTATATGGACCAGGTCAATGAGCCGCTCAGTAAGTGACTATTATATATGAACCAGGTCAATGACCTACTCAGTAAGTGACTATTATATATGAACCAGGTCAATGAGCTACTCAGTAAGTGACTATTATATATGAACCAGGTCAATGAGCCGCTCAGTAAGTGACTATTATATGAACCAGGTCAATGAGCTGCTCAGTAAGTGACTATTATATGAACCAGGTCAATGAGCTGCTCAGTAAGTGACTATTATGTGAACCAGGTCAATGAGCCGCTCAGTAAGTGACTATTATATGGACCAGGTCAATGAGCTGCTCAGTAAGTGACTATTATATATGAACCAGGTCAATGACCTACTCAGTATGTGACTATTATATGAACCAGGTCAATGACCTACTCAGTAAGTGACTATTATATGAACCAGGTCAATGAGCTGCTCAGTAAGTGACTATTATATATGAACCAGGTCAATGACCTACTCAGTATGTGACTATTATATGAACCAGGTCAATGAGCTGCTCAGTAAGTGACTATTATGTGAACCAGGTCAATGAGCCGCTCAGTAAGTGACTATTATATGGACCAGGTCAATGAGCTGCTCAGTAAGTGACTATTATATATGAACCAGGTCAATGACCTACTCAGTATGTGACTATTATATGAACCAGGTCAATGACCTACTCAGTAAGTGACTATTATATGAACCAGGTCAATGAGCTGCTCAGTAAGTGACTATTATATATGAACCAGGTCAATGACCTACTCAGTATGTGACTATTATATGAACCAGGTCAATGAGCTGCTCAGTATGTGACTATTATATGAACCAGGTCAATGAGCTGCTCAGTATGTGACTATTATATGAACCAGGTCAATGAGCCGCTCAGTAAGTGACTATTATTTGAACCAGGTCAATGAGCTACTAAGTAAGTGACTATTATATGAACCAGGTCAATGAGCTACTCAGTAAGTGACTATTATATGGACCAGGTCAATGAGCTACTCAGTAAGTGACTATTATATGAACCAGGTCAATGAGCTACTCAGTAAGTGACTATTATATGAACCAGGTCAATGAGCCGCTCAGTAAGTGACTATTATATGAACCAGGTCAATGAGCTACTAAGTAAGTGACTATTATATATGAACCAGGTCAATGACCTACTCAGTAAGTGACTATTATATATGAACCAGGTCAATGAGCTACTAAGTAAGTGACTATTATATATGAACCAGGTCAATGAGCTACTAAGTAAGTGACTATTATATATGAACCAGGTCAATGAGCTACTAAGTAAGTGACTATTATATATGAACCAGGTCAATGAGCTACTCAGTAAGTGACTATTATATGAACCAGGTCAATGAGCCGCTCAGTAAGTGACTATTATTTGAACCAGGTCAATGACCTACTCAGTAAGTGACTATTATATATGAACCAGGTCAATGAGCCGCTCAGTAAGTGACTATTATATGAACCAGGTCAATGACCTACTCAGTAAGTGACTATTATATATGAACCAGGTCAATGAGCCGCTCAGTAAGTGACTATTATATGAACCAGGTCAATGAGCCGCTCAGTAAGTGACTATTGGATCACCTATGGCAATGACTATAATATCAGCCATGCAAATATCTCCTCACTTAGAGACCATTATATCAGCAATATTAATGGGCTACAGTAAGTGCCTATTATATCAGACAAGTTAATAACCACAAAGTGTGAAGTATTTGACGTAATTAAGTAAACATGATCAAGGCTGAGTAACCATACAGGACAGATCATCTGTTGCAATCAGTATTATTGATAATCCACTTTGTTAATAAGTGAGTGTGCATCGAGTCTCCTTATAGTATTATAGTATTAATAGCATTACTTTTATAATAAATCATTCAATACTATTCATTTCCAGATATTGAGACAAGAATTTCCCCCTTTGCGTGGAATGTGACTGGTCGTAATTATGTGGCTATGGCAGTAATGGGTGTCCTACTCTATATCCTCACTATACTAATAGAATACAAGTTCTTCATCAAACCAAAGTAAGTTGAATATGCAAAAGTAATTAATCATTCTCCTTACCAAGATCCAATATAAACCTAAAGCAGGTGGAGAGTGGCTTCGTGGATAAATAGATCTCTCTCTCTCTCTCTCTCTCTCTCTCTCTCTCTCTCTCTCTCTCTCTCTCTCTCTCTCTCTCTCTCTCTACCTCTCTCTCTCTTTCTCTGTTATGCTAATCAAAGTTTATTACCAATCCTAGGGGAAAAAGCTCTAGTAGAATCTACTAATGCATTCAGTTGCATTCAAAATGCAATGGTTTGTGTTATTATACCTATGGGATAATACAAAAGGAGGATCCTTATTCACTCCTTGACAAGAGTGCCCTTCTCAGTAAGGGTGTAAGGACAACACTCACCTGATGCTAGTGCTTGCCTAAATGGGCTTGGAACCAAGCATTACGTGATATTTAAACAAAAGTTTTTTTTTATTGATATGTAACCAGAAACATGCCCTTTCTTGACAACACTTCAGCTCCCTCTATAGAAAGGGATGGTAACAGTGAAGCCGTATGTTTCTGTGTTAATTCAGAGTGATACCAGTGGAATCCATGGCTGCCATCGGCAAGGAGGATGCTGACGTCGGCTCCGAGAGACAGAGAGTAACGAAGGGCCGAGCACGGGAAGATCTCGTGAGGCTCGAGAACCTAACCAAGATATATAGAACCAGAAAGCTGGGAAAACACCTGGCCGTCCACAGGCTCTGCCTTGGCATTCCAAAAGGGGAGGTGAGCCTCAGATTGTCCCGTGCATAGAATATAACACTAAAAATGTGAACACATATATATATGAAGGGATGTTGCAGGTTGCAGTCATATATCTTGTCTCATATATATGTCTCATATATATGTATGTATATATATATATGTATGTATATATATATATATATATTATGATTAGCCATATATATATATATATATATATATATATATATATATATATATATATATATATATATATATATATATATGGCTACCAAGTGTAATTTAATTAAAATATTATGTAAATTTTCAAATGATATCTTCAAGCCACTTTGGTCACTAAGAAATCAGAAATATGTGACATGAATGAAAGAAAATTTGTTTTGTTAAAGTGTTTTGGAATGTTGGGTGTGAACGGAGCTGGTAAAACTACAACATTTAAAATGCTGACTGGGGACCATCCACCGAATGGAGGTGATGCTTATATCGGGGGTCACAGGTGAGATCTTCATCACCGCACCTATCATCTACACCACAAAACTAACATAAAGAGTTGAACAGAGCAAAACATTATAAAGAGCTAATCGATATATTATTGCAATAATCATGATCACAAAAGATAATGGTACCAGATGTTTAGTATAGAGTTTTGTATGGTAACATTAGAGCATAAGGATTTAGTCTATGTCCGTAATATCACACGATGTGGATGATATTGGTGTGGTGGATATTGTAATGAGTTCTGCATATTTTCTGACTGTAGTATTCTGAAGGATATGAACAATGTTCGGAAGAGTCTTGGCTACTGTCCTCAGTTTGATGCCCTGTTCATGGAACTGACAGCCAGACAGCATCTACAGCTATACTCCAGGCTGAGAGGGGTGCCAAGCAAGGACAGGGACAAGGTCAGTTCTCTAACAACACACTCAAACTATATATATATATATATATATATATATATATATATATATATATATATATATATATATATATATATACATTTGATTTGTCAATCCTAATCCCTGCTACTCTGACTACTTAGTACTTGCTCTATTGTAGTGGCTGTTAGATAATATAAGACGTGAATCTGTCCCGGTCTTAGATATATATATATAGGAGACTTTATGAGATATAAAGTGAGTTAGAGGTGTGGCAGCGCAGGTCAGCCAGGCTAATTGCCCCAGGCCATGTCACATGTCACCAGGGGGTCTACCCTGGGGGAATATATAAGGGAGCATGAGGCTACCCCCATATATCAGTTAAACATCGAGGAAGCGAAGTTCTCCCACCATCCCAACCCAGGAGCTAAGAGTTTTACTTATTATAAGTACCTACGGGCGTACAAGGCTTATATCCAGCTTATGGGCTTATGGCCATATGTAAATGCACAATTTATATAAAATATTAATCATACTTAATAACATGTACGCGCTCATAAAGCGACATCAGTATGATTACGCTATTATGGTAGATTTATATGTAAAGAATCCTTATAAGTGTATTTGTATGTAATAGTTAAGATAGTAAAATTGTATAATGTTTAATGTAGATGGCGCCAAGGTAAATTGGCTGCTCGGTGGTAGAATGTAGATTTATTATGAAATAAATCATTTATGTCCAATTTACACCTTTGTTGGCGTCTCCATTATCTAATATATATATATATATATATATATATATATATATATATATATATATATATATATATATATATATATATATATATATATATATATATATATCAGAGTAGCAGGGATCAGGATTGACAAATCAAATGGAGAATTGCCTTCAACACACACTTTTCAAAGAAGCAAAGAATTCAATGACATATCTCTCATATTTAAATACATATTCATATTGCTCAGATTGGGCTATTTGTACTGACATGCACCATATAAGGTAGGAGAACATCTTATTCTCATTTGCTGAGATTGTAGGTTGTGGACTGGGCGCTGAGGAAGCTGGAGTTGGTTCAGTATGCAGACAGGCCCGCTGGGACCTACAGCGGGGGTAACAAGAGAAAACTCTCCACAGCCCTGGCCCTGCTCGGAAACCCTCCTGTCATATTCCTGGTATGTGCCATACGTGTGTGTGTGTGTGTGTGTGTGTTTATGTTTGTAATTACCCTAATATGTGCAAACAAGAATATTTTGATGATCTTTCTTTTTATTTTATTTTTCAAATGAAATATTAATCTATTAATGAGCGATTAACTTTACATTAAGTTCTACTTTGTTGATATTGTTTGGCAGGATGAACCTACAGCAGGGATGGACCCATATGCTAAGCGCTTCCTGTGGGATCTCATACTCAGTCTCATTCAGGAAGGAAAATGTATTGTTCTAACATCCCACAGGTGAATATATAAAATGAATCATAATCTTTTCTTTTTCTCACAGATTACGTTTATTCTTCATAATTCTATTATCTTAGTAAGGTAATAAAATTTAAGTATTTAAGTACTATAGAAAAGTTTTACAAAGAAGGCAGCCATTTTGTTTTTGTGTATGATATTTGTGGCATATGTTTTCAGCATGGAGGAGTGTGAGACGCTATGTACGCGCGTGTCCATCATGGTGCAGGGCAAGTTCCGCTGTCTGGGGAGTGTGCAGCATCTCAAGACTCGCTTCGGGGAGGGTTACAATATCAAGATCATCGTTAAGGGCCCAGATTATGACAAGGATATAAATACTGTGATAAGATATATGAACACACAGTTTGCCCAGGCCCATATCAAGGTAGGAACGCTGATTAAAAATAGTCTCAACATGATAAGGTGTGAGGGTCTTTTTCTACACATTTCAGTTCAGGGCAAACTCATATATTTGAGCCAATTTTTAAGATACTCATAAAAACTCAAGGTAAGACTGGGGTTATGATGTCTTAGTAACAAATCGGATGTAACCTTGGCTGTTGAATCCATCATAGTTATGTCAAACATATTTAATTTATATTTAAATAAATTGTGATTGTTCATCCCCTCCAGAATTGTTTGCACAAAGTAAAGAAGATTCCTTTATATCATTAGAATGTTTGTAACCAACTTGACCAATTTGAATAATAACAAAGTTGTACATTTTGTGGGAAAACCAACTTGACCATTTTATCTGATCACCAACTCAATATTTTTGTATGATATTCAACTTGACCTTATTGTCCAAGTACCAACTTTACTTTTTTGTATGATAATCATCTTGGCCTTTTTGTATGATATACAGACTGACCATTTTGTATGATACACAAATTAACTTTTTTGTATGATGCATAAATTGACTATTTTGTATGGTACCCAAATGGACTATTTCATAAAATTGTTTAGGGATATAGTTGGTCATATTTTGGAAAAGTGAAGGAACTATATTGGCTCCAAGTTTCTGCCAGAATTGTATTGTATATAATCACCAACTACCAGATAACTTTTTGGTTAAGGATAATAAAATACAAAAATCATGTGAAAATACTTCTTCCAATATTTGTGTCATGCATTCATCAATAACAGCTTATTTGCTTTGCATATTTACAGGAGCGGCATTTTGATTTGATTGAATATGAGTTTAGACCACAAGATCATAAACTCTCGAAAGTCTTCAGCAGAATGGAGAGAGCCAAGCAGGAAGGCCTTCCCATTGAGGACTACTCTGTGTGCCAAAACACATTAGACAATGTGAGTTCACACTCAAATAAATCTAAAGAAAGATGTATTCAAACCTGTTTGGATCTATGGCTTAGGTGGTTAGATGAGGGAAAAAATGGGAAGAGCAGAGTTCAAATCCCTCTGTTAGCAGTGCTTATTTTGATACTGGTTAAAATGCATTTGATGGCTGACCTGATATGACTTAAGTTGTCATTTCATGTCAATCATATAAATTCTACCATGAGACTAACATTTACGCTTTTACATATATTTGTATGAATATATAAAGAATAATAATATAGACACATAATTGAAATTGCTAACAAATTAATGAATTGAATTAAGTATAGTTTTATTGGTTTCATTTCATTATTTCCAGGTATTTATCAATTTTGTAAAAGAACAAAAGAGTAGTTTAGAGGACGCAGATATAGGTCAGCAAACCAGAATGAGGTCAGTCCCTTCCTTTAGAGACAGTGCTGCCACCACTCCATTGCTAGCAGATGACCCTGAGGAAGGCATCTTGGCCGGAGGAATAGAGAACAAGTTTATATCTAATGTGCTAGATATAGATGAGGTAAATTTCATCTCTTATTTTTTCATCAGATCTTTTATTCTGAAAGGAATTCGGTTGTTTCCACCTGCTGTTGTGGTTTTTCCAAACATTGATAGTTAAAACAATATAATGCTATGTTAAAAGCATTGAAATTTATTGTAGTAATATTATGATTATACTTTATTTTGCTACATTAATGCATCTGGGATCCAAAGTATTTGTATCTTCCTAGAGCTAATCAATTGTTCAAAACTATTATTGCTTATGCCACAAATATTGCAGCATACATGATTAACGTGATTGTCAATTTGGTCATCTAACTGCTTTATACTTTTGCAATCTTTGTAATATTGTGCTCCATCTGATAAAGCATTACCATTATATATACATATTTTATTTTCCAGTTGGATGCCCTCGGCACAAATATCATCCTGAGCACACCAGTATGAAAAGGATACTATCTACCAGCAGCTACTGACAAACATTATGAAAAAGCCAAAAACATTTGACATGAATCAAGTTGTCTTGAATCCAGAGAATTCCTTGAGGGTGTGATGTCAAGCACTTTCCTGTTGTCATCTGACCAGGCAGTTCCCTGATGCCTTGATATCAGGCTCTTGCCTGCTGTCTTGATATCAGACTCTTGCCTGCTGTCTTGATATCAGACTCTCGCCTGCTGTCTTGGATTCAGGCTCTTGCCTGCTGTCTTGATATCAGGCTCTTGCCTGCTGTCTTGATATCAGGCTCTTGCCTGCTGTCTTGATATCAGGCTCTTGCCTGCTGTCTTGACATCAGGCTCTTGCCTGCTTTCTTGACATCAGGCTCTTGCCTGCTGCCTTGGCATCAGGCTCTTGCCTGCTGTCTTGATATCAGGCTCTTGCCTGCTGTCTTGATATCAGGCTCTTGCCTGCTGTCTTGGATTCAGGCTCTTGCCTGCTGTCTTGGTTTCAGGCTCTTGCCTGCTGTCTTGATATCAGGCTCTTGCCTGCTGTCTTGGCTTCAGGCTCTTGCCTGCTGTCTTGGATTCAGGCTCTTGCCTGCTGTCTTGGATTCAGGCTCTTGCCTGCTGTCTTGCTATCAGACTCTTGCCTGCTGCCTTGGTATCAGGCTCTTGCCTGCTGTTTTGTGATCAGATTGTATTCCAAGTCTTGGTGTGGGCTTTTTGCCTGGGGTTTCCTGCCATTTACTTTATGTACCCCACTTTTGAATGGAACATGTAACTCATTTGAAAGTGTACATCTCCAGGATCACTACTTCTAAGTAATGACTATATAACTTGTATAAAAAGTGTACAATGGCGGTTTATCATAGAAGAATCATATCCAGCAGAAATCGGTACTTCCATTTTTAAACTCTGTCCATCTTGAAAAGATTCAGTCTACTGACAAAAAATAAACCAAGAAGATTATAATATGTGTAATAAATCACTGCATTTCATTGCATGAATTAACAGAAATTATTTTATGTCCAATCTTAATTATATTCAATAATTCATACCATTCCTATGTTATGCTGGATTTGTTATTTGTATTTTGTAAAGTTTACCTTTTGAGCTTGTCCAAAGTCTGTGTTATAATAAACAAATGTTTTGAGTTGGAAAAAGCTCTAATACAAGTATTTTATTGGTTAAGAACACTACATTGTAAGTTTTTTTAAAACATGTCATTTTTATGTAAAATAAAACAGGTTTACAGGGTGCACAGTCTAACATTTTAAAATATGTTGGTCTAGGCAGGGACTGTGGTAGTCAATAAAAACCTAAACTTTTTCTGTGGTATGACTGGTTTTGTCACTCAAAGTAGGTCCAAATAGATGCTTTTTATTTCTTAAAGCATACTCTAATATTTAATTACTGTATTAATTCATTTCAAGTTTTCAAAATAATCACACACAACCAGTTGTGCTAGAGTTGTAAATTAAAAAAAATATAATAACATATATGACAAGAATTATTTTTTGTTTTGTTTTGTTCAAGATAACAATTACAGTTTACTCTATAGGGTTAGTGGTCCTGTATGGGTTTCGGGAGCCTCCCGGCCAGTATGGGCAACTGGTTCTTAAATTCTACTGGCCCAAATTTAATTGAATAGTTTCAATATTTGCATAGTCCTACTTTATGGGATAGTAGAGACGGCACAAAATCCAGCAGATATGATATTGTAGGGTAATTAATCGGATGATGTAAAGATATATTTTGAAATCTAATATTTCTTTTCTCCTTTACCTCATTCTATTATTGAATCTGTTTTTATTCCCTTAAAAAAGGAGTCAACTCATTCACCAGTATTTCTATGTCATTATGTGTATTTTATTTTATTTAATTAATATATATTTTTTCACAAATTAGTGTGGAATGAAAAGAAAAAGTTATTACCATATACTAAAATTAATATTATGATAAATACATTGAAGACATGCTCTTTTAAAGATAAATCCTGTGAATTAATCAAAATAGAATTATTTTGTATTGACAGGTGGTAAATATTTCATAAAGTAATCTTCACTTGATTCAGGGAATTGTGTAATTTACATTTTTTCCACAGTTCTGATGCCTAAGATATTGAAGCCGGTTGCCATGACATTGGCAGTTGCCTCACACAACAGAAGCCGGTTCATGTCCACTTTGATCACCTCCCCTGTGAAAGCAGAAGAACAGAAAAATGTTTTAAAAAATATTAGAGAGAAAGGGAAGGCATTTCACATTCTCTCACTCTATCATCAAGGAAGTAAAATATTTAAATAACACATACAGTAATGGTTATAATACAAAGATTATGTTAAAATTGTTAAAATTGAAGTTACGATTTCCAATCAAAGGATTCGTCTGAGGTAGTCTAAATATCGAATGATATTGTCTTGCTACATGATGCTACACGGTGAAGACCTACCTGTGTTCCTGTCCTTCTCAACCACGTAGCAGGCATCATAGAACTCGGAGAAAGTTCCTGCCAGGTCGTAGAGATAGTCACACAGGCCGTGGATAAGCAGATCCTCCATCATGCGGTGGATAATCTCAGGAAACCTCAACAGCAACTTGGCCATCTTCCATTCACGTGGATGCTCCAGAGTAATCTTATGGTTCGGCAAGGCAGCCTGCACCTGCTCCTCCGACACTCCCGCCAGTCTCCGGATGGACCGGATACGGGTCAGCATGTACAACAGGTAGACTGCTGTGTTTCCCTTATCATCCAGCATCTGCAAAATCCATGTTATTGCCTCAATATACAGCAGTTTCAAACTTTTATATTTCAATATTCAGAAAACCTTTCAGTAAAATCCATGAATCATTTTGTTCTGATAGCTTGGATTACAATAACCTTGACTCAATTTTGAAAGCTAGAAATACTGACTCAGCCTTGAAAGCTATAAATACAATAATACTGACTCAGCCTTGAAAGCTATAAATACAATAATACTGACTCAGCCTTGAAAGCTAGAAATACAATAATTCTGACTCAGCCTTGAAAGTTTGAAATACAATAATTCTGACTCAGCCTTGAAAGCTAGAAATACCATAATTCTGACTCAGCCTTGAAAGTTTGAAATACAATAATACTGACTCAGCCTTGAAAGTTTGAAATACAATAATTCTGACTCAGCCTTAAAAGCTAGAAATACAATAATACTGACTCAGCCTTGAAAGCTAGAAATACAATAATACTGACTCAGCCTTGAAAGCTAGAAATACAATAATACTGACTCAGCCTTGAAAGCTAGAAATACAATAATACTGACTCAGCCTTGAAAGCTAGAAACACAATAATACTGACTCAGCCTTGAAAGCTAGAAATACAATAATACTGACTCAGCCTTGAAAGTTTGAAATACAATAATACTGACTCAGCCTTGAAAGTTTGAAATACAATAATACTGACTCAGCCTTGAAAGTTTGAAATACAATAATACTGACTCAGCCTTGAAACTCTGGACTACAATAACCTGACTCTGCCTTTTGCACTGAGATTACAATAATCCTGACTCAGCCTTAAAGGTAGGATTGCTGTAACCTTGACTCGGCCTTGAGACCTTAGATTACAATAACTCACCTTAAAAGCTTAGATTATAATAACCCTGACTCTATAAAGCTATGAACACAATAACCCTGACTCAGTCTTAGAGCTATGAACACAATAACACTGACTCAGCCTTAAAGCTAGGAACACAATAACCCTGACTCAGCCTTAAAGCTATGAACACAATAACCCTGACTCAGCCTTAAAGCTATGAACACAATAACCCTGACTCAGTCTTAAAGCTATGAACACAATAACCCTGACTCAGCCTTAAAGCTATGAACACAATAACCCCGACTCAGCCTTAAAGCTAGGAACACAATAACCCTGACTCAGCCTTAAAGCTAGGAACACAATAACCCCGACTCAGCCTTAAAGCTATGAACACAATAACCCTGACTCAGCCTTAAAGCTATGAACACAATAACCCCGACTCAGCCTTAAAGCTATGAACACAATAACCCTGACTCAGCCTTAAAGCTAGTGATACAATGATTCTATTAGGATTAAGAACTGTTTTGACAATGTAACATCAAACCTAAATACAAGACATCATGACTCAAAACTATGGTTTACTTTAGCTGTAATCAAGTGACACCTGGTGTCAGAAAACAAATATCACAAATAAAAATGAGTTTTTGCTGCTGTAATATCTGAGGTTTGTCAAAAAAAAAATAAATAAATAAATAAAATAAAAAAATTCTTGTCAAGACATATCACAAATTTTAGCTGAAAGAAAAAAGTTACCTTATCGAATGAGAAGATGTAATCATGGTTGCGGTTGTGAGAGAGGTCGGCATATTTGATGCATCCGTAAGCTACTGCTTCCTGGGCTGCCTTCAGTTCCTCCGCAGTCAGAACCTGGAACACAAAATAACCATCATCATAATATATTATCTTACAAGATCAATCAATTCTCTTGATATGAAGCAAACAGGAATGCTTGGAGACTGAGATTCATATTTCTTTAGTGAAATTCAGAAATTCAGTCAACATCATTGCAATCCTTTTAATATTTCATATAAGTACAAACATACAACTTATATGTTGACTAAGATGAAAACGTTCTATAATATGTTAATCCCCCTCACATATAAGGTTACAGCCAAAATACGAGAGACAGTTGAGATCATAAACACTTTAAAATAAAGCCATCCCAAAATAATTGGGTAAATTATCAGGCAGGGACTGGCCCAATTCGTTGCACACAGCACTTAGAGAACAATAGAGATAAACCGTAAGGGACATTGTTACCTCTGCCTTCATAGACTTTACTTTGCTATTTTCACAGTTATTCCTCCGGAATGAACATATTCATTTTGCAGATTATAATATGCTTATATAAAATTTACATTACAAAAGTGCAATGGTGCTCATATTAGCTTGTTAATTAACCATGTGAGTCTGAAATATTCTTCCTGTTTTGAAGAATAGCTGGCAGAAGTTTATAATGCAATATATTTCGCAGCATGCATCCCTCTCTCAAGCCATTCTTGTCAATTTTACACAAACCGGCTAAACATTCTGGAGAGCAGGTTATGAGAATTAGTCTTGACAAATGGCTTTGATTAAGTCAGCATTGTGCTGAAATGCACTCAGAAACTTTCAATCTCAATTTATCTCTTGACTAATCTGACCTTTTTCCTGACTGTTCCCCTATCTTAGTTGTTATTACATACTCTGTTGGCGACCTGTATTTGTCAAAATGAAATTTCATAAAACAATTACATGTAAACCCAACATTTTATTTTGGAAATCATGGAAAACTGCAAGAACTTATTTCAGTCAAAAAATCAGAGAGCTTAAGTAGACAAAATAGCAGGACAGAAACGTTGTGGATGTCTACACTTATCTAGACATGCACCTGGCAAATACAGAAGGGTTGAGAATTTTTCATGTCAGACATATCGCAGCATGACTTTAACCTGCCAAGGTCACCAGGAGTCAAGGTCGTATCATTCATGGTTAACCCTTTGTGTGAGGGGTGGAAGCCCCATGACATCTCACTCATTCTACAGCTGTCATGGCTAAATCTTGCAAGGGTCAGAGGGTCAATATTTTTAATTTGCAAGAGGTCAACAGGACAAGGCCTGGTCTGGGTGAAACTGACAGCAGAGCATTCTATCTGGGTGGTAACCATGGCAATATATTGCAATCACTTTCACAGCCTTCATCAGAAATCTGAATGCTAATCCTAACCGTGATTGTGCCTTGTTTCCTATTGTCTCATTCTAAATCCAGAATATAACTTGAATTCATTCAAGCTTTCCATGAAGAATTTGGTCTGTGTAATTTCCAAGATATTGCAACTGTAATAGTAGAGGACAAATAATACAAAATGTAGGATTTGTTCGCAATGAATACCCTTTTATTGCAAAGATTAATTCTTCTGAGTGAAATTGATGACATAACTCGGATATTCAAGGATGCGTGGGAGAGCAGCGGTGCAAGAGACAGCACTGTATCTGGCATAAGGCAACACTTGTAATTTTCACTTAATACTGGCAAATAAAAAAAGTCTTCATCATCACAAACATTTTTCAGCAGTATATAATTGTTGTTGTTGGATACAGTAGTAGCAGTGAGGTGATTATATTTAGAAAATAGTTTCTCACTCAAGTCATTGCTCTAGAAATACTAATCAAAGGCCATATATGTGTTACTATGTCTATTCGATATTGCAAAAGAGGTATCCCCAGTCATTCTTTAAAAAAAGTTGGGCACTGCATCCTGGTGACAGGCTTGCGTGATATAACATTAATTGTGCATAGTTTATACAAACAAACAAATAGTTTTGGAATTATCTAGCATGAGACTTTACATCAATATAAATGTTACTTCAGTCAAATCATGACAAGACCTAAGAGTAGGAGGTAGAGTGCTCCCTCACTGCATATGTGTCACACCCACCATGCCGAAGATTTACAAGGTTAATCCTTAAGGTACAGGTCTCAGCTTATACAGTTGTATTCAATACGGACACTATTAGAGGAGGATATGTGTCTCACCTTGTGTCGCTCCTTCTCCTCCAGCTTTGCCAGGGATCGCTTCAGACCCTCATCCAGAAGCTCCACCAGCCGCACTGTGTCCCCAGACCGTGTCTTGAACTTCTTCCTGCAAAGACAAAATCCAACAACATCAGGAGCTGAGCAAAATACTGTGAACTGTGTTAGACTAGGAGAAAAGCATATGGGGATTGGAAAGTTTTTGGAAAATAATAAATAAATAGGGAGAAGAGAATTGTAATTAGGTCTCTCCTTTCTATAGAGGGTTGCCCTACAAATAGGGAAAAGAGAATTGTAATTAGGTCTCTCCTTTCTATAGAGGGTTGCCCTACAAATAGGGAGAAGAGAATTGTAATTAAGTCTCTCCTTTCTATGGAGGGTTGCCCTACAAATAGGGAAAAGAGAATTGTAATTAGGTCTCTCCTTTCTATAGGGGCTACCCTACAAATAGGGAGAAGAGAATTGTAATTAGGTCTCTCCTTTCTATGGAGGGTTGCCCTACAAATAGGGAGAAGAGAATTGTAATTAGGTCTCTCCTTTCTATAGAGGGTTGCCCTACAGTAGGGTAGAAGTGTAGTGTAACTAGGTCTCTCCTTTCTATAGAGGGTTGCCCTACAGTAGGGTAGAAGTGTAGTGTAACTAGGTCTCTCCTTTCTATAGAGGGTTGCCCTACAGTAGGGTAGAAGAGAATTGTAACTAGGTCTCTCCTTTCTATAGAGGGTTGCCCTACAGTAGGGTAGAAGTGTAGTGTAACTAGGTCTCTCCTTTCTATAGAGGGTTGCCCTACAGTAGGGTAGAAGTGTAGTGTAACTAGGTCTCTCCTTTCTATAGAGGGTTGCCCTACAGTAGGGTAGAAGTGTAGTGTAACTAGGTCTCTCCTTTCTATAGAAGGTTGCCCTACAGTAGGGTAGAAGTGTAGTGTAACTAGGTCTCTCCTTTCTATAGAGGGTTGCCCTACAGTAGGGTAGAAGTGTAGTGTAACTAGGTCTCTCCTTTCTATAGAGGGTTGCCCTACAGTAGGGTAGAAGTGTAGTGTAACTAGGTCTCTCCTTTCTATAGAGGATTGCCCTACAGTGGGGTAGAAGTGTAGTGTAACTAGGTCTCTCCTTTCTATAGAGGGTTGCCCTACAGTAGGGTAGAAGTGTAGTGTAACTAGGTCTCTCCTTTCTATAGAGGGTTGCCCTCCAAATAGGAAAAAGTGTATTCTTATCAAGTCTGTTTTGTCAGGCTTTTTGCACATGGCAAATATCTCGCAGTCCTTTTTACTGCCATTTGGATATAGAAATAGTGTATATTTTCAATCAACAAGTCATTTGATTACCAAAGAATGACAAGTACACTTCTAAATTTAACTCCTTGCGATCTATTTTTGTCTTATTCTACCTCTTTATCTCGGACTCTACTTTTCGGCTGAATGTGCAATCAATTTCTAAGACAGGACCAATCACGCAAGCACGAAAATAGATGAAAAGTGTTTTTAACTTTGTCGAACTTCCAATAATTATATCAAATCTCTTTTACACACACACACACACACACACACACACACACACACACACACACACACATGCAAACACACCCACACCCACATATCCCTGAAGGATCTGATGATGATAAATCACAAACCTTCCCAACCTTTTGTCTTTTCCGGGCAGATAATCAAAGTTTGTGATTCCTTTTCTGTCAAATACATTTATTCGTTTTATACGTTTCTGCTGTTCACTACTCCTGTCAATTCCATGCATTCCGAACCTAACCATATTAAATGTTTGTCCTTTCTGTTTCTTTCCAGACTAATCCAGTCAAATACATTTCTTATTTGCCAAAAGTTCTAGTATAGCACCAATATGTTTGGTAACAAAGTCTGGGGGAGCTTAGTATGCAGATAATAGCAAAATAAACCAAAAAAGACATCAATGGGCTCGTCATACACTTCCTTAGCTCTTCTCATAATTATTTTTTAAATCATGAATATATACAGGAAACAGAAGTTTACAGAATATGATTTTTTTTATATCAAGCAAATATGCTTGGCATGGTGACAATCTATCGGAAAGGTTAAATATATTCATGTGGATTGGATAGTAATATACAGATTGAACAGAAAACGGTCCAAATTAGTTTGGAAAAACTGGCATGGCTACAATTTCGAAGAGAAAAGTAAAAGGTTAGGAAGGCTTGTAAGAGATCTGTGCTGCGTGTACTTCCCCTTATCTCACTAATTCCTTCCTCCCCATACTAGGCCTGTAGTATGCTCTGCTACTGAATAAAGCACAGCAATATTCCTACCTCTTTTCATAAGTTAATTTAATGATGTGTAAGTCAACCCATATGGTTATAGATATCAAAATCCAACAACTCCCTTTTAAGAGGTAAATCAAATGGCAGTTTATAGGAGGCCCTGGGGTACTAAATGGAAATAACACAACAAAACACAGCAAGGGAATATACATAATAAGGCATGCACATAGACTAATGATGTTATGCAGTGAGAACGTGGCAATGACTTGATGCAATGAGTGATGACGGAGCGGTACTAATTAGCTTGCGTGCATGACACAGGGGGACACCTGCACGGCAGACCTAACACATCTAACGCTCCTGACATTTACATCACCGGCGCCTTGCCCTGACAAAACTTGTCGCTTGTACTTGAATCACGCAACATAGCTTGTCTCTTTCCTAAACACAATAACATCCTTTTACTTGGCAAATTCTTCTAATTAGCATATGGCACTAACCAAATGAACAGAAATTATTGACTTGTGGAATAACATCTATAATAAAAATAGGGATTCCTTTCTATTTTATTTTTTTATTCATGCCATGTCAGATTTGTCAACTCTTCTGTCACCTTATAATATCTGGAGACCAAACTAAAGATTGTGGAGATTGTGGAGAGGACATTTTTCTCACATTAATGTGATGCAAGGTTGTTGGTGAATGACTTGAGGTGAATGACCTGAGGCATGAATGACTTGAGCTGAATGAAATAAGGTATGAATGACTTGAGGTGAATGACCTGATGTGAATGACATAAGGTATGAATGACTTGAGGTCAATGACCTGAGGTGAATGACATAAGGTATGAATGACTTGAGGTGAATGACCTGAGGTGAATGACTTTAGGTAAATAATGTGAGGTATGGTTGACTTGAAGTGTGAATGATTTAAGGTGAATGACTTGAGGTATGAATGACTTGAGATATGAATGACTTGAGGTGAATGACCTGATGTGAATGACATAATATACAAATGACTTGAGGTGAATGACCTGATGTGAAAGACCTGATGTGAATGACCTGATGTGAATGACATAAGGTATGAATGACTTGAGGTGAATGACTTGAAGTGTGAATGATTTAAGGTGAATGACTTGAGGTATGAATGACTTGGGATGAATGACTTGGGATGAATGACTCGAGGTGAATGACTTGGGATGTGTGAAGCACTTTCTTGGGGTGAATGTTAATGAGTTGCCTCCTGATGAAGATGCAGATGAGGCTCAATATTTGCCTGATATTAATCAAACCAAAGAGCTCTCTTCTTGTATCACTGATCCAACCAATGTCTGCTCTCCCTTCACAACAATCAAAACCACCGCAATATCTGCAGCGATGCTCATCCTAACCAGCGAGAGAAAAAGGACTGTCTTTTCAATGAGATCTGTGAAACTGTCTTGGTTTGTAAATCATAATCTAATTCTTGTCTTACATTGTGAATTTGTTCTTGAAAGATCTCCTAACTTTTCTGTTACTTTGGAAACTAAAATAACTGAGCTCATGAAACATATTGTAATACTTGTTTCATTTTATGCAACAGACAAGTTCAACTTTGAGAGACTTTCGACTTTTGATTTGTTTTTCACTCAGTTGCTTTAATGTAATCTGAGGGGTTAAACGGATAGAATTTTGTTGATAAATTTCTACTGCTTGGCTTGTTTCTAGGCCTGTCTTCACTATTCCCATCATCATTATGCTATTTTCAATAACTTTAACAGGACTGAGAATAGGTGTCCTAATCCTAGTGCCTATGTGGCTATTCACACCCAAACAACCATTCTAAGCTGGAAGAATACAAATGTTCACTGGACACAGTGTTGCCATTTCAGCAGTGTGGAATACAGACCACATGTCATATCAGCAGTGTGGAGTTTATACTCAGACTGTGTTGGCATCAACCATTTTTCTCCCTGTTTATACCTCAGTCACATTTGCGCCGATTTCAGTAAAGATGCCCGGCCGATGGGTATTTTTTACAAAATCGGCAGGCATTTCAGATTGCCGTGCGGGCACCGGGAGATCATCGGCCACAATTGGGCATCTTTAAGACGTCGGGCGGGTCATCGGGAACTTTTATCTTGAACATAAAAGTTGCCGGCGTTTCCCCGATGTCTTATCAGCAAATATCATCTTAAAGTGCACGGCAGGGTCCCGGCAGTGTCCCGCAGGGACATCGGCAGATTATCTTAGGGCTGCCGGTGGCATCGTGCGGTGAAAATAGGATTATATTTATTTCATGTGTTCATAGACCATCGTCAGATGATCGTACGGGCTCCCTGTGATATATCATAGACGTCTTTAAGATGTCTTTCAGACGTCTGTCAAATGAGACAGACGTCTTTAGGATGTCTTTCAGACGTCTGTCAATGATTCAGACGTCTTAAAGATATCCTGCAGACGTCTGTGTCATTCAGTCTTGCACGTGCCGTGCGGTGCCCTTTAATAATGTGACCACAACTACGGCATCTCTCAGATTGTTGCTTATAAACTCCCCGGCGCCCGGCAGACTGTGAAGTCGGCCGATTGTTACTTCCCGGCCGGCGCCCGGTGCAAATGTGACTGAGGCATTAATCTTTGTCAAAATGTACATGTTTTGCTTGACACTTTTCACATGTACCTGTATCTTGATACTTGTCTATTTTTTTTCTTGTGAATCTCTAGTACACAGTCTGCAAGCAATGCATTACATTGTCCGATCTGCGTGGGAGGAATAGAATAGCACTAGAGGGCAGCACTGTCGCCACGCACTGATCCTGCTAGCAATGGCAGTTAGCTGCTAATGAGAGAGGTATGTTGTGTATCGGTGAGAGATGTCTGCCTGAATTATGTGCCACTTGAACGTGACTGTCCTCCATACACTAATATCGTGATAAAAGATAGTACACACTACATATATCTATATACATTCAAATCATGAATTCATGATACTCCACTGATACTATTTCAGTTCATTACATTCTGATCAAATGAAAAATACGGTGCATTTTGATTGTTTTCTTTATTTTTCTGACCAATCCTCCAATGTGTCTACTATTTCCCAGCCTTAATGACCTCTTTCTCAGTCTCCAGACAATATATGGACCCTTTTTTGTAATTACCTTATTCTCATGCTGAGGAACATGGTAACCTTATTGCATGAAGTCTGCAATATAAAATAACTTGCCTATCCAAGCTGACATAAATCTTGTAAAGGTGAGGACAACCTATGGAGTCAAATAAACTGCAAAACATTTGCATTATTTCCAGTGAAACTAGACAGTAGACTGAAAATGTTCCGAGCACTAAATCACTCACACAATTGCAATTGAATTATTTCCTTTTTTGCTTTCATTAACATCATTTTATTGAAGTTAACAGATGACAGATGCAAAATCATCACATCAAATATCACTCACTTTCCTTAATGGGCGATAAGGCACAGAATACAAAATTAGGAGAAATCATACGGAAATTTGAAATTATAATTTCTTGAATAAAATTGGATTACAGAAATATTGATGACAAATATCAGACTATTTTCTGGATCTCCTAAGAGACACTCCAAATTTGGGACAATATTGTTTTATTGCATTATCCTTTACTATAAATAGCTATCCCTTGAAAATAATAAAGTTACATCCCCATTTTATGGCTGAGAGAAGGACTATTTCCATTACTACATTGTGCGGGGGAGAGGGCAGTTTTATATGTAATTATGCACCTCATTTACTGCTATGTTATGCAATCCCTAATGAACAATGCCTCCAAATCTAAAGATGTTTGCTGCAAGCCACATTCTAGATATTTCAAACAATGTTAATAACTTCTTGGCAATACGATTCAAGCAATCTCACTGCCATTTGGTATTGGTATCTGCCTGTAACGTGGCATCTGCCTGTAACGTAGTATCTGCCTATAATGTGGCATCTGCCTGTAACGTAGTATCTGCCTATAATGTGGCATCTGCCTGTAACGTAGTATCTGCCTATAATGTGGCATCTGCCTGTAACGTAGTATCTGCCTATAATGTGGCATCTGCCTGTAACGTAGTATCTGCCTGTAACGTGGCATCTGCCTGTAACGTAGTATCTGCCTATAATGTGGCATCTGCCTGTAACGTAGTATCTGCCTGTAACGTGGCATCTGCCTGTAACGTGGCATCTGCCTGTAACGTGGCATCTGGCTGTAACGTGGCATCTGCCTGTAATGTGCTATCTGGCTGTAATGTGGCATCTGCCTGTAACGTGGCATCTGGCTGTAACGTGGCATCTACCTGTAATTTGGTATCTGCCTGTAACGTGGCATCTGCCTGTACCGTGGCATCTGCCTGTAATGTGCTATCTGCCTGTTACGTGGCATCTGCCTGTAACGTGGCATCTGCCTGTAACGTGGCATCTGCCTGTAACGTGGCATCTGGCTGTAACGTGGCATCTGCCTGTAATGTGCTATCTGCCTGTTACGTGGCATCTGCCTGTAATGTGCTATCTGCCTGTAACGTGGCATCTGCCTGTAACGTGGCATCTGCCTGTAACGTGGCATCTGCCTGTAACGTGGCATCTGGCTGTAATGTGGCATCTGCCTGTAACGTGGCATCTGGCTGTAACGTGGCATCTGCCTGTAATTTGGTATCTGCCTGTAACGTGGCATCTGCCTGTAATGTGCTATCTGCCTGTTACGTAGTATCTGCCTGTACCGTGGCATCTGCCTGTAATGTGCTATCTGCCTGTTACGTGGCATCTGCCTGTAATGTGCTATCTGCCTGTAACTTGGCATCTGCCTGTAACGTGGCATCTGCCTGTAATTTGGTATCTGCCTGTACCGTGGCATCTGCCTGTAATGTGGCATCTGGCTGTACCGTGGCATCTGCCTGTACCGTGGCATCTGCCTGTAACGTGGCATCTGCCTGTAACGTGGCATCTGCCTGTAACGTGGCATCTGCCTGTAACGTGGCATCTGCCTGTACCGTGGCATCTGCCTGTAACGTGGCATCTGGCTGTAACGTGGCATCTGCCTGTAATTTGGTATCTGCCTGTAACGTGGCATCTGCCTGTAATGTGCTATCTGCCTGTTACGTAGTATCTGCCTGTACCGTGGCATCTGCCTGTAATGTGCTATCTGCCTGTAACGTGGCATCTGCCTGTAACGTGGCATCTGCCTGTACCGTGGCATCTGCCTGTAATTTGGTATCTGCCTGTAACGTGGCATCTGCCTGTAACGTGGCATCTGCCTGTAATGTGGCATCTGCCTGTAACGTGGCATCTGCCTGTACCGTGGCATCTGCCTGTAATGTGCTATCTGCCTGTTACGTGGCATCTGCCTGTAATGTGCTATCTGCCTGTAACTTGGCATCTGCCTGTAACGTGGCATCTGCCTGTAATTTGGTATCTGCCTGTACCGTGGCATCTGCCTGTAATGTGGCATCTGGCTGTACCGTGGCATCTGCCTGTACCGTGGCATCTGCCTGTACCGTGGCATCTGTCTGTACCGTGGCATCTGCCTGTAACGTGGCATCTGCCTGTAACGTGGCATCTGTCTGTAATTTGGTATCTGCCTGTACCGTGGCATCTGCCTGTACCGTGGCATCTGTCTGTAATTTGGTATCTGCCTGTAACGTGGCATCTGCCTGTACTGTGGCATCTGCCTGTACCGTGGCATCTGCCTGTAACGTGGCATCTGCCTGTAACGTGGCATCTGGCTGAAACGTGGCATCTGGCTGTAATGTGGCATCTGCCTGTAACGTGGCATCTGGCTGTAACGTGGCATCTGCCTGTAATTTGGTATCTGGCTGTAACGTGGCGTCTGCCTGTACCGTGGCATCTGCCTGTAACGTGGCATCTGCCTGTAACGTGGCATCTGGCTGTAACGTGGCATCTGGCTGTAATGTGGCATCTGCCTGTAACGTGGCATCTGGCTGTAACGTGGCATCTGCCTGTAATTTGGTATCTGGCTGTACCGTGGCATCTGCCTGTACCGTGGCATCTGCCTGTACCGTGGCATCTGTCTGTAATTTGGTATCTGCCTGTAACGTGGCGTCTGCCTGTACCGTGGCGTCTGCCTGTAACGTGGCGTCTGCCTGTAACGTGGCGTCTGTCTGTAATTTGGTATCTGGCTGTACCGTGGCATCTGTCTGTAATTTGGTATCTGCCTGTAACGTGGCATCTGCCTGTAACGTGGCGTCTGCCTGTAACGTGGCATCTGCCTGTAACGTGGCATCTGCCTGTAACGTGGCATCTGCCTGTACCGTGGCATCTGTCTGTAATTTGGTATCTGCCTGTAACGTGGCATCTGCCTGTAACGTGGCATCTGCCTGTACCGTGGCGTCTGCCTGTAACGTGGCGTCTGCCTGTAACGTGGCGTCTGCCTGTAACGTGGCGTCTGCCTGTAATGTGCTATCTGCCTGTAAAGGCAACAATACCTGCAAAATAATATCTGTATGTATAATAGTATCCTTAATATATCGTGGCATCTGCCTGTACCGTGGCATCTGCCTGTACCGTGGCATCTGTCTGTAATTTGGTATCTGCCTGTAACGTGGCGTCTGCCTGTACCGTGGCGTCTGCCTGTAACGTGGCGTCTGTCTGTAATTTGGTATCTGGCTGTACCGTGGCATCTGTCTGTAATTTGGTATCTGCCTGTAACGTGGCATCTGCCTGTAACGTGGCGTCTGCCTGTAACGTGGCATCTGTCTGTAATTTGGTATCTGGCTGTACCGTGGCATCTGCCTGTACCGTGGCATCTGTCTGTAATTTGGTATCTGCCTGTAACGTGGCATCTGCCTGTACAGTGGCATCTGCCTGTACCGTGGCGTCTGCCTGTAACGTGGCGTCTGCCTGTAACGTGGCGTCTGCCTGTAACGTGGCGTCTGCCTGTAATGTGCTATCTGCCTGTAAAGGCAACAATACCTGCAAAATAATATCTGTATGTATAATAGTATCCTTAATATATCCTTGATAATAAAGTACAAGCGTATGGCTGTATATATATATATATATATATATATATATATATATATATATATATATATATATATATATATATATATATATATATATATATATATATATATATATATATATATATATATATCTGTAAAGTAGCAAGCCGAGATCATAACCATTCCATTAAAAAAAAGAGGTGAAAGCAGTTATTATTGGGAACTAGGACACTCACGATTCGTGAACCTCTGCCAGGCCTATTAAACTTGGAGACCTTCCATCTAAGCCCTCATTAGCCATTGCATCTGTACACAAGTATAGCATCGGTGAAGGGAACATTTTCCCCCACTTAATGATGCCATTAAGAGAATAGTATGATAAATGCTTGGCAGTCAACGTAATGACCTTGGCTGTTCATATAATTTTCTTTTCGTTTTGTGTCCAAATACCCATTACCCGTGAGCTGCCCCTAAATGGTTATGATAATTGAGGAGTACCATGAGACAGCCTTACGTGACTCGGAACTTTGCATAATCATGGCAAATCTGCCTTGCACTTATTTATTAAACAATTCATCATGAAGTTGGCAGAAAATGTCAGTTTTCATTTCACCAAAATGCAAACCAAGTTTGCAAACAAAAACAGAAATCTTAGCAAAATTAAATAGGGAAACCTGGAAAAACACACGACAGAAATCAATCAGCAATTCACTGGCAAACAGCTGAAGATGGATAACTCAATTATGTGATAATCAAAATTCAGCGACGACAAATAAGAGAATCTAGGAGAAGGTATCAGAAAACAACTCCCAGGAACTGTCTTCTTCATCAGCTCAGAGGTTAGTTGGATCTGGTGATAATTATAAACTCCATAAATATTGCCACGCTCTGTATCTATATATAACAACCCATAACAAACTGATCCATCATCATATTTTTCAAAAAACACAAAATGACTTACTCTCAGTAATATCTTCCCATATATCGTATGTACATATATGATATAGGGAAAGATATTACTGAGAATAAATCTTTTTGTGCTTATTTAAGGCTATAGAACTGCATGTTCCATTATCGAAAATCTGGCCTTATTCTGGAGAGAGTAGGAATTCCCTGAAAATACCATTCTAATGCCTCAATATTTGGATCATATGATGCCATAAATACATCAGAATTAGGAATATGAATAATGCATCTACCAAGTCTGGTACTTTAGAGTAAGGGTTGAATTAGTTTCTTTTTATACAAACACATCAAATGTTTACCATATACACCTGCCAAAATCGAAACAATTAGCCTCAATGATACTTTCTCTCTTTGTACAGGCAAATCCATGTTAATGGCAGAATCATGTAAGCTTGATGGTTTGGTCAACTGTTCTCCAATACAAACAGCTGTTGTCAGGATGACATTGTTCCCACCTGACAATCTTGTCTGCTTGAGGGGACATTTTGATTTGTCACACCATCCATATTGTTCCTAAATCTTCCAACCAATTATTCAAATAAAGACTTCAGAACAATATAATCTGATAATATTTTTTTGATGTGCTGAGAAAAATGACCAATTCTTTTTATCTTTTTATCCAATTATTTTGACTGGGTAAATTAAGGGAAAATTACAGAAACAACAATTAAAATTGGTCCCCACCTTTTCATCCACAGATTGTGTGAAGACTTATATTCATGAACAACACGTCAGTCCGAGGAACTAAATAAATCTGATAAAATTGTCATTTTCTAAAGGATTTTGTTATGAACTAATTTATAGCAAACTACATTAATAGTTGGAAAAAAACATTGGCAATATTTGATCACTTGGCAGCCTCTGATCGGTAACCTATTTCATGTATAATACGATGGACTCACATAAAAGCATGATCCATTTCACAGACAAAAGTTTGCCTTGTTCTCCTGGCAATTGGTATCAAAGTAAATCAAAGAATCCTGAGGCTTATGAGTACACCATTAAGATGTTTGACGATTATTTTTGCTGACTTGCTATTTACTGTCACAACTACTTCACTATCAAATCTATATCCCATCACTCAATTCCTTTGCCATTTGAAAACCTCTTTGACACTGTGAAGGCTTGTCACTAGGTGGCACTGTCCATATTTACCCAGCATTCCAGCCCATAGCAGACCTCTTTAGCATTTGACAATAAAGTAATGCGTGTTTACTTTTGTCTCATAAGCTGTACCTTGCAAGTCATTCAGATGAAAAAGCTTTTCTATTCAAGACATTTGCCTGATAAAGTTGTACATCTCTGCTAAATAGGCAGAGAATAAAATACATCAAGCTATCATGAACTTTAAATACATTCATATTTGAGTTCTGGATTTGTCTCAATAGTTATTAATGCATACATGACAGAGGTCTCACTGTGGTAGCAGCCTGCTCACCACAATCTGCTGACATGGTGCAGCATGATGGACAAGTTAATTGACCTGCAGACATTAGCAATTCTGATGCAATCATTTACCTTGCCATTAGTGCTATTAGTCGACATCAACAACCTAGGGCCCCCACAGGGGGTTTTCTGCAATTCTCCTGTTCTTAACACCCAGCAGCACCTTGCTAGTACTCCACATTAATGCTTTTGGGATTGGGCGCCACTTTGGAAGGTGATGCCAAACTCATCCAGTTTTATTATTGAGGGTGGGGACAACTGGTGCTGGTTGATAATGGGGCAGGGCTGGTGATGGTGATGGTGATGGCTGGTGATGGCTGGTGATTGGGAGGGCTGGTGATGGCTGGTGATGGGGAGGGCTGGTGATGGCTGGTGATGGGGAGGGCTGGTGATGTGGAGGGCTGGTGATGTGGAGGGCTGGTGATGGCTGGTGATGGGGAGGGCTGGTGATGGCTGGTGGTGGGGAGGGCTGGTGATGGCTGGTGATGTGGAGGGCTGGTTATGGCTGGTGATGGCTGGTGATGGTGGTGGGGAGAGCTGGTGATGGCTGGTGATGGTGATGGGGAGGGCTGGTGATGGTGATGGGGAGGGCTGATGATGGCCGGTGATGGTGATGGGGAGGGCTGGTGATGGTGATGGGGAGGGCTGGTGATGGCTGGTGATGGTGATGGGGAGGGCTGGTGATGGTGATGGGGAGGGCTGGTAATGGTGATGGGGAGGGCTGGTGAGGGCTGGTAATGGTGATGGGGAGGGCTGGTGATGGTGATGGGGAGGGCTGGTGATGGTGATGGGGAGGGCTGGTGATGGTGATGGGGAGGGCTGGTGATGGCTGGTGATGGTGATGGGGAGGGCAGGTGATGGCTGGTGATGGTGATGGGGAGGGCTGGTGATGGCTGGTGATGGTGATGGGGAGGGCTGGCGATGGCTGGTGATGGTGATGGGGAGGGCTGGCGATGACTGGTGATGGTGATGGGGAGGGCTGGTGATGGCTGGTGATGGTGATGGGGAGGGCTGGTGATGGTGATGGGGGGGGGGGCTGGTGATGGTGATGGGGATGGCTGGTGATGGTGATGGGGAGGGCTGGTGATGGCTGGTGATGGGGAGGGCTGGTTATGGCTGGTGATGGGGGGCTGGTGATGGGGGGGGGGCTGGTGATGGCTGGTGATGGTGGTGGGGAGAGCTGGTGATGGCTGGTGATGGTGATGGGGATGGCTGGTGATGGTGATGGGGAGGGCTGGTGATGGTGATGGGGAGGGCTGGTGATGGCTGGTGATGGGGAGGGCTGGTGATGGCTGGTGATGTGGAGGGCTGGTTATGGCTGGTGATGGGGGGCTGGTGATGGTGGTGGGGAGAGCTGGTGATGGTGATGGGGAGGGCTGGTGATGGTGATGGTGATGGCTGGTGATGGTGATGGGGAGGGCTGGTGATGGCTGGTGGGGATGGCTGGTGATGGTGATGGGGAGGGCTGGTGATGGCTGGTGATGGGGAGGGCTGGTGATGGCTGGTGATGTGGAGGGCTGGTTATGGCTGGTGATGGGGGGCTGGTGATGGTGATGGGGAGGGCTGGTGATGGGGAGGGCTGGTGATGGCTGGTGATGGTGATGGGGAGGGCTGGTGATGGTGATGGGGAGGGCTGGTGATGGTGATGGGGAGGGCTGGTGATGGCTGGTGATGGGGAGGGCTGGTGATGGCTGGTGATGGGGATGGGGAGGGCTGATGATGGTGATGGGGAGGGCTGGTGATGGGGAGGGCTGGTGATGGTGATAGGGAGGGCTGGTGATGGTGATGGGGAGGGCTGGTGATGGCTGGTGATGGCGATGGGGAGGGCTGGTGATGGTGATGGGGAGGGCTGGTGATGGTGATGGTGAGGGCTGGTGATGGCTGGTGATGGTGATGGGGAGGGCTGGTGATGGTGATGGGGAGGGCTGGTGATGGCTGGTGATGGTTCATGATGGGAAGGGCCTAGTCACACATGTAGTCCATCCAGGCTCCTGTGTGGCTTTTCAGTACTGGAAATGAAGCAGTAGCTTCGATGGTGATATGTCACAGGAGGTGTTTTATATTGGAGGGAAACTAGCTCAATGTCTGCCTAAGATAAATAAAAATGAACATTTTGTGAAAGAGAGATAATGCTTGAGGTGGACACAGGTAAAAACTATCACATGAAGTATATTTTTCACTTTTAGACAAATTAAACTTTTTTTATCTATTACGCCAATGCAGAAAAATGCAACACTCGACAATTCACGACATCAAGAAATCGCATTATTTTTTCATGAATGCCTGCGAGGGTTGAGACTTGAGATGTTTATGTCACAATATACATTCATGCTCCTTAGAATCATAAACATTCGAGAAGATTAAGGCCTGAGAAGTTTATACATTAAAATTCACAAATAATCTCCTTTGGAACAAAAATCTCTGAAAAGGACAGAAATTATTTACCACCAATGAGGAATCAGTCATCATAATTAAATTTTACCTGCTTAGCCCTTTCCCTAGTCTACATGTATGCTTATAAAGTAATCATATAATTTACAGTCTTACTGTTGAGCTGATACGTTTGTAATTAATGATGATATCAAGGAGTAGAGCACACGCCCAGGATGGCTTCTCTCCTTATACAGGGTGGCCACACTTTGATGAGAAAAAAATTCCCTGACATTTCCCTGACTTTTCCCTGACTCAAGAAATAATTCCAGGTATTGCGGCCTCCATCCTCCCCTACAGCCGCCCATTCCACCCTTTACCTGGATGATGGTTTCATGCATAAATGTATATTTTTAATAAGCCTGTGATTATGGATATTAGATTTAAAAGGTACAATATGTATCTTTAAACTCTTAAAATGAATTATTTTTGTTTTCGTATAATTTGTGTTCAACCCATCAGCCAGTTCATCATGACTGATTAGAGAAACAAAATATCATCACTACAGATACTCGGTCTCATATACATCCTGAGTGTATAACACTAAACATTACTTTCAAAGCAACACACTTACTACAGGATACTACTTTGGAAACAGAATACACAAATACATATGGCCATGTGATCCTAGTTAATATCATTTTAGTGGATAATGAACATTATTCAACAATTTTCTTTTTTTCTAATCACATACATTTCAACACATTTACTTTGACAACAACACACAACTTTCTAAATAATCTTGGTTTCATTATCTAGGTGACTTATTTCTTTGTCTGTGGTCTTATCGGGAAGTGAACAAGCTTAATGTCAATCCATTAATAAATCTGTCCGAATTGGAAGAAAAAAGTTTTCTTCACGCCATTTATGCAATCCAGTTCACATGCTTGAGATTGAAAATCAATTTGGTGATGTGACCCCAAAATAATAATTCATCTTATAAATGTGTTTAACATGCATCTAGGTATTTGGGATGCATAATTACCATTCAACTTAAATGCCAAATTCAGGGGATGTTTATATTCATCATGCTAAATGACTCAATCCTGCAATCTATGCAAGTTCAGAGGTTCTGTCCTGTTGAACACAAAATTTAGAACCATAAATTTCACTGCACATAGAAATATATATAAATTTATATTTATATATGTAAGGCCTGGGAGGCCACACTATGGGAATGATTAAACTAGAACTAAAATAAAAAATAAGTATGACATGTAACAACATCATGGATATTTGAGCTTCAACTAGGAAACTTTAATTCTAGCTATTATAGTATTAAAAGTCACATGACAAGAAAATTGTGAAAATGTTTATATTGTGCCATAATATATTACAATACATGGACATTGCATTTCAACATGTTTTACACATTTTTATAAATGGAGTACAGAATTATAGTGGATCAAAGTGATTTGCTGGACACGCCCCTTTTTATGTGGGTCAAATCAGGGCTGATGAGATTTTGCCGGAAGTGACGCATGTTCGCCCTTCATGTTCAAAACAAACCACTCCAAGCCAGTGAAAGTCTTGAGGGATTGTAATTTATAAGTAATAACATGAGTGTTGATAACATCTTTGAACCACTGGTGGCCTAATTAGCACATGTGGATAGTAGGTCAGATCATGTTTCACATCATAGTCACTTGGATTCTGCCTGTAGTGATGGGGAGGACAGGAATACAGCCAGCCTCCCAGTTGAGTTTGGCAAACTTACATCTGCCTCTTGAGATTATTCAGATTTTACAAGGGACTGACTGAACTATTCTTTATCATAATGTTATGGTCAAAGTCATTTCCTTGTTGAGAAAGAAATGTTGAAATCTCAAAGTTTAGTATCATTTTTACAGAATTTCTATTTTTATTCAAAATTCCTTTGTCTGTTTGTATATAAATACTGATATATGATTTAGTTGGGTACCCACTGACACGAAATGACAGACATTAAAAAAATACCAAACTAAACATTTCAAATGGCCATTGAAATACAACTGCAGTGCATAAATAATATATAATCAGACCTCAAAATTTAGAAGTCAAAATAATTTCCAGCAATGAAACAGATCTAGAAATATGTGTCAAATGCTTTCAAAACATTTTTTTTCAATTATGTCAAACAAAGTTTAGGTCAACATTACTGAATATTCATAATATTCAACCAATTGATATTGTTACTGGTCATTGGTTAACAAATAAATAAATAAATTTTCAATGTAAAAAAATATGGAAATATCAACTAAAAATAATTCACAGATATTTTAAAAGTGTCATCTCAATGTTCCATTTACAGTTTGAAAACCCTTAAACTTCATTCCATGATGTTTTGGGCTAGCTAATAAGTGTCTTGAAACTGATAAAAGTAGAGCAGGCCATATTTCAGACACTATACCCAATTAAGTCATGTTTGCTTATTTTCTCCAATTAAAGAAGGGATTGTGGGATGGGAAGCTGATGTAAATGCAAGTCTCTATTTTACAGCCATAAGTTTTGCCATTAATTATATTTTCAATGGATGTTATTTGTGTAGAAGAAAGGACATCAGCTGTTATACATGTACATATACAGAATATGTGTGCAGGAGATGCATGCGGGGCGCAATGACGTAGGCAGCCTGCTGACCCAGTTCTAGGTCAAGGGAGTAGGTTAATTACCCTGGGGGTTCAAAGATCTTAGATTATAGCTAAACTAAACATCAGACTGCAGAAAAAAATGTCAGATGTTTCTCAGAGGTATGAAATCTAAAGATTTACCACTTAAAAAAATTCTTGTCATATGACTTTTAAAGCCAAAGGAGCTCATTTTGCTCCCTCAGTAATTGTTCATCGTGAATGTTTGTTTTAAACCCATCAATGTACTCAATGATTATGAAAATGAACAAAACTCCCTGACTTTTCCCTGACATTTCTGTCAATCAGAAATTTCCCTGACATTTTTAAAAATTCCCTGACATTTCCCTGACCTTGAAAAAAAAAAGATTTTCCCTGACTTTTCCAGGTGCGTGGCCACCCTGTTATAATGTCCCTCCTTAATGTAGCCATGTTTTTAAGCGGTTGTTTTTGGCACAATATTAATTTAATATAAAGGGTAAAAATGACATTTGTGTGGCACTGATTCCTGACAATGTCTGTTCAAAACACTTGATAGTAACTAGCAACTGAACTATTTCAGCTAGTCATTAAACACAGAATAAAATCAATAAATTCTGAGCAAGACAGAAATAACAATTAGGAAAAATGAATCAGTTTTCACTTATACACATATAAATATCTGCAAGGGCTACTACAGGAAGCAGAGTTGATCATTGATTTGTATTATTGAGGATTTGTGTATATCTTATATCATGTCATGTTTATGCCACACTCAGTGTTGTGGGAGTCTGTCTCCTTTACCTCCCACTAGCAGCCCAATACTGTTACTGACTCCATTTACACACACACACACTGCCTTAATGAAATGTTTCTAAACTCCTCATTTTTCAAAGAATAAAACTGTCTTGTGATAATACCTTGTCCCTACCAAACCTTGCAAGATGGGTTGTGAATCGATATATATTATTAAAAACTAGACAATCGGTAGCTGCCCCCAAATGACCCTGTTGCCAGTTTATTTGAGCATTTTTTCTCAGTTGTTTAATGATTTCTTTCTATTATTTATTCTGAGAAAGCCATCTGTGCGATGTTTAAATGTAGTGATCACCACTTCCCGTCACTGTAACTACGCACACTACTTATAATCCTTTGTTAGTTGCTCTCTGATTGGTCAAAATAATTGTGTCCCTCACCACTGTCTCAACTGCCATGATTGGTCAGCACTCATAGGATTATTATCAAGATGACACATTAGTTTATGTAAGAATATTGTTTTTTGGGAAAATGTACTTTTTGCAAATTTGCAAAGAGGAATCACCATAATCCAGAGGAATCACCATAATCCAGAGGAATCACCATAATGCAGAGGAATCACCATAATCCAGAGGAATCACCATAATGCAGAGGAATCACCATAATGCAGAGGAATCACCATAATGCAGAGGAATCACCATAATGCAGAGGAATCACCATAATCCAGAGGAATCACCATAATCCAGAGGAATCACCATAATCCAGAGGAATCACCATAATCCAGAGGAATCACCATAATGCAGAGGAATCACCATAATCCAGAGGAATCACCATAATCCAGAGGAATCACCATAATCCAGAGGAATCACCATAATCCAGAGGAATCACCATAATCCAGAGGAATCACCATAATCCAGAGGAATAATTTCAGATATTTGGAAATTCCCTTAATATGTTTACATAATTATCAGAAGCATGTGATACATGAACTGATGACATTTTTTGTTTCCAGATGAATCATTCTTATATGCTCTATCTTACAAAGAAGTACTTCAGATAGACCGAGGTAACAATATCAAAGTGTACTCTGATTCCCATAACTGAACTTTAAAAACCTTTAGGTAAATGTAAACGTCCCTATAGAAGACAGACCTCATTGTACCACCACACAGTTTACATGTGTGGCTTCCATTGACAAAATACAAATACAAATTAAAATATTATGTATGAAAAATTTATGTATTAAAATATGAATTGTTTTTAACAAAATCATTCACTCAAAGTCCCCTGTCATTGAATGTGGTAAAACAAAATATTCAGTAAAGTGGTTACCATGGAAACAGAATTCATCCAATCACAACGATTATCAAACTTGTCCATGAAATTGACATATACAATGTACCTGTGCAATAGGAAAACAATTTGTGCAATCTTTAGGACTTTATCGGGGTAACACTATATGCTGATGATACTAACAAACAGGAGGACCGCATCCAACTTTAAGTCACTCTTTTCAACTTCATCAAGGCAGGGGACAAAAACCTTTCTTTCCAAATGCTCACAATATCTTGTGTTCAATCAAAAGCTTCATTTATTGGATGACAAATTTTATCAAAATGTCTGAGAAGGTGGCTCATTTGAGTGTTGTTAACAACTTGCATCACCTCATTCTGAGACACACATTAACTCTTTTTAAACACCTTTCTTAATTTACATCTTTGATGACAATTATGTAAATGAAGGTGTTGTGCTCGACTGTTGTTTACACCTTCATTTACCTAGTTCTGAGACACTCATTATAAAATATACCTGGCAAAAGTAACCTTTACCCATAATTCCCTCAATATGAAAATTCTCAGGTAGCAAAGGTTGACAGCAAGACATGTGCAAGAAAACAATGCAATGGGCTTCTCAAGAGGCAAACAAAAATAATAACCGTGTTGCCAATAACATGCGCTGAAACAATAGGATAGGCAAAAGCTTTAAATATTTTGTAATTGTTTTCATTTTTTAATAAATATGAAAGTGTAATATGAATGTATTGAAAATGTGTTGAGTATTGAGATAAGTACATGGAACAATAACAGAGACCATGTCTTTTTGCCAATAAAGTAAAAACAAAAACATTGGGTCATTGTTTTGGAATTTAAGTTGTTTGGAAATTGAAAGCAAGTTTCATGTTTGTATGTACTAATATATGCATAATAGAAAATTGTCAGAATAATATTGCTAACATTTAAGCCCCTTTTCTTCTGCCCCAAATTAAGCTATCATCAAATTGAGGAAATAAATGCAAATGTATACATCCTCGATAGTTAATAAGATGTCACAATTTCTGTTTTGCTGTCACAGAAATAACTCGAAAAACATTTGCCTCAATATTCAAACTCAAATATCAAATTTCGAAATGAAAATTACTTTCATGCATATAAATAAGGATATATTCATCTGAAAAGTATAATACAGAAATCAAATATTGAAGGATTGAATCGATCCTAATTTTTCATTAGTAAATTTTCAATTGAGGATTTCTTCTTCTCACCTCCTCTTTCAGACTATTACAAATCACAGACAAGGAAGTTAATGGACAAAAAATACATTTATTGCTCAGCAATCAAAACTCACTTGACAACAGCCTAACAGCAGAGCAATCAAACTCCCCTCTGTCCACACTCCACATTACAATATTAAGTCCTTCTGGGAAAGACTGAAAAAAAAACCTAATTTCCTTGTCACAGTTAAATGTCCTGACCGCCAGGAGAAATGAAGTGAAAACCTACACAGATTGCAATAAGACTTGCCAGTATTGACCTATTGCTGGGACAATGCCCACCATATTAAGTCTATATCGACTCTTGGCCTTTAGTGAGAGTACATCTACTCTTGACCATTATAAGGTATGTGACTACATCTAATCTTATATATTCTATATCTACTCCTGACCTTAAGTAAGAGTACATCTACTCTTGATCATTATAAGGTAATTTGCAAGTACAAGCAGAACTGAGATTCCAAGTGGGACCAGGTATATGCTACAAGTACCAAGTACCAGTAGAGATGGAGACCTAGACAGAGGCCTAGACTGCGGCCTAGACTGCGGCCTAGACTGAGGCCTAGACAGAGGCCTAGACAGAGGCCTAGACAGAGGCCTAGACAGAGACCTAGACAGAGGCCTAGACAGAGACCTAGACAGACCGAGACTGAGGCCTAGAGAGAGGCCTAGAGAGAGGCCTAGACTGAGACCTAGAGAGAGGCCTAGACAAGAGGCATAGACTGAGGCATAGACTGAGGCATAGACTGAGACCTAGACAGAGGCCTAGACAGAGGCCTAGACAGAGGCCTAGACAGAGGCCTAGACAGAGACCTAGACAGAGACCTAGACTGAGGCCTAGACAGAGGCCTAGACAGAGGCCTAGACAGAGGCCTAGACAGAGACCTAGACAGAGGCCTAGACAGAGACCTAGACAGACCGAGACTGAGGCCTAGAGAGAGGCCTAGAGAGAGGCCTAGACTGAGACCTAGAGAGAGGCCTAGACAAGAGGCATAGACTGAGGCATAGACTGAGGCATAGACTGAGGCCTAGACTGAGGCCTAGACCTAGACAGAAACTTAGACTGAGACCTAGGCAGAGGCCTAGACAGAGGCCTAGACCTAGACAGAAAGCTAGACTGAGACCTAGGCAGAGGCCTAGACAGAGGCCTAGACTGAGGCCTAGACAGAGGCCTAGGCAGAGACTTAGACAGAGGCCTAGAGAGAGGCCTAGACAAGAGACCTAGACAGAGACTTAGACTGAGGCCTAGAGAGAGGCCTAGACTGAGGCCTAGACAGAGGCCTATACCTAGACAGAAACTTAGACTGAGACCTAGGCAGAGGCCTAGACAGAGGCCTAGACAGACTTAGAGGCCTAGAGAGAGACCTAGACAAGAGACCTAGACAGAGACTTAGACTGAGGCCTAGACAGAGGCCTAGAGAGAGGCCTAGACAGAGACCTAGAGAGAGGCCTAGACAGAGACCTAGAGAGACCTAGACTGAGGCCTAGACAGGGACCTAGACTGAGGCCTAGACAGAGGCCGAGACTGAGGCCTAGACAGGGACCTAGACTGAGGCCTAGACAGGCCTAGACAGACCAAGACAGAGACCTAGAGAGAGGCCTAGACAGAGACCTAGACAGAGACTTAGACCTAGACAGAAACTTAGACTGAGACTTAGACAGAGGCCTAGACAGAGACTTAGACTGAGACCTGGACAGAGACTTAGACAGAGGCCTGGACAGAGACTTAGACAGAGACATAGAGAGAGGCCTAGACTGAGGCCTAGTCTGAGACCTAGACAGAGGCCTAGACAGAGACTTAGACAGAGACCTGGACAGAGACCTAGATAGAGACCTGGACAGAGACCTGGACAGAGACCTAGACAGAGACCTAGATAGAGCCACAGACAGAGACTTAGACCTAGACAGAGACTTAGACTGACACCTGGACAGAGACTTAGACAGAGGCCTAGACAGAGACCTAGACAGAGGATGGAGGCTGGCAGGATAATTACTTGCATCTAAGGTAACTACCCTGTGGCATTTGATTGACTCACGCTCAAAATATCCAAATGTGAGTACAAACCAACGACAGTAAAACTTACAAGCAACAATCTTATGATTACAGTTTCAGGTTTTCAAAGTGAAATGTCTGCAGTAAAAAACAAGATTCCTGAAACATCTATTATATTTTCTATTTTACATTTAGCTTCAAGACTTATAATTAAGATTTATACAATACCTGTATGTAAAACCTAACTACTATGCATTCTGTATTCAAGAGTGAAATATTTAACTGCCAGTTTTCCACATTACACAACTTTGTTAGTGTGTGGGTGGCTATGATATTAAAATCTCCAGCCATCGGAATTTGGATCCCAATTATTTTATATGTTATAAACCAAATCAGAAAAATTGTTGAAATACTGAGAAAACAGTTTCTGTGGTATTGAAAGTATGCATGTGTCCATATTAGTTGGGTTGACTTGTGCCTAGCAACAGGCCACACATCATAGCAACAGGCTAACTCAGTGTCAAGATCCAAATTGTAACTGCCAATCATCTGTCAGTATCTTGCAGCCAATCACAAAGAAGCAGAACAAAACTGACAGATCACATGACAAGTATCCAACTTGAAAGGTTCCTTAAGCTTTAATGAAAATAGAAAAATTATCTTCGTTTGAACATTAAACAATTATTTAAAGAAAATATAAAAGATTGTTTTATTGTTCATCAGTTATTATTTGAAGTCATTGTGTGCAGCAGTTACATCTGTACAGGCCAGTATGGGCCAGATTGGACCAGTATGGGCTAGTGTGGGTCAGTACAGGCCAGATTGGACCAGTGTGGGCCAGTACAGGCCAGTATGGGCCAGATTGGACCAGTATGGGCTAGTGTGGGCCAGATTGGACCAGTATGGGCTAGTGTGGGCCAGTACAGGCCAGTATGGGCTAGTGTGGGCCAGTACAGGCCAGATTGGACCAGTATGGGCTAGTGTGGGCCAGTACAGGCCAGTATGGGCTAGTGTGGGCCAGTACAGGCCAGTATGGGCTAGTGTGGGCCAGTACAGGCCAGTATGGGCCAGATTGGACCAGTGTGGGCCAGTACAGGCCAGTATGGGCTAGTGTGGGTCAGTACAGGCCAGTATGGGCTAGTGTGGGCCAGATTGGACCAGTATGGGCTAATGTGGGTCAGTACAGGCCAGTATGGGCTAGTGTGGGTCAGTACAGGCCAGTATGGGCTAGTGTGGGCCAGTACAGGCCAGATTGGACCAGTATGGGCTAGTGTGGGCCAGTACAGGCCAGTATGGGCTAGTGTGGGTCAGTACAGGCCAGTATGGGCTAGTGTGGGCCAGATTGGACCAGTATGGGCTAGTGTGGGTCAGTACAGGCCAGTATGGGCTAGTGTGGGTCAGTACAGGCCAGTATGGGCTAGTGTGGGCCAGTACAGGCCAGTATGGGCCAGATTGGACCAGTGTGGGCCAGTACAGGCCAGTACGGGCCAGATTGGACCAGTATGGGCTAGTGTGGGCCAGTACAGGCCAGATTGGGCCAGTGTGGGCCAGATTGGACCAGTATGGGCTAGTGTGGGCCAGTACAGGCCAGTATGGGCTAGTGTGGGCCAGTACAGGCCAGTATGGACCAGTATGGGCTAGTGTGGGCCAGTACAGGCCAGTATGGGCTAGTGTGGGCCAGTACAGGCCAGTATGGGCCAGTACAGGCCAGATTGGACCAGTATGGGCTAGTGTGGGCCAGTACAGACCAGTATGGGCTAGTGTGGGCCAGTACAGACCAGTATGGGCTAGTATGGGCCAGTACAGGCCAGTATGGGCTAGTGGCTATAAAGTTCTACTGTTCCAGACTTAACTGAATACTTGTCGCATGGATCTGATAACAAAAATCCTTACTGTCAAGATCTGAATTCCCACAAAAATAAGATCATTTTAAAAATACTGCAAAGTATAAAGAGTTTCAAAGCAAGCAAAAGAAAAAAATCTATGATCAATCAATCTCTCCTCTATTCAATGTGATCTCATTCCTGCAAACATGTTGGGAATAATCTGATCATGTAATATAAGACCAATAGATTGTATGATCATCCCAAATTATCTTGAAGCCATAAAATCAAATGAGATGTCTGCCTCCATGACTAAGACAAAATGGCAGCTTTGCCTTTCCTCTTCTCTTCAATTTGTACATTATCAAATAACACTTTCGGAATCAATTATTAATGTCAGAATCAATTACCATTTAGTAGCCAGACATTCTTGAAGTCAATTGAAACCATCAAATTCAATTGAGGGTATTTTCCAAATGACAGCCATGCTATCCATCAGTTATATAAGATAGAAGCATACATCAATAAAGTCATCCTGCACCAATTTCATCTCATTCACATATCTATATTCTGTATCCATCACAAAATAATATCATTTTCCTGCATCTAACATTGATGAACAATAAATATTGACAAGAATCTTGCCATATTCTGGTGATAGTTGTCATATAGAGGCAATTTTAGTTATGAATATTTTTGTAATGCCCACATGGGGAATTCATCATACAATTCCAAACATGCTCCTGGAAAAACATATAAAACACATTACAAGGACAAGAGTAATCTCAGTATGTGTCACTCTCATATACTGCTGGTATGTGTCACTGTCACACTGCTGTTATGTGTCACTGTCACACTGCTGGTATGTGTCACTGTCATACTGCTGGTATGTGTCACTGTCATAGTGCTGGTATGTGTCACTGTCATACTGCTGGTATGTGTCACTGTCACACTACTGGTATGTGTCACTATCATACTGCTGGTATGTGTCACTATCACACTGCTGGTATGTGTCACTATCATACTGCTGGTATGTGTCACTGTCACACTACTGGTATGTGTCACTGTCATACTACTGGTATGTGTCACTATCATACTGCTGGTATGTGTCACTGTCATACTGCTGGTATGTGTCACTGTCATACTGCTGGTATGTGTCACTATTATACTGCTGGTATGTGTCACTGTCATACTACTGGTATGTGTCACTGTCATACTGCTGGTATGTGTCACTATCACACTGCTGGTATGTGTCACTGTCATACTGCTGGTATGTGTCACTATCACACTGCTGGTATGTGTCACTGTCACACTACTGGTATGTGTCACTTACACACTACTGGTATGTGTCACTATCATACTGCTGGTATCTGTCACTATCATACTGCTGGTATGTGTCACTGTCACACTGCTGGTATGTGTCACTGTCACACTGCTGGTATGTGTCACTGTCATACTGCTAGTATGCGTCACTGTCACTGCTGGTATGTGTCACTGTCACACTGCTGGTATGTGTCACTGTCATACTGCTGGTATGTGTCACTGTCACACTACTGGTATGTGTCACTGTCATACTGCTGGTATGTGTCACTGTCACACTGCTGGTATGTGTCACTGTCATACTGCTAGTATGCGTCACTGTCATACTGCTGGTATGTGTCACTGTCATACTGCTAGTATGCGTCACTGTCATACTGCTGGTATGTGTCACTGTCATACTGCTGGTATGTGTCACTATCATACTACTAGTATGCGTCACTGTCACACTGCTGGTATGTGTCACTGTCATACTGCTGGTATGTGTCATTATCATATTGCTGGTATGTGTCACTGTCACACTGCTGGGGCACTTTCATATGTCAGGCCAATACTACTGGTAGGTTACATATTAATAGTGCTGATATGTATTATTCTAATACAGCTGGTATGTAATATGCTAATACTGCCATGTAAATGATGTTTTTACTACCCTTTCAGCTGCTGGAATGTCACATGGTAATACTGCTGGAATGTCACATGGTAATACTGCTGGAATGTCACATGGTAATACTGCTGGAATGTCACTTGGTAATACTGCTGGAATGTCACATGGTAATACTGCTGGAATGTCACATGGTAATACTGCTGGAATGTCACATGGTAATACTGCTGGTTATTATCACTGAATCGTCTTGTCAGCAGTATTGGTAGTCCTTTGCAGCAGGTATCTTTATACATATGCATACATTACTAGACACCATGGCAGAACTCACTTAATCCTATCTAGCTCACTTAATCTCACCATGGCAGAGCTCACTTAATCCTATCTAGCTCACTTAATCTCACCATGGCAGAGCTCACTTAATCCTATCTAGCTCACTTAATCTCACCTGTCTCACTTAATCACTTGATCCTACCTATCTCACTTGATCACTTAATCTCACCTGTCTCACTTAATCACTTGATCCTACCTATCTCACTTGATCACTTAATCTCACCTGTCTCACTTAATCACTTGATCCTACCTATCTCACTTGATCACTTAATCTCACCTGTCTCACTTAATCACTTGATCCTACCTATCTCACTTGATCAGTTGATCCTACCTATCTCACTTGATCACTTAATCCTACCTATCTCACTTGATCACTTAATCCTACCTATATCACTCGACCAACCAGCTGCTCAACTCTTCATTATACAATCTTGTGCACATTTCCACATCGACGCGCCCATATTTTTTCATATACAATGCCATCATTTTCCCACCGGCCAGATAATTATTTGCCTATCGCTGGACTTGGATAAACCTATCACCTTTGATCACCTTTGCCATGCTGGCATTTTATGAGCAGGACATGCCAATTTTAGGGGCCAAATATGTCAATTTCCTGCAGGAGTGTGTGATATATTGAGGTATTTGTGATGACAGGATAATTTGCGTGTGTCTAGCAGTATTGCTGTTATATGCATAGCGGTACAATTTATCTTGCACCTTGCTGTCATTATTGCCTCCCATCCCCTGCAGCCCACGCCTTTTCTCACTTCACACTTAGGCTTCTGCTCAGAGGCAATTTGGAGAGGAAAAATTGTTTTAATTAATTAGTAACATCCTCTGCTTGTTGAACTATTGCATATGCATATCAGACACATGCTTTCTCTTGACTCTTGGAAAGACAATGCCCTTCAGATTATATTAGTCTTTTCCATCACTACTATGAAAACATGTGTTTGTGGTTTGATACTAATCAATAACTTCACACATTTAGTTAATCAAATTTTTATTTGCTTATGCTTCAGACTTTGGATCTTTGAAAATAGGCAAACTCCTTCATACAAGTCAATTAGTAGATCTTTCATGCCAACGGCAATAACAAAATTTCCTGTCTTCCGTTCAGGAGACTGCTTTGATGAAGGCCATTCAGAATATTGGAACTGGCTTGGATCGATTTATGTAGCAACGATCAGTGATAAGATAAAACTCTATGTGTGAGTATGCATGCTAATAAAACAAAATCACAATCCACAAAGAGCAACATGTCTCTTCATAAACCAACAGTGTGTTGTCTCCTTGTGTTCATCCACCGATTCCTTGCAATGAGTACAGGGACAAAGGGCCATGTTGACAATTGTGCCTTCATTGTCGGTTCATTATTCAACATGACCCAGCGAGAGGGCCGGCCGACTCATCATGCCAGGGTGGCCACAATATCTCCTGCCATCAGAACGGACACAGCAGATTATGTGACAAGACAAACCCAGACTGTAATATCACCACAGGTTGAGCTTGGCAAATCGAGGTCAGCTCTAATATTTCACTGGGCTAGAGTATGATGCAAGGCAGAGTATCGACTGACCGCCCTTCATATTTGGTTAGGATAGATTCCATACTACACCCTAATTACTGCAGGTCTCAGCCCATCCTTGTCAATAAATCTTGCCCTAAAGATATCTAGACTATCATATTCATCTAAATCATTCTTTGAATACTGTGGCAAAATCAGTGAAATTCTATTTGTCCTTAGTTTGCACAGTCTATAACTCCATAGAATAACATTGTCCAATTAATCTTAATATTTGTTCTTTATCATATATTTTCTGTTTATGAGGGATTAAGTTTAATATGAAAAAGTTCAGTTTCAATTAGATTAATAATAACATCATGACATTATTAACAGGGATAATATAGCATGACATCATCAATGTGACTATGGAAGTCAGTTGATGTGACATCATCAATGTGACTATGGAAGTCAGTTGATGTGACATCATTAATGTGACTATGGAAGTCAGTTGATGTGACATCATCAATGTGACTATGGAAGTCAGTTGATGTGACATCATTAATGTGACTATGGAAGTCAGTTGATGTGACATCATCAATGTGACTATGGAAGTCAGTTGATGTGACATCATAAATGTGATCAGTGTAAATATTGGTCAATGTGTCATCATGTATTTACTCACTATAAACGTTTGGTTATGTGACATCAAGGCATCGAATATTTGATCAAAATAGCTGTAAGGCTATGTGACATCAAGAAATCATATAATTGATCAAAAGTGTAAGACAATATGACATCATTTCTAATCAGTAGAAAGGTTTGGTAATGTGAAATCACCAAGAATTTGCTGTGTATAACTAGACCATGCCATATTCATACAGATATTCATCAATATCAAAGGTCCAACTCGCCAGGAGTGCTACTTTCGGTCTGCACATTAACCCAGTAACCTAAGATGTTTGTTCCGCAAGCTTACAATGACAGCTTCAGGCACAATTCAAAATGGCCGACATTTAAGAAGCCACTAATTCTCCATGGTAACTGACAGACAAATTGATTAGTTATATGTCAGGCTCAATTCCGCCAATACATCAAAGCTAAAATATTCTCTAGAAGCCCAGCATTTCCAAATAGCTATTCGGTTTTCCCTTTTAACAAGGTAATTCACCAGCACAGTTCAAGGTTTTACATCTGCAGATACTTAGTAATCGTTGAGGGGATTTCAAACATGATCTATCATCCCAAAAGTGACAATGGTCTTAAATAACATTTAGCCTGTTCACAGTTGATGTAACTGCTGCCTCGCTGGTACCCAGAGTGAGTGCTGGACCTATGCTCCCAGACTAATTGGTCAAGACAAGATGGCTGTGACCATTTGTGTGAGAATTATTGCCAACGACTAATTGGTTGTGACATAAAATGCGAGACTAATTTGATGAGACTAGTTTGCCATGGCAAACTTGCCAGGACTAATCAGCCTTTATATCCCATTTTGTTCGGGCCCATGCTCTCAATCAACTATATTATCACATGCTTACTGTCATTACTTGCTCCCAATGTCAATATATCTGCTCATACCTTATCAATAATTGCTTAAACTAACTAATGAAATACCTCATTCTTGTGAACACTGCACAATTAAACTCGAAGTACCAGAATATACAATTTTTCTCAAACTTTACTGCATCAGAACTGAATTTATTTGCTTTCACTTTTACCTGTCTCAGATCCTACGCTCTATCAACTCTGCTACTGACACTGTGCAAATCAAAGTCCCGAAAAAATGACAGTGTGTGGTGTAATTCCCTGAAAATGGCCCTGTGAAATCAAAATCCCTGGGAAATAACACTGTGCACAAAATATCCCTGGAGAATGACACTTTTCAGACCAGGCTCCTTGCATAGAGTAATGCGCTGTGACAATGTACAGGGAGGGTGCCTAGGAAATGACACTGTGTAGACAAGGTGCCAGAAAATGACACTGTGCAGACAAGGTGCCAAGGAAATGACACTGTGCAGACAAGGTGCCCAGGAAATGACACTGTGCAGACAAGGTGCCTAGGAAATGACACTGTGCGCAGACAAAGGTGCCTAGGAAATGACACTGTGCAGACAAGGTGCCATAAAATGACACTGTGTAAAAAAGGTGCCAGAAAATGACACTGTGCAGACAAGGTGTCTAGGAAATGACACTGTGCAGAAAAGGTGCCTAGGAAATGACACTGTGCAGACAAGGTGCCAGAAAATGACACTGTGTAAAAAAGGTGCCAGAAAATGACACTGTGCAGACAAGGTGTCTAGGAAATGACACTGTGCAGAAAAGGTGCCTAGGAAATGACACTGTGCAGACAAGGTGCCAGAAAATGACACTGTGCAGACAAGGTGCCCAGGAAATGACACTGTGCAGACAAGGTGCCAAGGAAATGACACTGTGCAGACAAGGTGCCCAGGAAATGACACTGTGCAGACAAGGTGCCAAGGAAATGACACTGTGCAGACAAGGTGCCTAGGAAATGACACTATGCAGACAAGGTGCCCAGGAAATGACACTGTGCAGACAAGGTGCCTAGGAAATAGACACTGTGCAGACAAGGTGCCAAGGAAATGACACTGTGCAGACAAGGTGCCAAGGAAATGACACTGTGCAGACAGGAAATGACACTGCATAGGCAAGCTCCCTTGGTAAAAATGACCTTGTCCTGGACCCTGCAACATCGTCAGGAGACTTCTACTCTATGCGTCACAGTGCTTCACACTATTCAAATCCTGTGTTATCTTACAATGCCACATCAAAGAACATGAGCACAATGACAGTGAGACGTGCATTAAACTTGAAAGGAAAAAGTGCATTACCTGGAGATATTAATATCCTGAAGCACACAGCCAAGTGTAATGGTTACTTAACACCATATATTTGTCTGCCAAATTAGCCACAGAAAGCAACTTGCCAAGCCTGGCAGATACTGACAGTATTGCCTCCTGTGTATAGAGCTCACAGAAACATCCATACAAATAAATGGTGCACATATTTGAAATTAAATGGTTCATGTAATGAAATATCTAGGGTGTTTTCTATAAAAAGGGACATGCTTTGGAGGTGTGAACGTTTATGTAGTCGTCAGGCTATACATGCACATAGATGACTTCCTGTGATAATACATCAGCTGTCAGGCTGCGACTTCCTGTGATGATACATCAGCTGTCAGGCTGTCACTTCCTGTGATGATACATCAGCTGTCAGGCTGCGACGTCCCATAATGATACATCAGCTGTCAGGCTGCGACTTCCTGTGATGATACATCAGCTGTCAGGCTGTCACTTCCTGTGATGATACATCAGCTGTCAGGCTGTGACTTCCTACATTGATACATTAGCTGTCAGGCTGTCACTTCCTGTGATGATACATCAGCTGTCAGGCTGTCACTTCCTACATTGATACATCAGCTGTCAGGCTGCGACTTCCTGTGATGATACATCAGCTGTCAGGCTGTCACTTCCTACATTGATACATCAGCTGTCAGGCTGTCACTTCCTACATTGATACATCAGCTGTCAGGCTGTGACTTCCTGTGATGATACATCAACTGTCAGGCTGCGACTTCCTGTGATGACACATCAGCTGTCAGGCTGCGACTTCCTACATTGATAAATTAGGCGTGAGGCTGTGATTTCCTGTGATGACACATCAGCTGTAAGGCTTTGACTTCCCATATTGATACATCAGCTGTCAGGCTGTGACTTCCTACATTGATACATCAGCTGTCAGGCTGCGACTTTCTACATCGATAAATTAGGCGTGAGGCTGTGACTTCCTATGATGATACATTAGCTGTCAGGCTGCGACTTCCTACATTGATACATCAGCTGTCAGGCTGTGACGTCCCATAATGATACATCAGCTGTCAGGCTGTGACTTCCTACATTGATACATTAGCTGTCAAGCTGTCACTTCCTACATTGATACATCAGCTGTCAGGCTGTCACTTCCTATATTGATACATCAGCTCTCAGGCTGTGACTTCCTGTGCTGATGATATATTAGTTATCAGGCTCTGCATGCACATACATGTATGACATTTAAAACCTATATATTAGCTGTCAGGCTGTGATACAAATATTCAGGTAATATAATTTGTCTGGGAACATACTCTCTCACAAACAACTACCATCATTTGGCCACATCACCTGACCAGGCCCAAATACCCATTTGTGAGGTAGTCAAAATGAATAATGATGAAAGCAGAGATGGTCAGGAAATGAGCCCAAGATGACAGCACTTTGTATATAATATAGAAAGTTGATGTAGAATCAAAGTATTAGTTTTCAGGAAGCGTGATGTTTGAGGCAGAGTGGCACATGGGATTTCATCCTGGTCTTGAAGCCAAATAATGCTTCCTGCTGCTGATCACATGATCTTGGTCACATGATACACAGCATCTTGGTCACATGATACATAGCATTTATCTTGAATATAATCTTCTTCAAGTACAGACATGATACTCTGCACAAAACAATTACACTTGTCCTGCACCAACACAAAATATTGCCTAATACCACATTTTATGCATCTGCATAATATATCACACCAAAGAACTGGACTTAAAAGCATTGGTATAAAAGGTTGTAGCATAACCTCTCAATGAAAACCTAAGCAAAACTTCCTCAAAGAGAAAGCTCTAACATATATTACTCTGAGACATCCCAAGCATGTCTTCCTGAATAACAGCCCTATTATAAATGACAACCCTCAAAGGCAGCCTTCAATGACAACCCTCAATGACATCCCTCTATGAGTCCTCAATGACAACCCTCAAAGGCAGCCCTCAATGACATCTCTCTATGACAACCTTCAACAACATCCCTCAATGGCATCACTTAATGACAACTCTCAATGATAGCCCGTAATGACAACCCTTAATGACAACCTTCAATGACAACTCTCAATAACAACATTCAATGACATCCCTCTATGAGTCCTCAATGACAACCCTCAATGACAGCTGTAGCCTATATTAATCCCCAGGGTATCTGCTTTGCACTGTCTGTGCTTGTGAAGCACAAGTTACTACTCCGCCAAATCGGTCTGATCCACCAGGTCTGTTTGACACCTCAAATGACAGGAGATTTATGGGTGGTAGAGCTTGTCTTGGCCGGTCCTATAATGAGATGCCCAAGTCTAATGGCCCATTCTGGAGTGGGTGTCAAACCGCTTCATAATGGCTTAGTCATGTTCTCTGCTTCACAGCCCCTGCATTGACCCATTTAACAGCTCCGAGACTGCAATCACGATAATTATAACGTATGATAAATCCTGTCAAAACTGCCATAGCTTGAAATTCTTTTTTTCAAAAACATTATTTGATAGCACATTGTGTGATAGCAATCACTTTGAAACAAATTTTTGAGGTTTTCATTTGAGAGTTACTCCTCCATTTCAAATTACCAAGGATACCATAGAAGACTTGTGGTGGTCCAGAATGATTGGTTTTCTGTGTTTTCAATAACGAAAGTACAGCAAGATCATAACTTCAAACTGAAAATGTCACCGTACAATTATCACCATATCAATGGCCCCAGTAGCAGATATATTAACATAAAATATACAAGATGTTTACAGAACATATATATCATTTTTTATCTTTGATGAAATAAAGGAAATATGAAGAACATGCTTGAAAACGATATTCAATGAAAATTTGTAAACAGATGATGTTCTGACATAACTATATCCTTCTCGTGGTGACATGTTTTGTTCTAGCAGTGACATCATCTTCTGTTCTATCAGTGACAACATCTGTTGTTCTAGCAGTGACATCATCTGTTAATCTAGTGGTGACATCATCTGTTGTTCTAGTGGTGACACGCTCACCAGCTTCTTTTCTAGTCATGTCAGACTATGGCACAAAGCTAATGTTTTTCCCTCGACATGTATCTATCCATTAACCCATGATATTGCCTGGTCACTTGGTTTGGAGCCTCATCTACATATATCTGTCCATTGTACTTTGGCATTGCCTGGTCACTTGTTTTGGAGCCTCATCTACATACCGTATTTACTTGTGTATAAGACGAGGTTTTTTTACAAAAACTCTTAGTTAATGTTAGGGGGGTCGTCTTATACACGAGAGCAACCTGTGGACGAGGATTTACACCCAAAAATTACGGCACTATGAGTTTTCATTACGAACATTCTTATTTTCGAAATAACGAATATCGGACATAGCGGATCGATTTAACAGTCTTATACTCGAGTAATTACGGTAAAACGTAAATACGATGTTCACATTTTCAAAATAACGAATATCAGAGGTAGCAGATCGATTTTAATTGCATTTTAAATGATAAATAAAGGTATTTACCCAATATTATCACATATTCGCTTTGCAGGTCAAGAACAGAACAAAACCTTCCATTCATTTAACATGCATTACACAATACTAGCGTGAAAGCAAATATCGGACAGGCGGACTACTGTCTACACGTGGTTGAATTTCTTTGTGTTAAGCCAAAGATATTAATTATATCGCTTTTTATTATCATCGTTTATAATATTGGGTAAATACCTTTATTTATCATTTAAAACGTAATTAAAATCGATCCACGTGTGAAGGCATTTCTGTCAAAAAGGGAAGACACAACTCAACGCAACACGTGGTCGCAATTTTGAAAGGCGGAAGTGACGGGAAGAGGCTCTTGTTTTTAGCGCGAAAACGAATATTAACTCGCATTGAAATATTGATATTATATTGTGCAATAATGGATGGTTTTGTTCTGTTCTCGACCTGCAAAGCGTAATTTGTGATAATATTATGTATATGCCTTTATTTATCATTTAAAACGCAATTAAAATCGATCCAAGTGTGAAAGCATTTCAGTCAACAGGGAAGACACGACTCAAAGCAGTGGAAACAAAGATGAAATGCAAAACTGTGAACGCTGATAATTGGAATCAGTGAGAACAAAGTCAAAACAAAGCATTTCGAAATAATATTGGGTAAATACCTTTATTTATCAAAACGCTTTGTTTTGAGGCTAAGATCAAGGACATCACGTACATCGTATTCACTGCTTTGAGTCCTGTCTTCCCTGTTGACTGAAATGCTTTCACACGTGGATCGATTTTAATTGCGTTTTAAATGATGAATAATGAAAACGCTTTGTTATTCTCGACCTGAGAAGCGTAATTGTGATAATAATAAGTAAATACCTTTATTTATAAAACGTAAATTCGATGTGCGGAACACGGTAAATTCGATGTGCGGAACACGAGGAGAAGCCAGGGATCCATCATTGTGCAATATATTAATATTTCAATGCGAGTGGATACAATCCCAAGTGTTTTCGCGCCAAAAATAAGAGCTTGTCCCCGTCACTCCTGCTTTTTAAAATGACGACCACGTGTTGCGTAATGCATAAATGAATGGATGGTTTTGTTCTGTTCTTGACCTGCAAAGCGAATTTGTGATAATATTGGGTAAATACCTTTATTTATCATTTAAAATGCAATTATCTCTGGCAAATCTGCAAAGTCAATGATCACATGACTTGTGAGTCACGTGGCCAATAGATCCGCTACGTATTTCATTTTACTGTTACTTCTATTAAAATTAAAATTATTATTTAATTATATCGCACAATACCAATTATCAGCGTTCACATTTTGCATTTCATCATTGTTCCCACTGCTTTGAGTCGTGTCTACTCTTTTTGACAGAAATGCTTTCACACGTGGATCGATTTTAATTGCGTTTTAAATGGATTGATGGTTTTGTTCTGTTCTCGAACAATTTGTGATAATATTGGGTAAATACCTTTATTTATCATTTAAAACGCAATTAAAATCGATCTGCTATGTTTGATATTCGTTATTTCAAAAATATGAACATCGTATTTACGTTTTACCGTAATTACTCATGTATAAGACCGTTAAGATCTTGTATTGTAAGCATATTTAGGTTTCACTTTTAAAATGGCCGCCAAGCTTCAGCTGAGTCTTGAATGGTAGCAAAGCCGATATTTTGAGAAAAACCAACTCGTCTTATATTCGGAAATTGGTTTTTTTTCAAGCAAAATAACCTCAATTTTGGGGGTTCGTCTTATACACGAGTCGTCTTATACACGAGTAAATACGGTATATCTGTCCATTGTACTTTGGCATTGCCTGGTCACTTGGTTTGGAGCCTCATCTACATGTATCTGTCCATTATACCTTGGCATTGCCTGGTCACTTGGTTTGGAGCCTCATCAACATGTATCTGTCCATTGTACTTTGGCATTGCCTGGTCACTTGGTTTGGAGCCTCATCTACATGTATCTGTCCATTATACCTTGGCATTGCCTGGTCATTTGGTTTGGAGCCTCATCTACATATATCTGTCCATTGTACTTTGGCATTGCCTGGTCACTTGGTTTGGAGCCTCATCTACATATATCTGTCCATTGTACTTTGGCATTGCCTGGTCACTTGGTTTGGAGCCTCATCTACATATATCTGTCCATTGTACTTTGGCATTGCCTGGTCACTTGGTTTGGAGCCTCATCTACATGTATCTGTCCATTATACCTTGGTGTGGCCTGGTCACTTGGTTTGGAGCCTCATCTACATGCATCTGTCCATTATACCTTGGTGTGACCTGGTCACTTCGTTGGGAGCCTCATCTACATATATCTGTCCATTATACCTTGGCATTGCCTGGTCACTTGGTTTGGAGCCTCATCAACATGTATCTGTCCATTATACCTTGGCATTGCCTGGTCACTTGGTTTGGAGCCTCATCAACATGTATCTGTCCATTATAGCTTGGCATTGCCTGGTCACTTGGTTTGGAGCCTCATCTACATGTATCTGTCCATTATACCTTGGTGTGACCTGGTCACTTGGTTTGGAGCCTCATCTACATGTATCTGTCCATTATAGCTTGGCATTGCCTGGTCACTTGTTTTGGAGCCTCATCTACATGTATCTGTCCATTATACCTTGGCATTGCCTGGTCACTTGGTTTGGAGCCTCATCTACATATATCTGTCCATTATACCTTGGTGTGGCCTGGTCACTTGGTTTGGAGCCTCATCTACATGTATCTGTCCATTGTACCTTGGCATTGCCTGGTCACTTGGTTTGGAGCCTCATCTACATGTATCTGTCCATTATACCTTGGCATTGCCTGGTCACTTGGTTTGGAGCCTCATCTACATGTATCTGTCCATTATACCTTAGCATTGCCTGGTCACTTGGTTGGGAGCCTCATCTACATGTATCTGTCCATTATACCTAGGGATTGCCTGGTCACTTGGTTTGGAGCCTCATCTACATATATCTGTCCATTGTACTTTGGTATTGCCTGGTCACTTGTTTTGGAGCCTCATCAACATATCTGTCCATTATACCTTGGCATTGCCTGGTCACTTGGTTTGGAGCCTCATCTACATGTATCTGTCCATTGTACTTTGGTATTGCCTGGTCACTTGGTTTGGAGCCTCATCAACATATCTGTCCATTATACCTTGGCATTGCCTGGTCACTTGGTTTGGAGCCTCATCTACATATATCTATCCATTATACCTTGGCATTGCCTGGTCACTTGGCTTGGAGCCTCATCTACATGTATCTGTCCATTATACCTTGGCATTGCCTGGTCACTTGGTTTGGAGCCTCATCCACATATATCTGTCCATTATACCTTGGTGTGGCCTGGATACTGAGATGTCTTCAAGCATAAAAACCCATTCTCCAGCATGATTTACGAATGTGGAATCTTCTTGTTTTTCACAGATATCCGAATTTAGGATGTTTGGTCACACAAGCATAAAACATGGACTTTCGGTGGCCATCATTTAGCAATGCCTCACTTGATGGTGCCTCTACCCTGCTATACGGTTGCTGCAATCGGCTCCTAACATAAATTTGTGATGGGGAGAAGCTCATTCTTAAAGCCTGAGTATGAGATATATCCCTGCCAATTTGTTATCAGTTGTAAACGATTAAGTCAATGCTAATCGTTCAACTCTAGGTTATGTTTGAATGTTTATTATCTATCTGTAGCTATCTTGTTAATAAGTCAATTGTACACAATTAGGCAACAATACCTCATTAGTAAAATAAAGCTAAGAAGCTAATTGATGATAATAAGTCAACAGTAGCTGATTTATCAATATTATTGTTTCAACCAAAATCTACAAATCTACAAAAATTTACATTAATCGTCAAAATGATGATTACCTAGGTCATGATGACATATATATATATATATATATATATATATATATATATATATATATATATATATATATATATATATATATATATATATATATATATATATATATATATATATATATATATATATATATATATATATATATATATATATATATATATATATATATATATATATATATATATATATATATATATATATATATATATATATATATATATATATATATATATATATATATATATATATATATATATATATATATATATATATATATATATATATATATATATATATATATATATATATATATATATATATATATATATATATATATATATATATATAGTAGAAGATATATAATGAGGTATTTAAACTTGATGATAAACAATCTAAATACTTATTATGCAGTCACATTGATCAACCTACAAACACCACAATAAGACAAGTTGCTGGGGAAGGGGTGTAGCTGGGGGCACACAGACAATGGCAAGAAACTGTACAAGTATAGGATTCCCATTTGTTCAGTGTTCAGTTAAAGCTTTGCCCTATCTCCCTAAGCAAGCAAAACTACTGGCCAGGACCGTCAACAATTGAGGTCTTTTTCCACCGTTCTCTGTTATTTGACTTCTGAGAATGGGCTCAGGGCAGGCAAACAATTTAACCTCTGGATCAAACACTGTCTCTGCTTACTAATCTCAAATGATGCTCTGAAATCTGGGCAATACTAGAAATAATATCCTAATGTCTGATTGAAAACCCATAATATGTAAAAAGAACTATTTTCCTCCATTTATTTTAATGATTTATAACCATATGTCGAAATTTTTTGTTGAGTGGGTAGAAATATAAATTACATGCACAAATCATCAATAACATTAAATGGAAACAAAAAGCCGAATTTTTTGTCTGTATCTTTCATCTTTGACAGATGCTAGCTAGACTGTAGCTTTGGAGGCAGGTGGAGGGAGGCATAGTGGGGGTCTTAATGCATTGTGATCAGCTTCTTGAATCCCTCTACTCATCTCCATCAGACAACACACAAAATTAGTGCACTAGCTCATCCTGCAGTTTAACCAAATCCTCTTTTCTCTTTAGGCCCCATGGTAGGAGGTCAGTCTGCACAACATGGCTTCCACATTAGCTGGCTACACAAAATGGCTGACTGGTCCTGATAGGTTTTTCAGTGGCTCCAGGCAAGTAGACTTTACTCTGATTAATAATGTGAGCCTTGGTTGTGTATCATATCATCATCATTATATCACATCTTGATAACCTTCCAGTATGTACTCACATATCTTTTATAATGTTAAGATGGCTATTATATATAAACTGCAAGTACCTGATACTTTAGTTTTTCATTTCCCATCTTCATTTATCCAAAGATATGCAACTAGATAGACATCAGAAGTCAGGATTGTTAATGACCTTGCTTGTGTTGACCAAATGACCTTGATTTGAACTGAACAACACATTTTAACTAATTAGTGCATAACAGACACTTAATTATTCCATCAAAGCATTGCATCTGACATTTCTGTGGGAATAACAATCACTGATACAGTATTTCTGTCTAAGTTGCACTAATAACATGACCCTACACTTTGGGGGAACTTCTGGCACCAGGCAGAGGCAATAACAGACAAACAACAAGGAACCAGTCAATACTGCTGCATAAACACCCATATAACCACCAGGAATATTACCCAAGATGCAGTTGTCCATTCTGTTGCCTCAGTCATAGGTAAGGTTATATCAATATGCTCGATTCAGTAGAACAACATAATGATCTTGCACCATACTTTCTCTGGGGGCTAACTACTTTTTGTCTGTGTTTTTGGCCCACGGGTCCTCGTTTATTTATCCAATAAATGTCACATGTGTGTTGGGGTGAGTAGTAGTGTTGTGCCAAAAAGGGCCTGCAGTGGGATGCTGTTAAAAGGCCGCTATTACAACCAGCAAGATTTCCTATACTGTAGAGACAGGCCCCCATTACCACCACACAGGCCTCCTATACTGTAGAGACAAGCCCCCATTACCACCACACAGGCCTCCTATACTGTAGAGACAGGACCCCATCACCACCACACAGGACCCCTGTACTGTAGAGACAGGACCCCATTACCACCACACAGGCCTCCTGTACTGTAGAGACAGTAACCCATTACCACCACACAGGCCTCCTGTACTGTAGAGACAGGACCCCATTACCACCACACCACACAGGCCTCCTATACTGTAGAGACAGGCCCCCATTACCACCACACAGGCCTCCTATACTGTAGAGACAGGCCCCCATTACCACCACACAGGCCCCCTGTACTGTAGAGACAGGACCCCATTACCACCACACAGGCCTCCTGTACTGTAGAGACAGTAACCCATTACCACCACACAGGCCTCCTATACTGTAGAGACAGGCCCCCATTACCACCACACAGGCCTCCTATACTGTAGAGACAGTAACCCATTACCACCACACAGGCCCCCTGTTCTGTAGAGACAGGCCCCCATTACCACCACACAGGCCTCCTGTAATGTAGAGACAGGACCCCATTACCACCACACAGGCCCCCTATACTGTAGAGACAGGCCCCCATTACCACCACACAGGCCTCCTGTACTGTAGAGACAGGACCCCATTACCACCACACAGGCCTCCTGCACTGTGAAGAAAAGTACCTTAGTGCTGAGCTTTAGGTCCTTATCTCCTCCTGGTTGTCTCTACCTGGTAGTGCCCCTAGCAATGCGAAACATCTCTCAAGTGGGTCATCATTTCTCTGGTGAGGGTCTTTCTGATATATGAATCCAAACATGAAGATATTGACTGGTAACTGCAGAGTGTGCTAACATTGCTTTGCACTAAAAACTAAATCCATGTAACCAAACATGATTGTGGCAGATCTTGTAAATTGAAAACAATGGCAAGCAACGACTCAACCGTCCGATCCAATCACTTTGGCACTTCCCATTAATCTAATTCCTTGCACATTTCTTCAATCATTGCCCATTGAGTACAAATCCAACCAGGAAGCTGAGAAAACTTAATTCCCCCCCATTTCTTGGTCACATTTTAAAACATGAGCATGTGTGAAAGGCCTACTCATGGCTTGATAATTACCTGCCTGTGTGATCATATTCTCAGGCAGTTGACTCATATAACACTACTTTTTCCTCTTGCCCGCATTTATTTACTTTGAAATTGTTTCCTTGACTCGATTTCAAATGTGCAAGCAGGATGTAAACAAAATCTGCCTAAAAGCCTCGAGGCCTCACCAATCTACTTTTAATATTGCTGTAAAAAGTTACGTAGTTCCCCAAAAGATAAACAAATGAATAACCTCGCTGTACCTTATCACAGCTCACGGAATAAAATTGATCAAAGATTAAAAAAAAATATATAATATACATTTATATCCTTCACCTATAGTCCATCAGCGATACTTATCCATTTTCTGAGGAGAATCATGAAACAAATTACACTATATACTAATACTTTGCTTGAAGTGAATATGGCGGTTTATAGCATTTAGCTTTATTCAATGATGGGTGAAAACACCTACACATTGTCCTAGTTGACATAAATAAAGATCTGCATGCAGACATAATCAAAGTAATTTACAGTGAAGATGTGTTTCTTTATTACATACTTTATGTTTCTCAGCACCGTCAGTTCTTAAGACGTGGAAAATTGACCCTTTTCAATCAGACATAAATTCCCATGGTTTTGCAGAGTGCTGACGTAGCAAATTCCTGGATATAGTAAGAGATAAAACCACACTAATATATTGCAGCTATTACCATAAGGCCCTGACACATAAGAACTGTTAAGATTTCCTCATAAAGCCAATGCTGCCTTCTCCAGATATAAGAATTCTTTATATCTGATGTCAGGGAAGGCCATTCTCTCTCACAATGCAGCCCCTGGTCAGGAATGAAGGCCAGGAATTCTAACCAATCAAATTACACAACGATATTATCTGCGGCATTGCATTCTGCATCATTTATTCAGATGGCAACAGTGAGAGCATTGTGTCTCTGCTCGCCATTTCTGTCTCCTCCCACCGTGACTCAAGCAGCATTTGTTGACAGGCAGCAGAGCCCTCGACTCGACAATATGCACATAAAAGCATTAACATGTCAAGTCTCTGCTGATGAGCACAGGTGATGTGAGCTGCTCACACACAGCTCATTAGATAAACGTGCCAACAGGTGGTGCTGCATGCTTCAAAACATTCCAACACATCTTGCCCTATTGTTGATCAGCAAAACCCTAATTACAATGAGGAATATTAGTGAAGAACATTACACCTAATTATGCAAAATCTAAGCTGCCATTTCCTATCAAATGTTTGCTCGAGCACAACATGCAATAAAATTTAAACAATTTCTGCATTTTCTAACTCAATGAAAATTTTGCCACACATTTCCACACCCCTGTTTTATTCCATGATAGTCAGATACTGGACAAACTCTTGACTACATAAAGCCAAGCAAAACCCATATTGTCTTGACTAATTTGTTGCTCACAATAGGAAACCTTGGCATCTTAAAGCATGCAAAGCCTCTCACAAAATGGATCCTTCTTTGCTGGACACACCATATTCAAATCTCAACTGACCACTCAGCAATACATCAGGCTACATTACAACCAACCTGACCATTCAAGCACCATTCTGATCACTCTCCTTCACCCTTAAGGATTGGAGGGACAGTGGAGATCAAAGGATTTGACATCCCTTGATGATTTAAACTGCCTTGATATTATAATCTGCCTTAACTAAGTGGATCTGTTGCAGGTCAGCCACTGGTACCATGTCTTTACAGACATCAGTAGCCAACCATTTCCCATTTATAACACCAGGTGTATAATAAAGTGTAACACATGTAACTCATGTTTACTTATTCCAGATACATGCTATGAAATCCTACTCCTGGTGACTAATTGAATAAGACCATGTAAATAAAAGCATCACTTGGACAGTCTATTATACATTGGCAACAGGCTTGAATAAGATCTCTCTGGAATCTTAATCCTTGGCAACAGGTTTGAATAAGATCTCTCTGGAATCTTAATCCTTGGCAACAGGTTTGAATAAGATCTCTCTGGAATCTTAATCCTTGGCAACAGGTTTGAATAAGATCTCTCTGGAATCTTAATCCTTGGCAACAGGTTAGAATAAGATCTCTCTGGAATCTTAATCCTTGGCAACAAGCTTGAATAAGATCTCTCTGGAATCTTAATCCTTGGCAACAAGCTTGAATAAGATCTCTCTGAAATCTTAATCCTTGGCAACAAGCTTGAATAAGATCTCTCTGGAATCTAAATCCTTGGCAACAAGCTTGAATAAGATCTCTCTGGAATCTTAATCCTTGGATAACATATATTAAATATACAAAGCAACTGATGGGCCGGAGACTCTTCCACCAGTTGACTGTCTAATTGGTGGCAGTTAGAAGTGCCTGGTTAAATGTTCTATTAGGAGTAAGATATGTACACCTTGAGCAGACACAGCAAATTTGTTTCTGTATCTGAATTGGGTTTATAACATATTACAAAATGTTTTTGTTGACAGACAAATGCACACACACACAAACGTAAACACAGAGCCCAAATCCAATTTTATAACCCTAAATGCTGTGATTGTATTCATTTTTGATCTTTTCTTCCTTTATGATGAACAAAGCTGACCTCACATAACCATCAGCAGATTATCATGTGATTTTTCTTAGTCAGTGTCTATTTTTAACATTCGTGACCCAAAAGTAGGTTAGTAGGTCAGTGATTAACAATGTACACAGTCCATCTCCCATAACCAACAGCCGCTGATCACATGAGCTTCCTTGGTCAGGGTTTTTATAAGTAGGTCATTATGTCAGTATGTCAGTTATTTGGTGTTTGGCAGCTTACAGTATATCTCTGTACAAGTGTTTAGATATAGCAAAACAATTTGATTTGGTGTAATTCTGAAGTTTGTGAAACCGAAAAAATAGTGCAAGCAAATATTTGAAAATATCAATTGTGAGCCTATGCAAAGTATAAGTATAGCAAATTTCAGGAATTTGGCAATATTTTGACATTTGTGACCTTGAAAAACAGGCGATGGGGATGTATAAGGTCATCCTTTTACATGCCTTTATTGGGTGCATGTATGGTAAAAATGTTGTGCATCTAACCTAAACAGCTAAAAAGATATACCAAAAGGATGAAGTTTTGACAGATGCACACACAGACATGCAGACGCACAGACAGAGCCCGATATCATAGCTCCCTTGCTGCAGAGGCGGCGGAAGGTAAAAAGATTAGGCTGCTATATCTCGATGAAAATAATTAGCAATTCAGATATTCAAATGTTCCAAAAGCCTTTAAGATAAACACAACTGAGATTTGATTGGCTGAAATCTTTCTGAGTTTTGTAATCGTATTCAGCCAATAGAACACTTAAAGTCCCTCTAAAAGTCACTCCTGTATCAACTGTTACCTGCTATTTAAACATTATGAAATAAAAATGAGGAAGTGGACAGAGGTTTTCATTTGACAAGACCCAATGTAAACACGACTCCATCACATTGGACTCATAACGCAATTTGCAGCCACTCTCCCTTGTAAGCAAACCGACAGCTGTTATCAACGCACTCTCCTATTGGACACATTGATCTGGCATTTACATGGGCGGCATGCATTAAATCGGCACTCCAGCCTGGCAATGACTAAATAATAATGACAGCCCTAGGTGGCGCTGACAAAGACAATGATGATCTAAGATGACAGACTATGTCAAAACAACACTCACACACAGTATTAAGAAAACCTATTTGTGGCTAATCTTGTTTTAATGAGCATAGACCTATTAATAGAAACTGCAAGCGACGGAGTGCACTTTTATTATCAGATACTTGAGTCTGAACAAAAGGAGAAATACAGAAAACTATTTCTAAGCATCTCTTAATCTCATTCTCGGGCAGAATGTGTGGTCTGTGAATTACGTGATATATGTCATATATTTAAGTGTAAGATTCTTAGCATTTCTTAGTAAGATTCATGAGATTCATAATCTCTCCATAGAAAACACGTAAAAAGGGATGAGGTTGGCTTATATATTATATAAAATAAAGAGTTTCTCATAAGCCTTGTGGGTGTGGTTCTTACATGTGAAATATTATACATCATTCACTCATTTTATAAATCTTTATCCACACATAGCATCGCATGTTAGATATGTTAAATACATTTAAGACATTAAATGTAGTTGAGACAACTTGGTTCAAATAGTGTCTGCCTGGGATGTGAACACCCACCATGCAGCTTGGTGATTTGGTAAATAAAATACGTTGACATTAAGAAATGGTCAATGATGACTGTGCACACTATGTATGTATATCATGTGTAACACATCTGGCTAATGATAACACACACAAATGTTTGGTGTTATACCAGAGTATCAGACATAAAAACGGGTGACTATCAGTGTCTTATGGAGGAAACTGGGTATCATGGCAGAGCTCATAAGCTCTGGTTAAGCTTTGGAGTAATATTATGCAATGCAGGCTGTGAAATTGATCTCAATCTACCCAGTCATTTTTGTTTGCCTTTAGTTTTTCAAATACGGCTATTTCACTAACATGTGAAGTACATTGAACCTAATTATTATATCATATTTTATTGACATAGGCTCAAGTATGTATCCATATGTTTTGCTTATTAAGTAATACTGTCCTTCAATTAAATCGATGCTATTTTTCCTGCCACTCAGCAACATTCAGTGAAAAGGGTGATGCCATTTGGAAAATGAGCAAGTTGATCTTGACCCACTTTTTGAGTTTGCATAAGTCAGTTTTTAATTCATATGAATTAATCGGTGATTTTTGTTTGTTTGTTTGGGGTTTTACATCACTATCAACATTATTCCAGTCATTTCGTGATGAGACCTACTTCTAGCAGATATAGTGCTGCCTCACTGAATTGTCATGTCGCAGGTCCTGACATAACAACTCGCCCGGTCACAGATTTACAAGGACAGTGGGTTAACCCTTTGGCACGGGCCTCAGCTTATGTGCGAAATTATATCATGAATTCAATCTCGGCACAGCCGGGGATCGAACCCACAACCCTTGGATCACCACAGAGGAACTGGTGCTAATAAGCTGGTGCTCTAACCAACTGCACCAGGGCCCGTGACCTTTAATGTATGATCACTGAACCATGGCATAAAAACCCAGACACACAGCTTAAAACCAAGACACACAGCTTAAAACCCAGACACACAGCTTAAAACCAAGACACACAGCTTAAAACCAAGACACACAGCTTAAAACCCAGACACACAGCTTAAAACCCAGACACACTTCCTGTTTTCAAGAGATCCATTTTTTCCACAACTTCTACTTATCAGGTGGGAAAATCTTTTTTTTTTTATAAAGGTGTGACTATTCACTGAAGTAATTCCTGCTCAACCAAGCATAAACTTCATCAATGGAACCAATACTTCAAATCAAGTTGTATCATCCAGCCAAAATGAACAACTCCTTCCATTATATTCACTTGATATCAATTATTGATGTCAATTATTGATGTCAAGTTTTCAAAAGTGTTCACTGAAGTGTGACAGCTCACTCAAGCATGAATGTTTCAACAAGCCCCTTTGGAGAAGATACACATTTCCGAGTTTCAAGCTTGGATGTCGTACAATAGCCAAGATAAAAGACAGCTTTAAGTTTTTACTGCAAAATGTTGTCTTAATCACTGAAGTGTGAATGTTTATAGTGGCAGATCGTTCATCTGGGGAATGAATTCTACTCTTCAAGATTATCATCCAACCCATAATGATAACTCTATCTGTAATAGCCACTGAGTATAGCTCCTAGGCTGATTGCTCCTAGGCTGATTGCTCCTAGGCTGATTGCTCCTAGGCTGATTGCTCCTAGGCTGATTGCTCCTAGGCTGATTGCTCCTAGGCTGATTGCTCCTAGGCTGATTGCTCCTGGGCTGATTGCTCCTGGGCTGATTGCACCTGGGCTGATTGCTCCTAGGCTGATTGCTCCTGGGCTGATTGCTCCTGGGCTGATTGCTCCTGGGCTGATTGCACCTGGGCTGATTGCTCCTAGGCTGATTGCTCCTAGGCTGATTGCTCCTAGGCTGATTGCTCCTAGGCTGATTGCTCCTAGGCTGATTGCTCCTAGGCTGATTGCTCCTAGGCTGATTGCTCCTAGGCTGATTGCTCCTAGGCTGATTGCTCCTGGGCTGATTGCACCTGGGCTGATTGCTCCTAGGCTGATTGCTCCTAGGCTGATTGCTCCTAGGCTGATTGCTCCTAGGCTGATTGCTCCTAGGCTGATTGCTCCTAGGCTGATTGCTCCTTGGCTGATTGCTCCTAGGCTGATTGATCCTAGGCTGATTGATCCTAGGCTGATTGATCCTAGGCTGATTACTGATCTCCATGTTGTTTTTACCCCATTGAAAAGTACACAGTGGAACTGTACAACTGTTCGACTGTAACCAGGACTGTACAACTACTCCATATCTAATCATTGATAACAGAAATTGGCAGGGGGGGGGGGGGGGGGGGCAATGGCTCTAAATGTTGACAGACAGACATACCAAGAGATGGATGGATGGATGGAGAGTAATACCTTAGCCTTGTTGACAACTGTTGCAGGGGAGACAATAATGTTTCTACTTAAACATAAATCCAATTATACACCTCTATTCTGAGAAGGAAAAAGAAGCAGTTGAATGAAACATTTCTATGGTTTGCCGCCATTTTATGAGAGGTCAGGGAGGGCAATAGTGTTCAGTACATGTTCATTAAGTTTATCTATCACTTTCTGCGAACAAAGTTGTATTTATTACAGGCCCAACCCCCTTAAATCTGTGTGATACTTCTAGCAGCTCTTTTGTGTTGCTGCTCTTGTGTGTTGCCATTTGTGTCCTGTGACATGGTTAACACAGTAAATCTCCTTGATGACAACCAGTTGCTCCAACAATATATCTGCCTTCATTGGCTCCTCCAGGCTTCCAATATTTACAGATCCTGGTAATGACCCGCTCCTGTGATTTGTTGAACAAACAATGCTTACTGTTGTCCCAGCACTGCACAATAGTTCTGGCAACACACCCTGCCGTATTCCATTGTCCGGGCTGATACTGTAGCTGGCAGCATTTGCAGGATTCTGATCCGAATTAACATTTATGTCTATCCTCTTGGCAATAGTGGTTACACCCAAATTAGGGATATGCCAATGTGCAATCATAAAGTGTGGAGATAACGACCAGTGCCTTTCCCTGGTCATCATCAAGATGATCTGCCTGTATGATATCCACAAAGGCTCGTTTTCCATCAGGCACCCTATGGTGATGCCCTCTAACTATATACTCATGTTGACATATTTGAGAGTGAAAATTAGTGAAATATATATATATATATATATAAAAATAATAGATATTATTGAAAATACTAATAAAGAGAAGTTTAAAAAAAAAACAATCTAGGTTTATAAGGCTCCGGGATATATAATTATTATATTCTTCATAAAGTAAGATGTTAATTTGTCAACTTGCATTAGGTATTTAGTATTTGATATGTTCATCTCTTCTATTAGTGATGCGAATTTCTCTGAGCAGGCAATGTATGCATATGCTAATGTGATGTAAGTTTTAGGAATCTCCCCGCAGTCTCCTCCCACGCTAACCACAGTTATACTTCCTGGAACCACTTTCCACTCATCCGGATTCTTGTTGTTACATCCTGGTATGTTACTAACACAAATGTCATGCAGAAGAGTTGTCCAAATACCAAGCTGCGGCGATTGCATATCTAAATATGCAGGTCGATAGATCCGCTAATTTTATTTGCATATCAGCATATTGAGCGTTTCATTTATATTTCAGGTGGGCACCCACTTCTGTTATGCATACAGTTCTCAATGTAATACACATTCACAAGATTTCTTGGCCTAAATAGGGCAAATTACACTAGACATGCACAATTTCAGTGCACTTACATGTGAAAAGGACTTTTGTATTGTCTCTCTGAACCCATTTTCCACAGCCAGAGCCCAGTTAAGTTTGGGCTCACTAATAACTATATAATTGATTCAATAAAAGTGTTACAAAGGCGCCATCTTGACCGACTGAAAAAGCTCTTGTCTTATAGAGGGAGCTATCTTGTTCCCTAGATGGGAGCCATCTTGTCTTATAGAGGGAGCCATCTTGTTCTCTAGATGGGAGCCATCTTGTCTTATAGAGGGAGCTATCTTGTCTTATAGAGGGAGCCATCTTGTTCCCTAGATGGGAGCCATCTTGTCTTATAGAGGGAGCTATCTTGTTCCAGAGATGGGAGCCATCTTGTCTAATAGTGGGGCCATCTTGTCTTATAGAGGGATTCATCTTGTCTCATAGAGGGAGCTATCTTGTCTAATAGAGGGAGCCATCTTGTCTTATAGAGGGGCTATCTTGTTCCAGAGATGGGAGCTATCTTGTCTCATAGAGGGAGCTATCTTGTTCCAGAGATGGGAGCCATCTTGTCTTATAGAGGGAGCTATCTTGTTCCAGAGATGGCGGCCATCTTGTCTCATAGAGGGAGCCATCTTGTCTAATAGAGGGAGCCATCTTGTCTTATAGAGGGATCCATCTTGTTCCAGAGATGGGAGCCATCTTGTCTTATAGAGGGAGCCATCTTGTCTAATAGTGGGAGCCATCTTGTCTTATAGAGGAAGCCATCTTGTTTTATAGAGGGAGCCATCTTGTCTAATAGAGGGAGCTATCTTGTCTAATAGAGGGAGCCATCTTGTCTTACAGAGGGGCTATCTTGTTCCAGAGATGGGAGCTATCTTGTCTCATAGAGGGAGCTATCTTGTTCCAGAGATGGGAGCCATCTTGTCTTATAGAGGGAGCTATCTTGTTCCAGAGATGGTGGCCATCTTGTCTCATAGAGGGAGCCATCTTGTCTAATAGTGGGAGCCATCTTGTCTTATAGAGGAAGCCATCTTGTCTTATAGAGGGAGCCATCTTGTCTAATAGAGGGAGCCATCTTGTTCCAGAGATGGGAGCCATCTTGTTCCAGAGATGGGAGCCATCTTGTCTTATAGAGGGATCCATCTTGTCTTATAGTGGGAGCCATCTTGTCTTATAGAGGGAGCTATCTTGTCTTATAGAGGAAGCCATCTTGTCTTATAGTGGGAGCCATCTTGTCTTATAGAGGGAGCCATCTTGTCTTATAGAGGGAGCTATCTTGTCTTATAGAGGGAGCCATCTTGTCTCATAGAGGGAGCCATCTTGTCCTATAGAGGGAGCCATCTTGTCTTATAGAGGGAGCCATCTTGTCTTATAGAGGGAGCCATCTTGTCTCATAGAGGGAGCCATCTTGTCTTATAGAGGGAGCCATCTTGTCTTATAGTGGGAGCCATCTTGTCTTATAGAGGGAGCCATCTTGTCTAATAGTGGGAGCTATCTTGTTCCAGAGATGGCAGCCATCTTGTCTTATAAAGGGAGCCATCTTGTCTTATAGTGGGAGCCATCTTGTCTAATAGTGGGAGCTATCTTATTCTGTGCCATAGATGGAAGCCATATTGATTGGAGTGTTTCACTTAAGAGCAAATACCAAATATTGAGAAGAAAGTCTGATGCATTTTCACCTATTGTGTTACAGTCAAACTCAAATGTGATACCTACTTTGAAAGCACGGAGAATGAGATGGTCGGAAGTTGGTCGAATACTGCATCAAAACTCTTAAGGGCCTAATATATAAAGTAGATAGTGCAATACAGCTTCTTGATGAGTCATGTTCCCAGTATTCTCTTAGAATCTATATTTGGTTACTTTCTCAAAATAATTCACTGAGTCTGTCAAATGTATTTCCTTATTTAGGTGCTGGCATACTTGGAAATATACTGAGGTATTTCATAACATGTTGTAATGTGTTATGAAATATTCATTCCAAGAATACTCCTTAAACCCAGCAATTAAGTGCCACAAATTGGTCCATAGATTTCTGCCATCTCACATATCCCCTGCAAAACAAAGATGTTTCAATGAATGGAGTCTGAAGCTGAAGTGACACTGCTCTGTAATGCAATGGTTTTGGACAATGCCATCATACATATTTGATAAAAACAAATATTGTCTCCCATATCAAAATCAATCTCAGGGTTAAGCAATATTTCATGGACAAATTTTCATTTTTGTTGCCATTTAAAAAAGATCACATAACAATTTCAAAAACAATCTATGGTCAATCCAAACTGGCTATATTGTGTTGAGCATATACCATGGCGGACACCATGGCAGCCATCTTCACCAGCTTAGACTGTCTATCTCCGCTTGACAGGAAATGAAAGAGAAGCCGGGCAGTACAGGTGATAAATGCCTGGCGGGGCGGTGTTAGCACGCGTAATTATGTGGCCATGGGGCTGCAGTATGGCCGTGGCTTGTCAGAGGCTTGCTTGTGACACACCGCCTGTCCTTCCTGTGACGGGTCACACGGCTTCCCCCCACAATCCCCGACACTTTGTGTCAAAGTAGACACCACAGCGGGAATAAGCCTACAAAAGCAGTGAGGCCGGGTCAGATTCTCGCTGTGTTTTATCCCACTCATCTTGCTCTTCTTGCGGCAACCAATGATGTAACACTCAGGGCATGATGGGATTGAGCATGCAGACTGCCAACCAATGAACAGCTCAGGTGAGTAGGTCACATGACTCGTTCTTGGTCACATGACACCTTCCCAAGATGCAATATTCCTCCCAGCATGCTGATCTTTGTAGTAACTTTCAGATCTGTTATATTGGTTTCATAACAACAAAAAATATGTGCTGGTTTCACATTTTAACTTTTAATTATTCAGAGGATTTGATGAGCAATAAAGAATTATTTCTGAAACATATCATCCTCTTGGGATACATAGGGAGGAATACGCTCATATTGAGTAACTCAGACAAAACGGCAGAAAAACTGTCGCCATAGTGATATGCTGAAAACTATTAAAAGTATCATTTTATCAGAAACTAAACCATCGCTTTTTAAGATACTATTTTAGAAAAAAATTGTTATTTCTTTTTTCAAAATAGCACAGCTATATAATACAATCATTCTTGTTTAATGCACAATCTGCCTTGTATTTGCTTAAAGTATGTTATCATTGTGTACAAGGAATATAAGCCTATTTTAATGGTTGTTCTGTCATTGATGCATTGTTAACCTCCATTAAAGATATACAATTTCATTTATATGTGAGCTTTGTCAAACCTCATTGTGAACTGAAGATAGGTTTGATATTCACAGATAGGTTTGATATTCAAAAACATGTGGCAAAGACACAAATATCTGGCATAGATGCAAACCTCTGGCATAGATTCAAACCTCTAGTACAAATTCAAACCTCTAGCATAGATTCAAACCTCTAGCATAGATTCAAACCTCTAGCATAGATTCAAACCTCTAGCATAGATAAAAACCTCTAGCATAGATACAAAAATCTGGCATAGATTCAAACCTCTAGCATAGATACAAATATCTGGCATAGATTCAAGCATCTGGCATAGATTGAAACCTTTAGCATTCTAGTATAGATTCAAACCTCTAGTGTAGATACAAGCATCTGGCATAGATTGAAACCTCTAGCATAGATACAAAAATCTGGCATAGATTCGAACCTCTAGCATAGATTTAAACCTCTAGTATAGATACAAGCATCTGGCATAGATTGAAACCTCTAGCATAGATTTAAACCTCTAGCATAAATACAAATATCTGGCATAGATTGAAACATCTGGCATAGATTGAAACATCTGGCATAGATTCAAACCTCAAGCATAGATACAAACATCTGGCATAGATTCAAACCTCTAGCATAGATTCAAACCTCTAGCATAGATATAAACATGTGAAATTTCTGTCAGACAGACAACTCATCAAGATAATGTCACCAATTGTTCTATGAGACTTATTTTAAAATTTTGTTCCATGACTATACAATAAAAGACAATCAAGAGTTTCAAAAAGACAATACTGTGTGGGACGCTGGAATATTTATGCATCTTCTGTGTGGGTAGGGAGATATCTCTGAGATCATCAAGAGTCTCAAGTTTACTTCCGCATTCATCACACGCTATCAGAGTCCGCCTCTCATTGCCTGCAATCTAACAACTCCAAGATAATGAGAATGAGCCCAGCCTCATATCCCACAGTCCTATGATGTCTCAGTGTGTAACTGAGGTCAGCCTCATATCCCACAGTCCTATGATGTCTCAGTGTGTAACTGAGGTCGGCCTCATATCCCACAGTCCTATGATGTCTCAGTGTGTAACTGAGGTCAGCCTCATATCCCACAGTCCTATGATGTCTCAGTGAGTAACTGAGGTCAGCCTCACATCCCACAGTCCTATGATGTCTCAGTGTGTAACTGAGGTCAGCCTCATATCCAACAGTCCTATGATGTCTCAGTGTGTAACTGAGGTCAGCCTCATATCCCACAGTCCTATGATGTCTCAGTGTGTAACTGAGGTCAGCCTCATATCCCACAGTCCTATGGTGTCTTAGTGTGTAACTGAGGTCAGCCTCATATCCCACAGTCCTATGATGTCTCAGTGTGTAACTGAGGTCAGCCTCATATCCCACAGTCCTATGATGTCTCAGTGTGTAACTGAGGTCAGCCTCATATCCCACAGTCCTATGATATCTCAGTGTGTAACTGAGGTCGGCCTCATATCCCACAGTCCTATGATGTCTCAGTGTGTAACTGAGGTCAGCCTCATATCCCACAGTCCTATGATGTCTCAGTGTGTAACTGAGGTCAGCCTCATATCCCACAGTCCTATGATGTCTCAGTGTGTAACTGAGGTCAGCCTCATATCCCACAGTCCTATGATGTCTCAGTGAGTAACTGAGGTCAGCCTCATATCCCACAGTCCTATGATGTCTCAGTGTGTAACTGAGGTCAGCCTCATATCCCACAGTCCTATGATGTCTCTGTGTGTAACTGAGGTCAGCCTCATATCCCACAGTCCTATGATGTCTCAGTGTGTAACTGAGGTCAGCCTCATATCCCACAGTCCTATGATGTCTCAGTGTGTAACTGAGGTCAGCCTCACATCCCACAGTCCTATGATGTCTCAGTGTGTAACTGAGGTCAGCCTCATATCCCACAGTCCTATGATGTCTCAGTGTGTAACTGAGGTCAGCCTCACATCCCACAGTCCTATGATGTCTGAGGTCAGCCTCATATCCCACAGTCCTATGATGTCTGAGGTCAGCCTCATATCCCACAGTCCTATGATGTCTCAGTGAGTAACTGAGGTCAGCCTCATATCCCACAGTCCTATGATATCTCAGTGTGTAACTGAGGTCAGCCTCATATCCCACAGTCCTATGATGTCTCAGTGAGTAACTGAGGTCAGCCTCATATCCCACAGTCCTATGATGTCTCAGTGTGTAACTGAGGTCAGCCTCATATCCCACAGTCCTATGATGTCTCTGTGTGTAACTGAGGTCAGCCTCATATCCCACAGTCCTATGATGTCTCAGTGTGTAACTGAGGTCAGCCTCATATCCCACAGTCCTATGATGTCTCAGTGTGTAACTGAGGTCAGCCTCACATCCCACAGTCCTATGATGTCTCAGTGTGTAACTGAGGTCAGCCTCATATCCCACAGTCCTATGATGTCTCAGTGTGTAACTGAGGTCAGCCTCACATCCCACAGTCCTATGATGTCTGAGGTCAGCCTCATATCCCACAGTCCTATGATGTCTGAGGTCAGCCTCATATCCCACAGTCCTATGATGTCTCAGTGAGTAACTGAGGTCAGCCTCATATCCCACAGTCCTATGATATCTCAGTGTGTAACTGAGGTCAGCCTCATATCCCACAGTCCTATGATGTCTCAGTGTGTAACTGAGGTCAGCCTCATATCCCACAGTCCTATGATGTCTCAGTGTGTAACTGAGGTCGGCCTCATATCCCACAGTCCTATGATGTCTCAGTGTGTAACTGAGGTCAGCCTCATATCCCACAGTCCTATGATGTCTCAGTGTGTAACTGAGGTCAGCCTCATATCCCACAGTGCTATGATGTCTCAGTGTGTAACTGAGGTCAGCCTCATATCCCACAGTCCTATGATGTCTCAGTGAGTAACTGAGGTGAGCCTCATATCCCACAGTCCTATGATGTCTCAGTGTGTAACTGAGGTCAGCCTCATATCCCACAGTCCTATGATGTCTCAGTGAGTAACTGAGGTCAGCCTCATATCCCACAGTGCTATGATGTCTCAGTGTGTAACTGAGGTCAGCCTCATATCCCACAGTCCTATGATGTCTCAGTGTGTAACTGAGGTCAGCCTCATATCCCACAGTCCTATGATGTCTCAGTGTGTAACTGAGGTCAGCCTCATATCCCACAGTCCTATGATGTCTCAGTGTGTAACTGAGGTCAGCCTCATATCCCACAGTCCTATGATGTCTCAGTGAGTAACTGAGGTCAGCCTCATATCCCACAGTCCTATGATGTTTCAGTGAGTAACTGAGGTCAGCCTCATATCCCACAGTCCTATGATGTCTCAGTGAGTAACTGAGGTCAGCCTCATATCCCACAGTCCTATGATGTCTCAGTGTGTAACTGAGGTCAGCCTCATATCCCACAGTCCTATGATGTCTCAGTGAGTAACTGAGGTCAGCCTCATATCCCACAGTCCTATGATGTCTCAGTGTGTAACTGAGGTCAGCCTCATATCCCACAGTCCTATGATGTCTCAGTGAGTAACTGAGGTCAGCCTCATATCCCACAGTCCTATGATGTCTCAGTGAGTAACTGAGGTCAGCCTCATATCCCACAGTCCTATGATGTCTCAGTGAGTAACTGAGGTCAGCCTCATATCCCACAGTCCTATGATGTCTCAGTGTGTAACTGAGGTCAGCCTCATATCCCACAGTCCTATGATGTCTCAGTGAGTAACTGAGGTCAGCCTCATATCCCACAGTCCTATGATGTCTCAGTGAGTAACTGAGGTCAGCCTCATATCCCACAGTCCTATGATGTCTCAGTGAGTAACTGAGGTCAGCCTCATATCCCACAGTCCTATGATGTCTCAGTGAGTAACTGAGGTCAGCCTCATATCCCACAGTCCTATGATGTCTCAGTGTGTAACTGAGGTCAGCATCATATCCCACAGTCCTATGGTGTCTTAGTGTGTAACTGAGGTCAGCCTCATATCCCACAGTCCTATGATGTCTCAGTGTGTAACTGAGGTCAGCCTCATATCCCACAGTCCTATGGTGTCTCAGTGTGTAACTGAGGTCAGCCTCATATCCCACAGTCCTATGATGTCTCAGTGTGTAACTGAGGTCAGCCTCATATCCCACAGTCCTATGGTGTCTTAGTGTGTAACTGAGGTCAGCCTCATATCCCACAGTCCTATGGTGTCTTAGTGTGTAACTGAGGTCAGCCTCATATCCCACAGTCCTATGGTGTCTTAGTGTGTAACTGAGGTCAGCCTCATATCCCACAGTCCTATGATGTCTCAGTGTGTAACTGAGGTCAGCCTCATATCCCACAGTCCTATGATGTCTCAGTGTGTAACTGAGGTCAGCCTCATATCCCACAGTCCTATGGTGTCTTAGTGTGTAACTGAGGTCAGCCTCATATCCCACAGTCCTATGATGTCTCAGTGTGTAACTGAGGTCAGCATCATATCCCACAGTCCTATGATGTCTCAGTGTGTAACTGAGGTCAGCCTCATATCCCACAGTCCTATGATGTCTCAGTGTGTAACTGAGGTCAGCCTCATATCCAACAGTCCTATGATGTCTCAGTGAGTAACTGAGGTCAGCCTCATATCCCACAGTCCTATGATGTCTCAGTGTGTAACTGAGGTCAGCCTCATATCCCACAGTCCTATGGTGTCTTAGTGTGTAACTGAGGTCAGCCTCATATCCCACAGTCCTATGATGTCTCAGTGTGTAACTGAGGTGAGCCTCATATCCCACAGTCCTATGATGTCTCAGTGTGTAACTGAGGTCAGCCTCATATCCCACAGTCCTATGATGTCTCAGTGAGTAACTGAGGTCAGCCTCATATCCCACAGTCCTATGATGTCTCAGTGAGTAACTGAGGTCAGCCTCATATCCCACAGTCCTATGATGTCTGAGGTCAGCCTCATATCCCACAGTCCTATGATGTCTGAGGTCAGCCTCATATCCCACAGTCCTATGATGTCTCAGTGTGTAACTGAGGTCAGCCTCATATCCCACAGTCCTATGATGTCTCAGTGTGTAACTGAGGTCAGCCTCATATCCCACAGTCCTATGATGTCTCAGTGTGTAACTGAGGTCAGCATCATATCCCACAGTCCTATGATGTCTCAGTGTGTAACTGAGGTCAGCCTCATATCCCACAGTCCTATGATGTCTCAGTGTGTAACTGAGGTCAGCCTCATATCCCACAGTCCTATGGTGTCTTAGTGTGTAACTGAGGTCAGCCTCATATCCCACAGTCCTATGATGTCTCAGTGTGTAACTGAGGTCAGCCTCATATCCCACAGTCCTATGATGTCTCAGTGTGTAACTGAGGTCAGCCTCATATCCCACAGTCCTATGATGTCTCAGTGTGTAACTGAGGTCAGCATCATATCCCACAGTCCTATGATGTCTCAGTGTGTAACTGAGGTCAGCCTCATATCCCACAGTCCTATGATGTCTCAGTGTGTAACTGAGGTCAGCCTCATATCCCACAGTCCTATGGTGTCTTAGTGTGTAACTGAGGTCAGCCTCATATCCCACAGTCCTATGATGTCTCAGTGTGTAACTGAGGTCAGCATCATATCCCACAGTCCTATGATGTCTCAGTGAGTAACTGAGGTCAGCCTCATATCCCACAGTCCTATGATGTCTCAGTGTGTAACTGAGGTCAGCCTCATATCCCACAGTCCTATGATGTCTCAGTGTGTAACTGAGGTCAGCATCATATCCCACAGTCCTATGATGTCTCAGTGTGTAACTGAGGTCAGCCTCATATCCCACAGTCCTATGATGTCTCAGTGAGTAACTGAGGTCAGCCTCATATCCCACAGTCCTATGGTGTCTCAGTGAGTAACTGAGGTCAGCCTCATATCCCACAGTCCTATGGTGTCTCAGTGTGTAACTGAGGTCAGCCTCATATCCCACAGTCCTATGATGTCTCAGTGAGTAACTGAGGTCAGCCTCATATCCCACAGTCCTATGGTGTCTCAGTGAGTAACTGAGGTCAGCCTCATATCCCACAGTCCTATGATGTCTCAGTGTGTAACTGAGGTCAGCCTCATATCCCACAGTCCTATGATGTCTCAGTGTGTAACTGAGGTCAGCCTCATATCCCACAGTCCTATGATGTCTCAGTGAGTAACTGAGGTCAGCCTCATATCCCACAGTCCTATGGTGTCTCAGTGAGTAACTGAGGTCAGCCTCATATCCCACAGTCCTATGGTGTCTCAGTGTGTAACTGAGGTCAGCCTCATATCCCACAGTCCTATGATGTCTCAGTGAGTAACTGAGGTCAGCCTCATATCCCACAGTCCTATGGTGTCTCAGTGAGTAACTGAGGTCAGCCTCATATCCCACAGTCCTATGGTGTCTCAGTGAGTAACTGAGGTCAGCCTCATATCCCACAGTCCTATGGTGTCTCAGTGAGTAACTGAGGTCAGCCTCATATCCCACAGTCCTATGGTGTCTCAGTGTGTAACTGAGGTCAGCCTCATATCCCACAGTCCTATGATGTCTCAGTGTGTAACTGAGGTCAGCCTCATATCCCACAGTCCTATGGTGTCTCAGTGAGTAACTGAGGTCAGCCTCATATCCCACAGTCCTATGGTGTCTCAGTGTGTAACTGAGGTCAGCCTCATATCCCACAGTCCTATGATGTCTCAGTGAGTAACTGAGGTCAGCCTCATATCCCACAGTCCTATGATGTCTCAGTGTGTAACTGAGGTCAGCCTCATATCCCACAGTCCTATGGTGTCTCAGTGAGTAACTGAGGTCAGCCTCATATCCCACAGTCCTATGATGTCTCAGTGAGTAACTGAGGTCAGCCTCATATCCCACAGTCCTATGATGTCTCAGTGTGTAACTGAGGTCAGCCTCATATCCCACAGTCCTATGGTGTCTCAGTGAGTAACTGAGGTCAGCCTCATATCCCACAGTCCTATGATGTCTCAGTGAGTAACTGAGGTCAGCCTCATATCCCACAGTCCTATGGTGTCTCAGTGAGTAACTGAGGTCAGCCTCATATCCCACAGTCCTATGATGTCTCAGTGTGTAACTGAGGTCAGCCTCATATCCCACAGTCCTATGATGTCTCAGTGTGTAACTGAGGTCAGCCTCATATCCCACAGTCCTATGGTGTCTCAGTGAGTAACTGAGGTCAGCCTCATATCCCACAGTCCTATGGTGTCTCAGTGTGTAACTGAGGTCAGCCTCATATCCCACAGTCCTATGATGTCTCAGTGTGTAACTGAGGTCAGCCTCATATCCCACAGTCCTATGATGTCTCAGTGTGTAACTGAGGTCAGCCTCATATCCCACAGTCCTATGATGTCTCAGTGTGTAACTGAGGTCAGCCTCATATCCCACAGTCCTATGGTGTCTCAGTGAGTAACTGAGGTCAGCCTCATATCCCACAGTCCTATGATGTCTCAGTGAGTAACTGAGGTCAGCCTCATATCCCACAGTCCTATGGTGTCTCAGTGAGTAACTGAGGTCAGCCTCATATCCCACAGTCCTATGATGTCTCAGTGTGTAACTGAGGTCAGCCTCATATCCCACAGTCCTATGATGTCTCAGTGTGTAACTGAGGTCAGCCTCATATCCCACAGTCCTATGATGTCTCAGTGAGTAACTGAGGTCAGCCTCATATCCCACAGTCCTATGGTGTCTCAGTGAGTAACTGAGGTCAGCCTCATATCCCACAGTCCTATGGTGTCTCAGTGTGTAACTGAGGTCAGCCTCATATCCCACAGTCCTATGATGTCTCAGTGAGTAACTGAGGTCAGCCTCATATCCCACAGTCCTATGGTGTCTCAGTGAGTAACTGAGGTCAGCCTCATATCCCACAGTCCTATGGTGTCTCAGTGAGTAACTGAGGTCAGCCTCATATCCCACAGTCCTATGGTGTCTCAGTGAGTAACTGAGGTCAGCCTCATATCCCACAGTCCTATGGTGTCTCAGTGTGTAACTGAGGTCAGCCTCATATCCCACAGTCCTATGATGTCTCAGTGTGTAACTGAGGTCAGCCTCATATCCCACAGTCCTATGATGTCTCAGTGTGTAACTGAGGTCAGCCTCATATCCCACAGTCCCATGATGTCTGAGGTCAGCCTCATATCCCACAGTCCTGTGATGTCTCAGTGAGTAACTGAGGTCAGCCTCATATCCCACAGTCCTATGATGTCTCAGTGAGTAACTGAGGTCAGCCTCATATCCCACAGTCCTATGATGTCTCAGTGTGTAACTGAGGTCAGCCTCATATCCCACAGTCCTATGATGTCTCAGTGTGTAACTGAGGTCAGCCTCATATCCCACAGTCCTATGATGTCTGAGGTCAGCCTCATATCCCATAGTCCTATGATGTCTCAGTGAGTAACTGAGGTCAGCCTCATATCCCACAGTCCTATGATGTCTCAGTGTGTAACTGAGGTCAGCCTCATATCCCACAGTCCTATGGTGTCTCAGTGTGTAACTGAGGTCAGCCTCATATCCCACAGTCCTATGGTGTCTCAGTGTGTAACTGAGGTCAGCCTCATATCCCACAGTCCTATGATGTCTCAGTGTGCTAGGCCTTTGATGATGTCATGTGACAATTTGTCAATGTTAGTCTTTGATGATGTCATGTGACAATTTGTCAATGTTAGTCTTTGATGATGTCATGTGACAATTTGTCAATGTTAGTCTTTGATGATGTCATGTGACAATTTGTCAATGTTAGTCTTTGATGATGTCATGTGACAATTTGTCAATGTTAGTCTTTGATGATGTCATGTGACAATTTGTCAATGTTAGTCTTTGATGATGACAGTTTTTCAATGTACTTAGCCTTTGATGATATCCAATCCATAATTTTATTTCATTTTTAGTGCTTTTCTGCTGTTCTACTGATGACTACTAATTCAGATGCCACGAATGGAAGTGTATAACTTTTGATAGGATCAAGTTTTTGTTGCCTTCCATTCTCAAAAGTAACAAATTTGAGAAAAGGTTGGCTGTGAAAGTTGAAAGGCACATCAAGTGCAGATTGTCTTGTGACCATAGATCGAGTGATAGTTCCTGAGAATGCAGCCTGAAAATCTCTTTTAGAAACCCAGACTTATTCTACACAAACACACCATGAATTGCAATCATGTTTAAGCTACCAATAAAAATCCATTTTTGTGCTGAACATCAGGAGAAAACCAGGAAGTGTGAAAAGGTCAAGTGAGAAATTGACATGACAACATGGAGTTGTTGGAATGGGCTCATCCTCCATTGTTGCATGCCTGTGCTACGGTGCCATACTCTCCAATCACGCACATGTAATGCCGACACACCAACTTTCCATATTCACATTTCTATTCAAAGATAGGATAAAAGCCTCAGTCATTTTGACCTTTCCCTATAAAGGCATTTACAGTGAAAGATTCGACACTCCTATAATTTCTTCAGAAATCTTGTTAAACATTAAAAGCCTCAACTGAACTCCTTTATCACGATAGCTGACCCAGTCGAGACCAGATGACCCGCATTAAGCAGATCAAATCTGCGCCTCAAATGCGTCCATTGTGAAGTGCGTCGTCCCAGCCATTCTGGGAGAATAGGTCTCGGTGCCAGGGAGATGCCTTGGCATAATTGAGCACACCACTAGTTTTTGTCACCTGCATGTGTCGGCAAACAAAATAGGCGAGTGAATTGTGTCTGTGTGCCGACTGTGAATGATTTTGTTAGGGTGGGTATTTTCATCGAGCCAGTTAGCCTCTGCCTGACCTCACACTGTCAGAATCAGACTTGATTGTGAGGGATGCACTCCCTAAACCGATTGTCTTAGCCGAGTTACAACAGTTTGCAGAGCGTTGCACATTCCCTTTCCATCATTTACCACTGTCAATGTTGGAATTCGAAGGACTCAGTTTTAATCATGTGCTACTGACCACACAATGACTGATGGTAGAAATGTACCACACATCTTAGTCTGAAATAGCGCTATATAAATGTATTATTATTATTATTATTATTATTATTATTATTATTATTATTATTATGGGACAAACATGTTGAGCAATTTTTTCCATGATTACAATACACATCTCTATTTGACTTGTTTTTAATCAATCTTATTGTTCCTTGGTACAAGTCGGATAGAAGCCTGGGACTCAATGCCCTACTCTTTTTGAAGAGTGATGGGGGGTATTCCTTTTGCATTTTCACATAGTCATGATAACACAAATAACAGCCTTTGATGATAACCAATCAAACTCAGTTGTAGATTTCCATCTTTCTCGATCATACTTTAGGTACAGATATGATTTCAACAATATCTATTTTAATCAATTGAAAATTTGATGAGAAAATAAAATAGGTCATTATATTAATATCATGTCATGTCACTGCAATTTCCTACCAGTTTTGCATACCATGACTGAAAGAAAGTGACCTTGTACAATAAAAATTCAAATAAGTCTGAATACAAGTTGTGAAATTTTATTTCCTGAATGTTATCAATGAAGCAGTATTTATGTATGATAATCACAATGGTTGTCCTTAGATTAGCATAACACAGATTGAAATGTTACTGCATGACCATACAAGTGCATGCCTACAATAATGGGTCAGATCAAGTTGACATTTTAGGTCACAATGACATTTTATTTTTTGGAGGTAACTCAAAGATGTCGTGAATGAACATACCTTCGGTTCAAAACACAATAAGATTAATGTATATTTATGTCATGATTTATAGGTGTTAATCGAGAAATACATGTAATTTAGTATTAGGTACAAATTCATCAATACATAACATTGTCAGAATCATTTCCTTATTCTAACCAAAAAGTGAGACCTAGTCATAGATACCCCGGCTTTCACCTGTATCAACCCACACATTTTTGTGGTATTTGTATTTTCCTAGAATGTGGGAGGAACAAGTGCAACTAACGAGTATCGACCCACATACGATGACAGAGATTAAATTAATGTACCTTCTGCATGGAAACCTGAACACACATATCACAGCCTATATGAATTCTCCCCCTAACCTCTCATTCCCATGCAGAATCATTGACGATTCACATCTTTTGAGAGAAACCTATGTCAATTTCAACTGATGCCGAGGTCGAGACATCAATTTTGACCACCTTATGGCGGTGAGGGCGATGAGGGATTGAGCGATCCAACTCGCTGCCTCCCCACATTGCCAATCTGTTCATCCCCACCCCAGGCTTCCACCTAGCCACACCCATGTGACACGGATGCCACTTCCAAACTCCAAACCTAATTTGGGCATATAGTAGTGTTTCATATTATCTGTGGTCGCTGACCTTTCTCTAGCAGGGCAACTAAATGTTAGGGCAGCAGCTGTCACAAGATTCCACTCACTACTATGTCCCCAACAATAAATATAGGATTTTTATCCCCCTCATTTGACATCCTCCATACATTTTATGGTGTAATTTTACAATTTCACCTTTCTGTGTGATATTATTCCTGACAGGAACTTGGGATATTTTTCCGATGCCTTGCACAATAAAAATAATACAGGTCACAATTTTGTGGGTTTCTCTGGATTAATAACCACAAGACATTTTATGCCACTGCGAAAAATGTCACAACATTTTCCACTCAATAGCTCCATCAATGAAGTTATTACAGAAAACCGACCTTTCCTTCAAAGGTCATTATATGATAAACTCAAATTTGGGAGACCAGATCGATGTATAATTTAATTTCGGACCTGGCAAAATGGATGGCATGGAAAACAAATAGAAGCTGCGATGTATGAAGAGTATTTAGCAGTGGGGTTCCTGGTCAGGACAGCCAGGCCTATTGTGTCAAGTGCTTGGCATGCAAACTACAACACCACAAATCAGATTTAATACACCCACACTTCATAGGTCCGTCTCCTGTTGAAATTTCCGCCGTCTGTTCTGCCGACGTCACACACAGAGAACCCCTGGCATGTCCGCCTATGTCACCAGGCTTCGTGAATATACAGGTAAATCAGGTAGGTGTTTTACAATTTAACGGAAATGCATATTTTATTCTAAAAATGAGTACACTTCTTATGCCAAATATAAATGAAATGAACTATGATGGGTTCATGAGCATGCTAAATATTTTAAAGAACCTAACATTTCGACTATCATCAAGGAAGACATGAAGAAGTAAATTATAAAATGAGAAAGAGTGTAACAGAATCTAGATTATACTACTATATGATTAATGAAAAAAAATGAGACAGAATAGAGAAACAAGATAAAATGTTGCAAGAAATGTCAGCCAGAGCCAATGGAGTCGTTTGGCAGCGACGACAACCTCCATCATGCTATACATATCTTCTTATAGTATAATCCCCGCCTGGCCACCTATAATCCTCACCAGGCCACCTATAATCCCCGCCTGGCCACCTATAATCCTCACCAGGCCACCTATAATCCCCGCCTGGCCACCTATAATCCTCACCAGGCCACCTATAATCCCCGCCTGGCCACCTATAATCCTCACCAGGCCACCTATAATCCCCGCCTGGCCACCTATAATCCTCACCAGGCCACCTATAATCCCCGCCTGGCCACCTATAATCCTCACCAGGCCACCTATAATCCCCGCCTGGCCACCTATAATCCTCACCAGGCCACCTATAATCCCCGCCTGGCCACCTATAATCCTCACCAGGCCACCTATATCCATCAAGCCTGGTGACAGCAATAAGTTGGAAACGCTGTCAAGCCTCTTTAATTAGGCAACAAGTAATCTGTGGACTGTGGAGATAAACTGGTGGTGGAATATGGCACTAACTCCCAGCCTCATTAGATGATGTGCCTGGATGAATTTGGGCTTTTAAGTTACTGAGATGTCCCTTATCGGGTCTGCAGACAAAGAGAAATGCAATTCTGGCTTTTGCTGGTCCGCATCAGACATGTATTTGCTATGCTTAGCAACATGTTCTTTACTGTATGTAAGGAAAGCTACCAATTTATCGTGGACTCATTAAGGTTTCTTCATATTTCAACATTATACAATGGCAGAGTCACTTGCACAACAAAGTGGCTGACTCTCGCAGACTTATCTGGAAAAGTCCGAGCAAGTCTTGACATTTTATGCATCTAAATTCATTTTATTAGGATATTTTTTCCTTAATGTTTAAAGTGATCATGCCAAAAGTTGACCTTTGAGTAGATCCACTTACCCAAAGAAATTTAGTGTCTCCAATAAAGTGAAATATAACAGAAAGTGGCTGATGGGTTTTGCCTGTTCACTGTGTTTTTATAGTCAGAGATATTGCTAGAAGAAAACGCTTATGTGATTTTGGTCTCCTCACAAACTTCAAGTGATGAGACAATTCAAAGTAAAATGAGACAATTCAAAGTTAAATGAAACAATGTCAAAAAGGACTATTTGACTTTTATTTCCTTACAAACTAGAAGTGATGAGACAGTTAAATAAGACAAAATAAGAAAATGTTTAGCTAAATTATGTCTCCTATAAACTCAAAATGATGGCACAATTCAAAGTTAAATGAGACAAAGTTATTAGGCCTTTAAAGGGCATTGCAAAACAATAGCTCACTTTGCATTGCTGTGCTGATATGTACTTTTCTAATAAAATGAGGAGTGCAAAGTAACTTTATATAGTACTTGAGGAACACAGCAAATTATGTTAAAAACTTAGATGGGTGCATTGTCTCCTCAGGCATGGATCAGAATGAGACATTTGTGATTTTAATGAGCCATTGTTTCAAGTCTCCCTCAAAGAAGATCAACGGGTCTGACTCCTTTTCTATTTCCATCGTTTTGCAGTCACATGATCTATGTTGTCTTAATTTACCTTAATATTGTGTCATCAAACTACATTTCCTACATTGCTACTGGTGGGCCTATTGTGTAAAATTGTGGAGTCAAATTATGTATACATACACATGATATTTGACATAACAGTTCTAGTTTTGAATATCTTATGCTTGCACTTCATCGAAGATTCTATTCTTGAAAGCATTTGTAAGCTAGTTCCTCATTAGTCCAAACAGATTAATGTTCAGTAATGTCTGGATGGTGATGATTGGTCAGCTCTATATGTATAAATGCCTGACATGCAGAAGGTTAATAGCCTCAGCCTACCACAATATGCATCACATATTACAGCATTCCCTTCTCTCGTATCCTATACACTATTCATGCCTCAAACATCCAATTCCCTTTGATTGTTAATATCCATGTATTAAAAGTCCCATTACCTTTGATTTCAAGTCTTAATACATTCAACATTCCATTCCTTTGACCTTTCATCTTCATACCTTAAACATCCCATTTCCTTTGCCCTCTAGTCTTCATACCTTGAACACCCCATTCCTTTTGACCTTTCATCTTCATACCCTGAAAACCCCTTCCCGTTGACCTTTCATCTTCATACCCTAAACACCTTAAACATCGAATTTCCTTTGACCCCATTTGCACGACTTGAACATCGCCTTCTTTTGACCTAACATCTAAAACCATTCAACATCATATTCCATCTCCTAACCAAATGACCTACATTTCAGGGCAATGAGCGTCCATGAAAACAGTTTAAAACCATTTTTCTCATGACACAACAATCCCATAGGTCGACAAGGCAAAAAGTATATTCCTTAGCAGCTAATAATGATGTTATTAATAATTCAACAGTGAATTAATCACTCTGTTTCAAAGGTGATGTCCTGGTTAGAGCCAGATATCTCACATTCCACAGGGTCAAATTCCAAAATTGTTATTTATCAAGTCTCCCTAAATTACAATCATTAACACAGGTAACTGATGGAAACATGCAATCACCTGGCTAACCTATTAAGTCACAGAGAGAATCTTGGAATAACTGGTCTTTTGCCCATCTCCTTACCCATAATTACCTTGTATAACTTGGATGAATATATTGATTAGCTTATGCAATAAGTCCATCAGCTGGGCCTGTTCTTTATCAATGTGTAATTTACTCACTAATCACAAATATGAAGGTGCTACCGCTGTGCAAATAATGACCTAATAGAAATAGGAAATACCATATTATATCTGGCTACACTGCATACATCCCATATAGCGCATGGATACGAATCTGCTTAAATGCATATTTTCATTTATAATAAACTCACCTTTTATTTTGAGCATTAATAAAACCAATCTTGTTTTTTTTTCTATATGACCTTCAGTTCAGTGCATATGTTGAAATCATTGCAGTACTTACCTACAAAAGAAAAGGAAATCACATATTAATTTAATATAATACATCACATGGATACATACCAAAAGTCCAAATATACTAATATATTCAAAATTGAGTGATGAACTTAAACAAACACCATTTGTGAGGGGAAACCTTTTTAAATCTCAGACAGAATGAATTGTACAAATTTACAGGCCACAAAAAGGCCATATCTTCACTGTTTCATGCCCATAACAAATGGAAAATGAAATAATTGGATAAAAGGCCTGTGAAGGTGAGGAGAGTCTGGATTCTTCTATCTCCACTTTCAGTTACTATGGGCTAACAATGGAAGGAAACTATGACAACAAGGGGACAGAATTCCTCAGTGTCAAGACCAACTACCAATTAGGAAAAAATCTATGGATATTCACAGATAACAATATTTATTTATTTATTTATTTATTTATTTATAAGACTGTCTGCAGAATGAGTAAAATGTAGATTTCTGTTTGGACATCTCTGTTTCCATATAACCTAAGTGTGATGATGCACTCTCTCCAGTCGACCCCACCATCTCAAGTCATGTCATCAACCAACTTCAAAGCCATTCTCCATCATTAGACAGTTTCCAGACACACCCAGCAGACTCTTATGAAATAATGTTTGATCTTTCCTGGTGTACTCCAACAGTATGGCAGTATATCTTGTGCTTCTGAGCAAACTTGCAAATAATTGAGATCATCAAACATGTCGAGAAAATATGCCACTATAATTATAATTAAAAACTTTGCTTATTTCAGTCTTTTTTCCCTCCCCATTATCTTTCACACACTTGACAATAGCAACACTGCATTTGATTTCATGGTAAGAAATGATAGGTGAAATGAAACATGATGAATTTTTCTTATTGCATGTCTAGCTGCATTGCGAGGATCTCCTTAAATTATCACTCATATATGCCACGTCAATATATCAAAAAATAAAACTAAATTAAGAGGCAAGTTGATATACTTCATCATAAGATTGGATTTGTGAGCAGGTGACATGCAGGTTTACAAAATAAAAGAGCTTGCCACACCCTGTGATATCGGATAAAAAGGGATAGCACACTCTAATTGAATTATATGTCAATATCATATATATTATCACACATTCCCAAAATTGGCTGTAAACAAAATTGAACACTGCAAAAACACTATATCACCTTTCTGAATGCAGAATGGTAATATGGCAGTTACATATTTTCATATTCAAATGATTGTTGCATCACTCCTAGTTAATAACCTTTACAAAATAATTCTCTGAGAGTGTTATTAATGAGGGTGACCTATTAATAACTTTTGTCATAATGTAACAAATTCATTTTAAGGTTCAGCAATTTGCATAAAAGGTCACTTAGCTGGGAGTAACACATCACATGAAAACATTTTTATATCACACCACAAATCACAAGGTCACAATTTATTCCAAGGACAGAAAAAATGGCAAATAGAGAAACTTCTTAAAATTTTCAGGCTAATAAATGTGTGTGATTTCTCAGTGAACTTGGTGAGATTTAGCAAATAGCAATGGTTGGACAATCCAGTTTGTCGGATGTCTGTTGTAGTGATCCATCATATTTTGCATTGGACAGGATACATATATTGGCCAAATCTCTCTTATTTCAGAAGATGAAAACATGAGGAAGGATAAAATTAAAAGAATTCTAAACAATAAATCTGAAAGTTATGAGCATGTAGTTTTAGTTGCATTCAAACAACAATCAGAGAAGCCAACTCCAAAGTCCAACTCCAAGTGCAAAGATGTGGCCCGCCATTTTGAAACTTGGTGGCCTTCCTTATTTTGTGTCGCATGAGATGCATAAATTATACGCATTAAAAAATTTAAAGCTTCAATTTTGTGGATGAGAAGACAGAAAGTGACATTGTGTAACTAGTCCACCATAATGAAAGTGCTCGAATCAAACTTTCCCAAAGAAAATTTTGAGACGCAAAAGACTTTGTGTCGCAGTGGTGTGAAAAGATCTTAGTTCTCCCATGTGTCAATAACAACTCGCCATCATTTTATAAATATAAATTAACCAAAAGTCGCAAAAAATGAAAGTCATGAGGGAAAAATGAGCTGGAATTTCGAAATGGTGAGCCATTGTTTTAGCATGATCTTTATTGTTTAAAAATGAAAATTATCGAATGTAACACTCAATACATCTAAGGACTGTATAGAAGGCAAGGTGTGAAAAACGGTTTGTTTTATGAGGAAAGATATAATATTCTGCGAACAAAATGGCTAAGACGAGGCAAAAAAAAAAAAAAGAAGTTACCAAAGTCATATATTAGTCCATCCATGCTATGAGACATAAGATAATTGCCAAAGTTTGAGGACCTATATTGAAATTAAGAATGAAATTGATCAAAAAACTAAAATATGTTTCTAAATCCTCTTTACTCTCTCAAATCATCACTTTGTCCTATTTTGTTAATGCATCCTTCCCATCCAAAAGCCAAACACATATAACAGTCACCTGACACATCTATCAGAAAGATTCCCAATTATCACCCAATCATCGCAGGCAATTTGTCTATATATAGTCCACATTTGACAAGCAAAACTAGCCTGGCTCAACGGTAAAGATATAGTCCTTCGGTGTAAGAAACCTATTGGCTATTTATAGTGGGAACACAGGGGAGGAGGATGTATTTGAGGCGAGGCATCAATTGCACAATTCCACCTCGTTGCCTGTCACTGTCTCTTACTTCCTGTGTCACTATCACACTGATTTCACACTAACAAGTGCATTCTGCTTCAGATTTGCTAGGTGGCGCTATCCACAAAGATCACTGCTTCGGATATTGCCGTTCCAGAATACAGCCTATTTCACAGCAACCAACAAAGACCTTTCATGTAAAAAATAAAATAATATATATATATATTTATTTCAAAATAAAAGCAGTGCCTGGCTGACATTCATATAAATATATGATATATCATTCACAAAGGGCAGCTTAAATGGCATCATGCTGGCCTTAATAACATAGACTGATATTAAATTTCACAAAGCTTTCTGCTGCCCTCACAACTACATATATATTTCTCTACCTCTATATATTTCTCTAACTCTAAGCTAGCCTGCTGGGTCTGTCTGTGCCATACAAGTCAAGATAAATATTCTACAAGGTGATTGTGCTTTGATATTGAGAAGACTGCCACAGTATTAACCCAAATACACGTAGCTTTAATAGTAATACTCTGCAGCACTGGGGAGTAAGAAGGAAATACATATCATCTTTTGTTATTTTCTTTGTCTGGAAATATCATTTATGAGCATTTAAATCCCAGTTCAGTCGGTGGTCACTATTCCAAGGTCATCTTTTAAGGCTTTTTATGAACTATGAATAGACACTATCTGACATCAGTGCTAAATAAATATTGTTGTTGTTATTATTATGAATGATCTTGCCTTAATAATACCAACAATAATAATAAACTTTATTTATAGATGGTTAAAGTCTTTACATTTAGTTGTTGTGCAATACAAGTATAGAAACACCAGTTTAGTAAATTACTCATCGGCCATCTTTAATTCTGCTAACTCTCTGTTAATCTCGGCAAGTCTTCAGTCTTCAGCATTCAGTGTAGCGGAAATCTTGAGTCAGTAACTGAACTAAATGATAACACAAATGCCAAAGTTTATGGTAAAAATTTAAAGCCTGTGACCTTGAAAAAGGTCAAGGTCAATGCTATTTTTTCCATCATGGGATGCAAGTATGGCAAAAATTTGGAGGCTTGAATCAAAATAACTGATAAGCTGTAAAAAATGTTAAAGATTTTGTTAAGAGACACACAGACACCCAGACAGAGAGAGCCAGATGTTTCCCGGAGCCTGGTGGTTCCCAAGCCACTTGGGCAGCGGTGGCTAATTAAGCATCTTATATTTCTGGAATGGCAAGAAGTAAGACAGACAAGACACACTAATAGATGAATCTGTAAAGGTCAGAGAACGTTTAATATTCCGTGGCTTCTTGCAAGATGCAGCCTTCATTAAGATATGAGATGGACCGTGCGCGAAGCTGATAATAGGCGATGTATGGCCTTCACTTATGGCCTGATTAGATGGTCATATCAACACACTTGACATGCTTTAGTCAGATGGGAGAGTTATGACCTGACAACCAATGAAATCTTGTTATTTCTTTATATGGCCCCTTATTGGAGGTCGTTTATCATTGAATAATACACAACTTTCTGATACGCAACCCTCTGATACGCAGCCTTCTGATACGCAACCTTCGGATATGCAACCTTCTGGTTTTCAGGACCAATGTACATTCATTTCATATCTGAAAAATCGTACTGAAAAATCTGTCATATCAATCATTTTTCAGATAATTTTTTCTGTCTTGTACCAAATATGACTCATAAATCTTAAATGCATCTATCTTCTATACCTTAGCTACTACAGTTAGTTTTTCACTGATGTTTCCTTTCTTTTATAGCTCAATAATAAAAAGTTATATTTGAAAAGTTCTGTTGTTTATATGCACCACTTATATATGTCGGTTTAAAATCATGTTTTTTATTATCCGAAAAATTAAGTCCTGTATCTCAGATCAAAATTGCACAATTTAAAATGAAAATATCTAATTAGTTTTGATATGTCACGCCTTGACTAATTATACATTTTGTTAAATTTTGCAATTCATCACTTCTAAATTAAACAATAGGTTAAATAACAAAACTGCATCACTGGTACTTCAACTCCAGCAAGTTGCAGTTTTGCAAGATTTGAAGCTGAAGCTGACAAACATGTTATATGCTCCTACTTCAAAGCCAGACAGCTGTATTCCCCCCTGTAACTCCTCCAATTATTGCTATTTGATGGCCATATACGAGAGCATAATGGGCAGGGAATATAGCAATATTGATGCCCTCAACTCATTTCCTCACACCAGCCCAACCCACACAGCCCATCATTAGTGTAACTACAAGAACTGGTGACCAACTGACCGCTCACTGACCAAGAAACAAGAATAAGAGGGTAACTGACCAGCACATGGATAGATAAACAACTCATCACACAATGATAAAAAATCATGGATAACGAAGTAAATGACCCGTACAAAAATAGGTGAACAACTGAGCACACAATGACCAAGAAACAAGAATAACTGACCATCACAATGGTAAATAACTGATCACACAGGGACCAAATTATGAGAAGAAACAGCAATAAGAGATTGCTTTGGTTTATTTGGGGTTTTCATCACTTTTAACATTATTTCAGTCATTTCATGATGAGACCTACTTGTAGCAGATATTGTGCTGCCTCACTGAATTATCCTGTCACAAGTTCTTGACATGACATCACGCCCGGTCACAGATTTACAAGGACAACAGGTTAACCCTTTAGGCTTGGGCCTCAGCTCATATGGGAAGTTGTATTATGTATTCAATCTCAGCACTTCCGGGGATCGAATCCACGACCTTTGGATCACCACAGAGGAACTGGTGCTGATAAGCTGGTGCTCTAACCAACTGCGCCACGGCCCGTGGCCTTCAATAAGAGATTGCTAGATGTCTCACTCTGTGTAGAGGTCATTCACATAGTGACCAAACTACGAGAAGAAACAGCAATAAGAGATTACTAGATGTCTTACTCTGTGTAGAGGTAGATCACATAGTGACCAAACTACGAGAAGAAACAGCAATAAGAGATTGCTAGATGTCTTACTCTGTGAAGAGGTAGATCACATTGTGACCAAACTACGAGAAGAAACAGCAATAAGAGATTACTAGATGTCTTACTCTGTGTAGAGGTAGATCACATAGTGACCAAACTACGAGAAGAAACAGCAATAAGAGATTACTAGATGTCTTACTCTGTGAAGAGGTAGATCACATTGTGACCAAACTACGAGAAGAAACAGCAATAAGAGATTACTAGATGTCTTACTCTGTGTAGAGGTAGATCACATAGTGACCAAACTACGAGAAGAAACAGCAATAAGAGATTGCTAGATGTCTTACTCTGTATAAAGGTAGATCACATTGTGACCAAACTACGAGAAGAAACAGCAATAAGAGATTGCTAGATGTCTTACTCTGTGTAGAGGTAGATCACATAGTGACCAAACTACGAGAAGAAACAGCAATAAGAGATTGCTAGATGTCTTACTCTGTGTAGAGGTAGATCACACAGTGACCAAACTACGAGAAGAAACAGCAATAAGAGATTGCTAGATGTCTTACTCTGTGAAGAGGTAGATCACATAGTGACCAAAATACGAGAAGAAACAGCAATAAGTGATTGCTAGATGTCTTACTCTGTGTAGAGGTAGATCACATAGTGACCAAACTACGAGAGGAAACAGCAATAAGAGATTGCTTGATGTCTTACTCTGTGTAGAGGTAGATCACATAGTGACCAAACTACGAGAAGAAACAGCAATAAGAGATTGCTAGATGTCTTACTCTGTGTAGAGGTAGATCACATAATGACCAAACTACGAGAGGAAACAGCAATAAGAGATTGCTAGATGTCTTACTCTGTGTAGAGGTAGATCACATAGTGACCAAACTACGAGAGGAAACAGCAATAAGAGATTACTAGATGTCTTACTCTGTGTAGAGGTAGATCACATAGTGACCAAACTACGAGAGGAAACAGCAATAAGAGATTACTAGATGTCTTACTCTGTGAAGAGGTAGATCACATAGTGACCAAACTACGAGAGGAAACAGCAATAAAGAGATTGCTAGATGTCTTACTCTGTGTAGAGGTAGATCACATAGTGACCAAACTACGAGAAGAAACAGCAATAAGAGATTGCTAGATGTCTTACTCTGTGAAGAGGTAGATCACATTGTGACCAAACTACGAGAAGAAACAGCAATAAGAGATTACTAGATGTCTTACTCTGTGTAGAGGTAGATCACATAGTGACCAAACTACGAGAAGAAACAGCAATAAGAGATTACTAGATGTCTTACTCTGTGAAGAGGTAGATCACATTGTGACCAAACTACGAGAAGAAACAGCAATAAGAGATTACTAGATGTCTTACTCTGTGTAGAGGTAGATCACATAGTGACCAAACTACGAGAAGAAACAGCAATAAGAGATTGCTAGATGTCTTACTCTGTATAAAGGTAGATCACATTGTGACCAAACTACGAGAAGAAACAGCAATAAGAGATTGCTAGATGTCTTACTCTGTGTAGAGGTAGATCACATAGTGACCAAACTACGAGAAGAAACAGCAATAAGAGATTGCTAGATGTCTTACTCTGTGTAGAGGTAGATCACACAGTGACCAAACTACGAGAAGAAACAGCAATAAGAGATTGCTAGATGTCTTACTCTGTGAAGAGGTAGATCACATAGTGACCAAAATACGAGAAGAAACAGCAATAAGTGATTGCTAGATGTCTTACTCTGTGTAGAGGTAGATCACATAGTGACCAAACTACGAGAGGAAACAGCAATAAGAGATTGCTTGATGTCTTACTCTGTGTAGAGGTAGATCACATAGTGACCAAACTACGAGAAGAAACAGCAATAAGAGATTGCTAGATGTCTTACTCTGTGTAGAGGTAGATCACATAATGACCAAACTACGAGAGGAAACAGCAATAAGAGATTGCTAGATGTCTTACTCTGTGTAGAGGTAGATCACATAGTGACCAAACTACGAGAGGAAACAGCAATAAGAGATTACTAGATGTCTTACTCTGTGTAGAGGTAGATCACATAGTGACCAAACTACGAGAGGAAACAGCAATAAGAGATTACTAGATGTCTTACTCTGTGAAGAGGTAGATCACATAGTGACCAAACTACGAGAGGAAACAGCAATAAAGAGATTGCTAGATGTCTTACTCTGTGTAGAGGTAGATCACATAGTGACCAAACTACGAGAAGAAACAGCAATAAGAGATTGCTAGATGTCTTACTCTGTGTAAAGGTAGATCACATAGTGACCAAACTATGAGAGGAAACAGCAATAAGAGATTGCTAGATGTCTTACTCTGTGTAGAGGTAGATCACATAGTGACCAAACTACGAGAAGAAACAGCAATAAAGAGATTGCTAGATGTCTAACATTTTGCTGTAGTGTGAAGAGTTCTTCTGAACTCTGGAGATATTCTTCCATGTGTCAATTATAGCCCTTTATTGTTTTATAAATGTAAATTAATCATAAGTTTGGGAAAGTAAGCATTCACCAAGTGTAAACAATGCAGCTGCATTTACCGCCATTATGGAAACCAGAAGTGGTTTGAATTTTGAAATGTTGATGCATTGTTCGAAAAAGAGGCTTTTTTTCACATTATTGTGCATAGTATTGAAGAGAATACTAATTGCGTCTGTGGGCTGCAAAAATACTGGGGAAGTGTGAATGATGTTGAATTAAATATTTTAAGATACAATATGGTGCAAACAAAAAAGGAAGAAAAATATCAACATTAGTCCCAAATAAGAATGTCTGTGCTTTGTTGATTGTTGGCAGATAGAAAGTAACATGTCTCATCTTCCACTGCGACACAAGCAACTGACCACAGGATGATAAATTTAACTTTCACAAACAAAAATTGGATGGCAATTTTTTGTAAATAAAAGCTTGTCTTTTTTGTTTTTTTTTAATGTTATTTTTGAATAAAGAAAATATGCTGTGGTCCTAATGAAACAGAGTTTCTCATTTTGATTTGTATAATTTGGACATATCGGGACTGTTTTTAATCTGATATGTGAAGATAGGTGAACAAATAACAGTTTTCTTGAAAAATAGAAAATCTGTTTCACTAGGATTACAATAAACATGAACATGACAGGAAAGTTTACACGAATGGGGAACTCTTTGATAGTTGAGCAGTTTTTCCATACTTTTTTGAAAACATTCTATTTTAGCATAAAAAGAGCATATTCCCGCAGGAATCTGTCACCAGAGGGCCCTCACAACCAACACCAATACATGTCTCTTGTAATGTTCTCAAGTCCCCATCTATCATGTGAAGTACGCAGAACTATGGAGTACCAGTAGTAGATTCAGGGACAGTTTCCAAGCTTCAGTGCTGCAAAGTCCAGACTAGATGGCACAGTGGTCAGAAAGGCAGTAAACCCACAGATCCTGAGGCCTGCTTTGTGCCAAGTACATGCATGTAGTGCCATTTAAATTGTTTCAGTGTCCAGGCTTTGTCTAATATCTACCGTATTTCAGATTCTGCAAAGATAAAGATTATTAGTGATGTCTTTATTGCTTAACCAGTTACCTAGCAAACGCTTTCCCATACTGCAGAAAAGCCAATTTATCATGTTTTTTTTCTTCCCTCATGCACTTCATTTCTCAGTTCAAAGTCCAAAGCTGGTGAGGGCATAAAAGGTAATTGCTCAACAACTGAAATCTGGGTCTGGTTTTCGAGTACAGAAGCCGGTGGTCTTAAGAATTCCTGACAATTGATTTCTCAATTAAAGCGATGGCTACTGCCAAAAAATCTGGAATTTTGCATACATGTAAATTGAAGTGTCTTTGCTTAAATTTGAATATGACAACTTATATCACCCGCTGCAACCATGAAACCATCAAAAGTTGACTGACCAATGCTAAATGAGCTTTTTCTTCTCTAATACCCATCATTGTACAATCACACATTGCATCATAAATCATTCTATAGCCAATGATAACCGCATGTCCATTTCTGTGATCTCATGTCCATTTCTGTGATCTGGAAAGGCCCATGCTTCGATGCATATTATTTGATATTTTATAGTTTTGCCATTGAACCGTTTGTACGTCTCCAATATTTCCCCTGTGACATAATTATGCCAGAAGCAGCTGCTAATGACACTAATCAAGTAAACGGTGTTAAATATATCTTAAATAATTCAATTGTTTAATTAGATTTCCCAGATGCTGAACGTGGAGAATGAGATGGGTGATCTATCAAGTGATTAACTTGGTAGATAAATTGTTACTTTGTGTAATTTCATATGATTAATCCCCATTGCAAAACAGTCAATGCTATAATGTCTTCAGGGATCCCCCATTATTTGTCAATGCCCATTCATCATGACGGCACTACTTGCTATTAGATAAATAGATCCTTTTTATTATATTTGACTGCCTTCTCTGCAGTATCTTCTCTTTTTGAAAAAGGAAATATTCTTTGCAATAAATAACACCTTGGAAATCCAAATAATTTGAAACTTGGTGGTTTCAACTTTTAGCCAGAAGACACAATCTCATTGTCAACAAGATGAAATTAATTCACTTTAATTCTTGCATGATTTTGCACTTTAATGAATGGATCAATCAAATACAATACATTTATCTGAGTAAATAACTCAGCATATTGGCATTTTGTTTCAAGTAAATATAAAGATTTTCGCCAATCTAAAAGCACTTTCCAAGAAATTAGAAGAGTGAAGAAAATTTGACATCTATTTGTCAAAGAAATTGACAAAACTGAATTGTTTTATGAGTGTTTGTTTGTCTCCTTCTCACTGTATATTAAAGCTTTCATCAAATCCGGGAGATAGATCACGGGCAGTTTTGCAGAGATTTTAGGTATATTTATATAGTATATGTTCATGATAGTATGATGCGTTCAAGCTATCTCCCTAAAGTCAGCCACGATATACCATGCCAGGATTATTGTGTTTGCTGGAAGGCTCTAGCACTATGCTTCTACTCATGTGACCGTAGTAGTCGTGGTCCTAAGGTTAGGGCTGTACTTAAGGACATACAAGTCTCTATGAGCTTAATCACTCCAGTGTCCCAATCTCAAGGTGCCCCATTGTTAGCAAACCTTTACTAAGCAGGTGTGTGTACTAGATCACTGGTCAGCTAAGCAAAATCTGTTGACAAAGTATCCAGTGGATGATTTAGATTTCAGCGGAAAACTCATCTACTTTCAAATGGCCTAAAGATTTATTTAGCTCAAAGTTGGTCAGCACTCTTTGACGCCATTATGGTACTATTCAAAGGTTAATACCATTATGGCACTATTCAAAGGTTAATACCATTATGGCACTATTCAAAGGTTAATACCTTTATGGCACTATTCAAAGGTTAATACCTTTGACGATATCATTAGCTAATATCGCATAGCCATGACGTTATTTATCTTTTAACTGAGTGCTGCTTGAATACATAAAAGAAATTCCCATAATGCCTTGTGTCTCCAAAAAGAGTCTCCCATAATACAATGTGCCTCTTCTTATAATAGGTTTGTGAAAGAAGTTCCCATAATTGTACATAAAATATCTATATTGTGCTGTACATTGCCACAGTTCCCATGATGCACTCTGGTTAGGACAGATGGGACCACGTGGTGTCACAATCCTATCACAAGCTTAGATTTATCATGCATATCATATCTATTTCTGTACTAGAGATTTTGTTAATCTCTATTGAGTAATCATGGTGGACTTTTTTTTGTTTATCTATTTTTTAATGATTTTCCAAACAGGATAAGGGAAATTTCATATCTCAACATATCTCATTCACAAATAGAAAAGAAATTTTGTATCACAAAAAGGAATAAATTACATCCACTAGGTGGCTCACACAGTTTCCTCTTCCACAATCAAGTCTGTGTAAAAAATATAACAACAACAAAACATGAATTTAAAGAAATATATTAGTTCCTTATCCTAATTAGCTGAATAACTTGATGTCATTAGTGACCATGTCAAATGTCACTATACATGACATAATTCATCAGGTATCCTCACAAATTATATCAAGCTCTCACCTCTGCTTGTTTGTCTAAAAACATGCTATAACTAAAACGCTGGAAACATCTGCATGAATCTGGAGTGAGAAAGTATATGCAAAGTTATCTAAAGCATATCTATGCAGTACTCATACAAAATTGGAGTCAATCTGCACATTTATCTAAATTGTGAACTAACTGACAAATCTTTTGGAACACCCCTTGTCTATTAGATATAGATATCACTAAATGATATCACCCATTAGGAGAAATATGGTAATAATAATAATAATAATAATAATAATAATAATAATAATAATAATAATAATAATAATAATAATAATAATAATAATAATAATAATAATAATGATAATAATGATAATTATCAATAATATGAATAGGAATGAGAAAGTCATTAATTAATTCAAACAGAGCATCCGCTGCACCGATCTGCTTGATCTTGGGCTCATTGGAAAGAAAAAGGTGAAATATTAAGAAAGGTGGAGGGGACATAGCATAAATTCCTTTTATTATTAGTCAAAATAGCCAAAAACTGGTATTTCAAGCAGTACAGAGGGAGGAGCTTACAAAAAGGTAACAGCAATACTCTACAATGTCATATTAACATAATTTATGATGTTACCATGACGTCACTATGATGACACTTTTCTATCTGACGTCACTATGACAACAATGTCCTGTCTGACGTCACTATGATGGCACGTTCCTGTATGACGTCACTATGTCTATCTTGCTTGCAACATCAACACAGTTTTAGAGCAAGAAACTACCTTTTTACTCCAATTATTGACAAAGGTATGGTCTTTTATATATACATGTTCGAAAGAAAGAAACATGCATCTCGTAGCCTCACGCAATTGTGTTTACCTTGCTCACAGCGTCGTTACGTTTTCCTTCTGTCTCTCCGCTGGTCCGTCTGTCAGTACGTCTGTCAGTACGTCTGTCAGTACGTCCGATTTATATCAATTTGCATCTTTCATATTATTGTCGGTTCACTTGTAATAATAATAATAATAATAATAATAATAATAATAATAATAATAATAATAATAATAATAATAATAATAATAACAATAATAATAATAATAAATGATTTATATAGGTACATGTAAAAATAAATGGCAATTGTTTTAATTCCTGCCATAACAACACATTTATTCCATGGGATAGAGGGCCGGATGGGGTGTGCAAGTTGTATGTATTTATTGGTATTTGGAGGATGAGCAGCATGGCTTGGCAGCCAGAGCTGGTCACTGCTGGACACCCACCGGACACCCGCTGGACACTGGGTGCATAAACTGCAGGCAGCACACAGATGAACCTGTGGGTCACAGTTAAAAGGTACAGGCCAATCCTGCTGATAGGTTTGCACAAACTATGTTGTAAGCGGGTGTAACAGGCTTGTCTGCTTGTTTATCCTTGGGATGCTGGGTCACCCACTGCAGCAAACTTCAAGGTCTATTCTCCTTCACTACATCCTACCATATATATCCTAATAATTGTCCTCCTGCGTAAATAATGAACTCTTCTGATATTAATAACCCTTGCCTTTTCTTTCAATCTTTTGAGAAGTTGTAGCTGTTTTTCAAGTTCTTTCAAATCTTCCAATATCCGCAAAGCAATTAATATTTTTCCATAGATTTATCATTTCGTGGTTTGCTCTTGTGGATTATTATTGCCAAACCAGAATAATCTATATGTAGACGCCTTAAAAACTTTAAACATAAATCTGTTTGAACTCTCATAATATCTAGAATAAAATCACAGCAATAAACTTTAAAATAATTTGAACAAAACAGTCGTGAAAACACGATTATAATCTTTCTGTCTGTTATGAGGCAATTATAAAGCATTATGAGTTTGAGTTATTCCATTCCATTGAATGAACAACATCCAATAGTGGTAAGCAATGATGAATTAATCAGTGGCAGAAACCTTACACGTCTATCAAAGGAAAGTGTGCTGTTGTGCAACACAGGATAAGCTACGTCAATAGGGTATCACAGGAAATGACCCACTTCTATGTTACAGGAAAAATGGCAACTTGCTCATCAGAACCATTGAGAACACACTGCTCAAATATTGGCTTGTTTCATGCCAGAGACACTTTTAGTTTCTATATTTTAAGTTCTAAGTTTTAAGGTTTGATTTTTTCATTAGGTTGAGTGAATTAATCAGCATCTACATGGTAAATGTGCAGTACATTCATTGTGTATACATGGTTAATGTCCAACACATTCATGGTGTATACATGGTAAATGTCCAGCACATTCATTGTGTATACATGGTAAATGTCCAGCACATTCATGGTAAATGTCCAACACATTCATGGTGTATACATGGTAAATGTGCAGTACATTCATGGTGTATACATGGTAAATGTCCAGCACATTCATGGTGTATACATGGTTAATGTCCAGCACATTCATTGTGTATACATGGTAAATGTCCAGCACATTCATGGTAAATGTCCAACACATTCATGGTGTATACATGGTAAATGTCCAGCACATTCATTGTGTATACATGGTAAATGTCCAGCACATTCATGGTAAATGTCCAACACATTCATGGTGTATACATGGTAAATGTCCAGCACATTCATGGTGTATACATGGTTAATGTCCAGCACATTCATTGTGTATTCATGGTAAATGTCCAGCACATTCATTGTGTATACATGGTAAATGTGCCGTACATTCATGGTGTATACATGGTAAATGTCCAGCACAGTCATGGTAAATGTCCAACACATTCATTGTGTATACATGGTAAATGTCCAGCACATTCATGGTAAATGTCCAACACATTCATGGTGTATACATGGTAAATGTCCAGCACATTCATGGTGTATACATGGTTAATGTCCAGCACATTCATTGTGTATTCATGGTAAATGTCCAGCACATTCATTGTGTATACATGGTAAATGTCCAGCACATTCATGGTAAATGTCCAACACATTCATGGTGTATACATGGTAAATGTCCAGCACATTCATTGTGTATTCATGGTAAATGTCCAGCACATTCATTGTGTATACATGGTAAATGTGCCGTACATTCATGGTGTATACATGGTAAATGTCCAGCACAGTCATGGTAAATGTCCAACACATTCATTGTGTATACATGGTAAATGTGCCATACATTCATGGTGTATACATGGTAAATGTCCAGCACATTCATTGTGTATACATGGTAAATGTCCAGCACATTCATTGTGTATACATGGTAAATGTGCCGTACATTCATGGTGTATACATGGTTAATGTCCAGCACAGTCATGGTAAATGTCCAACACATTCATTGTGTATACATGGTAAATGTCCAGCACATTCATGGTGTATACATGGTAAATGTCCAGCACATTCATGGTGTATACATGGTAAATGTGCAGTACATTCATTGTGTATACATGGTAAATGTGCAGTACATTCATGGTGTATACATGGTTAATGTCCAGCACATTCATTGTGTATACATGGTAAATGTCCAGCACATTCATGGTGTATACATGGTAAATGTCCAGCACATTCATTGTGTATACATGGTAAATGTGCCGTACATTCATGGTGTATACATGGTTAATGTCCAGCACAGTCATGGTAAATGTCCAACACATTCATTGTGTATACATGGTAAATGTGCCGTACATTCATGGTGTATACATGGTAAATGTCCAGCACATTCATTGTGTATACATGGTAAATGGTCAGCACATTCATTGTGTATACATGGTAAATGGTCAGCACATTCATGGTGTATACATGGTAAATGTCCAGCACATTCATTGTGTATACATGGTAAATGTGCCGTACATTCATGGTGTATACATGGTTAATGTCCAGCACAGTCATGGTAAATGTCCAACACATTCATTGTGTATACATGGTAAATGTGCCGTACATTCATGGTGTATACATGGTAAATGTCCAGCACATTCATTGTGTATACATGGTAAATGGTCAGCACATTCATTGTGTATACATGGTAAATGGTCAGCACATTCATGGTGTATACATGGTTAATGGTCAGCACATTCATGGTTAATGTCCAACACATTCATGGTTAATGTCCAACATGTATACATGGTTAATGTGCAGCACATTCATTGTGTATACATGGTTAATGTCCAACACATTCATGGTGTATACATGGTAAATGGTCAGCACATTCATGGTGTATACATGGTAAATGTCCAGCACATTCATGGTTAATGTCCAACACATTCATGGTAAATGTGCAGTACATTCATTGTGTATACATGGTTAATGTCCAACACATTCATTGTGTATACATGGTTAATGTCCAACACATTCATGGTAAATGTGCAGTACATTCATGGTGTATACATGGTTAATGTCCAACACATTCATGGTAAATGTCCAGCACATTCATTGTGTATACATGGTAAATGTGCAGTACATTCATGGTGTATACATGGTAAATGTGCAGTACATTCATTGTGTATACATGGTTAATGTCCAACACATTCATGGTGTATACATGGTTAATGTGCAGTACATTCATTGTGTATACATGGTTAATGTCCAACACATTCATGGTGTATACATGGTAAATGGTCAGCACATTCATGGTGTATACATGGTAAATGTCCAGCACATTCATGGTTAATGTCCAACACATTCATTGTAAATGTCCAGCACATTCATGGTGTATACATGGTTAATGTCCAACACATTCATGGTAAATGTCCAGCACATTCATGGTGTATACATGGTAAATGTCCAGCACATTCATGGTGTATACATGGTAAATGTCCAGCACATTCATGGTAAATGTCCAGCACATTCATGGTAAATGTCCAGCACATTCATGGTGTATACATGGTAAATGTGCAGTACATTCATTGTGTATACATGGTAAATGTGCAGTACATTCATTGTGTATACATGGTTAATGTCCAACACATTCATGGTGTATACATGGTAAATGGTCAGCACATTCATGGTGTATACATGGTAAATGTCCAGCACATTCATGGTTAATGTCCAACACATTCATTGTAAATGTCCAGCACATTCATTGTGTATACATGGTAAATGTGCAGTACATTCATGGTGTATACATGGTAAATGTGCAGTACATTCATTGTGTATACATGGTTAATGTCCAACACATTCATGGTGTATACATGGTAAATGGTCAGCACATTCATGGTGTATACATGGTAAATGTCCAGCACATTCATTGTGTATACATGGTAAATGTGCAGTACATTCATGGTGTATACATGGTAAATGTGCAGTACATTCATTGTGTATACATGGTTAATGTCCAGCACATTCATGGTAAATGTCCAGCACATTCATGGTGTATACATGGTAAATGTCCAGCACATTCATTGTGTATACATGGTAAATGTGCAGTACATTCATGGTGTATACATGGTAAATGTGCAGTACATTCATGGTGTATACATGGTAAATGTGCAGTACATTCATGGTGTATACATGGTAAATGTGCAGTACATTCATGGTGTATACATGGTAAATGTGCAGTACATTCATTGTGTATACATGGTTAATGTCCAGCACATTCATGGTAAATGTCCAGCACATTCATGGTGTATACATGGTAAATGTCCAGCACATTCATTGTGTATACATGGTAAATGTGCAGTACATTCATGGTGTATACATGGTAAATGTGCAGTACATTCATTGTGTATACATGGTTAATGTCCAACACATTCATGGTAAATGTCCAACACATTCATGGTGTATACATGGTAAATGGTCAGCACATTCATGGTGTATACATGGTAAATGTCCAGCACATTCATGGTTAATGTCCAACACATTCATGGTAAATGTCCAGCACATTCATTGTGTATACATGGTTAATGTCCAACACATTCATGGTGTATACATGGTAAATGTGCAGTACATTCATTGTGTATACATGGTTAATGTCCAACACATTCATGGTGTATACATGGTAAATGTGCAGTACATTCATTGTGTATACATGGTAAATGTGCAGTACATTCATGGTGTATACATGGTAAATGTGCAGTACATTCATGGTTAATGTCCAACACATTCATGGTAAATGTCCAGCACATTCATGGTAAATGTCCAGCACATTCATGGTAAATGTCCAGCACATTCATGGTGTATAAATGGTTAATGTCCAACACATTCATTGTGTACATTTTCCACATTGATACATAATAACTGTCTGGCATGTTTGTGGTAAGCACTTGCCCCAACCCCCTCCCCCCCCCAAAAAAAAAAAAAAAATATATATATACTGTAGGTTCATTTCAGATTCCATGCAAGATTGTCAGTATTTGAGAAGTAAGAACTATCTGTTTGGTGAAATGGTGAAAATAATATCAACATTAAATGACACCCATAGCATTCCAGAATCACAAATGAATGAGCTGCGTGTTATCCTCAGACCTGTAACTGAACAATTATGCTGCATGTGGGATCATTCAAAGTTTATGGGATCACCCAAAGCATGGAGGATCACCTTTTGTTTACGACCCAGGCAGTTTTCCATTTTCAAGGTTTACCCTGTATTAGTGAACATGTGGCTCTGTCTGAGGTCTATGTTAGGTCCACTCCACCATGAAATGAAACAGGAACTCACAAGTTAAAAGCACAGAGACTATTACTGAACAACTTTACGGGTACTAATCTGCACGGGGACACCAGGTCTCAGCAACATAAGTGAAGGGCACACCTTGTACATAAGTGGTTTCAAATTAAAGACATCTTAAATATTTTAGCCATTACCCTCAATAACAACAAATAAATTAAATGGCAATCAAGCAGTAATATCCATTGTGCTTGAGATCCCTGCTTGGATGAGTGCAAACAAATAAGCACAATAATACAAAGATCATGTGAGGTGCTGGAGTCCGACATATTGAAGCATATAACCAGGCAAGTAGCAAAGTTAAAACTGTTAGAAATGATGATCAAGGTCATGATAGATACAAGTTTGATAGCTGAAAACATCCTGCCCTTGCCTGTAAGAAACAAACAATATACACACCCCCCAATCTCTGGGCATTCAATCACTCCAAAGATCACAGAATGTAGCGTATACTACATTTCACCCATCTGACCATAATACTATTACTTTGCAAGGTTGTGTCTGCCAAACTCTGAATGACATAAAAAAAATGAAAACTGATATGTTAAAGTATTGTATGGTGCATTTCTTCTGCCCTTGCTCATCAATCGTTATGTAATACTGCATGGAATGTATCAACTCCTTCTACACCAAAGAGGATTTCTCAGAGACATGACTCTTGTCTGCCATAATAATCATCATTTTATTTACAGATTTAACCAACGATATCAGATATATAGTTGTTTGCTTTCCCTCTTGACAACAAAATAACAATTTAACTTTTTTTGGGTCCACTTTATTTTGTTATCCTTAATAAGATATTCTTAGTTTGTGACATAGAGCAATTTGGGAACATTTCTATCACTATTAAAAATCTTCTTTTCAGACAAATCTGATGCTAAATATATCTGAAGTGTCTCACCCTGACTTATATTTGATGGACACTGGGCATCATTAACAAGCACTGACATCCTGAGTGAGACAAGAAAGAGGCTTTTGACATTTCTGTGAGATTCAATTTTCTGCCACTCTCATAAAGCAAGATTTCAATCATGGCTAATGGGTATTCACATCATAATTCTATATTTACCTAACACCAACTTCCTCGCATCTTTCAGGGGAAATGACCTCATGAAATAATGAAGAGAGATATTAGAGCAGGGATATTAGAGGCAGGGAGGTCAGCCCAGGGCGAGTACAGTGCAGGACTGAATGGGTTATACAGCACAGGGTGAGTACAGCACAGGACAGGTAATACAGCACAGGGTGAGTACAGGATGGGACAGGGTACACAGCACAGGGTGAGTACAGGATGGGACAGGGTACACAGCACAGGGTGAGTACTTTATCGTGAGATAGGGAAGGATTGTCATGGCCTAGGACTGAAATCTAGATTGGAAATTGGCCCTGTATTGGCTTGTGAGAGTGACAGTTTGACTTTACCCATGGTGGTGGCAGCAAGCTGAGTCGTGGGAGGAGGCAGCTCAGACAATGGCCAGTCACTACGGCATTGCCAGATGCTCTGCGGACGGGGACAGCTACACAGGCCTGCCGCCGTGGCCACTGTTAGGATATGGGCACCGCCGCCGAATCAGCACGCAGACCACAGCCTGCAGCCAGCAGCGTCTCACGTCTACAGCTCAGTCAAGGAGTTTTATCATTTGCCGTGCCATTTATGCGGCAGCTAACAAGCAGGCAAGATGTAAACTATCTGCCGAGGGCAACAAACCACAGCCACCCGAGACAGCTCATTGTTAACATATAGTTGCATTGCAGTTGCTGCCCGGACGAGTAGCGCAGAGAAGATTGCTGATTTTGCTTCTCACATATTGTTTGTGTCACCCTCATCTGTTGCTTTTTCGCCACTTTTCTATTCATTGCTAGATTTGCAAGCGGTCTTATGTAGCAGGCGGTGCGGTGATGTTACACGGGGATTACCATACAGCGGGAGAATAATACCTTGAAATGAGCACACGTCTGAGCAGCAAAACTCTATGGATTACCACTTGAAAGCCACGGCGGCTATCTATAAGTGATATCTGGAGAGATTGGATAAATCCACAGCTGACAGCTTTGACAACTTGCCTAACATGGCTGTGTAGCCTGCATTAAGTACTGTCGGCAAACCAAAGACCTACAAGCTTACTTCTACTTCCTGTGACAAATCTCTGAGTGGCTCCGTATAAAGATACCCATCTATTTATCTATTTATACATATTTATATATATATATATATATTTATATCAGTATAATATAGTTCACCTACAAAGAGTGGTACATTAAGAAGGTTGTGGATTACCACTAACAACCTGAGCTAGCCAACCTGCCTAAAGTAAGTATCAGTTTCTCTATATTTGTTAAGGCTACTGATGAAAGTCTCGTCCTACAAGTGTCCCTTATTTAACAGCAACTTTACACATTTAAATATAAAACTAGATTGCAATGGTATTGATTTCTCAGGAAAATAATAAAAATGCCATTTAAATTAGGATTACTTTATTGATTTTATTTGAATTTTTTTTCAGTTTGTCAGTTTTATTTTTATTTCATATATTTTCATTATCCAGTTTGTCAGTTCTATTAATACTTTATTGAAATACGCTCGTAAGAAGTATCCATCATTTGGAAACATTTTTGAACACAATTCAGGAGGTTAAAGGATTATATGATAGAGATCCCTGAACCTGGCAACGTAATGTAATGGGGTGGATGTAGTAAGCGCTAGCTTATGATAAGCATGAGCACCTGTCTCATATCTCATCAAGCATTACAAGAGAACCCACACACCAAGTGATATAGCTCGTATATATGCCCGCTGACATGACACAATTACCCCAGCCATACACCAAGTAATATAGCTCGTATATATGCCCGCTGACATGACACAATTACCCCAGCCATACACCAAGTGATATTGCATGACTGCCCGCTGACATGACACAATTACCCCAGCCATACACCAAGTGATATAACATATGACTACCCACTGACATGACACAATTACCCCAGCCATACACCAAGTGATATAACATATGACTGCCCACTGACATGACACAATTACCCCAGCCATACACCAAGTGATATAACATATGACTGCCCGCTGACATGACACAATTACCTCAGCCATACACCAAGGGATATAACATATGACTACCCACTGACATGACACAATTACCCCAGCCATACACCAAGTGATATTGCATGACTGCCCGCTGACATGACACAATTACCCCAGCCATACACCAAGTGATATAACATATGACTACCCACTGACATGACACAATTACCCCAGCCATACACCAAGTGATATAACATATGACTGCCCACTGACATGACACAATTACCTCAGCCACACACCAAGTGATATTGCATATGACTGCCCGCTGACATGACACAATTACCTCAGCCATACACCAAGTGATATAGCATATGACTGCCCACTGACATGACACAATTACCCCAGCCATACACCAAGTGATATAACATATGACTGCCCGCTGACATGACACAATTACCCCAGCCATACACCAAGTGATATAACATATGACTGCCCGCTGACATGACACAATTACCTCAGCCATACACCAAGTGATATAACATATGACTGCCCGCTGACATGACACAATTACCCCAGCCATACACCAAGTGATATAACATATGACTGCCCGCTGACATGACACAATTACCTCAGCCATACACCAAGTGATATAACATATGACTACCCACTGACATGACACAATTACCCCAGCCATACGCCAAGTGATATAACATATGACTACCCACTGACATGACACAATTACCCCAGCCATACGCCAAGTGATATAACATATGACTACCCACTGACATGACACAATTACCCCAGCCATACACCAAGTGATATAAAATATGACTGCCCACTGACATGACACAATTACCCCAGCCTTACACCAAGTGATATAAAATATGACTGCCCACTGACATGACACAATTACCCCAGCCATACGCCAAGTGATATAACATATGACTACCCACTGACATGACACAATTACCCCAGCCATACACCAAGTGATATAAAATATGACTGCCCGCTGACATAACACAATTACCCCACCCATACACCAAGTGATATAGCATATGACTGCCCGCTGACATGACACAATTACCCCAGCCATACACCAAGTGATATAACATATGACTGCCCGCTGACATGACACAATTACCCCAGCCATACACCAAGTGATATAGCATATGACTGCCCACTGACATGACAAAATTACCCCAGCTATACACATGGCCACAGCCAATGCTACCAATCTTTGTCCTCCTCACTAGTTCTTGACAAGGGTATATACATAATTAGTCTATTATCTCCTTATATCTCTGTATGGTTAAATCTTTAAATGTATATTAGGCTGAAATGCTCTCACATAAATCTCACCATTCAAATGAGAGAAAAGGTTTCTGTACTGACCAATCGAATCTTCCCTACTTGTCCCAAATGTCAGTCATAAAAGCTACTCCAGTACTTACCATCTCAGAGCACTACCAGGTATATGGGCACTACCAGGTATATGGGCACTACCAGGTATATAGGCACTACCAGGTATATGGGCACTACCAGGTGTATGGGCACTACCAGGTGTATGGGCACTGCCAGGTATATGGGCACTGCCAGGTATATGGGCACTACCAGGTATATGGGTACTACCAGGTATATGGGCACTACCAGGTATATGGGCACTGCCAGGTGTATGGGCACTACCAGGTATATGGGCACTACCAGGTATATGGGCACTGCCAGGTGTATGGGCACTACCAGGTATATGGGCACTACCAGGTATATGGGCACTGCCAGGTGTATGGGCACTACCAGGTATATGGGCACTACCAGGTATATGGGCACTACCAGGTATATGGGCACTACCAGGTGTATGGGCACTGCCAGGTATATGGGCACTACCAGGTATATGGGCACTACCAGGTATATGGGCACTACCAGGTATATGGGCACTACCAGATATATGGGCACTACCAGGTACATGGGCACTACCAGGTATATGGGCACTACCAGGTATATGGGCACTACCAGGTACATGGGCACTACCAGGTGTATGGGCACTGCCAGGTATATGGGCACTACCAGGTATATGGGCACTGCCAGGTATATGGGCACTACCAGGTATATGGGCTTGATTCCTGTATAACTCTATATATCCAGCCTGCATTTTGATGTGGCATTTGACATATAGGTCTGATCTGACACGTAGATGGGATGGCACCTCACATCAATGCTAGGGTTTGTGGAATGCAGGGACAGAACAGGAAACAAATTGATCCCCACTTGGAAAGATTTATATGGCCATGTTGGATATGACACATCAGTATGTAGAAAATATGGCACATCAGTATGTAGGATATGACACATCAGTATGTAGGATATGGCACATCAGTATGTAGGATATGACACATCAGTATGTAGGATATGACACATCAGTATGTAGGATATGACACATCATTATGTAGGATATGACACATCAGTATGTAGGATATGACACATCATTATGTAGGATATGACACATCAGTATGTAGGATATGACACATCAGTATATAGGATATGGCACATCAGTATGTGGGGTATGGCACATCAGTATGTAGGGTATGGCACATCAGTATGTAGGGTATGGCACATCAGTATGTGGGATATGACACATCAGTATGTAGGATATGACACATCAGTATGTAGGATATGACACATCAGTATGTAGGATATGACACATCAGTATATAGGATATGGCACATCAGTATGTAGGATATGACACATCAGTATGTAGGATATGACACATCAGTATGTAGGATATGACATATCAGTATATAGGATATGACACATCAGTATGTAGGATATGACACATCAGTATATACGGTATGGCACATCAGTATGTAGGATATGACACATCAGTATGTAGGATATATGGCAAATAAGTATGTACGATATGACACATCAGTATGTAGGATATGGCACATCAGTATATAGGATATGACACATCAGTATATAGGGTATGACACATCAGTATATAGGATATGTGGGGCATCAGTATGTGGGATATGTAGTGGTTAGTATGAGAGATATGTTGCACCTTGTAATCTCATGGGACATGAAAACACTAATTTCTATCCCACGCTGGCCCATGCTGGTCTTTTTGTTCAAAACAAATTGCGGAATCTGAAGGAGCAGATGAGAAGGTTTGGTGTCTCTGGGCCACCAGGTCTGGACTCTGGGACCAGGAGACATGAAAGATGTTGGTAAAGAACCATGAAAACTGCATGAAATATTAAGCACGCCCCCAGAAAGACACAGTAAAGATCAAGGCCACACTGCCAACCCAAACACCAGTCAAACATAACTTCAATGTCAGCAGAGTATGCTGATCTGCCACCATGATACAGGTCCTGCAGGTAGCCACCATGATACAGGTCCTGCAGGTAGTCACCATGATACATGATCCTGCAGGTAGCCACCACGATACAGATCCTGCAGGTAGCCACCACGATACAGGTACTGCAGGTAGTCACCATGATACATGATCCTGCAGGTAGCCACTGTGATACAGGTACTGCAGGTAGTCATCTTGATACAAGTACTGCAGGTAGTCATCTTGATACAGGTCCTGCAGGTAGCCACTGTGATACAGGTCCTGCAGGTAGTCACCATGATACAGGTCCTGCAGGTAACCACCACGATACATGTCCTGCAGGTAGTCACCATGATACATGATCCTGCAGGTAGCCACCACGATACAGATCCTGCAGGTAGCCAACATGATACAGGTACTGCAGGTAGCCACCATGATACAGTTACTGCAGGTAGCCACTGTGATACAGATCCTGCAGGTAGCCACTGTGATACAGGTCCTGCAGGTAACCACCATGATACAGGTACTGCAGGTAGCCACCATGATACAGTTACTGCAGGTAGCCACTGTGATACAGATCCTGCAGGTAGCCACTGTGATACAGATCCTGCAGGTAGCCACCATGATACAGGTCCTGCAGGTAGTCACCATGATACAGGTCCTGCAGGTAGTCACCATGATACAGGTCCTGCAGGTAGTCACCATGCTACAGGTCCTGCAGGTAGTCACCATGATACAGGTCCTGCAGGTAGCCACCATGATACAGGTCCTGTAGGTAGCAACCATGATACAGATCCTGCAGGTAGCCAACATGATACAGGTACTGCAGGTAGCCACCATGATACAGTTACTGCAGGTAGCCACTGTGATACAGATCCTGCAGGTAGCCACCATGATACAGGTCCTGTAGATAGCCACCATGATACAGGTACTGCAGGTAACCACCGTGATACAGGTCCTGCAGGTAGCCACCATGATACAGGTCCTGCAGGTAACCACCGTGATACAGTTACTGCAGGTAGCCACCATGATACAGTTACTGCAGGTAGCCACTGTGATTCAAGTCCTGTAGATAGCCACCATGATACAGGTCCTGCAGGTAGCCACTGTGATACAGGTCCTGCAGGTAGTCACCATGATACAGTTACTGCAGGTAACCACCGTGATACAGTTACTGCAGGTAACCACCGTGATACAGGTCCTGCAGGTAGCCACCATGATACAGTTACTGCAGGTAACCACCGTGATACAGTTACTGCAGGTAACCACCGTGATACAGGTCCTGCAGGTAGCCACCATGATACAGTTACTGCAGGTAACCACCGTGATACAGTTACTGCAGGTAACCACCGTGATACAGGTCCTGCAGGTAGCCACCATGATACAGGTCCTGCAGGTAGCCACCATGATACAAGTCCTGCAGGTAGCAAGCATGGTGCAGATCCTGTAGGTAGCCACTGTGATACAGGTCCTGCAGGTAACCACCATGATACAGTTACTGCAGGTAGCCACCATGATACAGTTACTGCAGGTAGCCACTGTGATTCAAGTCCTGCAGGTAGCCACCATAATACAGGTCCTGCAGGTAGCCACCATGATACAGGTCCTGCAGGTAGCCACTGTGATACAGGTCCTGCAGGTAGCCACTGTGATACAGGTCCTGCAGGTAGCCACTGTGATACAAGTACTGCAGGTAGCCACCATGATACAGGTCCTGCAGGTAGCCACTGTGATACAAGTCCTGTAGATAGCCACCATGATACAGATATTACAGACAGCTATGTCACAGATTCTGTTGCATCACAACAATTCATCACGAAAGCTTCATGTACAATGACATAGTTGTTGGAGAGATGTGGGAATTAGTGTTGGAAAGTACAGCAAGGAGATAAAAGCTTATCATGACAGCAAAAAGAAAGAAGAGGACATAGAGTTAGTGTGTGAACTTGTCTAAAGCCAGATGACAAGAGCTCTGCTTGCGGCCTGCTACGGCATCTGACCCAACCTGACTAATTGGGAATTAAGCGAGTTGAGTGTGCGTGTCTTGTGTGACAGATGTTGGCATGGTAACCACCTCTGCTCAACCTGTTAGACCCTCCCGTATTGATGGGTGGATTGTGACTCTACACCAGGCAGAGATGGTCATTTCCTCTGCGTGTTCATGCCCCTTTATCCCTCCCTACTTATCCCACCATTGTGCACAAAGTATGTGCATTCTCGTTGTCAAGACAACACCTCTGAGAGCCTTTAGTGCTGGCTTCTTACGTGAGATGGATTAAGAGGAGCAATACAACTAGCGCGCCATTATTGCTAGTCAGAAATTGTATAGCTACCGTGAGAATCAGCTTGCTTGTTGCTGTCACCGGATATGACAATGATGAGCCTGGTTTGCCCGCTCATCACAGTTCTCCTAACTCCATCACAGACGCTGCACACCAGGTCAGAGGTCAATCCTCCCCGCTATCCATCACGCTGAGTGCTACTTTCAACAAGTCCCCATCATTCATATTTAGCGGGGTTTCCGGAAACACTTGCTAATGCATCGACATTATACTTTCCCGCATAATAGGAAGATCGGGTAGCAAGGAATTGATATTTACGCCTACAATCACCTTTAAGTACCAGTGTTAAGATCACTCGGCTAATAATAAACTATATCTCCACCCTAAGTGCTATAACATATTGGTGGCCAAACATTTCAACTTGTGATGTATGGCCAGAGTCAATAGACACTGAGGAGTTCAGCTTCAATCTATGATTTCATTTCATTACACTAGAGTTTTGTGTTTATAAAGCTCCTTTCACTTCACCAAACATTACGCTGTAATGATGTCTAGCTTTGGCTTCAATAAACCAGGTTGGGTTTAGTTGTCTTCCAGCTTGAAATTCATCAGCCAAGCTAAAATGTTTAAGGCTTTGTTTTCTCCAGGCAAGATAAATTAAATTCACAGCTTTGACTTAAACAAGCTCCAGTTAAACTTGTTTTCCAGCTTTGAATTCTCAAGGTTAGATTTGACTGTATTCAGCTTTAACTTCTCCTGGCTAGGTTTGATTGCATTCAGCTTTAACTTCTCCTGACTAGGTTTGACTGTATTCAGCTTTAACTTCTCCTGGCTAGGTTTGACTGTATTGAGCTTTAGCTTCTCCTGGCTAGGTTTGACTGCATTCAGCTTTAACTTCTCCTGGCTAGGTTTGACTGCATTCAGCTTTAACTTCTCCTGGCTAGGTTTGACTGCATTCAGCTTTAACTTCTCCTGGCTAGGTTTGACTGCATTCAGCTTTAACTTCTCCTGGCTAGGTTTGACTGCATTCAGCTTTAACTTCTCCTGGCTAGGTTTGACTGCATTCAGCTTTAACTTCTCCTGGCTAGATTTGACTGCATTCAGCTTTAACTTCTCCTGGCTAGGTTTGACTGCATTCAGCTTTAACTTCTCCTGGCTAGGTTTGAGTGCATTCAGCTTTAACTTCTCCTGGCTAGGTTTGACTGCATTCAGCTTTAACTTCTCCTGGCTAGGTTTGAGTGCATTCAGCTTTAACTTCCCCTGGCTAGGTTTGACTGCATTCAGCTTTAACTTCTCCTGGCTAGGTTTGGCTGTATTCAGCTTTAACTTCTCCTGGCTAGGTTTGACTGCATTCAGCTTTAACTTCTCCTGGCTAGGTTTGACTGTATTCAGCTTTAACTTCTCCTGGCTAGGTTTGACTGCGTTCAGCTTTAACTTCTCCTGGCTAGGTTTGAGTGCATTCAGCTTTAACTTCTCCTGGCTAGGTTTGACTGCATTCAGCTTTAACTTCTCCTGGCTAGGTTTGACTGTATTCAGCTTTAACTTCTCCAGGTCTGGTTAGATTGTTTCCAGCTCTGACTTCCAAAGGTTAAATTATATTTTCTAACCACTTTAGCCTCTCCAGGTCTGGTTAAACTGTTTTCAGCTCTTGGGGGACAAGAAGGCCATGGTGGGGGGCAAGAAGGCCATGGGGGGAGGGGTTAGGGGCAAGAAGGGGTAGAGATCTGCGATGGGCGTCAAATTGTTCATAGACCTGGGTCTGAGGCAACATGGACAAGGGCCACAAAAATCTGGTAATAGCTGATTGAGAAATGGCTGTCAGGTTTCATTAACAGGCAGGGAGACCCATGGTTACTTTTTACTACTCTGTCACTGTGTTATATCTGGTGATGATGCTCATATTTAGTCAGGGAGACCCATGGTTACTTTTTACTACTCTGTCACTGTGTTATATCTGCTCCATTATCTACTTCATAGACCCTGTTAAATATCAAGACCGCTTCCCCATCCCCATGCCTAAATACAGATAACAACATAATCTACTGTGTGCCTTGTATAACACCACATATATTGTCATTTCTTCCCAGATTGTTATTGGCTACATTGTACATTAAGTTTCCATGGAAGGAGGGGGACACACTGTGTGAGCTGATGCTTAAATGCATATACTTTATACAACACACAAAACCAACAGCAACTACATGTTACCGTCTGCTGATCTGACATATTGCTGTCTGCTGATCTGACATATTACTGTCTGCTGATCTGACATGTTACCGTCTGCTCACCTGACATGTTACCGTCTGCTCACCTGACATGTTACTGTCTGCTGATCTGACACGTTACTGTCTGCTCACCTGACACGTTACTGTCTGCTCACCTGACACGTTACTGTCTGCTCACCTGACATGTTATTGTCTGTTGATCTGAGATATTATTTCCTGCTGAATGTCATTGTCTGCCATGTTATTGTTTGCTGGCCTGATATAATATAGCCTGCTGATTTGACATACTGTCTGCTGATCTGACATGTTACTGTCTGCTGATCTGACATGTTACTGTCTGCTGATCTGACATGATACGGTCTGCTCACCTGACACGTTATTGTATGCTCACCTGACATGTTAATGTCTGCTCACCTGACATGTTATTGTCTGCTCACCTGACATGTTAATGTCTGCTCACCACCTGACACGTTATTGTCTGCTCACCTGACACGTTATTGTCTGCTCACCACCTGACACGTTATTGTCTGCTCACCTGACATGTTACTGTCTGCTCACCTGACATGTTATTGTCTGCTCACCTGACACGTTACTGTCTGCTCACCTGACACGTTACTGTCTGCTCACCTGACACGTTATTGTCTGCTCACCTGACATGTTACTGTCTGCTCACCTGACACGTTATTGTCGGCTCACCTGACAAGTTATTGTCTGCTCACCTGACATGTTAATGTCTGCTCACCTGACATGTTATTGTCTGCTCACCTGACATGTTAATGTCTGCTCACCTGACACGTTACTGTCTGCTCACCTGACACGTTACTGTCTGCTCACCTGACACGTTATTGTCTGCTCACCTGACATGTTACTGTCTGCTCACCTGACACGTTATTGTCGGCTCACCTGACACGTTACTGTCTGCTCACCTGACATGTTATTGTCTGCTCACCTGACACGGTAATGTCTGCTCACCTGACATGTTATTGTCTGCTCACCACCTGACATGTTATTGTCTGCTCACCTGACATGTTAATGTCTGCTCACCTGACACGTTACTGTCTGCTCACCTGACACGTTACTGTCTGCTCACCTGACACCTTATTGTCTGCTCACCTGACATGTTATTGTCTGCTCACCTGACATGTTATTGTCGGCTCACCTGACACGTTATTGTCTGCTCACCTGACACATTATTGTCGGCTCACCTGACATGTTATTGTCTGCTCACCTGACATGTTATTGTCTGCTCACCTGACACATTATTGTCGGCTCACCTGACATGTTATTGTCTGCTCACCTGACACGTTATTGTCGGCTCACCTGACATGTTATTGTCTGCTCACCTGACACGGTATTGTCTGCTCACCTGACATGTTATTGTCTGCTCACCTGACACATTATTGTCGGCTCACCTGACATGTTATTGTCGGCTCACCACCTGACACGTTATTGTCTGCTCACCTGACACAGTATTGTCTGCTCACCTGACATGTTATTGTCTGCTCACCTGACATGTTATTGTCGGCTCACCTGACACGTTATTGTCGGCTCACCTGACATGTTATTGTCGGCTCACCTGACATGTTATTCTCTGCTTATTGTATGATACATTAATGTCTGCTGATCATGTAGCATATGTAAGAAATGTTAATTGTCTCTCCTCCAGCTGCCATACAGTACTGATACAAGTCACTGCTGAGGGCAGATTGAGTTTCATATGACTCATCTCTGCAATGCCACAGGACTCCTTCAACCATTATGTCCCATCAACTCCAATTATATGACCATTAACTTTTTTTAATTACAAATTCATATTTTCCGAACTCGAGAAAGAAATTAACTCCAAACTTTAAATTCAATTCTAACTGTCAAGTTCAGAGCAAGGTATTCTTCACAGAAAGCCAGAGAGGCCCAGAGAGGGGTAAAGAAAAGAGACCTAATTCAAATAAATGTGACTCCAAAAGCCTGCAGAGTCCTTGGGGATATCAGTGCAGCGTGAATACTTCACAGGAGGGTTTTAAATGAAGGCAAAAGAGTAGATTTGTTTGGCGGTTTCAGTCTCTTTCCTATACACTTCTTTGCAAGCCATGGCACCAGTAAACAAGGCATGGCACCAGTAAACAAGACATGGTACCAGTAAACAAGGCATGGCACCAGTAAACAAGGCATGGCACCAGTAAACAAGACATGGCACCAGTAAACAAGGCATGGCACCAGTAAACAAGACATGGTACCAGTAAACAAGGCATGGCACCAGTAAACAAGGCATGGCACCAGTAAACAAGACATGATAAGGCATGGAACCAGTAAAATCATGTGGAGGATCTTTCAGTATAATTATCATACAACTTTTAATGACACCCCTTTTTGACACCCAAATAAACTCCCACAAAGTCTGACCCAGAATACTTTTCTTATTGTATTCATTCACATGTTAATATAAAAATGACACTAATTGGTGTATTATGATATGTCAAAGGGAACATGAAACCCACTTCCACAATCAATACTGACACATAAATGCACAAGTAATTATGACTCTACTTGGTTGTGAAGAGTACCTGCCTTGTTGTCGGCATCCCATCTACCAAGCTAAGATCCTTATCTGTGCTGTATATTACAAACATATTGCAAATCCTCTATGATGCGGCATAAATATAACTGGGTCAACTCTGAGTATGGATCATGATAAAATAGCTCAGCATAAATCATCAACATTTTCAGCATCATATATTGATATATATTAATGAAGTACATTAAATATTATCTTTCAAGACCTCTTATCTGTCATTGTGTGCATTAAGGTCAGGTAAATGAGAACTATTCCAGGCCTCCGTAGCTTCATATTGTTTATCAATATGAGTGGGTGGGAGTTGGTGAAGGAACCCATTTCTATTAGATTCCTTATGCCCATGACAAATCTGTACACAAAGAAGAAAGACCTTTTGCAAATAGTCTCTCAGAGATATTGCCATGGCAACAGTTTCACTGTCTCAGGGTCAAATCTGAAAAAGTGTGAATTTAGTAGTCTTTGACAAAGACAAATGTGAACACTTCAAATAACAAGCCTTCTCCTGAGTGCGAAAATCCAGTGCTCAAATCAGCAGTGAAGCATTAACTGAAAAAAACTTAAGCAAATCTTAAATCAGAGTATTCCACAACTCCACAGAGTGTTCCAAAACTCCACAGTGTTCCAAAACTCCAAATTGAAAGCTAATGAAATCTAATTTCCTGCGAAATGTTTTCATGGGTGAGAAAAGTAAATTTAATTGCATGGTAAACATCTCTGAGATAATGCTTCCCCTAGTTCAGACCACAGCCCATTAATTCTCCTAATACAAGGCCATTGTCAGTATATTTGTCTCACACCTTCTAAGCATTAAACTAGTTTGACTGAGCTGCACCTCATTCCCTGACTAGTTTGTGAAAAGGTTTCATGAGGGTTGGAAACAGTCAATAAATTAGTTAGTTGTACCAGATGTATATTGGTTACGGACATCTGGTTGTACACAATAAATATCATTTGAACCCATTGATCAATATATGAAATACCAATGCCAAATTCCTTGTAAATTTCAACTTACAACCATGGTAATTTTTCAGTCCCATGTATTTAGAATGAGAACTGCAATGAGATCATTGCTTTATTGAAATAAAACAGGACGTGCCTTCAATTCTACACCCCATGATGCCAATGCAAATTCAAAAGACTACTTCAGCACACTGAGGTCCCATTTTATGGTTACTGTGTGGGTTGTGTGCATACATTCATGATGATTTGTGTATTTTTAGCCCAGAGTCCAGTGACATTTGCTCAAAGGACAGTTCAACTTGTTGCAAAGAGCTACTTTATGTTGTTTTTATGGTGGCGATCCTTGTTTGTCTCTCATTGCGTGGTCGTTCACATCTATTTGTCAGATTACACATCCTCATCAAGGTCGCAGCAGAGGTCATTCCTAACTGAGGTCATGCAATATGCAAGGACACTTTCTGAGAGGTCATCACAGGTCAAACCTCTCCAGGGAGTCTTTCTGACAGTCATTAGGGAAAAGCTGTTCTAATACAACATGGTATACAAACTGGATATCTTGAACAAGTTACAATCTAACTTTCAATCTTTTTTTGGTGAAAATATAGCTAAATCTCAACATTAAATGATGGTGAGATTACAAGTAGAAACTAAATTTTGCAGCTGTCATATACTTGAAAGGGTTTTTTATACATACATTCATGGGTCACAAATCATAAATCTGTTGAAAATGTTGGAGTGTGTCACTTACCTGAAAAGACAGAAAGAAACATTTCTCTAAATTAACAACATAAGTGATTAAACAGCATGGTGAAAGTCACAACTGATAAAGTCAACATTTAAATTCTTATAAAAAATTAATTTATATCTATAATTAGAACATAGTAAGTAAAGTAAGTAAGTAATTTTTTTATTTCCGTGACTTGTATCCATCAGTCCAATATATCTTAAATTTAACATAGCTGTACAAAGCAAAATGTAGTGTCAGTTTTTTAACTGACACTTCATTCAATTATTAAAAGACCTTATATACCCAGCCCAATCCGGGCTTATAAGTCACGTCATAAGTTTAACTTAAAATGATAATAACAAAGAGCAATGAACAAGACTGCAAAAATAAATTAAAGTTATCTGTAGATGAATTCCTTTCTTTTACAATAACAATATAAATAAACTCTGCTGTAAGCTTTACTGTATCAGCTTTCATAAGAAACTTAAATTTTTCCAAATCATTCATTTCATCAAATATTTTACAACATTCTCTAAATCTTGTATAATAGGCATTTCTTATCTCTGCATAGAAGTTACAATGAAAGAAAAAATGTATTTCATCTTCAACAGCATTTTCTTGGCATAATATACATTGTCTTAACTCAATAGGGATTTGCATATATCATATGTAAATGAAATGTTAGCTGTAATATCAATAAGAAATATATGAAAAACACAGCTTTCCATCTTTTATGCAAATGCACACATGAAAATAGTCAAGTCCTCATATCGTAAGATCATGAACAGTAACTAAATATCAACCACAACAGACCCCCCAAAAAATAAACTCATAATGATAAGTCAGTTGTGACAACTCAAAAGATACTATGAAACTTAGAGAATCAAATTGACGACTTTATTTATTTATTTATTTAATTTATTTATTTATTTATTTATTTATTAGCGCTACGAGCAAGTTTAATTGAAGTATGCACGATACAAATACTTACTATTATTATTATTATTATTATTATTATTATTATTATTATTATTATTATTATTATTAACCCTGGATATGACAGACTTTAGAAATGATTTTTCCCCTTTAAGCCTTTCAAGCAGTTTGCTATTGATGTGTGATGAGCAGCAGGGTGGATGGTTGGGTAGTAGCACTATTGCCCCATTACCTACAATCTTCGACCATGGGCAACTCTGACATACACAGTTATGATGTATACTTAATCAGGGAGAGGTAGCAGTTAGTGCCCCCCCTCTTGCCCACATGTACTGGAATGTCGGGGAAACAGTGCCCCCCCCCACCCCCCAAACTGCAACCAAAGACTGAAATGCTTACAACCCATAACTCATATGCCCTTCATAAATATGCCCTCCATAAATATGCCCTCCATAAATATGCCCTCCATAAATATGCCCTCCATTAATATGCCCTCCATTAATATGCCCTCCATTAATATGCCCTCCATATATATGCCCTCCATAAATATGCCCTCCATAAATATGCCCTCCATAAATATGCCCTCCATTAATATGCCCTCCATAAATATGTCAACTGCAATGATTTCTTTTTCATTTTTTTAAGAAACAAATTATGAAGTTACATATTGAACTAACTTTAAAATTGGTAAAAAAATATGTGGAAACAATATTAAATATACCTCAAATGTCTTACATTCTAAATTATTGATAACTCATATTTTAATTTTTTTGTCCGAGACAATACATCGGTCTCCATTATAACTGGTCCACTCCTATGGTACATACTGACTGATCTCGCCAGTACACATCTACTGCAAAACATATCATTAATCCTTCTCACTTCTCCACCCACAAGTCAGGGTCACACTATTTCTGAGCTGAACTAATACAGAGCTGTTTGACAATGTGCAGAGAAATAGAAAGTGCCAGTGGACTAAAGATTGCATGTATGAGTCGCAAGCTGTCCAATTTCTCATCTAAGTTCTTTCAAATATTAAAGAAAGCCCTTGGTCCATTTCAGACAAATTATTCATCTCCAGGATATTCTTCATAACTATAGATCTAAGCAAGCTGATATATAATCCCAGAAAAAGTAATTGGGGGCGTTAATATCTGACAAGTCTTCAGATAATCATGAAAATACAGAGACTAGTTGGCTTCTCGGCAGAGCGGGGAGGGGCGTGTAATTTCACTACGTACCAGGGGAGCATCTCTATATTGAGTGGGAGTTGTAATGAGGTTCAAAAGGACAATAAAATACATAGCTTAAGTGTCTGACATATTCCTCTTATAATCCATCAACAATAATCTGCCATAATCCATTACAATAATCTGCCATAATCCATTGCTATAATCCCCCATAATCCATTGCTATAATCCCCCATAATCCATTGCTATAATCCCCCATAATCTATTGCAATAATCTGCCATAATCCATTGCTATAATCCCCCATAATCTATTACAATAATGTGCCAACACCCATGGGTCCATGTTCCATTCTGTCAAGTGTGTCCTGTATCATACAAAATAAACTACACGTGGGACATCATTCCTCCCCCTAAAAAATTTTCTATTATTTCTTGTCTGTCCAAACATCATTGCTCCAGATAAATATTTAAAACATGAATAAATATGTATTAATATATCTATTCAGTATAAAACGTATATTTGGACATTCAAGTTGTCCTTCATAAGATCATAATTCCTCCCCCTAAAAAAATATCTATTATTTCTTGTCTGTCCAAACATCATTACTCCTGATAAATATTTAAAACATGAATAAATATGTATTAACATATCTATTCAGTATAAAACTTATATTTGGACATTCGAGTTGTCCTTGATAAGATCAGATATGAACACACTGGATAGGAATATATTTGAGCATACAATCTACAGACATTTTCAAAGAGATACGAGAGGCTCATTGACTTCTTCTCATACTTTTTCAATCGAATCTTTTGATATTAGGAAATGCTGCCAGGCCTCAGAACACTGAGGTCCCTAACAGCTGGCCTGACAGTCATTCACATAGCTTCAGTCTACCTCTTCCCATTGTTATGCTCCTCCACATGAAATGTCTGCTTCCTCTTTGATCCATATCATATTCAATCCAAATTCATTTCAGCTATGCTAGTTTTCACCCTCCTGAATGACAAATAAGGCAATTTAGATACAACATCAAAGTGGTGGTCCACGGAATGCTTTTGGTCAAATCATTTGTTTCTCATCCAAAAACAAAATCCAAAAGGCTTGATTATCTAACCTCAAAAACCTTCAAGTTTGTTTGAGAAGACTATAAACAAACCAATTTATCTTCTCTCTCATAATACTTTTTACATGTAGCCAGTTTAATTGAAGTGGTATCATCCACGGTGGAGGCTAGTCTGGGGTATGCTTTACTTGGCTGGAATGGAGATAAAATGTGATCCGAGACTAAGACAGATATGTTTGCCATAACATCTACATGATATGACCTCAATTTGTTTGCGAACTTTGACCTTATTCTTTATGTTTCTGGTGCTGTTTAGTAATTGGTGTCTCTATCACTGCTACCATGTTAAATTCATGGTCACCAAAGACACTTAATATCTACTACAGGTACCATGTTAAGTCACCCCCTGGGAGCTTGTCTTAACTCCTGGCAGCACAATGTTAAGTCCATGGTTACCATAGAAACCACGTCTCAACTCATGCTACCATGTTAAATCCATGGTCACTATAGAAACCATATCTCTACATGTCTTTCAGGTCAGTGACCACTACTTTTACTATGTATCTCCAGTCAGCACAGACATAATATATTACATCATATTTGCATCTCTAATAAGTTGAATGATTTTAAAGTGATTAGGCAGTATTTGTGAGGAATGTGATGAAGGTGTCTCCAGAAAGGTTGGCCTAGTTTATTTCTACTTTACATCTCAGAAACTTTCATGAGGATATCCCCCAGACTGACACCATCTGAATAAATAACTCAAATCCCAGACACAAACTTGGCCAGAAGCTCTATGTTTTTTATTTGGGCTTTTTCAGGAATCCAAAATATTTGATAAGAAATAATTGCAATTTTGATCTACCCAGGGGTTACATGAAGCTGGGCAAAGAAATATTACACATTCAACAAGAGATTAAATGCTTTCTGAATTAATTGCATAAGCAGAGATGATTAGCAATGGAGTAGGATATATCGTGATAGAGCAAGGTGTCTGATGAAAGAGTAGGATGTCTGGTGAAAGAGTAGGATGTCTGGTCAAAGAGCAGGATGTCTGGTCAAAGAGTAGAATGTCCGGTGGTGCATAGAGTAAGAGGCCTCATCACTGCCAAAGAAAGATGGCAAGTGTTAGAATATGATGATCTCAGATAGATGGGATGAATGACAGATTAATATGAGATGATAGATAATGAAGCCAGCATCTCACATGCAGAAGCTTGTAATAATGCACGTAAGAAGATGGCTGTGGTAGGATATATTATGACAGAGCAGACAGTGTGAGATGATAGATCCGACACAGCCCAGGTGTAGGACGTGTGGATGAAGCCATCAGATCTCGCCAAGCTTATCTGCCCTTCCAATCAGCCGGCTTCCCACCACACATTACAATTTGTCAGATGATGGTGTGTGGGGGTTATCCTGGGGACCTGCAAAGTATTGCTCTATTGTTGCACCATAAATTCTTATTCTGAAGTCCATGAAAACCAGCTTTAGTGAAGATGTCCTTCAGTCAACGTGAACCCCCCTGGCAAATGATTTCCATTTATTTGAAAAAGAAACTGGATAATATGATTGTTGAAATAAAACATTTTGCTCTGGAAATGGGGAAACTTGCAAAGTAACATTATCTTTCTCTTGCCTCTGGCTGTGGCCAATTGTACAATCGTGAAAATTTGACCACAGATGTCAGCACTTCATGTTCCACTTTGGTCTTAAAGCCAAGAAAAAATATTGGATTCTTCAAGTGAAATATAACAAGGAAAGTCCCATTTTCAAAAGGAGACATAAATTGCACTTAAAGAATTAGTCAGGGTGTGTCACTTTGCCGATACTGCAATCCTGAACCTTAAAGTAGCTCTCAGTGAAATCTGTGAAGAGCGGTATTACGCTTTGAATATGATTCATTCCAAACCACTGCCATTCCAAAAAGGACCATTTTGAAAGTGATGGGCACCAACCATGAAATAATCTAAAATAGCCTAGGAGATGTTCAGTGATAAATCATCATGGCTGTAATTGCATCTTTCTTCCTCGTGCTAATCAAAAAACTTGTGCTAACTCACGGAGAAACGTGCACCAGCAAGAAAAAAAAGGGGGTGAAGATTTATTGTGGACGTGCCTGGTAGTTCTGTGCAGTATTGATGGCCCTGGCGGAACACAGAAAATGCTTCAATTTCATAACTTGAGTTGCGGAGACCTGTTCTGGCCCCGACTTCATTTGTCAAATCTTTCTAATATTCCCTTATGATATCTCAACTATTTAATAATCTGCCTTTTTGTGGTAAACATTATTCAGATACTAATTGAAATATTATGATTCTTTGCAGATAATGTCTGCCACTTGCAGTAATTTTCTCATTCAAATGTTTTTGAGAGACAATTATCTTAGGAATTTATGCATAAATTCTTTTTAGAATTGGAGGCAGGATCTTTGTAAAGTGATTTTTAATCTGGTAGAGAACACTTGCAATGTGTACTTGTAATTTGCTTTGAACATCGATGATGTGTACATGTCATCAATATCTGTGTAAAGAATGAATGATGTGTACATGTCATCAATATCTGTGTAAAGAATGAATGATGTGTACATGTCATCAATATCTGTGTAAAGAATGGAGGCTCTATTCCTACCAGTGCTGAAATTTAACGAAAAATAAAATAAAAATAAAATTCTAACAGGACAATGTCATATTTTAATGAAACTACCTACTATGCTTTCCAGCACTGAAAATGGAAATTATGTACCCTTCTAATTGGACACAAACTCTTTTTGTTTACAGACTTTCTTGTTACATTATTCTTATTTCAACTATGGTACAAATGAGGCATTTCAATGTTGTGGTCCCATCTGCATCACAGAAGCCCTTGTGATATTTCCAGATCAGCAGGCATTCAATAACACTGCTTCAGTAACAATAGCTCTTTCACAATGCTTTGTTAATATATCTGTAAATCGAAGGTTTTCATCTCCATGGTGATGACAGACAGGTAAGATAAGCCACCATGGTATTGGGGAATCTACTTAGGAAACACAAAGAGATACACAATGTATTGTGCATATGTGACTACTGCCGTATATATTCTGAAGAGCCAGTCACTGACACACCATCATTTCCCTAATTACTCTGACATCCTAGAAAAAAAAGACATCTGCTTTGAACAGGACTGAACAGGATTATCATGTGCATTAAACATTGAATGGTACAGAAACAAAAAAAATAAGCATTTGCAATTTTTCCTTGTCTCTCGGAACAAATGAGGTGAATGTGATGAAACAACCTGCATGCACCCAAAAGCTTTTTTAATATATTTCATCATGCCAGTCATGTTTTGAAGCTAAATTTCTAGGTTTTATTCTTTATCCTAAAATTGCTAAAAACTTTGAAGAATAAAGCTTTCTATCATTAGGGTAAATTTGCTATTCCATATTAGTTTCTGAATCTTATTCTCTCTTAAAAGCCATAAACAACCGATGTGTTTATGTCACATACAATAACATAACAGTCTAAAAAGTACTAATTACTTAGCGGAGAAGTATTTGTGCCGAGCAAGCAAATTTTCTCTCAAACAGAATGGAGAATCTTGATATCAAGTTTCCCAGTTTACCGAGGGAAATACTCATTTAGTTACAGGCGTAAAGATGCATATGGAAATAATGCTTAATGGTATTAGGAAGGGCTCACAGGAAAATGCCTCAATTCATTTCCAAAATGATCAACATCATATTAAATTTCCATTCCACTCAACAGATTTTTCATCATCCAAAATTAATTTACAAAGTCCATTTTGATGAATCTATTTACAACTTTGGCAAATTACTTTCCTCAATGTTAAAATCTAAAAAGTTTGGCATGTAATTCCATTTGCATTTGTTTTCCTACCCAAAATTTAATCACTGTTTCAGATTATTTTAATCTAAAACAGTGAACTTTCAGCTTTTTATTTACAAATCTCTTTACTCAGTGTCTTAATCTGCAATAATTGATGATAAGCTGTTGATCTTGAGATAATCAATCTAAAAAAAATAAGCACCAATTTTTATTATCTCTTTTCTTTAATTAATGCTTTATCATACTTTTGCAGGTCAGGGCTGACGATGTGTGAATTTATGTAACATCTCCTCGGCAGCTGAAGGACACCAAGCTATGGGTTATCCAAGGCTTATCTGAACAGGATTTACTCATTATTTGTGTGTCACTGTGTGATGTGAATTAATTTGGGAGATAAAATGGCATCAGAACCTGGCTATGAGAGGCCACTGCTGGCTAGCGATGGAAACAATGGGAGCTATGGCTATGATATTGTCATTGGCAACCGTAGTCATGACAACCCACCATCAGGCGTGGAGCTCTACACTTTATCCATTTGTGTGGCCACCATGTTGGCATTTGGAATACTGGGAACGTTAAGTAATATCGCTCTGTTATTATCCACTAAATGCAAGCGCAGTCTACGTAGCCTGGAATATGGCCTCCCATACTGCCTTGCCTCGGCTAACTTGCTACTGTGTCTGGTATGGGTCCCCATAGAAGTTATGAGACTTACTCTAAATTTCACGCACCAGGGATTGCATGACATAATCTGTTACGCCGAAATTGTGTTATTTTATTTCTGCGTGGGCCTGATAATATTTTTGAATGTTTTCATCACGGTTCATCGGTTGCTGGCGTTCCTGGGTGTGGACATGGTTCACTCCATCTACGCCGCGGTGGGAATCCTGCTCTCCATCAGCCTCAGTGGCCTATTATCGTCCACTCTGGTGTTTGAATACGCACACACGAGAGACTACTCCACCTGCACACAGTCCTGGACCAGCGTCTCCTATCCACAGCAACAAAACCGCACTCATCTGGCGACGATGCTAGCAAGCCTAGTGTGGGTCGTTACTCTCACGGCCATGTCCATTTTGATATCGTGTATACTGGTCAAACAACGTCAAATACTCCACCCGACACCTCCAAAGGCTCTCAATCCGAAAAAAATTAGGTCTCCTAGACCACTCAAAAAGAACAGCAGTCGAAAGTCTACAAAAACTCAAGACTCTTATACAGAACAAGATAGAGAGGATTCAAAAATAACAGATAGAGACGGTTCCAGTTGTAAAGTTCAGTTTTCAGAACCGTCCTCTTCGAAAGAAAAGATTGAAAAAAGTAGTTCGAGGAATCTGTCATTTACAGAGATATCTAAGCAATTTTTCTTTGGTCGTGACTGTCGGAATAGGGTAGAAAAAAGTGAGGAAAATGACAGTGATTTAGATGATGATGAATACGAACAGAAAATGAAACTAAAACTTCAAAAGTCCCTGTCTGGGAGAAGACACACTGTGGCAAATATTGGGTTGGGAGAGTCCATTTTCGGTCGTTCTAAGCCAGATGGCTTTGGAAGTCGTTCCACATCTCCCAACCCTCAAGGCTACCAGTATGTACGCAAGTGGTCCGTGGACATCACCGCCCTCCAAGACCAATTAGAGAACCCCAAAGCAGTGGCAAATAATGCTTTTTCAGATTTGCAATTAAACCGCCGTCGCCAGGCTAGTGATAACAAAATAGCAGAGTTTAAAATTGTCGAGGAGAAACATGAAGAAGAGAAACAAGAGGATAAAATTGAGGAAATTGAAGATCCTCAGGTTTCTCAAGAGCTTCTCCCCGTGATTTCTGATGACAATGAATCTACAGTTGCCAATAGCAACAGCGCCAAGCCTGGTAGCCATAGCACTCTCAGTAGAGAAGTAGACTTTAAAGACAAAATTGAGGAAGTCGAGGAGGAAGATGAAGAGGAAGTGGACCAAAATTTAGAACAGGTCGGATTAAACAATGACGAAGAAGAGGAGGAAAACTCAAACAAAACAGGAGAGACTGATGGCCTTCAGGGTCAAGAAAAAACAGATTTAATACGCGAAATGCAAGTGAACACGGTGTCGTTACTGTTAACACTGGTAGTGCTTGTTTGTATACTGCCGTTCGCAATCGTCCAGTTGTCCCAGGCTCTCATGCCAATGGCGCTAAATCGCAACATTAGCGCCATCACCAGCGCGGTGGTGCTCATCCAGACACCCATCCACACCTTCATGCTGGCGTGGATGGAGCGTAAGATCTGGCAGGCACTCCGGAAGCTGCGGATGAAGCTGACACACTGGAGATGCGTCTGTTACTGTAATATAGGAAAGGGTCGGCAATGTTTCGGCAGACCTCACTACAATGGTAAAAGTAACAGTGCGTAATGATATCCATTCTATATAACTACAACTTGTAATTCTAACCATTATAATTTGGTGTATAATTTAGTTAAAAAAGAAAGTATACAAGCATAAAAACAACATATATATTTGTAAATCATTACATATTGCCAGGGTTTCAGTAAATAGGATATCAATATTTCCTTCTATGAGTTATCCTCAAAATTACAAAAGATTCAAAATTTCTACAAGATGGCAATCTTTGATTTGTAAATATTGGTCAAGTTGTCTTTTGTTTAATTAGGCAAGTATCTTATGTTAAGTTTGCATAATGAGTACCTATTAATCTCTACAAGTAGGTCAACTAAGTAGGTCAACTAAGTAGGTCAGCTTTAGTTTCTATTAATGTGATATCTGACTTCTACAGATTGTGCACCCAATAAAAAAAGTTTAAGGTCAAATATCTATGAGTATAAAGGTTTTAAAGTAGGACATCTTTAATTTCTTTGAGCCTAATAATGTAAGCTACTAAAATCAGATCATCATTAGTTCAACTGTAATTTTTATTTGGTGTAGATTTTACCTTTAATATCAATTTGTCTCATTTCTATTTGTTAAAATACACATTTAAAGGACAACCATACCTTCTTGTCACAACATTTAAAATTTTCCAGCTTATTGTGATGTGATAATTATAGTAACGTGTTTTGACATTTTGAAGAATAATTGATGTTCATCACATTGTTATATTACCAATACCTAATATCAGTTAAAAACCTGTAATTGTTGATTTTGCTTGACAGTTTTGACTCAGTTCGGTAAAAATGAATGTTTAGAAATGATAAAGTGCATTTGTGTACAAATAAAATAGTAATCATAGTGTCATGCTAATACAAAGACTTCTGTTTAAAATCAGTGATGTCAGATAACAATTTTCTTTAGGTATTTGGGATACACCTACAAAATAATGGCAAGATGATGAGTAAGATAATTAATGTTTCCCAGTAAAATTGGCAAATCTGACATAGGGATATATGGAATAAAATTCCAATGAATATCTGGCTCTTAAAGGTTATGTTTAATGAAATATCTATAAACATTCTGAATGCAATAAAGTTAATCCTAGATGGCCCTCTACTGGTAACAAGGAAATCTAAGGAACCTTAAGACAGTCAGCGCCATAAAACATCCAAAGATATTGATATTTTAGAGCAAATTTCTGAGGTTGAATCCCCATCTCAATGTGCCCTACATTAAATAATATGTTCCACCGACATCAATCATTTTAGGAATACTGCTATATATAATATCATTTACGTGACAATGTAAAAATGTAAGAAACATTTGGATGTTGTTGATGTAATATTCTTATACAAATTGTATATACGCCATTCACTGTGTCAAGTTTCCAAGGTAGATGTGGACGTCAATAAAGCAGCAGTGGAGAGAGCTACTGTCCCATGGTGTGTCTGCTTTGTAATGACTGGGATCATGGCATTAACATTAAAGTACAGTATAAAGTTCTCTGTTGCCTGCCGGTAGCAGTATTTGAAACCCTTAAATAGATACACATCTCTGACAATTAATATCTTGAATGGTATAACATATGGGCAAAATATGTTTTGGCCTGTTGCATAAAATCTTTTAAGTATAAGCCTCTAATGATATTTTTGAATATACACACTTTATATTGCTATATTTTGGTGGTGTATCATATTTTGATCATCTCTTGAGAACATGTGCGATATTTTTGTCAAGACAAATATCACTGTTTGTAAATGGAATGTTGCTTCAATATCATTCTTTTCTTAGTTTCATTTTCTCAAGACAAATGTAAATAAAAATATATTCCACCCAATCCCCTTTTGTGCTTAGGATTGCTTGTATATCAGAAAAACAAATTCTTAAACAGTGTTTAGGTTTTCAATGTACAGGAACAATTGGGTCAATAAATCAAAATCTTCATTGTCAAGAAATTGAGTAGTGTTGTATAACATAGTGTTGCTACCTGCATCTAAAATACCACAGGCTGTTTTTTTTTTTCAATTTTCTCGATTTTCATCACTCATTTTACCAGGCATTTTCTCGGATCCAGGTATTTTGAGATATGACTCAGCCCCTATCTTTAGTAACATATTCCTTCATTAATTCCGACAAGAAATGTATCCTTATTATTCTACTGAAAGCAGCCTTAAATGTTGGTGTCTATAAATGTGTGGCCTGATAGTAACATAACATGGTCTTAATGTGATAAAACATGGTCTGCTATACCTAATGACATAACATGGTCTACTTTATCCTGAGACAGTTTAACGTGGCCTGCTGTTTCTTAGTAGGATATAACATGGTGTGCTATACCTTTACATGACAAAACATGGTTTACATGACAAAACATGGTTTACATGACAAAACATGGTTTACATGACAAAACATGGTCTGCTCGCTCTCCTGTTAATAATATAACATGGTTTGCTATACCTTTACATGACATAACATGGTCTGCTCGCTCTCCTGTTAATAATATTACATGGTGTGCTATACCATATGACATAACATGGTCTACTCAACATTTCAACATAACATGGTCTGCTACGTATCAATGTGGTCTGTTTTACCTTACAATGATAGAACTTGGTTTACTAAACATTATAATGACATAACATGGTCCGCTGTATATCATATGTTAAGTTTTATATTTCACATCAACATAACATGGTATCTTAACATTACATAATGTGGCACATGTGTTCAACATGGTTCACGCTGTATTTATTACAACACACAAGTTTGACTGCACTATCTACATTGAAACATTGTAAATACTCTCTGTAGTGTTTGTAACAAACAGGTGTTAACAAAAATGGCTCCAAATGTAAAATATATCAATAATAATTAGTCAAGAGGCAACTTGAGATGCTAACGTGGCTACAGAATAACACAATTTTTATCAATAAATACATCACAATTGTAAAATACATTACAACAAGTGACACTGACACAATGTTTACCATCATATCTGATTACTTTAAAAAAAAAAAGTTGTGATTTTAAAGGATAATATTTCATGGGCTAAATATTTGACACCAAACAATGTCTATCTCTACACAGGGACTGAACTGTGCCAGAAACTAGATACCTTGAACAGGCATGTCATCATGAGCGACCTGCCCACAACAATGTATTATTATGGTATAAATCTCACATATCATATTATGCAGCTCAGATAATGAACTACATCATCAAAATAACTAACACCTTAAAACCTAGTTTGTGCTTTGGATTTACAACTTTAATGATAAGTTACAGTTATAAATATAAACAATTATAACTTCAATGCCTGAAAATTGCTCCATAAACGATCATATAAATCCTTTCTTAGAGCAGACTAGAGCAGACCAAAATTTGGGCTGATCAGAATGAATGATACTCTAACCAATATTTCAAAGGAGAAGATAGAAGTTGACCGACAGAGAGAATGACAGAAATTTATCACCCCTCACCCTCACAAATGCAGATATGCCAATAGCTAATAAAAAATTCCTGGCCAATCCTATGGTATTACTTTTAACAAATAAAAATAAAACCAGAAAACTTTGCATGAAAGAGAGAAGTACTATTGTGTAGATTAGAGGGTGGGCATTGTTTAGGAGGATTATGGGATAGATATTCTCCATACTCTGTATCTGTCTCTGTGATGACCAAGTCATGATACTAAACCCAATATCAAGTTCTCAGATAACACCCACATCTCAGCTGTCAAATGTTTTCAACTGCAAGATTAGATTTAATATTTAAACTTAACCCGAATTATGCATACATTTCAATTATCTTCTTTATTCTCAATTTCAGATGTTATAATAATTTTCTACGTAAAGTGAAAAGCAAACCATAATATCAACAAAATATAAGAGCAACAAAATATAGCAATGGTCAAATTTTATCTCCCTACATGTCCTGGATCTCAGCTATTTAATAATAAAATGCTATCAATAAATTTATTTTCCTTTATATATGCATAGACTGAGCAAATAATATGCGGGAAAATATGTATTTCTTTCCTTTATAATCAGAAAATTCGGAATATCTAAATAGTCTGATACAAGCATGACCCCATTTTTGGATATACTGGGCTTGGATCAACATTTGAGTGTGATCAAATACAGTCACGCTTGTGTCTCATTACTCTCCTTAAGTTGAATTAACTCATAATGTATTTGTAAGTTTGCTGGCCATGACAGGACAACTTGGTGCCAATATGAAAGATTTCTATCACCATCAGATAAATTAGAGATATTTTTATATATCTGCGTTTCCATTTCCCAAACTGTTACATTTCTTTCCTATCAACATGCGAAGGTCTTCTTGATTGTGTTTTGTCATGAATAATGTATTTTCTCTGCATATATTGTCATAATATAATCTGCACTCCAATATGTACCCAAACAATTAAAATATTGTGGATACAAATACTCAATCATTTCTATTCCATTTAATCAGAAAATCTCACATTGAGTTATAGAGAATATTTGTTTTTGTATCTAATTTATCAATGGGAACCATTTCTAGCACATACCTGGCCCTCAATTTTTCTTCAAAGGTTGAATAATTAAAGGCCTTAAAAAGTTTTAAAAAAAAAGTTCTTTGAGAAATAATTTTAAGGCTTTGTAGCTAATTTTTCATCAGCAATTTTTGCTCTTAATATAAGTGCACCATATAAAATATTACCAATTTAGGAAACACCAATGTTAATCATACCGAAGGGTTACAAGTTCAAATCTTCATTCTTATAAATCCAAAGGAGCTCTAAAATTCCAAGTTTGGCCTAATTGAGACATAAAGCGGGCTTCTCAACAAATCACATGTGAAATTAAAGGCTATTTCAGTTTCAAGACAAATAAGTGTTTTAGTGATTTCAAAGACCAAATAAAGTTATTAAAGATTCTTGGCCAATTCAAAGGTTTCCCTGCCATCCATGAGAGTCCAGGGACACGGGTCCTGGTGCAGTTGGTTAGAGCGCCAGCTTATTAGCACCAGTTCCTCTGTGGTGATCCAAAGGTTGTGGGTTCGATCCCCAGCCATGGTTGAATTGAATTTGTGATACAATTTCACACATGAGCTGAGGCCCATGTCTAAAGGGTTGTTAACCCATTGTCTGTGACCGGGTGGGTTGTTATGTCAAGGACCTGCGACATGACAATTCAGTGAGACAGCACTATATCTGCTACAAGTAGGTCTCATCATGAAATGACTGAAATATTGTTGAACGTGATGTAAAGCCTCAAACAAACAAAACAGAATGTTTTAATTGCATGACTGCATTAGGATGTGCTTCCCAAATAGAATATGACCCAGTCAAAACATAAAAAAGTGCCTCAAATCTAACCCAACTAACACTCTAAAGTCATTGTGACTTATATTCTGGGGCAACTCCAACTGATCCCTTCAACATTCAAAAATCTATAAATCTAACACTTTGGAGTCAGAAAAATAGCTTACATTATATATATATATATCTGTGATTCATCAACATGTTGACACTGATTGGGCCAGACAAAGCCAGATAGGTTCGTGACAAATTTCTAAGTTATGATTTTAAATATTAGTTTTCTCAAAAAGGGAAGCAAGAAACATATATATCTATCTTTTAAAACACACGAAAACCTAAATAAATTTAAAGGAAATTATCTGCAGAATCATTATTAGCTATTGTTCTCTGCCACCTGGTGGGACTTAGCATTAGCTTTGCTGTTAGGCTTCTCTAGTAATGCTTAATATTTGACATCACTTCAAGAAGTTCAACCTGGGATTTAATCAGACACAATATCAACCCGGTATACACCAATTTTATACAAACATTACAGCAATGATGCTAAATGTAGCTGCAAGTTTCTACTGACCTTTAATTCAATCAATATCTCATAACTTCAAATGTTCAATGGCACTGGTCAATATATCATGACCACATGCCAGTACATTGGCAACAGAATGGCCTGCACTGGACAGTGACCAAATCTTGAATGTCAAGCTCTTCTGAGAGACGTATTGAATGAGACAGCAAGTCACTGTGCATTCACACAAGCCCAGAGTCCTGATAAGCAAATCCCGCTTCATCCAGCACACAGCAACACTTGATCAAATCATCCAAACTGCGACTTATCGTTTACAAATATTGATTTTACAATTTAGTCTGGAGGCAGTCTATGTAAGCCTTCATCTTTCTTTCCTTTTTACTTGTAGCAAATGATGTATAAAAAATAAAAACAAAAATGACATCCAAGACTTGCAATATTAATATCAAATGTATCAAATTCCCATCAAAGAAAGATATTCAATATCAAATTGCATTCTTTTTATATTCATGAGAAAACTATGCCCTGATTTCATCGGGAAAATTACAAAACTTCCCAATGAATCAATTAGACAATAGCTAGAAGTTATATTCCTGAAATACCACCTGTGCCTCTCAAATAAGGAATGAAAGGAATGAAAGGAATGAAAGGAATGAAAGGAACGTCTCAACATTCATGGAGAAGATAACCAAGGTATGAACAAACATTATTTGAAATAAAACAAAATGTAATCATGCTCCTCAAAATGTAAAATATTGATGCAGTGTCATATCAGGAGCCATTGGCAGACCATATTGTGCCATACACAAGGTATGTATCACCAAATAATGACACGCAACAACTGTGAATGACCAAATAATGCCACGCAACAACTGTGAATGACCAAATAATGCCATGCAACAGCTGTGATGGACCAAATAATGCCATGCAACAGCTGTGAGTGACTATATTCTATGCGACAGCTGTGAGTGACCAAATACCATGTAACAGCTGTGAGTAACAAAGTAATGCCCTGTAATGCCTATGTATGACAATACTTGGTCACAATTGGTGTTTGTCTCCAACATTAACTTTATAAGTTTTTTTATGGTTTACCCAGTTTCAATATTTCCCTGTTACTGCTATTGATATTCACACTCACCAAAGCAGAGCTTTCAATTACACCTTGAAATAAATCAAATGACTTTATAGCAAATGTGATAAAGAGAATCGTGATACTTAGAAAGAATAAAAATGAATAACTCTGATAAATGTAATTCCATGTTTGAAAAATATAATGAGATGAGATGCCCAATCCTCCCAGTGAGATCTCCAATCCTCCCAGTGAGATCTCCAATCCTCACAATAAGATCTCCAATCCTCCCAATGAGTTCTCCAATCCTCCCAGTGAGATCCCCAATCCTCCCAATCAGATCAGATGCCGAATCCTTCCAATCAGATCAGATGCCGAATCCTTCCAATCAGATGCCGAATCCTTCCAATCAGATGCCGAATCCTTCCAATCAGATCAGATGCCGAATCCTTCCAATCAGATCAGATGCCGAATCCTTCCAATCAGATGCCGAAACCTTCCAATCAGATCAGATGCCGAAACCTCCCAATCAGATGCTGAATCCTTTCAATCAGATCAGATGCCGAATCCTTCCAATCAGATCAGATGCCGAAACATTCCAATCAGATGCCGAATCCTTCCAATCAGATGCTGAATCCTTCCAATCAGATGCTGAATCCTTCCAATCAGATCAGATGCCGAATCCTTCCAATCAGATCAGATGCCGAATCCTTCCAATCAGATGCCGAATCCTTCCAATCAGATGCTGAATCCTTCCAATCAGATGCTGAATCCTTCCAATCAGATCAGATGCCGAAACCTTCCAATCAGATGCTGAATCCTTTCAATCAGATCAGATGCCGAATCCTTCCAATCAGATCAGATGCCGAATCCTTCCAATCAGATGCCGAATCCTTCCAATCAGATGCCGAATCCTTCCAATCAGATGCCGAAACCTTCCAATCAGATCAGATGCCGAAACCTTCCATTCAGATGCTGAATCCTTCCAATCAGATGCTGAATCCTTCCAATCAGATCAGATGCCGAAACCTTCCAATCAGATGCTGAATCCTTCCAATCAGATCAGATGCCGAAACCTTCCAATCAGATCAGATGCCGAAACCTTCCAATCAGATCAGATGCCGAATCCTTCCAATCAGATGCCGAAACCTTCCAATCAGATCAGATGCCGAAACCTTCCATTCAGATGCTGAATCCTTCCAATCAGATCAGATGCCGAATCCTTCCAATCAGATCAGATGCCGAATCCTTCCAATCAGATGCTGAATCCTTCCAATCAGATCAGATGCCGAATCCTTCCAATCAGATGCTGAATCCTTCCAATCAGATGCTGAATCCTTCCAATCAGATGCTTAATCCTTCCAATCAGATGCTGAATCCTTCCAATCAGATGCCGAAACCTTCGAATCAGATCAGATGCCGAAACCTTCCAATCAGATCAGATGCCGAATCCTTCCAATCAGATGCCGAAACCTTCCAATCAGATCAGATGCCGAAACCTCCCAATCAGATGCTGAATCCTTCCAATCAGATCAGATGCTGAATCCTTCCAATCAGATGCCGAATCCTTTCAATCAGATGCTGAATCCTTCCAATCAGATCAGATGCCGAAACCTTCCAATCAGATCAGATGCCGAAACATTCCAATCAGATGCTGAATCCTTCCAATCAGATGCCGAAACCTTCCAATCAGATCAGATGCCGAATCCTTCCAATCAGATGCTGAATCCTTCCAATCAGATGCCGAAACCTTCCAATCAGATCAGATGCCGAAACCTTCCAATCAGATCAGATGCCGAATCCTTCCAATCAGATGCCGAAACCTTCCAATCAGATCAGATGCCGAAACCTTCCATTCAGATGCTGAATCCTTCGAATCAGATCAGATGCCGAATCCTTCCAATCAGATGCTGAATCCTTCCAATCAGATCAGATGCCGAAACCTTCCAATCAGATCAGATGCCGAAACCTCCCAATCAGATGCCGAAACCTTCGAATCAGATGCTGAATCCTTTCAATCAGATGCTGAATCCTTCCATCAGACGCCCAATCCTCCCAATGAGACGCCCACTTATGAATAATGATTGTTTTCCTCACAAATGTTTGCTTCACTTAAAAGTAGGATTTGTTTCACTTATAAATGATTTTACTTCCCCTACACCTGACATTTGCTTCACCTGTGACATGTTTAACTTATAAATGGCATTTGTTTCACATATAAATTCCACTGCCTGAGCAAAGTCGTTGCCATACCATTTGATTGCCTTATAGAGAACGGCATTGCAGTGTACTCTCAGCCAGTTATCTAATATCCTATTTAATATTGATAAATTTCTGCTTGATCAACCCTTTCCTCCTACCAAATCACTCTCCAGATAGAAATTCCGGCAATGAAAAGAATATATGGTCAGAGTGATTTAAAGGCAGCTTTCAGGATGAAGAGGATCTGCTCAATATTCATTTGTGTTGCAGATGAGAGTATTTTGATCAATGTATGAATGGGATGGCTTGCAACCATTCAATACTGAAGGTGATAGAGTATCTTTGCTGTCATCAATCAATTTTTAAAGATGAAAAATCCAACGACAGCATTTTTTCCCGAAACAATTCACAAACAGCAATTTATCATATGGAATGTCTGTTACCAAACATATTATATGCAGTGCCTCATGTGTAATGTATAAAATATGTGAGAAGAATCTGAGGGCGGGTGCAGCCAAGGCTTCCAGTACAATTCTATCCATAAACTGTATTCCAGCCTGGATACATACTGACGTCGGCCATCACTACATAACAATTCCATCCATAAACTGTATTCCAGCCTGGATACATACTGACGTCGGCCATCACTACATAACAATTCCATCCATAAACTGTATTCCAGCCTGGATACATACCGACGTCGGCCATCACTATATAACAATTCCATCTATAAACTGTAATCCAGCCTGGATACATACTGACGTCAGCCATCACTATATAACAATTCCATCCATAAACTGTATTCCAGCCTGGATACATACTGACGTCAGCCATCACTATATAACAATTCCATCTATAAACTGTAATCCAGCCTGGATACATACTGACGTCGGCCATCACTACATAACAATTCCATCCATAAACTGTATTCCAGCCTGGATACATACCGACGTCGGCCATCACTATATAACAATTCCATCTATAAACTGTAATCCAGCCTGGATACATACTGACGTCAGCCATCACTATATAACAATTCCATCCATAAACTGTATTCCAGCCTGGATACATACTGACGTCAGCCATCACTATATAACAATTCCATCTATAAACTGTAATCCAGCCTGGATACATACTGTCTTCGGCCATCACTATATAACACCCTTATGACATATATACCTTGTGTTCTCTCAAAGCTTGAACTTGCTCCATGTTTGATACTTCAACCAACTTTAAAGATAACTATACAAGCAATCTGAGCTGAAAAAAAGTCCAATGTCATTCACACAAACTGATATTTATTAATACATATTTGATTCTTTTGGGTATTTTTATCTTTTAAATCATGTTGAATTGATCTTATTATAATAATCATATATTTGATTATACTGTAAGCATGGGGAGAATGGTTTTCTTTTTTCATTTGAATCACTAAAAATTCTAAGTTGTTTTGGGAAAGTTAATGCACATACAAGCAATAAGCCTGGTATTCTCACCATGACCTACATTTCAAGGACAGTAAGAGCATTAAATCCACAGCCATTATTGAACATGTCGAAGATAATGATATATACAATGTGCCTGTGCAATATGAAAATGATATGAGCAATCCCTATGACTTTATCGCTCTAGCACTATATGTTGATGTGCTCTCACAAACTAACAAACAGGCAGACTGCACCCAAATTTAAGTCACCCTCTCCAACTTAAGTAAAGATTTCAGTAAAGATGCCCAGTCGATGTTTTATTTTTTACAAAATCGGTCGGCACTTCAGATTGCCATGTTAAATGATACAGATATCTTTAGCATATCCTACAGACGTCTGTGTAATTGAATCTTGCGCGTGCCGTGCAGCACACGTGTATAATATGACCACAGCTACGGCATATCTCTGATAGCCACTGATGATCTTCCTAGCGCCTAGGACCCTGTGAAGTCGGCCGATTCTTACTTCCCAGCCGGCGCCCGGTGCAAATGTGACTGGGGTATTATTAAATGCATTCAATACATTTGACCTATTTCTTTACAATTCTGAAATGAGTGAATTAAATTCATTACAAAATTCATCCATAGACTCAACATAGAGCCATTGACCTTGATTTGATTTCAACTGTTTTATCAAGGGTTATTTTACATGTACCCTAATATTTTACCCCTTTCTGTTATTCTAAACTTTACCTTATTATGTACCAAAACTTGACTCTAACCCTTGAGAGTAGGTTTTACCTTTTTATGTGAATTTAAAAGTGGCCTTAACCTTTTTCAGACTTGAACCCCCATCTTGTAGCACAAAACCTAGCATTTTGTCTGCTTCTAATCTGATATGGCAATCATGACATATTAATATCCCTATTATAGTTGAATGTTACATTCTATATCTATGCCTACCTTCTCATGTTATTAGTCACATATAAATATTCAACATGCTCTCTTTTCTAAAGATTTCAAACTTGACCTTTTAATTGTTTCGCGTAGAGGGAATTTTTAATCAAATCTTACATTAAGATATCGTATCCAAGATATCAATCTCCTAGTCAGACTCCAAAACGGTCTTAAAAGGATACAATTCTATTATAGTTAACATGAAACCCAATATCTGCTTATAAAATTCCTTGATTAATGTTGCAGTCAATATGATACATGTTTGGCACTGGAGAGAAGGACTGAGACATTACATGTGTCCTTGTTTTCCACATATTGAAAACAAGCACTCCTATTTATAAATGGTACAAAGAGAACAATAGTGATTTTGATATATAAGGCTCTAGCAGGATTTATGGCCAGAAACAACAGCACCAGCTCAGAAACTATCACATTCAAATAGTTTGAATTCATCCAGTAATGCCTCAGTCACATTTGAGTTGGATGCCGACCATGAAGTAGGAATCTGCCGGCCTCACAGGGTCCTGGACACAAGGGAGTTTATCAGCGAAAATTAAGATATGTCGTAGCTGTGGTCATATTACACATGGGTGCTGCATGGCACGTGCAAGATGACATGACATAGATGTCTTTAGGATATTCTTATGATGTCTGTATCAACTACTAGACGTCTGAAAGATATCCTAAAGACGTCTGGTTAATGAAACAGACATCTGTAGGATATCATGGGGAGCCCTTAGGATTATCGCTTTACCTGTTATCCCATACTTTACCTGTAATCCCACACTTTACCTGTAATCCCACACTTTACCTGTAATCCCACACTTTACCTGGTATCCCACACTTTACCTGTAATCCCACACTTTACCTGTAATCCCACATCTTGTTTTTAACCTGCCTAGTAAATGTTCATGGTCAATAGTTTCAAAAGCAGCAGAAAGGTGAAAGAGAACCAACAGATTTGTCCTACCCTAATCAAGATCAAGTAAAATATCATTTTTACTCCAAGTCTCAGTACTATAAAACCTCTGCCATCATTGCCCCATATTGACATTAAAAATTTGGAACTCCACAGGGACATTTAGAAGAGAGAAGTCCTGTTATGGAGCCAACAGAATCTTAAACCCATCATATACTATATGCTTAATTAGGGACTACTTTGTTTTGATAATGATCTGCACAAATGATGCATTCTTATATTCAAATTCTAATATCATGTATTCATTAACAAATATCCACACTTAGATATTTAAAGGTTGTTGTCACCAGTATAAAATGAAAGAGCCCCTATACTTTCTAAGGTCAAGTCTCTCAGTTACCAATAATAATCTTGCCCTACATATCTTTTAAGATTAATATATACATAAACTTCATATGTGAGTTTGACAGGTAAATATTATACTGAACAGAAACAGTCATTTCCTTCAAAAGAGAACTTTGACTGATAATAATTCTATGATACAAATCCATAATCTGAGATTAAAAAAAAAATAATGACATTAAAATTTTGAATATTATATTAAAATTATTTTGAATTCATATGTCTCAGATTTATTTAATTTTTCATTGCACCACTTTTTTATAGAGTTTTAAAGTACCTCTCTGGCATTGAGAAATATGTGAATGAGATAAATCTGGTTGAGGATAGCATCTACATCTACTGCCAGGATAGCATCTACATCTACTGCCAGGATAGCATCTACATCTACTGCCAGGATAGCATCTACATCTACTGCCAGGATAGCATCTACATCTACTGCCAGGATAGCATCTACATCTACTGCCAGGATAGCATCTACATCTACTGCCAGGATAGCATCTACATCTACTGCCAGGATAGCATCTACATCTACTGCCAGGATAGCATCTACATCTACTGCCAGGATAGCATCTACATCTACTGCCAGGATAGCATCTACATCTACTGCCAGGATAGCATCTACATCTACTGCCAGGATAGCATCTACATCTACTGCCAGGATAGCATCTACATCTACTGCCAGGATAGCATCTACATCTACTGCCAGGATAGCATCTACATCTACTGCCAGGATAGCATCTACATCTACTGCCAGGATAGCATCTACATCTACTGCCAGGATAGCATCTACATCTACTGCCAGGATAGCAGACATGAGACTAAGAACGGGCTATTTTGGCATCAGAATATAGAGATCTGATTTCTGATATCTGATATTCTGATTTCAGAATGTTTGTAATTTTCTTGTTTTGCTTAACTATCTATGTGGCAGTTGATGGATATACATGTAGAGAACATATATTCATTGTTAAATAAAAAATGAACACATCATTAAAAGAAGAGAGGTTCATTTTCTCATTGAAAATGGAAGCAAGGACAATCACTGAAGCAGGACCTTAAAATGACTTTAACCCTATATTCTGAAATAGAACTTATCCTGTGAGAATAAACATATTGGCACAAACTCTTTCTGTACTTCTAAACCTGACCTTTTTCCTTGATTCTGAACTTTCCTATGATCTTTAACATGACATTTTCCTGGGATTTTCAACTAGACTCTAATCTAATTGTATCTGTGATTTTGAACTAGATTTTATCCTGTGTCATTAAACTGGACTTTATCTTGTGACACTAAACTTGACTTTATCCTGTGAAACTAAACTTGACATTATCCTGTGACACTAAACTAGACTTTATCCTGTGAAACTAAACTTGACATTATCCTGTGACACTAAACTTGACTTTATCCTGTGAAACTAAACTTGACATTATCCTGTGACACTAAACTTGACTTTATCCTACGACATTAAACTAGACTTTATCCTGTGACACAAAGCTAGACTTTATCCTGTGACACTAAACAAGACTTTATCCTGTGACACTAAACTAGACTTTATCCTACAACATTAAACTAGACTTTATCCTATGACACTAAACTAGACTTTATCCTACAACATTAAACTAGACTTTATCCTGTGACACAAAGCTAGACTTTATCCTGTGACACAAAGCTAGATTTTATCCTGTGACACAAAGCTAGATTTTATCCTGTGACACAAAGCTAGACTTTATCCTGTGGCACTAAACATTTTTTTTGTGATTCTAAACTTTGCCATATAGCAAGAGCATAGAGCAATATATACACTATTGCTAAATGTCACAAACCAAATCCAACCTAACTGTATCACATTATCATTTACGTTCCAATTGTCTGTCCACTTTGCTATTTTGAACCTGACCATTTAATATGATAATTATCTTAACCTTTCCCAAGGTACCTGTAAACTTGGTATTTTTCGTAATAATGGCATCTTTTATGTGGAATTATCTACGTACATAGTATCAGAATCAATATTGAATAGTCAATGAGTTTGCCATATTTCTGTAGCATTTGATGAAGATGCTTTGTTTCATTGTTATCATTTCTCTGTTTCTTATCTCATACTGAATTCTTGCTCCAATTATACATGTTAACTTATTCAGATGTACCCAACAAAACTTGCTTGCTCTAACTTCAAATTTCATTTTCAATACGAAAAAAAACATCCACATAATGTTTTGTTCAAATAATATTTTATTGAAGTGAGACTGGGAAGGTATTATAAAGCAAGCACTGAGGTCAACTGCTATGGGAGTTATCTGTGATGGGTGTTCTCTTTGGTGGGTGTTTTTCTTGGTGGGTATTCTCCTTGACCAGTGTTCTCCATGGCAGGTATTCTCCTCGGTGGGTGTTTTTCTTGGCAGGTTTTTTCTTTGGCAAGTGTTCTTGGTGGGTATTTTCCTTGGCGGGTGTTCTCCTTGGAGGGTGTTCTCCTTGTCAGGTGTTCTTGGTGGGTGTTCTTGGCAGGTGTTCTCCTTGGAGGGTGTTCTCCTTGGCGGGTGTTCTCCTTGGTGGGTGTTCTTGGTGGGTGTTCTCCTTGGTGGGTGTTCTCCTTGGCGGGTGTTCTCCTTGGTGGGTGTTCTTGGTGGGTGTTCATGGCGGGTGTTCTCCTTGGAGGGTGTTCTCTTGGCGGGTGTTCTCCTTGGTGGGTGTTCTCGGCGGGTGTTCTCCTCGGCAGGTGTTCTCCTCGGCAGATGTTCTCCTTGGAGGGTGTTCTCCTTGGCGGGTGTTCTCCTTGGTGGGTGTTCTTGGTGGGTGTTCTCCTCGGAGGGTGTTCTCCTTGGAGTGTGTTCTCTTGGCGGGTGTTCTCCTTGGTGGGTGTTTTCCTTGGTGGGTGTTCTTGGTGGGTTTTCTTGGTGGGTGTTCTCCTTGGAGGGTGTTCTCCTTGGAGGGTGTTCTCCTTGACAGTGTTCTCCTTGGCGGGTGTTCTCCTTGGTGGGTGTTCTGCTTGGAGGGTGTTCTCCTCGGCAGGTGTTCTCCTTGGAGGGTGTTCTTCTTGGAGGGTGTTCTCTTGGCGGGTGTTCTCCTTGGCGGGTGTTCTCCTTGGTGGGTGTTTTCCTCGGCGGGTGTTCTCCTTGGCGGGTGTTCTCCTTGGTGGGTGTTCTCCTTGGAGGGTGTTCTCCTCGGCAGATGTTCTCCTTGGTGGGTGTTCTCCTTGGCGGGTGTTCTCCTTGGCGGGTGTTCTTGGCGGGTGTTCTCCTTGGCGGGTGTCCTTGGCGGGTGTTCTCCTTGGTGGGTGTTCTTGGAGGGTGTTCTCCTTGGCGGAAGTTCTCCTCGGTGGGTGTTCTTGGTGGGTGTTCTCCTTGGTGGGTGTTCTCCTTGGTGGGTGTTCTCCTTGGTGGGTGTTCTCCTTGGCGGGTGTTCTCCTGGGTGGGTGTTCTCCTTGGCGGGTGTTCTCCTTGGTGGGTGTTCTTGGTGGGTGTACTCCTCGGAGGGTGTTCTCCTTGGCGGGTGTTCTCTTTGCGGGTGTTCTCCTTGGTGGGTGTTTTCCTTGGTGGGTGTTCTTGGTGGGTTTTCTTGGTGGGTGTTCTCCTTGGCGGGTGTTCTCCTTGGCGGGTGTTCTCCTTGGCGGGTGTTCTCCTTGGTGGGTGTTCTGCTTGGAGGGTGTTCTCCTTGGCAGGTGTTCTCCTTGGAGGGTGTTCTTCTTGGAGGGTGTTCTCTTGGCGGGTGTTCTCCTTGGCGGGTGTTCTCCTTGGTGGGTGTTCTCCTCGGCGGGTGTTCTCCTTGGCGGGTGTTCTCCTTGGAGGGTGTTCTCCTCGGCAGATGTTCTCCTTGGTGGGTGTTCTCCTTGGCGGGTGTTCTCCTTGGCGGGTGTTCTCCTTGGTGGGTGTTCTCCTCGGCGGGTGTTCTCCTTGGTGGGTGTTCTCCTTGGTGGGTGTTCTCCTTGGAGGGTGTTCTCCTCGGCAGATGTTCTCCTTGGTGGGTGTTCTCCTTGGCGGGTGTTCTCCTTGGCGGGTGTCCTTGGCGGGTGTTCTCCTTGGTGGGTGTTCTTGGCGGGTGTTCTCCTTGGCGGGTGTTCTCCTCGGCAGATGTTCTCCTTGGCGGGTGTTCTCCTTGGTGGGTGTTCTCCTTGGAGGGTGTTCTCCTTGGCGGATGTTCTCCTTGGCGGGTGTTCTTGGCGGGTGTTCTCCTTGGCGGGTGTCCTTGGCGGGTGTTCTCCTTGGTGGGTGTTCTTGGCGGGTGTTCTCCTTGGCGGGTGTTCTCCTCGGCAGATGTTCTCCTTGGCGGGTGTTCTTGGCGGGTGTTCTCCTTGGAGGGTGTTCTCCTCGGCAGATGTTCTCCTCGGCGGGTGTTCTCCTTGGTGGTTGTTCTTGGTGGGTGTTCTTGGCGGGTGTTCTTCTTGGAGGGTGTTCTCTTGGCGGGTGTTCTTCTTGGAGGGTGTTCTCTTGGCGGGTGTTCTCCTTGGCGGGTGTTCTCCTGGGTGGGTGTTCTCCTTGGCGGGTGTTCTCCTTGGTGGGTGTTCTTGGTGGGTGTTCTCCTCGGAGGGTGTTCTCCTTGGAGGGTGTTCTCTTGGCGGGTGTTCTCCTTGGTGGGTGTTTTCCTTGGTGGGTGTTCTTGGTGGGTTTTCTTGGTGGGTGTTCTCCTTGGAGGGTGTTCTCCTTGGCGGGTGTTCTCCTTGGCGGGTGTTCTCCTTGGTGGGTGTTCTGCTTGGAGGGTGTTCTCCTCAGCAGGTGTTCTCCTTGGAGGGTGTTCTTCTTGGAGGGTGTTCTCTTGGCGGGTGTTCTCCTTGGCGGGTGTTCTCCTTGGTGGGTGTTCTCCTCGGCGGGTGTTCTCCTTGGCGGGTGTTCTCCTTGGTGGGTGTTCTCCTTGGAGGGTGTTCTCCTCGGCAGATGTTCTCCTTGGTGGGTGTTCTCCTTGGCGGGTGTTCTCCTTGGCGGGTGTCCTTGGCGGGTGTTCTCCTTGGTGGGTGTTCTTGGCGGGTGTTCTCCTTGGCGGGTGTTCTCCTCGGCAGATGTTCTCCTTGGCGGGTGTTCTCCTTGGTGGGTGTTCTCCTTGGAGGGTGTTCTCCTCGGCAGATGTTCTCCTCGGCGGGTGTTCTCCTTGGTGGTTGTTCTTGGTGGGTGTTCTTGGCGGGTGTTCTTCTTGGAGGGTGTTCTCTTGGCGGGTGTTCTTCTTGGAGGGTGTTCTCTTGGCGGGTGTTCTCCTTCGCGGGTGTTCTCCTTGGTGGGTGTTCTCCTTGGAGGGTGTTCTCCTCGGCAGATGTTCTCCTTGGTGGGTGTTCTTGGAGGGTGTTCTCCTTGGCGGGTGTTCTCCTTGGCGGGTGTTCTCCTTGGCGGGTGTTCTCCTTGGCGGGTGTTCTCCTTGGTGGGTGTTCTTGGTGGGTGTAACACATGGTGTGGTCTGCCTCAAGCTTCAGTTAATGCATGCTGTGTAGTGATGGATCATAATACCCTGTAGACATGGACCATGCCCGGACTCCTGCCATCCTTCACCAAGACAGCTTGTGTCAGAGATTGATGCGGGGAGCTGTCTCTGCTCACAATGTCCCCAGACACTTGCAATATCATCCTTATATCTGCTGCAAAGCCTTAGCCTTCCTAACTAAGATGGCCGAGACCTCATCTCTGTACCAGCGTAAACATATCCTCGGCAACCCAGTCAGCCAGGGCATATTTACAGTGCCTCGTATCATCAACCTGTCTGATGTATCATCAGTGCTATATATCATTACCCACACTACGTCACACTGCCCACACTACGTCACACTGCCCACACTATGCCACACAGCCCACACTATGCCACACTGCCCACACTATGCCACACTGCCCACACTACGCCACACTGCCCACACTATGTCACACTGCCCACACTACGCCACACTGCCCACACTATGTCACACTGCCCACACTATGCCACACTGCCCACACAATGCCACACTGCCCACACTATGCCACACTGCCCACACTACGCCACACTGCCCACACTATGTCACACTGCCCACACTACGTCACACTGCCCACACAATGTCACACTGCCCACACTATGCCACACTGCCCACACTATGTCACACTGCCCACACTATGCCACACTACGCCACACTACCCACACTATGCCACACTGCCCACACCATGCCACACTGCCCACACTATGCCACACTGCCCACACTATGCCACACTACCCACACTATGCCACACTGCCCACACCATGCCACACTGCCCACACTATGCCACACTGCCCACACTATGCCACACTGCCCACACTATGCCACACTGCCCACACTATGCCACACTGCCCACACTATGTCACACTGCCCACACTATGCCACACTGCCCACACTATGCCGCATTGCCCACATTATACGAACACTATGCCACATTATGCCCACACTACGCCACACTGCCCACACTATGTCACACTGCCCACACTATGCCACACTGCCCACACTATGCCGCATTGCCCACATTATACGAACGCTATGCCACATTATGCCCACACTATGCATGTAGCAATCATATAACAATGCCCACACCATGTAACATTGCCAACATTATGTCATAATGGTCAATCAAGGTAATCTTTCCCAAATCATACATAGTGATGTTGCCATCTGGCCTACTGTAAATTAAACTGGAATTGTCATGAAGATTGTTGTTATACCATTGATGCGAGCAGAGGATCTGCATCATTAGAACCAGATCTGTGTTATTGTTAATAATCCAGAATAGCAAAGGTTTTAATAACTTGGATTGTAGTGGTACCGGAGTGTTATAAATGTGCTCACTCCGGAGTACCATCCCCGATGATACAGCCACATCAAACATCCACTTTCTCTTCATGTGTCCCTCCGAGCATTCTTCAGTCTTCCCCCTGAATCAAATCCATACCTGACTGCAGATAACATGCGAGCCCAGGAAGCCTCGGGAACTCCGATGAGTAATAACATGTACATGATCATGCCTGGGGAGACACCAATTTGCTGCATGCGCTTATAATACTAATACCAATACTAATACCAATACTAATACCAATACTAATACCAATACTAATACTTATACTAATACTTATACTAATACTTATATCAATACTAATATTAATACCAATACTACTACTACTACTAATAATAATGATTAACAGCAACTTCTTGGCAATTTCTCCCAAGACAAGGAAATGGTGCCTGGATTTAAGGTCCAAACATATTTGTTGAAGCACAAGTGTAACTAAATAAAGTCATGCAGGAAAGGCTGATTTCTAATACTGACTGAGATGACAACTGAGTTGACAAGACCAGAAATCCAATACTAGCATTAAAAAAATGTTTCTAAATAATATATAGCACAAAATACTGCCTGGGAAAAATAATTAGTCAAGATCAGCAATTTAATGCTAGCAATGCCTGGCACTGAAAAATATGTTGATAAATTTACAGGATCACCATACTTGAGGGTCACCACACCTGACGGTCACCATACTTGAGGGTCACCACACCTGACGGTCACCACACCTGACGGTCACCATACTTGAGGGTCACCACATTTTAGGATCACTATATTTAAAGCCATGACACTTAAGGGTCACCACACCTGACGGTCACCACACTTGAGGGTCACCACACTTTTGGGGTCACTGCAGAGTTTTTTTGATAAGGATAATTATATTTATTTTTTTTATTTCTAATTCAATTAATATCATCTCCCAGTTTTGATGGATTCAGCTTTTCTGGCCCAGAATTCATAGCTGAGGTCAAGAGACAAGCATTTAAATAACTGGTCTCAATCTAAAGGAGCACATGTGAAAGCAAATTTAATTCTCAAGCAGTTAGGCACATCAAAAACAATATCCAAACAATAAGGGGATACGTGTGTTGACATTTTGTGCCATTATTCGGGTCTCATCACTGGCAGGACAGCCACCAGCAGGGAGGGAGGTAGGTACAAGTGGGGTGGCCAAGGAGGGGTGAATATGGATGATGTGGGCATGCCCGGAGTGACCCCCCACTTCCTTCCTTTCACCTGGGCCTACTTATCATGGTAACATCCAATCTGTCCCGCGGTACTCGTGGGCTGCTGCATAAGGCATGCTTGTTACATTACCATGATTAGCTTGCCCAAGGGCTCGGTGGGAGTGCCAGCTTCGTCCTTTGCCTGGTTGCAATAGCTCCCCCAGGTCCTAAATCACACCATGGCCTGATGTCACCATCAGCATACGCCGAGTCCTCAGCAAGGGCCTGACACTACGCCTGGCGTCTCTATGTTATATTCCTACCAACCTCCACACGCCAACAAATCAGCATTTAACCCATTCTCACAGCAGCAAAGATTAATTCATGTGATCCATAAATGATCTTTTGAATCCTGACACCATCTTCACATAAGCTTCCTCTGTATATAGAATTGGCATACTATGGCTTAATATCATGAATACTTTTTTAAGACATCTCAACAGATTTCTTTGTCTGCATTATTCAATATTTTTAAAGGATGGAAATTTGCTAAGGTCAAAAAAAATTATAACATTATTTCTGATAAAAGAAGAATCAGAGGTAGATTTTACCTTTATTTAAAAAAAATATATATATATACAATGAAATTGAGAAATTGATATATAAATACATGTAAGTGGTGTGTGTGTGTATATATATATATATATATACATATATACATATACATGAAATTATTTCTGAGACATGAAATTATTACTGAGGTTTGAACTGAGGTAGGTTAGAAATCAGTAACAAGTTTTTTTCAGGCCTTACAAGACTGGCAGGTAGGACATCAGTGATTTTGCGTGGCCCCGGGGTATTCTGCTCTACAGCGCCTCAGATGCATCACACCAGTAAACCTAATTTCTATGCTAGCTAATCAGATAATACTTTGATCAAGAACACATGGGCGTAGCTGTGCTCCACCCAGTGGCACCAACACAGGTAAAGATACTCCCATGACTCCTGGACAAACAAAATTTACATCGACTTTGATAATCCTTTGCAGTGTTTCCTCTCAGCCTAGGAGCAAACATGCTGTTATTAAAAACATAAAAAATAGGAAACAGGGAAATTTGTCTACTGATTTTTACTGTAACTATATTCAATAATTCAGAATTTTGAGATACTTGTCAAAAAATTACTTGAGATTATGAATTTGAGATCCTGTCCTTTCGACTACAATATTTCAAAATAACATTAGCAGTGCTTGTTTTGACCTGGGGCAGGAAAAGAATCAGAAACATGCTTGTTCTTTGAAGCCTCCTGGGGGGATGACATGAAATTAATTTATCACAAACCTATCATTTTTTTTCTTAATTGTACCTTGTTTGAATTCTAATTGGACAACTAGTGTCTTGGCAGATTTTACAGTCAGGCTTGGACAGAAAGCATCTTATTGCAGATCAAAAAGAATATGTAATGTTTGTTGATTGGGCTAATTGCCAGTAGCACATATCCTTTTTCAAAAGGGCTTCATTTAGTCCATTTGAGACTTTCTTTAACAAGATGTGTATTTTTTTTTATATTGTAATTCAAAAGGTTAGCTCAATGGATGTAGTCTGCATATTTTGCCTGTTTTAGAAGTTAACCACAAATGTGAGATTTCTCAACCCTGCACACCTTGAAGTGAAAAACTGCAAAACAGTGGACACTTTCAAGAAAAATACTTAAGACGCATCTATATAGAAAGCAGTATTTCAGAAAAAGCGCTATGAGCAGACCGGGTCTGGTATAGCGCTATATAAATCATTTAATAATAATAATAATAATAATAATAATAATAATAATAATAATAATAATAATAATAATAATAATAATAATAATAATTATTATTATTATTATTATTATCATATTATTATCATATCATTATTATATTATTATTATTATTATTATTATTATTATTATTATTATCATTATTATTATTATTTGATAAAGATGTCTGGTGAACAATGGAGTGTGGTAACCTTGTATATTATGTAACCAGAACCAAGTTTTCCTCAGCATACCTCTCTTTCTGAAGTGACAGCTTGCTGATCTGCATTAAATCATTAGTAACAATAGTTGTGTAATATTATCACTAATTCTGTTGTCAATGCCCTGTTTTGCCAGTGTTTAGAATTCAGAACTTCATGTCCAGTTATGCATGTGCAGTGATGAAAATCAGCCTTCAGGAAAAAAACCCTGAAACCCTTAAAAATTAACCTGAAGATAGCCCTACCCTCTTTCAGAAATGTAATTTTTGGATGTTTCAGACTGAGTTCAGACCATTTTAAATTTCATATTTGAAGAAAAAAAAAACCTGATTCCAAAATATCATCCAATCAGAATTGACCAGCCTCAGGCCATGTTCTGGAATGAGTTAGATGACGAAGACGTTAACCAATCAGAATTGACCAGCCTCAGGCCATGATCTGGAATGAGTTAGATGACGAAGACGTTAACCAATCAGAATTGACCAGCCTCAGGCCATGATCTGGAATGAGTTAGATGACGAAGACGTTAACCAATCAGAATTGACCAGCCTCAGGCCATGATCTGGAATGAGTTAGATGACGAAGACGTTAACCAATCAGAATTGACCAGCCTCAGGCCATGATCTGGAATGAGTTAGATGACGAAGACGTTAACCAATCAGAATTGACCAGCCTCAGGCCATGATCTGGAATGAGTTAGATGACGAAGACGTTAACCAATCAGAATTGACCAGCCTCAGGCCATGATCTGGAATGAGTTAGATGACGAAGACGTTAACCAATCAGAATTGACCAGCCTCAGGCCATGATCTGGAATGAGTTAGATGACGAAGACGTTAACCAATAAGAATTGACCAGCCTCAGGCCATGATCTGGAATGAATTAGATGACAAAGACGTTAACCAATAAGAATTGACCAGCCTCAGGCCATGATCTGGAATGAGTTAGATGACAAAGACGTGAACCAATCAGAATCTGAATGAATAATAACCATTGAATGAGTCATGTCCTGTTTTAGAAGTTAACCACAAATGTGAGATTTCTCAACCCTGCACACTATTTGTGAGTTTATTTAGTCTTCTTTATACCTCAGTGATGCGCGTATCGACAAGATTTCCAATGAATGTGACCATGCCGAATATTCGTGGCGTATTCAGGATGTGCAAACTATTTTCCGTCGGCCATCTTTAGACTGGTTTCCCGCCGAGTGTCAAGAACATCGTGTATACACAGAGGATGGCAACCAGTCTATGGCTGTACGCACTATTTTCGGGTCACATGATGGGGTCAAATGAGGTGCGCTTTGTTTACAAAACGTTTTTAATGATAAATATCTTGTTTCATGTATCATTTAAAAAAAATACAGTAGTTTTCTGAGGTATAAAAACAAAACATGCCTCGACGGGTCATCTGGGTGAGCGTATTCAGTTCGTTGGTGATGGCGGCATTTCTGAGCTGTAAACATTTCTGAGCTGTAAACATTTCTGAGCTGGTACACTTATGAATTTGTCTAAAATGGACAATATGAGCATGTTAAGAAATGCTTTATATTGACCTAGATTGAAGTAATGTTTATTAAAGTAGCTATAATAATTGGAAGCAGATACTTTATAATTGCAAAGTGCGATGAATATTTTACACTTCAAAAACTAACGTCACATTTCAAAACCATCAATGACACACAAAAAAACATTCAAGGAGACAAGAAATGATAAAGATGGGACTCTAGAAGATTGAATTATGATGGAATTAGGAGTAAAGGTCCCGAGAATTCTCAACTTGGTCAGCTCAAAATGCCTAGTGACTAGGGCATCAGCTTTGCACATGGGAGCGTCATATGTTGCTGGCAAAAATGAGGCCTGGCTGAAGTGGAAGGCAAGTTGCACACCTTCCTGTCTTCTCATTCAGTATCTGTCATATCCCTGGGACTTTTAAACAAAGGTCTCCATTCTTTTTCTCAGAAAGCAACTTGCCTCAGTCTGAAATATGTCTAAACATGTTTTTCTCCCTCTCTATAAATCATCTTTTTTCTTCCTCATTCTTGGATCTCTGTCCCGCAGTTCATATTTAACTTCAAGCTTTTTTCTATCTTGGGCAAATGAATGGGGTACTAGAGGGTAAAATATAGGATACCAGATGGTAAAATATAGGGTACCAGATGGTAAAATATAGGGTATCAGGGGTTAAATAAAGGGCATCAGAGGGTGTGGGTTTGAATTATTATTTCTATACACATAAATGTACATCTGTGAGGAAGCCACCTTATTAAATACAAGCATTTCAAATATTACATATCAAATTAGAAAATATGTCATTTTCCCATATTAGACACACCTAATATGTATCTACAGACTGTGTCATAAGCAATCTGACAAAGTCACATGTAATGTGTTCCCAGAAGGAAACCAAACAATTCTCTCATCTCAACCTATGTCACGATGCCCATACAATATTGTGTTTCAATGATTATTTGTTATGCCATTGTTTAATCAACAAAATGCTTTTGTTCTGTCTTCTGGGTGTACATTACATTTGGTAAAGAAAAACTACTCCAAAAATGACAATGGTAAATGCAAGTCATTTGGAAGAGCACGCTGCATGACAGGAATTTCTCTCTTATATTTGTCCCTACCTTCGTTGATGAAATAATGCAGCAAGAATGGATGCAAGTCGTGACTATAAACGTAGGCTGTGGAAAAAATGGTGCAAGAACATATGATTGGTCAGCATCTAGGTCACACTCCTGGTCACATGTTATCACCTCAAGTTGGTTATTTCTGATGGGATGATATTTTTTGGGCAAGACAAGTGACTAGGGAAGTTCCCAATTTCAAATGATATCAAATTTAGGGCAATGACGGCAGAGGTAGTGAGAAGGCTGAATGACGAACAATACTACCAATGTTATGCAGAGTATTGGAAAAATTGCCTTGTCCAGATTCTTAGCGAAACTTTGCTTCTCAAATATTCAGTGGAGGACATTCAACTTGAGCAACTGTAAAGATTACTGAGAAGTATCTTTACAAAATATTCCCTGAAGAAATACTAGCAAGAATGGACATCTTTTACTCAGGCCCCTGGGAATAATAGTAACTTATGTAAGGCATTTTACTTCCTGCGATGGAGAGATGCCCAGAGAATTTCAGGGCCTCTTATATCAAGATTCAAGACCGCGCCTCAGGGATCCGCTACTGTCGCTGCCTTCCTCTCCATCTTACATGCAGAACAGGAAGTGTAACCCTGGCGCAATTTCACTGGACTTTACTGGATTCCCATCTGAGACACGGAGGGTTTGAAACACATCACACTTTGGATACAATGCCAAAGTCTCTCAATTTGTTTCTCAAACAAAAATTATATGGCAAGCAGATGTTTTTTTCCTTGCATGGTCTTGGGACTAAAAATGCTTCTTAGAGTTAAATATGACAGCATTGCAGTATTTTTTAGGTTGTATATTTTAATCAATGCCACAATGAATATTACTGACATATCAAAACATCAAATAAACACCATGTATCAATACCATATTATAGTACCAAATATGCACAGCATATATTAATGTCAAATAGGGGCGCCACATATATCAATGAAACATAACATTGCCACATATCAATGTCATATATCATTACCACATATCAATGTTGTATATCTTAATTAATGCCAAATTCAATATTACTGATATATTAAAACATATTTTTATGTTAAAACACCATGTATTAATACCATATAATAGTACCAAATATGTAAGGCATATATCTATGTCATTGACTGACACTGCATATATCAATGCAACATATTAATGCCAAATATTCTAATTCAAAATGTCAACGACATATGAATATGCCATATCAATGTCATATCACATATCAATGTCACATGTTGAATACCACATATCAATGTCATATATTAATACCACATATCAATGTCACATGTTGAATACCACATATCAATGTCACATATTAATACCACATATCAATGTCACATGTTGAATACCACATATCAATGTCACATATTAATACCACATATCAATGTCACATGTTGAATACCACATATCAATGTCACATATTAATACCACATATCAATGTCACATATTAATACCACATATCAATGTCACATGTCGAATACCACATGTCAATGTCATATATTAATACCACATATCAATGTCACATGTTGAATACCACATATCAATGTCATGTATTAAATCAATGGATGCTTTGCAGGTTTGGAAAAGATCAGCCATGTATATTAAAACAAACACTTCAAATTCCTACTTGGAAACTTTTGAATGAAGTTTTGAAGAGTAAAATCCGTGGCTTTTCTTGTGGCAGGAAAGAAAATTGCAAGACAGTTCAATTTTCCATAGCAAGCCTTGAGCTACCCCTACAAAGATATCCTGAGCCATGACAGCAAGCAACTCTAATAAGTCAACAGATAATGTTCCTCAAAAAGAACATGAAAAATAAATGATAAATGTCACATGGTAACTTATGCTAAAATTCATTTTAATCTGAATGATTTTTCAAAAAAAATAAAATATATATATATTCTTTTTCTTCGACCAGATTCTGGTAATTTTGTATATTATTATACTATGCCATTCTTTTTTTGGTTTAAACTCAAAGTGGGTGGGTGGGAGTTAGGAAGGTAGGTAGACCCTGTCATGGGGCACAATGTGGCACATTAGTTGGACTTTTAAACCATTCATCAACACGCAATCTGAAGACTGCATCAAGTGGGAGCTCGTCCTCCACACTGCAAAAAACACTACCTCCCCCTGACTACATCTTTCACAGAGCGCTTTACGATCACCAGCCTGTCTTTCACAGCGTAGTTTCCTCTGGCTATGGCCTCGTGCTTTTCCTGCACCATTTCATTGTCGGGGTGTTAATAGTCCATTACCTCACCGACATGTTGACCGACTCATCTTGCAACTTCTGCAAAGAACTGCAGGCTGACCTCGCAAGTCCTCGATAGATCTTTTTTTACAGGGGGACTGATGATAGGCGGGAGGCGGGGATGGATGAAAAGTTTACTCTTTGCTTCCACACCCAAAACTGAACAATCAGCAAAGTTTTTAAAGGAATAGTATTCTGGTCTACACATATCTGACTTCAAATTCAAAAAATGCCATCTGCAAATTTGATATTTGTTATTATTAAAATATTTTTGAAAGCCCCTCTATATGATATGATGATTTCATCTTTTTAGTCTCATTATTTACGGTATGATTAAATAGACAAGATGTTGATTTTCTTGACTTTGTAATTTTTCTTTGCCAAGGGGACGTACACGACTCCTAATACGAGCGTCAGCCATGACAGGAGTCGTGCCCATTCATCCTCTTCCACGCCCTCAGCTTGACACTTTCCCAGGCTATTCTTCATTTCTAAATGCAGCACTTTCCAAGCTCTTTTCTCAGGGTTAAATTCAAGTGGTGATCTCGGAATGTAGAGAGAGTCTGAACATTTGACACATGGGCAATCTGGTCCGAATGCTCACTGAATGGTCCCTTACCCTCTGCTATCCATTAGAACTGGTTTTATGGGAGCAGTAAATAACTATATTTTAATAAAATGTCCTTTAGAAAACATTAATCATCAGTGAAAGTTACAAATTAAAACTTCATGATCTAAACACATTATTGAGGTCTTAAGGAGTACACTGACAAACTATATTTGGTTTTATCCAGAATATAACACTCTCCATTTAATAAATGTCTCTCATTCAAACTAGGGATGTTTATTTCCTGTCCTAAGCTTTATGTATATTGTATATATTCCACTCAGCTTCATGTTTATTGTATGTACATGTATTTACATATAGAGCTGGTCACAATGCCTAGCTGAGTGACTCAGACATATGAAGGTCAGTAGTGGGCGACATCATGGTCGCTAAACTGAAAATGTCAAGGTAATGTAATGTATAATCCAACCTCACACAGCCTCATGATCCTATGGATTAACATTAATCCTTGGAGTTCACTAATAACTCAGTCATACCTAATCTCCATTTAATCCTTCACAGTTCTCCCGCAACATGTTTCGTGCTTTGTTCTCTTTATGCGAAAGAGTATAATGTCACATTTCCGTATCGGTTTTTATTATCGGCTGCGTTCAATTTTTACATCAAAGTTAATTAAACAATAAATGTCTTTGTCTGAGTTTAGTGAGATGCATAAACATGTTGAGTGGTCTGAAACACAGCTATGATCAATAGAGAAAAATGGCTGCCACCTCATCTCAAACAGCATTCCCTTTTCATCTGCGAGGGACCACATTTCCTGTGGAATGCATCCACCGTGGGCCATTTCCCCTGTTGTTTTACTTGATTATGCTATTGTATGAGGTAAGCCTCCGACACGAGTGTGACAACTAATAATAGAAATCTCCATTGGACAATCCCTTTGTACACCCAAAAGTGTAGAAATGTGTGCTTAATTCATATGAATCACAACTGCCCTTTTAATTTTTTGCTTAATTCATGATTCAAACGTGCCCTTTTAAATCTATGCTTAATTCATGATTCAAAACTGCCCTTATAAATCTATGCTTAATAACTGATCCATGATTGTCCTTTTAATCAATGCTCAATTCATATGATCAACAATTGCTCTTTAAAATCTATGCTTAATTAATGTAACCTACGATTTCTCTTTTAAATCTATGATTTAATTCACATGATGCACAGGTGCCGTTTAAAAATATCTTCTTATTTCATAATCTTGCTGGATATCATGAAATTAATGATATGTTCATTCTGTTGTATTTGAGTAATTGCAGTTGGCATTTAATCTTGAATCTTGCAATGTGGGATTTAAGAGGTATGGAAAAAATATTTTGTGAATGTTCAACTTTATGTAATGAGTATTTTGTATTTGTCATGAGTATTTGTACAAATATTTCATAGGGCTTAAGTTAGTGATAATAAGGCTGTTATTTTGAAGTTTGCCTACTTCAGTATGTCTGAAGGACTGATCTGGTGTTGCAAACATCCTGCTTTATATTATTTATCATTTTTACTTATCACTGTTTGTTTATAGTCGTGCGTACCCTTAAATTATGTCCTGCTTTTAAAGAGTTTTATAATTAAGGATCCAAAATCTGAGTAAAATCAAATTAAATACTCAAATACCCACAGAGCCAACTTCCATATTCTGTTAATCAAAGGTAAATTGTTGTTTATATGTGTGAATGGAGAAAGTTGTGTTTGTTTGTTTGTTTGGGGTTTTACATCACTTTCAACATTATTTCAGTCATTTCGTGATGAGACCTACTTGTAGCAGATATAGTGCTGCCTCACTGAATTGTCATGTCGCAGGTCCTTGACAATCCACCCAGTCACAGATTTACAAGGACAACAGGTTAACCCTTCAGGCACGGGCCTCAGCTCATATGGGAAATTGTATCATGAGTTCAATCTCGGCTCGGCACTGGATGTGTGGATGTGGACATGTGTGAATGGTAAAATAGTGTGGACGTATGTGATTGGTAAAATAGTGTGGACATGTGTGATTGGTAAAATGATGTGGACATGTGTGATTGGTAAAATGATGTACACATGTATGATTGGTAAAATAGTGTGGACATGTGTGAATGGTAAAATGGTGTGGACATGTGTGAATGGTAAAATGGTGTGGACATGTGTGAATGGTAAAATGATGTACAAATGTGTGAATGGTAAAATAGCCTGGACATGTGTGAATGGTAAAATAGTGTAGACATGTGTTAATGGTAAAATGGTGTGGACATGTGTGAATGGTAAAATGATGTACAAATGTGAGAATGGTAAAATAGTGTGGACATGTGTTAAAGGTAAAATAGTGTGAACATGTGTGAATGGTAAAATGGTGTGGACATGTGTGAATGGTAAAATGATGTGGACATGTGTGATTGGTAAAATGATGTGGACATGTGTGAATGGTAAAAAAGTGTGGACATGTGTGAATGGTAAAATAGTGTGGACATGTGTGAATGGTAAAATAGTGTGGACATGTGTGAATGGTAAATGATGTGGACATGTGTGAATGGTAAAATGGTGTGGACATGTGTGAATGGTAAAATGATGTGGACATGTGTGATTGGTAAAATGATGTACACATGTGTGAATGGTAAAATGGTGTGGACATGTGTGAATGGTAAAATGATGTGGACATGTGTGAATGGTATAATGATGTGGACATGTGTGAATGGTAAAATGGTGTGGACATGTGTGAATGGTAAAATAGTGTGGACATGTGTGAATGGTAAAATGATGTGGACATGTGTGAATGGTAAAATAGTGTAGACACGTGTGAATGGTAAATGGTGTGGACATGTGTGAATGGTAAAATGGTGTGGACATGTGTGAATGGTAAAATGATGTGGACATGTGTGAATGGTAAAATGGTGTGGACATGTGTGAATGGTAAATGATGTGGACATGTGTGATTGGTAAAATGATGTGGACATGTGTGATTGGTAAAATGATGTACACATGTGTGAATGGTAAAATGATGTGGACATGTGTGATTGGTAAAATGATGTACACATGTGTGAATGGTAAAATGATGTGGACATGTGTGAATGGTAAAATGGTGTGGACATGTGTGAATGGTAAAATAGTGTGGACATGTGTGAATGGTAAATGGTGTGGATATGTGTGATTACTGCAGGTTTACACCAGCATCGTGTTCGCTGGTCTGTAGTTTCTGGCTGTATGCACACTGTAGAAGAGTCACTCTGATGCAGGTTGACAAGGTGAGCTGGCTGTTATATGCAAGAAATGGAAGCTGTATGTTGGGAAGCTCACACATACATCACAGCTGACCTCACCCCGCAAGCATGATGCTGACAGACACAAACTCATCTCTGCGGCATAATCTAGCTGTAATCCAGACCAGAGTATGCTGTAGCAGATGTTATTGACCTTCACAATACCCTGTGATAATATAGGCCAAGGTCACTTCTGCAAACTCATCTTAGGCCTTTGTCAATAACATCTATGTTTTTTTTTTGTGGTTGGAGCTTCAATATATTTCACAGTTCATATCATGTCATGCTGGGACAAGGTCAAGGTCACACCTCCAAACTTCTAAGTGCTCTCTGGCATCATTGCCCTGCATATAAACATGTTCATATATTGGGAATCTCAATGCATCAAAGAAGGTCACCTTCATGGCACTGGCAGGGGCATGACCCATTTTTCTCTCTGGCTTTGTATACTTGGTACAGCCCTTACAAGTGTCAATGGAGAAATAAGCATTACAGCAAAATGAACTGAATCATAATTTAGTGACATATGAAGGTAAAGCTATTTAATATATCTATAACCTGGGGTTTCTTTCTTATGAAGTCTATTAAGAGACAATGAAGGTAGAGGTCAATTACCTATATCTATATCTATACCTATACCTCTCTTAAAACCCATGTTTAATGCTAAATCGAATAGGCATGAAGTTAATATGTGCAGTTTCCTTTTTTATTTCTATTGGATCACTTCAGGGAGCAATGACAGGATGTGTGGGGGCCATAATTTGGTGCAGCCCCATGGGAGGAGAGAGTGTACACATTTCCCCAAGTTGTGCTGTTACATCTTGCAAGCACGACCTTGGGGAGGACAAGACAAGAGTCATTTGTCTTGAGCAATAAGCTGGCCCTGACCATGTGACAATTGCTTCCGTTCATGGACAGCCTGGCGAGACTAAGACAATAGGCAGCCGGAAATCAGGTTATACAGACAGTGCAGTCTGCATAATGACATCCTCACCCTCAACATATAACCACCTGCTTTCTTTTCTCAACAAAACATATACTCTCAGTTTTACATGGACAATTATACCTGCAAAGATAGCCTGCTTGGAGAAATGTGCTCACCTTGATTAATAGAAAGAAACAGCAATCAATTTTGAAGAAGTGTATTTCAATGTTGAATCCAGGGTCTTATTATAAATCAAAGTGGTGTCTTACGACATGGCTTCTGCTGCATTTACAGCTAATTTACCTGTTCATCAAATCACATTCCACATTGCACGATTGTTTCAGATCTATTTGGCATCGACCAACTCAGATTGATCGATGCACAATTGCACATGTGGCAATAATATGGAGAAAAAAAAGAAAAAAAGATGAAAAAATGCAACCTGTGCTGAGCATGACAGGCAATAATAAAGCCACTGGAAAGATAATATAAAAGGCTGCTCTATCATCCGTATGACCAGATATATAGAGGTTTGAGGGCATTAAGGATTAATATATGGTTGATACCTCCTTGAGGTGGTATATCATCATTGCCATGATACAGAATATGTGTGCATCTCATATAGGCGGACACCAGATACATGTGAATATATGCATCTTATACAGTTAGGCTAAAACCTGATGTGGGAATATATGCGTCTCATACAGACTTCCACCAGATGTGAGAAGCTGGCATCTTATACAGGCTGACACCAGATGTGAGAGGCTGACACCAGATGTGAGAAGTTGGCATCTTATACAGGCTGACACCAGATGTGAGAAACTGGCATCTTATACAGGCTGACACCAGATGTGAGAAACTGGCATCTTATACAGGCTGACACCAGATGTGAGAAGCTGGCATCTTATACAGGCTGACACCAGATGTGAGAAGCTGGCATCTTATACAGGCTGACACCAGATGTGAGAAGCTGGCATCTTATACAGGCTGACACCTGATGTGAGAAGTTGGCATCTCATACAGGCTGACACCAGATGTGAGAAGTTGGCATCTCATACAGGCTGACACCAGATGTGAGAAACTGGCATCTTATACAGGCAGACACCAGATGTGAGAAGTTGGCATCTCATACAGGCAGACACCTGATGTGAGAAGCTGGCATCTTATACAGGCTGACACCAGATGTGAGAAGTTGGCATCTTATACAGGCTGACACCAGATGTGAGAAGCTGGCATCTTATACAGGCAGACACCAGATGTGAGAAGCTGGCATCTTATACAGGCTGACACCAGATGTGAGAAGTTGGCATCTTATACAGGCTGACACCAGATGTGAGAAGCTGGCATCTTATACAGGTTGACACCTGATGTGAGAAGTTGGCATCTCATACAGGCAGACACCAGATGTGAGAAGCTGGCATCTTATACAGGCTGACACCAGATGTGAGAAGCTGGCATCTTATACAGGCTGACACCAGATGTGAGAAGTTGGCATCTTATACAGGCTGACACCAGATGTGAGAAGCTGGCATCTTATACAGGTTGACACCTGATGTGAGAAGTTGGCATCTCATACAGGCAGACACCAGATGTGAGAAGCTGGCATCTCATACAGGCTGACACCTGATGTGAGAAGTTGGCATCTCATACAGGCAGACACCAGATGTGAGAAGCTGGCATCTTATTCAGGCTGACACCAGATGTGAGAAACTGGCATCTTATACAGGCAGACACCAGATGTGAGAAGTTGGCATCTCATACAGGCTGACACCAGATGTGAGAAGCTGGCATCTTATACAGGCTGACACCAGATGTGAGAAGTTGGCATCTCATACAGGCTGACACCAGATGTGAGAAGTTGGCATCTCATACAGGCGGACACCAGATGTGAGAAGTTGGCATCTCATACAGGCTGACACCAGATGTGAGAAGCTGGCATCTTATACAGGTTGACACCAGATGTGAGAAGCCGGCATCTTATACAGGCGGACACCAGATGTGAGAAACTGGCATCTTATACAGGCTGACACCAGATGTGAGAAGCCGGCATCTTATACAAGCTGACACCAGATGTGAGAAGTTGGCATCTTATACAGGCTGACACCAGATGTGAGAAGCCGGCATCTTATACAAGCTGACACCAGATGTGAGAAGTTGGCATCTCATACAGGCAGACACCAGATGTGAGAAGTTGGCATCTCATACAGGCTGACACCAGATGTGAGAAGCCGGCATCTTATACAGGCTGACACCAGATGTGAGAAGCTGGCATCTTATACAGGCTGACACCAGATGTGAGAAACTGGCATCTTATACAGGCTGACACCAGATGTGAGAAGTTTGCATCTTATACAGGCTGACACCAGATGTGAGAAGTTGGCATCTTATACAGGCTGACACCAGATGTGAGAAGTTGGCATCTTATACAGGCTCACACCAGATGTGAGAAGCTGGCATCTTATACAGGCTGACACCAGATGTGAGAAGTTGGCATCTTATACAGGCTGACACCAGATGTGAGAAGCTGGCATCTCATACTGGTTCACACCAGATGTGAGAAGCTGGCATCTTATACAGGCTGACACCAGATGTGAGAAGCTGGCATCTTATACAGGCTGACACCAGATGTGAGAAGTTGGCATCTTATACAGGCTGACACCAGATGTGAGAAGCTGGCATCTTATACAGGCAGACACCTGATGTGAGAAGCCGGTATCTTATACAGGCTGACACCAGATGTGAGAAGCTGGCATCTTATACAGGCAGACACCAGATGTGAGAAGCTGGCATCTCATACAGGCTGACACCAGATGTGAGAAGTTGGCATCTCATACAGGCTGACACCAGATGTGAGAAGCTGGCATCTTATACAGGCTGACACCAGATGTGAGAAGCTGGCATCTCATACAGGCTGACACCAGATGTGAGAAGCTGGCATCTTATACAGGCTGACACCAGATGTGAGAAGCTGGCATCTTATACAGGCACACAGCAAGTTTCATGATTCAAGTTCTTGCTACCTGGGCAGGCAATAAGTAAAAAGGTTTCTCAATTTGCAAGATGAGAAATCCAATTATATTCAGAATGCTAATTAAAACTTACACTGCTTTCCTCAGATCCACAGCAACACCAAAAATATTTCCCCTTTATTGAAATCCTCTTTTTAAAACTGATGCAATTTCATGACTTAAAGCTAATAATTTGATTTAGCATTTTACAGAAAATAATTAAACATTGCAATAGACAGTAACAGAATGCCAGTAAGTCTGATTGTTCTTGGGCTGCCTTTATCAGTGGCTTCCATGACAATTCACATTGCCAGCTCTCCCCATTTTTCAGCAATTACATTCATCCTATCTGAATGAAACCAACAATAACTGACAATCATCTATCATAAAGCAAATTCAAACCCCATTCCAAGCTATGGAGAGATACACCAAATGGTTGAGCTGCCAGACTGGAGAGCAGATTGAGAGGCAGAGGTAATATAGGTCTCTTAAGGAAGCTCATCTCAGGCTGTCATCTCTGCCCCAAGTATTAAGCTCATTAAGTGAAACATTGGGAGACAAATCTTATGCCATCATCTTATATGCGGTCTAATGTCAAGTTTGCTCCAAATAAACATATGTTTACATCTTTGTTTGTTTGTCAATGGTATAAAACTGACATGATATTGCAGACACACCAAGCAGTGAGTTTGACCAAATATTATCTTGGATATAATACTACTTATATGGCAGAGTCCCAAATTGTAAGCATTCAGTTTTCTGGCAAGTGGCAGTGTTGGCACTAACAGACAACTGTTTATCTGTTTTTACAGTTTGTTATTTGCATGCCACACATTTCATTTATCTCCACTAAGCTGTGAACTTGATGAACCAGCAAACTATATCTGTGTGCCACAGCTCCGACCTGCCTCAGCACTGAGACCTGCCTCCGCACTGGGACCTACCTCAGCAATGGGACCTGCCTCCGCACTGGGACCTGCCTCAGCACTGGGACCTGCCTCAACACTGGGACCTGCCTCAGCACTGGGACCTGCCTCAGCACTGAGACCTGCCTCCGCACTGGGACCTGCCTCAGCACTGGGACCTGCCTCCGCACTGGGACCTGCTTCAGCACTGGGACCTGCCTCAACACTGGGACCTGCCTCAACACTGGGACCTGCCTCAGCACTGGGACCTACCTCAACACTGGGACCTGCCTCAGCACTGAGACCTGCCTAAACACTGGGACCTGCCTCAGCACTGAGACCTGCCTCCGCACTGAGACCTGCCTCAGCACTGAGACCTGCCTCCGCACTGGGACCTGCTTCAGCACTGGGACCTGCCTCAACACTGGGACCTGCCTCAACACTGGGACCTGCCTCAGCACTGGGACCTGCCTCAGCACTGGGACCTGCATCAGCACTGGGACCTGCCTCAGCAGTGGGACCTGCCTCAACACCGGGACCTGCCTCTGCACTGGGACCTGCCTCAGCACTGGGGCCTGCCTCAGCACTGAGACCTGCCTCAGCACTGGGACCTAACTCTATTCCATGAGAGCATCTTTCTTCCTTCCTTTAAGAGTGCATTTCTCAATACCCTTTAATGCACCATCGTTCCTCTCTTAAGAGTATCTTTCAACCTCCCTTAATATCATCTTTCTCCTTCCCTTCACAGCATCTTTGCTCTTAAAGCATGTCTCTGTCCCTTTAAGGGCATTTCTTTCTGTTTCTTTGAAAGCATTTCGTATGTTAAATTAAAAGTTTATTTTCTCTGTCCATTTATAGCATCTATCCTGAATCCTATTAAGAGCATCTATGCTTCCTCTATTAAGAACATTCTTGTTCCTAATTTATGAGCATCTTTCTCTCTCCCTTAAGAACGTATTTATTCTCCCTCTGATAAGAGTATCCTTTCTCCCCCCTTCAAAGTTGACACAATCAATATAATCTAATACTGATGTCCGTGCATTAAATTTGTGCTCAACATGACATTCATATCTCAATGATTCCTGCAATGATTCCTGCAATGATTCCTGCAATGATTCCTGCAATGATTCCACACTGGAAGTATGAAATGCCAGTCAAATTACACTGATTAGGAACATTCCCTCTCTTAATATTCATAGTTTAAATTGATCAAGTCTAGAATGAACACTGATGAAATGAGACCAATGATATATCATGGCAAATGACACTGATTCTAATATCGGGATGAAAGTGTTAACTGAGATAAAGCAGTACATGGTGATAGGCAAGATGTTTATTAGTATCTCATAAGCTTGCAGATCGTGTGTATGGACAGGTTCTCTATCATGCTAATGAAGATATTTCCGAGTATTGTGGCTTAGAGTGGCCAGCATAAGGGTCCCTATCAAGCACTTATCAATATTTCCTAACTGCGTAATGAGTCTCTCTCTTTATGAAGCCAGTTTCTATTGCCAATTTTCCTTTGTTGCTGGTAATTATTGGTTTGAATGAAGCTAATATATTATTTCTAGATAATGCCTTTTTTCTAAAAATAAAAATATAAGTTACACAATGTATGTCAAATAAATTGTATGAAATATTAACAAATTTTAAAAATGTCAAACAGAAGTAGTTGTTGTGCTTAACGATGAATGGCTGCATTGTCATGTTAGAATAGAAAGTATGTCACAAATAAAGGGTTTGATGTCATACAGGTGTGATGTCATAAGAGTCTGGTGTTATGACAAAAATAGCACATGGCAGGTTTCATGTCAAGTAGGTCCATAAGAGCATCTTCCTTCCTTCCTTTAAGAGCGCATTTCTCAATACCTTTAAGTGCACCATCATTCCTCTCTTAAGAGTATCTTTTAACCTCCTTAATATCATCTTTCTCCTTCCCTTCAGTGTGATGCCATGTGTTGGGTGTGATGCCATGTGTTGAGGGTGATGTCATGTGTTGGGTGTGTTGTCATGTGTTGGGTGTGATGTCATGTGTTGGGTGTGATGCCATGTGTTGGGTGTGATGTCATGTGCTGAGGGTGATGTCATGTGTTGGGTGTGATGCCATGTGTTGGGTGTGATGTCATGTGTTGGGTGTGATGCCATGTGTTGGGAGTGATGCCATGTGTTGGATATGATGTCATGTGTTGGGTGTGATGGCATGTGTTGAGGGTGATGTCATGTGTTGGGTGTGATGCCATGTGTTGGGTGTGATGTCATGTGTTGGGTGTGATGCCATGTGTTGGGTGTGATGCCATGTGTTGGGTGTGATGTCATGTGTTGGGTGTGATGCCATGTGTTGGGTGTGATGTCATGTATGTTGAGGGTGATGCCATGTGTTGGGTGTGATGCCATGTGTTGGGTGTGATGTCATGTGTCGGGTGTGATGTCATGTTGGCCAGGTGTGATTCCCTCGAGACAGATCTTTATAACTACTGATACAATGTAAGTAGGAACTACCTTAAAATAAGTACAGTTTTAATTTAAATGGTGACAACAGATTGAGGCACAAAACATGTCTGCCATGAATAACTAGGGCTTTATTTTGAATGTAAAGATTTCAATAAGGTGCAAAATATCAAATCTACATTAAATATAGTTGAAAAGAGCTAAAGGCGGTCATGTAATACTGGTGGTGGTGGCAATTAATTACAATATCAGTCAATTGCCTTAAGAATCAATCTTAACTAATATAGCACACAACTCATTTCTACTGACACAAAATATGAGCATTATTCTTCACCAAAGAGCTCTAGTTTTGTCAATTTGGAGGCTGATCACCACAAAATGAGCACGTCTTTATATTCAATATATTTGCCATGGGTTCAAGGAGGCAACATGGGACATGATGATCAAAGTGGAGAGGTTGTTAGGGAGGCAATATCCTGTGTTGTGAGGGGGAGGCTTCCTTGCTCACAAACCTCCCTTATCAGATCACCTAGAATAAGCATCATGCCCAGGCTCTATCCATCAATCCTAAATCACAACTCCCTTCTGGTAATCAATACCGGCCTCTCTCCTGTACCCATCCACTTTATATCACAAGAAGTGACTTTTTTTATTCCTTCCGCTCAATGAAAGTGGCTGGATAACTGAGAATAATGAAAATATGTACTTTCTGCATGACACAAACTGTTTGTGTGTCAACTAAACAAAGCTTTCAGCAATTCTTTTTTATTATTTATCTATTTTTGTTATGAAATTGAATCTTTAATTTAAGCAACCACAAAAGCAAGAAGGCAATTAGAAAATGTCAAAGCCACTATTGGAGCTGATTTGGGGCTTGTCTGCAGACAGACACTGTATGCATGACATGTGGTATTGAATTGTACAGACAATAGTGACACTGTGTCTGCACTGAATCCTTACTTCTATCTGCCAGCTTCATCCACTCTCCTCCACCCTCGCCAGAAACAAAAACAAGGATATCCCTAATTACCAGTTTTGTGGAAAGAGCAATCAAAACTTTGCTGCAGTCCCGCCATTGACCTGCACAGACGCCATAATTGCCAATTTATTTCATTCCGTAAAGAAAGTACATAATTATCCGGGCAATTAAACGCCAGCCCCGTCCTTGTCCCTCGCTGATCTGTGGCTACAAATTCTAGGAATTTGACTCTGATGATCAGCATTCAGGAAATGAATCCATGTGGCCAAATGTCTGCCTCTCTGCAAACTAATGTCAGGACCTTCCATTAAAAGAGAGCCATGTTTGGTCATAGATCTCTCAAGGTCAGCCATGTTTGTTCTGTTCATTTGTGTTCACATTTTTGTTCTGATTATCTGTTTAGATTTTTTAACCCAGCTTTCTATTTTCATAAAGTATTTTATATACTTTAAATATAAATTTGTTCATTGAAAACAAGGTTGGTTAATGTTTAGGTTGTCTTCGAGTACAATTTAGGCTGTAATTAGGCTAAGCCACTGTGATTTTATGCCCTACTTTTTCTAAAATGTAAAAAAAAATGCCAAAAAAAAATTGCATGGCATATATGCTGATGCTGTGAACTTGTTTCCTTAAAGTTTCATATATTTATATGGTACTGAGCTTCTTTTTGGCTATGCCTGTTACCAGGATGCCTGTTACCAGGATGCGTGTTACCAGGATGCCTGTTACCAGGATGCCTGTTACCAGGAGATGATATATTTCATTGATATTGTGACAGGGCATCTCACCCCTCTATAATATTAATATCCTGCCAGACTATCTGAAAAAAACGTCTCCTTCCCAAGGCATATAGATCCCCTCCAATTTCTTCTTTTCCCTGTCATTTTTAATAAATTCTGAAACATAACTTAATCACTTCATTAAAAGAGTCCTTATTTATCAAACCAAAATCTCCCTCCATTTATCATTTTTAATTGAAGATTTAAATGAGGAGTTTTTAAGACATACTCTCCAGATTATCTTAATCCATCAGATACTTCAGAAGAGGAATAATCAATTAAATCAAATTCAATTTAAATTTAAGTATGACACATGAAAATAACGTTTAGATAACGAGAGCAAAGCATTTCCATTTTTGAAATATTTAAAGTTTCTTTTTTTTTGGATCAAAAATCTCACTAATGAATTTCCTCTATTCATATCAGGCAATCCTTTGGTTTATATTAACCTTTAAAATATGATTATCAAAATCTAACTTTCTCAGATTGTGCCATCTATGTTATAGAATGAGTGATTTTGCCCCTATCTTCAATCAGGGAAACAAAGCAAATCATCTTGGGTTGATGTTTGGTAAGACAAGTTTGTGCTGGACAATATTTATGCACCATCCTGAAATGTAACAAATCTATCTATTGGAGAATAATCTCAATGCTTAGTCTGAGCCGATATGTTCTGACAAGAAAAGTCTGTTCTTCAATTAGCACAGCCTTGATTTTCTACATGCAAATTTTGACTCCATTGACAAATTAATAAAATTGGTTTATATACACATATTTTAATGTCCCCATATTTATTCTTTCAATGAAAAAACTATATTCTGTCAAAAATATTCTGAAAATTGTCATCACCTTCCAAAATTTGATTGCTTAAAATATTTTTGTTTTGAGATAAAAAGACTAGTGTTGTGCCATGACAGGCTGATCGTATGTACAGTGTATTTGATAATGCACAAAAAGATACTCTCTGTAAAAAGCAAGGCATCATTCCAGCAATCACAATGTCTTCCTTCATGCACAGCTGAAACAAGTGGTGATTTTAAAAAAAAATCAAGCTCGTGACACCTGGTGGACAGTTTGAAGTGACACCTGGTGGTAAACTGCCAATGCTGTATGTGACAGGTGATACCAGTGGAGAAATCAAAGCTCAATTCACAGGCAACTTGCTTACCAAAACAATATGGTGCCAACACAATATTTTGGATCAATCAGACACAGATCTCGGATAAAATTTATTGATCTACCCAGCTATTTAGGCGCTTTGCTGTAACAATTGGCGCACCTCTCAGGTAAAGTATTTTGTACCCATGGCACGGTGCCTTCCGAATCCCTGCAGCCTACTTAGTTTAAACCTCAAACATCCAACCCTGAAGGCAAAACAATTGACTGTTGCCATCCCTTATGAACAATTTTTTTATGCTATGAGGATCCATTTTGAGGTAGGGGGCTGTAACTCAGTCAAGCAAAACAAATGTGAATGAAAAAAAAAGTATTCACCATCAGGTGGCACCATACACTCTGAAGTCAAATCTAAAGCCCCCAAGTGATGATGGAACACTTTCTTTTAGTAGTGTAAAAGGTCCAGAAAATGACCTGCATGCTTCACAAAAATCCTTGTATTTATTTTTTGTAAATCACTCTGTCTAGAGTTACTCTGTCTAGAGAGCTGTTACTTGCTATGTAACTACTTACACTCTGACATATGCTTTATGTTTTACTTAGCAAACTCCTTCAGACAAAATTAACTATTGCCATTATAAATAGTATCACATTAAATTGATAAATTAACAATTTTCCTATCCCAATTTGTTTTAACCTACATTTCTTCACAAGACATATTTGTTGCCATAACATCTGAGGTAAACATTTAATGGAGAACAAAAATAAGCATGACTTACCCATCTTCTCCGAGAACGACTCCAAATCCGACTTGCTCCACTCGTTTTTGAGCTGGGTCATACCAGCCTGCCTTCTGTGCTGCCCCATAAATACCAGCAAAGTGTACGCCCTGTGTGACCAAATATATATCAGTTATATACCGAAAACCTGAACAAATCTTTTATTGTTAATCCAAATATGTGTAGCAAAATGAAAGATATTTTTTTAAAGTTCCTGTTCATATCAACAATATCTGAGATTATTAATATATAAATTTCATTGAGGTTAAAGAAATTTTTAACATCATTTCTAAAAAAAAACTGGTTCCATTGTTTGTAACTTACCTGTCCTTGGTCAACAACATAAATAATCCAGTCAACGTTTTCTTCCGACAAACGTTGATGAATGGCTGCCATGTCGGAGGTGTCGTATGTGAATCCGCCATCAGACTTGACGAGACTGAGGGGAATAGAATGCCCAGGTGGCCAGCAGATCTTACGTCCATCATCCATCTCTGTCATTCCTGAAGGTCAAATAGAGTTCACAGGGTCAGGGTCAGAACCCGACATAGACTTATCTTGCTATTTGCAGGATATATTCAAACATGGGAAAATCTAAATGTTAAAAGTTGTTGAGTGTGAGAAATATATTTATCATAAATGATCTGCCATCCAAAATAGACTATTCAAAACACTTGTGTTATAATGTCATCTTTAAAATCAATTAAATACATTAATTGCTGATTAATAGAATTCCTTGATATCATTATTGTTTTCATGTTCAGCATCTCGTAATAATTAAGATGTCATATATGAAAACTAATACACCTATAGCCATTTTGGAAGAAATATCATTTAAACAATAGGTCAAATTGATACATTACACATCAATTTCCGGACCCTTCACACTTTCTGAAAAAGACAAAAAGCTATATTTTTGGAAAGAATGTGTCACCAACCTAAGTCATCCAGAATTTTCACAGTCTGGATCATTCTGTCTTGGTAGAAGGACTCTCCACGATCTATGAGATTTGAGATATCTAGTCGCTCGTACACCTTCTTGAATTCTGAAATCATAGACATACATGTAAATGTTTTTTGACAAGAGAACCCCATAACAAGAGAACAACAGCAAAAAGCTCTACCCTCTACAAGTACACTCCCACCAGCACCCACTACAGGTGCACCCCATCACCACCCTCTACAGGTGCACCCCATCACCACCCTCTACAGGTGCACCCCATCAGCACCCTCTACAGGTGCACCCCATCAGCACCCTCTACAGGTACACCCCATCATCACCCTCTACAGGTACACCCCATCATCACCCTCTACAGGTACACCCCATCAGCACCCTCTACAGGTCCACCCCATCATCACCCTCTACAGGTACACCCCATCACCACCCTCTACAGGTACACCCCATCATCACCCTCTACAGGTACACCCCATCATCACCCTCTACAGGTACACCCCATCATCACCCTCTACAGGTACACTCCCATCTAGCACCCTCTACAGGTACACCCCATCATCACCCTCTACAGGTACACCCCATCATCACCCTCTACAGGTACACCCCATCATCACCCTCTACAGGTACACCCCATCATCACCCTCTACAGGTACACCCCATCACCACCCTCTACAGGTACACCCCATCATCACCCTCTACAGGTATACCCCATCATCACCCTCTACAGGTACACCCCATCACCACCCTCTACAGATACACCCCATCATCACCCTCTACAGGTACACTCCCACCAGCACCCTCTACAGGTACACCCCATCACCACCCTCTACAGATACACCCCATCATCACCCTCTACAGGTGCACCCCCACCAGCACCCTCAACAAGTACACCCCAGCAACTTTGAATTTGATTTGCACTGTAAATTGCCCTTCTCGGACACTCACCCTTCTTGGAGACTCACCCTTCTCGGACACTCACCCTTCTTGGAGACTTACCCTTCTCGGACACTCACCCTTCTTGGAGACTCACCCTTCTCGGACACTCACCCTTCTCGGACACTCACCCTTCTTGGAGACTCCCCCTTCTCGGACACTCCCCCTTCTTGGACACTCACCCTTCTCGGACACTCACCCTACTTGGAGACTCACCCTTCTTGGAGACTCACCCTTCTCAGACACTCACCCTTCTTGGAGACTCACCCTTCTTGGAGACGTCACAGATGAGGTTCCAGGCCTTAATGTGGTCAGCATCATAGCTCTGGAGCTTGACCACTGCAGCATATGCGCGCTTCTTGAAGTCCTCCTCATTATCAAATCTCTTCTTGGATTCCTGGTTACATCATTATCATATCAATAAACACATTTTAAAACTATTATAATAAAAAAAATTGTAGGATAGATGATTATACTATAAAAAATCACCAAATATAACTGTCTGAAATTTTGTAACGCATACTTACAACTTTCAACAGGTTTATCATATTCAAAGTGTTTATATCTTAATTATTTTTTGAAAGTTTATCATTTGACAAACCTTGTAGAAAGCCATGAGATCGCTGATAGGGGGAGACACTGTCCTGTAGTTGGGGAACTTCTCCTGCAAATGTGCTATCAGCATTCCAAACTGAGTGCCCCAGTCACCAAGATGGTTGATCTTCAAAACCTCATAACCCACAAACTCAAAAAGCCGAGACAAACTCTCGCCGATGATGGTGGATCTACAATTTGATATTTTAAATGTTAATGGTATTCACTAATTATGCAGTCAATGGCGATATGATACGGACAACATGGATCAATTGGGGCGGGGCTTACCTGAGATGGCCAACGTGCATCTCCTTGGCAATATTTGGTGATGACATATCCACCAGGACTTTCTTCTTGCCTCCAACATTTGGTGGCCTCACGCCTTCCTTCAGCAGTGATGAGATCTGCTCACACACATAGGGCCTCTTAAGGTGAATGTTGATGAAGCCAGGTCCAGCTATCTCAACCTGCATTAAACACAAAGCATCCAATCCCTATCATACTTCACAATAAGGCCAAAGGAAAAAAGGCTTGTTTCTCATCAGTTGGAGCCAAACATCTGTTGGTTAACATGATTTAATGAGGTCACGCAGGGCCATTAATGATACACATTGCACAACCCATAGTGCCAGACAACCAGTTAGGATTATCTGTGCATCCCACGGTGTTAAAAGGAAATTCTAATTAAATTGTGTGCATGTTTGGCTGAGGAATAATATGTATGACAAATGGCAGCCTTAAAAACAAATTGTTTTATTTGTGAAATGTTCAGCAAGAATAAATAATGAGGTTTAACATTATTCTCCTCATAGTATTTTACATCCAAACACTGGCAATGACAAATAACAAACACATTCTAAGATAACTAATAAAGCTTCTTAAAATTATGCATGTACAATATTTCTAATTTAAGATCAAATTGTATTTGTATATTTGTACTTAAACAATAACATGGAATGTGGCAATTTACCTTCTCAATAAGTTCAGTGTTTGCCAGGCCATTGACAATATCCTGGGCTATGGTTCGGGGTGGTACCTTCTTTCCTGATGCTTTCAGTAACTATAAATGCAAATTGATATAAGAAATAACAGAAATGATTTGCTGGAGAATATCAGGTCTGATTAAATAAGAATTAAGAAATCTAAGTATCATATCATTTTATTTTATTCCCTAGTCACTACCACAACTTTTTTAATTTCAGTCTTAAATTTAAGATTACATGGCCGGGATTCAAATTGAGAAACCCTGAGTCTCAAAGTGAATGCCCTACCAATTAAAGTCACAATAATATCATGAAAGTGACTGACCCCAGCGATGTTCATGGCACTGTTGCACTGGTAGTCCCCAAAGTTCTCCTTGGTACTTGGTGTGATCATGACAGGAGGGTCGGGCAGGTCAGGGAAGGTGGTGCGGATGGCTGCCTCAAACACCTCCCTCAGTCGCTCTACCAGACTCTCCATATGGCTCGATGCACTCGCTTCCTCCATATCAATGTTCTAGGCACCAAAGTAAAATAAATAATAAAACAAGGCTGCTGTGAAGTACAAACTTTCTCATTTACATTTATTCCACATAAAAAATACCACAAAGCTGCAGAAATAGAAATATTTTCTCCTTAAATATTTCAGTTGAGGTCAGATAATATTTTTCACAAATACTTTTTCATACAATAAAATGAATACACGGAAGGAAATGCAAGATCCTCAAAAAACCCCCAAAATCCCATACCTTTTTTGAAAATTTTTACATTGTACTCTTGAAGGCTCAGTAAAAGGACAGGAATATATCCTTTCCTGATATTAATATTATTATACACAACAGCGTTTCTGGCTGTGGTTATCAGATAATCTTCCTTACCTTTTTTAGGTGAGTAATTTGATACTTGAGTTTGGAGTTCTCAGTTCTCAATTGCTCCAGGCGTGGATTGTCAGTATCTTCTGCCACAAATCCATTTTTTAACTGAGCAATTTCTGCCTCCAAGGCCTTGATTTCAGCCTCCTAAATAAATAAGAGATTTATTGTTGATTAGAACTTGTTTTTTATATTGATCACCCCCCTCCACTCCCCAATGCTGTACATTTTTAGAGTCAATGTTATTTGAAATTATTGACATTACAATTGCTTCCATTGTGGTGCTAATATTTCTTGGTAATATAACCTATACATATATGAAAAAACATAAACAAACACAGCAATGGATAGTTAAGACACATGACAATTCCTTATTTATAAATGCTTAGAAATGTGTGACTTTATGTTGGTATTGTCTTTGAATCAAATACAGTGGAGTAGTTCCATTTTCAGAGCATTTTTGGTGCACCAAAACATTCAAAAAAAGTATTTCAATGTTGAATTGACACATGCACATCTGACCAAGGCCAAATTGTATTGCAAACACCCTCAATCAATTAATGGACTGAATCACATACAGCTCTATGTAGCAATTCAAATGCTTTTGTGTAGGTAGCTGGCATATAGGAATGTTTAAACCAAAAATACACTCAGGAAGAATGTCAAATCTGAGTCCAGACAACATGAGGGATGCAGCAGACCCACTTTAACTGATGACATGACTTCATTACGGGTGCCAGAGTAGTTTGCTCTCGCTGGTTTGACGCACTCATTCTTCTCCTAATTCACAACAAAATGATAGAAATGTAATGGTATGGGACAAAACATTTGATGTCCTTTGACCATATGTCATGTAAAAAGGTGCAATTATTTGGTCTCAGAAAAACCTGGCTCGAAATGAGCACATTAACCTTGCGAATCCAACATGGTACCAATGCTCTCAAAGACATTCCTTGAAAGGTTTGTTAGAAAAATGGACTTGAAAATCACAATTTATTCAGTGCCCTCACTGCCCTCAGGCTCAGGTTTGTTAGAAAAATGGACTTCAGTACCCTCAGTTTCTTGTGTGCACATGGTGCAGTTTCAGTTTTAAACATACCCGTGTCATCATCTTGACAATGCAGTGCTGAACTAAAAATAAAATTGCCACTTTCATTTTCATAAAGTGACAGTTGACGAATGAATGACTGTCACAAGCTTGCATCATACAATCAGTCACTAACAAAGACCGACAGTGTCCCTAAACTATCTGTAAACATCTAACACAATAATCAAAATGTCCATTCATGTCTCCTCTGTGGCTTAGTACTATTTTTTAGTATTGAAATCAACAGATTCCTTTACTTACAGCTTTTTCAGCCCGGTCAACAAATTCCTGCAACTTATCCGCCATTGCAATACACGTGAAATGGATAACTGGTATTTGCGCGTGATAGCACAACATGGAACTGCCACACAGTAAATTGTGCAAGACCACAAAACTCAAGATTGGCTTTTATCTCAATCCCTCATGCTGGAATAGATTTTTTTGGATTGTGTTCGAGAACTCAGACCACTTTTACAATGTTCTATGGAAAACATTGAAAACCATTGCTTTTTCCACACAAGATTTCCCCTTGTAACATATTTTGACGTCTCAAAATTGTTCCATCACTCCTTTGACAGCATTCTGAACATCTGTTTTGGAAGAGATGAGAAACTGTGGTAATGCAAATTATTTTGGGTTTATATCTCATTTGTAATGGTGGATAACATTGGTGACCACTTCCCGTTCGAAGTTAACAACAGTGTAGATATGCCCGCAGACTTAAATCTATTAACTAGTGTCAGTACTAGTGACAAAAGTGACATAGGCCCGTGCCGAAACAGTCAGAAATCTGCACGCACTGCTTGCAAATATTGAGTTGCTCAATTGCTGGTCAAGTTTTTCTTATTCAGCGTAAAATTTAGTTTAATTGTGAATTTACAATATAGTAGCCAGCGTGAACTTGTATGCGTACATGTTTTATGCAATCGTTTAGTTTTAATGTCATACTGTCTTATGTCTACTCGTGAGGGACCAGTTTTCTGTCGCTACCAATAACCGCCGATTACAGCGGCTAAGCTGGAGAGGACCTTTGTAGTCGCTGTCAGTCACGGTCTACTTCATCGGCGGTAACTGGTCCCTTGCGAGTACATATTACAGGCGACGACAACAGAGCTGCAGACGACAACAGAGATGCAGTTTCATTTTCAAAGTATTTTAAGTGCGTCTGCACTTACAAAAAGATTCCCGTCTTGTTGTCTGACACCTGTATGTTTCAACAAAGTCGAATGGTGTAATAAACACTGGCAAACAATTGATAAAATACATCGCAGCTTTGTTGTCGCCCGCAGCTCTGTTGTTGATGCCTGTAAGGTTTAGATTCAGCCTCTCGCGGCACTTGCACACGCAGAATACCAAGGCATTTGCAAATATATTATACACCAAGAGAGGAAATAAAAATCTCAGCAATTCATCACCTTTGAAGACAGATAATGTTGTAAATTGTGCAAACGGTTTCTAGACAACTTGTACCTGCTACACACACACCTGATCAAACTTGCACCCAAGACAACTTATACCCATATATTTTACTGATAGAAATGCTTTTCATTCCAGTGTAATATAACATTATCAAGGTTCTTTTAGGTAATTTTGAAATTTCTTATATAATTAATATAACCTTGGAGTAATAATGAATGGATGCGCGACGGCCGTTATATGAGTTATGGCGTCATGGTAACACATTGTTTTACACAATGGATTCAAAATCCTTTGATCCTATCATAGTTGCCGACTTCAGAACAGTGACAAATTGAAGATTCATATTTTATTTTATGTTCTGGCTTGATGACGTTTTTTGTAACATTCTGAAGGGCTGCAACTTGTTACAATGTATTCATGATAATGACGTCAGACTGACTGGATCATGAACTTTGACCCCAGCACTTCATTAAGCATATTGCATAACCATGGTTATAAATTTTATAAATTTAGTATGTGGATACACTAGTCCAGACAAAAATTGGTTAGTCCAGCCAATCAACAAAATTTAGATAGCCTAGTCCCTTAGGGGTTAAATGATAAAGATTAAACATTGTTGCAGATTCAATTATTTTTAGAATCTATATTGTGTAAATATATATTCACCCACATTGTGAATTGCTTAATGAGCTTAACTAAATGAGTACATATATTCTTGAAAAATATAACTAATTTCATCATTGTTCAAATTTTAGATGATCATTGTCTTCTGAGTGGTGCAGGGTGGCGATGGGAATTATGAGGTGATTGAAGCACATCACAGGTGCGACACTATTCAGCAGACATGGATACGGTGACCAACACGAGATTTTCCATCAGAGTTGCACCTGTCCCATCTTCAACAATAGTATTATTTGCCTGATTTGAGTTTTTGAGGGTGCCAATCTCATGATCCAGAATGGCCAATATTAGTTCGTGTAATGATACAACAGACATTGTTGAGCTGTTTGAGCCGCAGGGTCTCTTCCTCAAGCCCATTGCCAAAATCAACATCAGTGTCCAACTGCCACTTCTTAAAACTCCTGGTAAGACCATATCCAACTGGGAGGTGATGGAAAAATTACGACAGATGGTCAAACCTGACCAGTTCATTATGATCAAAGTTGTCAAGAGTACATTAGAGTTCATCAGATTTGAGGGTGAACTAGAGAACAAAAACCTGGTCAAGATTTTCATATCAAGAATGGATGGAAAGACAATGAAATTGAGCGGATTTCCAGACACTTTGAAAATCCGCTCAGCAGAGGCCAAAGTGCAGGGTCCAACAAGACATGACTGGGACTCCTACTTCAGGGATGCCAAAAACATGAACGAGATGAAAGCAGGAGAAAGACCTGATACTATTCATCTGAAAGATTTACCGTCCAAATGGTTTGCGAACAAAAAAGAACACGAGAAAGACAAGCCCAGTGAATACATACTGAGGAAAGTGTTCGAGACTTTTGGTGAGATCCGCTGTGTGGACATTCCAATGTTGGATCCGTACAGAAAAGAAATTATGGCATCCACCTCCAGTGGTGCTATTCAGACCTTCTCGTTCGGTCAGGATCTCATATTCGAGGCATTTGTACAGTATAAAGAGTATATTAGTTTTGTGAAAGCAATGAATGCACTGAGAGGAATGAAACTTGTCTACAAGGGAGAAGATGATAAGGACTACACAGCCAATGTCAAGGTGAGTATTATCATACCCAGTTAATTGTATTGGGCATTTCATGAACCTTTAGAAACGGTTGCAGCCAAACATGTAATTATCTCCTACCAGAAGATGATTTATGTGACTTTCTACCCACATACAATCAACAAAGCATGGACTTTCTTATACAGGGGTGGGAGAGCTCGGAACGGTGCTAGATGTTAAATCTGAACTAATCCGGACAATTCACATCATTCCAGACGCTCGCAACATAGCTGTGCCCCAGTATAAGATTGCAGGGTAATTCAGACTTGGGGGCATGAAAATTACTGAAAAATTACACCATCATGATTAAAACACTGAGCACTACACATTCAACTGTAACAAGATTAATTAAATTTTTGTGATGATTTTGATGTGATTTTGATGCTTTTCTTGATAAGTAAAGAAGTCGTTGTCTAAAAAAATCATCCGGATTCGTTCAGATTTAGTGTAGAACAATGGTATGATGTCATACCGTTCAGCTTTGTTGCGATTACCCTCCCACACTGTTCACAGCTCTCACACCCCTATTATATAAGCTTATGTTTACATTTCTTAATATTTTGTTTGCACCATGTCATATCTTTTCAATATGCCACACATGCTCTTACTCCTGTCTTCTCCGACAAGAGAATAGTAAATATATATTTTTTAATACATGTATATCAATCATTCAGGTACCTGATATAACACAAAAAAACGAAAAAACAATGTCACTGAATTTTAAAATGGTGGACTATGTCTTTGTAAAGGGCAGGACGTCTTGTAATCTTGTAATGATAAAAAAAAATTTAAATTTTTAAAAATTTTTTTTTTTTTTAATCTCGTAATGCCGTTTAATTGGTCATGGATTAGCATGAGATATGCATGTCCAAATAGAGCCATGTAACATCACACCATGATGAAATGGAGTCATGCGATGGTAATATGTTACCCTACTGTGTCACATTTATAAATGCAGGAACAAACTGATGTCAGGTTGAAAAGGCCTTAACTATAAATGAATTATTATGAATTAATCGTTAATGGGTTATGTGATATTCTAGACGGATTTTGACAGAGCAAAGCATTTGACGGACAAGGCGATCAAGAAGCGGAGGATTGAGAGGGAAATATTGGAACAGCTGGAGAAGGAAAGGGAGGAACGGATGAGGAAGGAACGGGAGGAGGAGGAGAAAAGGAGAGAGGAAGAAAGGTAAGGCCAGGACTAGAAAAATGCCTTGTTTAGCATATATGGGCCAAAATAGAATTAATTGAAACACTTTTCATCTAGTTTAAAGTAAATAAGCACACAAATGGATTTTCTGCATGTAAACACAGTTAAAGTGTGTTTTTTCCAGCGCTGCACCCAGAAAAATTGCATTCTGGACTAGTTTTCTGAAAATTTACCTGATTGTCAGTACTAACCAATACCAGTTGATGATTCTTCAAAAATTGACTTGAAAACCTCTGTTTTCCAAAATGCCAAGCAATGTGCACATATTACAGTCATGACTCAGGTAGAACTTGACCTCCTGCAACAGGGGGTACACGCGATTGAAACCTGCCGGCGGAAGGCGGCGAAATCCGCCGACTCGCCCGCCTGTACACAATCATATGCAAAGTGGCACTTTCCGCCAGACCAATCTGGTGTGTAAGCGGCTTCAATCGTGTGTACCCAGGGTTTCAAATAATCACATCCCCTTTCACTTAATATTAGATGCCAATCTTGTCCAGCTCAGCTGTGTAATATTGATATAATGTGATGTAATCTACATATGAGGATTTTGACAATTTTGATATTGGGTGACCTTGAGCTATTTTCAATGTCACAGAAGACAATCTTCAAAATCATCTAAATTTGATATTTGGCAAAACACAACACATAACATTTATTGCCACCACATTTATCTTACACAATAATGTTTGTTCACATTTTTGTGAATAATTTATGTAACTAAGTCACATTGACCTATTTTTAGGTCAAATAGGTCACAACTTCCATAAATATGCGGCTGATCTAGAACTTGATATTATGGATATGTAAAGTACATATAAATATTATTTGTTCGGATGAATTTATAACGACTTTGGGTCAAGGTCAAAGTTGAGACCAGCATTATTGTTAATTTTATTGATTATGCTCTCTTGACTATAAGGATATATCACTGCAACTTGCCATATGGGATTGAACTAGGGTTGGCTCAGAGGAGTTATCAACTTATGTAACGAGGTCACAGTGACCTTTTAAAGGCTAAATTGAATTTTGACATATTTTCATGGTCACAGGAGCAAATTTCCAAAATGACATAGTACCATATTTCACATAACACCAAATATTTTGTATTGCCACTCCATGTATCCAATTCAATATGTTTATAATTTGGAGAATAATTTATGTAACTAGTTTACTTTGACCTACTTATAGCACAAAAGAGATTGACATTTGTGAGTTGGATAGTGCATGACCTTGTATGCATCAAATACTGTGTTGAGTTCAGTTTTATGCCACTCACACACTATCTGGTTGAAACTGTTGCCATATTTCCAGGAGAAAGAGGGAAGAAGAAGAGAGAGAACGTGAACGAAAGCGGGAAGAGAAATTGCGGAAAAGAAAGGAGAGGCAGCATGAGCGTGAGGAGAAGAGGAGACTAAAGAAGGCTGAGAGGAGGAGGCAAGAAGAGGAGTCTATGATGAAACAGAAGATAGCCATGGAGGAGAGGAAAATCCTCATTGCTCAGCGGAAACTTGAAACTATCCGTCTCATGTCGGAGCTCTTCAACAGGATAAAGGTATTCTGCTCAAATTGTTACTCTGCATGATATCGGTATCAATGTCAGTCATTCAATCTTCTCAATACCTCTGCTTTTTTTGGCCAATTTTTAAAATCCGGAACAAAGGCAATATGGGATGTATATAGTCATACATTCTTGACCTGTTTCTTTTCAATTGCAGCCCTTTTATTTTATTTTATTTTTTCTGAGAAATTTGATCTTTGTCATGTGATTTTCACCCCTAATAATTTGTCTTGGAATTTATCATTTTGAACAGGCCTTTTCCTTTTCATGCTTAATGTCAAAGCTTTGCCAAATTCTTTTGTGAACATTGACAGGTCATTTTATTTCTTTCATCATTTCGTGCTAATTGTCATATTTTTTATAATGAATACAGTACATATATTTATTTATCTTTGAATACTGAGCTCTGTAGAAAAGCAAATTAATGTACCGGTATATATATATACCAGTTATATATATTTAAGAAATATCCATGTATAGTTTAAAGTAAAAAGTAGAGATGCATGTTTAGTTGAATTGAAAAATAGATATTTTAGTTCAATATGGTGATGATTATTTAGTTTATTTATTTTATTAATAAAGGTGATAAAGCAAAAAGATGAATTGAAGAGGAGGGAAGAGGAGCTGGAAGAGGAACGTGTCCGACTGATAGAAGAGGAAAAAAAGAAGAAAATAGAAACAGAAAAAAAGAGAGATGAAGAGAAGAGAAGAAAAAGAGACAAATTAGAAAGACAGGAAAGAGAATTAAGAAACAAAATCCTGAGGAACTGGAAGCACACAGAGACAAAACGTGCAGAGAAGGAAAGAGAGGATCTGCGCAAAAAACTGGCTGGAAAAACGAAGTTAAAAAGTGCCATCGTTATGAGGAAATGACTGGAGCAGGTGTTGACAGAAAAGGAAGAGGAACCAGCGTGACATATAGGAGCAATGCTCTATACTTAGGACTGATTCATTCCATACAAACCTTGCTAATGTTTTCTGAAATGCATTCCAGTTTGTCTCGTGAGAGGTGAACGTGCAACCTTACGTTGTGAAAAGGAAAATTATTCTAACTCGATTAATGCTTGATTTTAATTTGGCTAGTGTTTTCATCAGGGCTTCACATTAAGCACTTGTCCGGTGGCACTGAAGTGTATTTTGAGCCTCTGGGCCAGTATGGGTCAGTAGTTTGAAACTTTTACTGGCCCAGATTTAATCAAACTTATTTTTTATTTTGATTTTTTAAAATTATGGGCCAGTACATAGGAAAAATAGATTACAATAGATCTGAGGACTTCTTAGCCAATGACATAAATTCTTATTGCCAAGGTCTACAGTAATTGTTTCAGTTTCTGACTTTCAGACCTCAACAGGTCCAAAGCAAGCTTGTTTAAGACTCAGTCTGGAATCATGTCCATATTTGGAAATGAGCTGAATGGGTAGAGAATCTTTCAATGTCAAGAAATATGCTTTCTTTTTTTTGTCTGGAAATATGCTTTCTGTTTTTTTTAATTATATTTAATTAAAATATTACTTGACAGCAAAGTTAGATTAAATATTTTATTTTAATTTAACTTTAATTTTTTTTATCAATAAACCAAACAAGATTCCTGCCACAGCAAAGAAGGCCCTCAGATAAGGCCAATGGTACCTCAGATAAGGCCAATGGTACCTCAGATAAGGCCAATGGTACCTCAGATAAGGCCAATGGTACCTCAGATAAGGCCAATGGTACCTCAGATAAGGCCAATGGTACCTCAGATAAGGCCAATGGTACCTCAGATAAGGCCAATGGTACCTCAGATAAGGCCAATGGTACCTCAGATAAGGCCAATGGTACCTCAGATAAGGCCAATGGTACCTCAGATAAGGCCAATGGTACCTCAGATAAGGCCAATGGTACCTCAGATAAGGCCAATGGTACCTCAGATAAGGCCAATGGTACCTCAGATAAGGCCAATGGTACCTCAGATAAGGCCAATGGTACCTCAGATAAGGCCAATGGTACCTCAGATAAGGCCAATGGTACCGGTATATGCTTTTTTCCATTACATCAAATTTTCTCAAAAGTAGCTCACATCAAAATTTGTGTAAGGGCAAATCCTCCATTTTCATTTTTGAACACAGATCTTCTCTGATGATAATCTGAAACTTTTCGAAGATAAGAGAAGCTCCTGAAAACATTGCATAGAAGAAAAATATAAAAATACAAGCATATTTTATATATGTAGTAGCTAGAATGGAATGCAAGGTTACAAGAAATGTGACAAAGGTCACTAGTTGATAATGTTTTTTTACCAGAACTGGAAAATATACCGGTAGATGTTCCAGTTTCATCCGTTAAATGGCCAGGGATTTGCTCCCACACATGTTCCTTCCATTGGTTTATGAATATTTCATCAGAATTCAAAGAAGGATGTTTACCTGTTCCTCTTCCTTTTATGTTACCACCATACATATCAAGGTAAAGATCATAAAGCTTCATCTATGTGACATTTACTCAATGTTAAAGCCTGTTTCACCTATCTGACATTTATTCAATGTTAAAGCCTGTTTCACCTATGTGACATTTATTCAATGTTAAAGCCTCTTTCACCTATGTGACATTTATTCAATGTTAAAGCCTCTTTCACCTATGTGACATTTATTCAATGTTAAAGCCTGTTTCACCTATCTGACATTCATTGAATGTTAAAGACTGTTTTGTCATATGACATTTATTGAACGCTAAAGAGTGCTTCATTTATGTGACATTTACTGCTGGATAAAACATTTTCAAAAACAACTGACAATATTGTCAAATACAAATTCCCAGTTCAATATTCTGGGCTCTTATGTTATTTTTATTTATATAATAATGTCCAGCAATGTATTTGAATTTGAAATAAACATTTTATAAAAAAACATCACTTTAATGATATTTTTGAAAGCAGATAGATTTTCTCAATGGAAATTTAATATTATATTGCATGAATGAATGAATTCTTCAAAGCTATCATTGAGACCTCATGCTGACCTTTATCAGAACATAAAGAATATATTCAAAAGTCAAAATGTTATTTGAAAGTTTAAAATATTAAAAATTTTGTCTGAATATGTGATTTTCAGATATAAGATTTCATAAAATACAAGTGCTTTTACTTTTTTACCCCATTTACATTTTACGATATTTCAAGGTCATGAAACTCCATTTCAGAAACTGTTGAGAAGAGATAAAGATATCACCAAAATTAACTATATCACAAGAAATAATTACCAAACTTAAAACCTGGATGAATCTGATCAACGTTTCATCCATTTATATCCAGATTAGGAACTTACTTCAAATAATAGAGAGAATCTTGAAATATAGAACAGGTCAAGTTCAGATGTAAGATGACTATATCCGATATAACAATAATTAAAGTATCTCTTATTAAGGGGCTTATTAAGGAGAGGGGGCGATTATTAAGGATACCTAATCCTGATGCCGCATACCCCCAGTGACAGGGAGGGTTTATTAAGGAGAGGGGGCGATGATTAAGGATACCTAATCCTGATGTCGCATACCCCCAGTGACAGGGAGGGCTTATTAAGGAGAGGGGGCGATTATTAAGGATGCCTAATCCTGATGCCGCATATCCCCAGTAACAGGGAGGGTTTATTAAGGAGAGGGGGCAATTATTAAGGATGCCTAATCCTGGTGCCGCATACCCCCAGTGACAGGGAGGGTCTATTAAGGAGAGGGGGCAATTATTAAGGATGTCTAATCCTGATGCCGCATACCCCCAGTAACAGGGAGGGTTTATTAAGGAGAGGGGGCAATTATTAAGGATGCCTAATCCTGGTGCCGCATATCCCCAGTGACAGGGAGGGTCTATTAAGGAGAGGGGGCGATTATTAAGGATGCCTAATCCTGGTGCCGCATACCCCCAGTGACAGGGAGGGTCTATTAAGGAGAGGGGGCGATTATTAAGGATGCCTAATCCTGGTGCCGCATACCCCCAGTGACAGGGAGGGTCTATTAAGGAGAGGGGGCAATTATTAAGGATGTCTAATCCTGATGCCGCATACCCCCAGTAACAGGGAGGGTTTATTAAGGAGAGGGGGCAATTATTAAGGATATCTAATCCTGGTGCCGCATACCCCCAGTGACAGGGAGGGTTTATTAAGGAGAGGGGGCGATTATTAAGGATATCTAATCCTGGCAATTAAAAAGCAGAAGAATATTATAATGAATGGCATGATATTAGTTAATATAAATTATTTTCCCAGTCTGACACACATAATACAACACAATTTAAATGAAATATGTACATTATTTATTTCATTCATTTGACACATTGAACAAAATAATTTCATCATTACCTTATATATCATACAATTTGAAGGATAAATTTAAGGGCATACACTTTTTCATACAAAAGTGCAATTATTTTGTGCCTATGACTATTACCGTGACTGGGACTTGCAATATACATGACAATAAAAATAATTATCTCATTCAATATTAAATTATTTTCATGGATGCATAATAGATCATTTTAATACATGCATCCTAACATATGTTGGGAGTTACATAACAATTCACATTGTATAAGTAGGACATATTGTCAATCCAAAATGCATTTTTGCATTCAAATACTCTGGTACATTAAAACATTTCCAATAACAAACAAAACATTGATTCTAATGTGACTGGACATGGATATTCTCTCAAATTTATAAGTATTTACAAGATTTTCATTATTATGCATCATAATTTAAGTTCTCTTTTTAAAAGATAAGTTGGATTCTTGAGGTTCCCTCTAGCCATTCTTAATACATGCAAGCTTTGGGGATCATAAACTTTTTTTTCGGTAATCCTATCATTCTTTGATCTTTGATAATGACACTTTGATACATGATCTTAAAAAATGAGGAATGAAATGTATTTATAAAATGTCATTCATATAATGTGGAAAGGCATAGGCAATGCAATTTTAGTTATTTCATTCATAACCTACATAAATAGCATCAATATAAACATTTAAAATATTTTTTCTCTCGACTGTAAAAGCAGACATTTGTGGGACATATATTAAGAGGATAGGAGGTTATTTTATTCAAATTTAAATATTTGAAATAATATAATTTTATGCCTGCTTTATGACCCTACTTGAAAATTTAATAAAAATAGGGGGGAGGGGGTGGCTGGTTGCCCAAGCACATGTTCAGATTACTAACATCAAACTATTACATGAAATTGTGAAGTGTGCATTTCAAATGTACTAACTTTTTCACTTAAACTCTGTCAATGGCACAACTATACAACATCAAAATTGTGGATATTGCCCAAAACACTGCGCTGGGAACATCCTTTTCACAAAAATAATTAAGATACAAATCAAGGATAACATGCAGACTGTGATAAAGAACAAGACTAGCTCTCACATATAATCTTTTCACGCCATGCTCAAAGCGGCTTAATAGCAAGATGCCCTTAAACATATCCTGCCAATAATAGGCATATATACTTTACACAATTATCAAAAATGGACAGTCTACATATATACATAATGTCTCGTACAAAGCCAACTGTAATCATTGGCAGATCAACTCAGATTGTTGAAATTGTTCACACAGCTTTTTACAATTGACACGCCATGTGCTTATCTAATTGGTCTAGATCATTTGAATGGCGTATTCATCTCATTATCACCCAGAATTATTGCTCGTGTGTAAATCTTTTTACTTACATTTTAATCATGTCTCAAACACAAAAGAGAACAAAAAAGTACCCTCAGTCTCAAACAAAACCTTGGTTAAATCAATTGATGACATTTTTTGACAGTTTCCTGTCTATGCAGAATATATAAAAATATATTCCCTTCTATTACTAGTAATAAAAGATAAAATTTCCTCAAATTATTGGTTGAGAATAGAATCAAATTTAGCTGTAGTATGTCAAAGATTTTTGATCCTTTAATAATTGGCACTTAGGGCTTAACAAACAATGGAGGGAGATTAATACATATCATATTCCTTCAAAAAGCACATTTAGGGCTTCTCAAAGTATTTGCATTAATCGATTAAGCAAATATTTCAGGTGTTAAAGTTGAAAACTGGGTGCATTCAAAATGTAAATAAACCTAATGTTTTCAAGTAAAAGAAAATCCTCAGCAATTATTGAACAGGTCAAGTGGTGCCAAATTGGAGGAATATGATATATATATATATATTTGGATTTATTCACTTACACAACTACACCAAAGCCCAAGAACATCAATAAAGTTGCAATTTCCTACTTTAAAGATTTTGATCACTGATTCAGTTTGATTGGAAGACACAGAAATTTTGAATTATATTACATTAATCTTACATTTGGCAATGGAACACTGTAGCAATGCATGAACATGAAATGAAACTTTTGTTTGGGACAATAATACTGTGACAAGACAGGAAGCAAACATGACAATGCCATCTGGTGGTTGCTTTGTTGCAGGTTTTAACTGATCTCGGCATATATCAGAAAATGCAAACCCTTTCTACAGCGTCACTAAACTTTCCAGAAAACTCATTTTGCAATTAATTATATTATTGAAATTCCAACCAGGGCAGTGAAATAAAATAATTTTCTCAATGTATTACCACTTGTTATTGATGCATTCTGGAAAGTTTGGTAACAGAATGAGTGATCTACAAAAATATGAAGTTCCTGAGATACAATGACCTTGAGTTTCAAATGTCCATCAGTCAACATAACTTAAGGTATATTAATACCCCATCTACCTTTCTCCAAACTTCAATTCTCCACAACTTTTTTGTATGACAACCTTTGAAACATTGAAAATTTATTGAAATCTAATATTTCTAATCTGGTAATCAGCTTCATTTAAGAGTGTCCTCATGATTTTGTTTTAATTTATTCAAATGGCTTTATTATTTTTTCTATGACTTAACATAATATTCCTATTATTGATTTCAAATCTGAGCACCACAATAAATCGAGATAATTATCTGCCCTCTCTGATAAAAAAAAAAACAGTAACAATTCCTACATACACTTTGATATACAGCCATTTGCCAGAGGGCAGCACTGTACATATTTGTCTTCATGACAATGTGACATGCATCCACACAAAAATAATAATAGCACCATATATACAGATTAAACTTTTGAGATTATTCTGGAGATTATAAATAGTTTTTAAAATAACACAATGCATACACATGCAGTCTGTCTGGGGGTTCTCTATCCCTGTAGGCTATACCATTATATTTCCCTCAATCTTTGATGAAAACTTCTTGAAATATTCAAGTCTTTTCAATGTATGGCAGGATAAACCATAGGAGGGAGTCCATCTTGAAAATCAGATTTCAAACTGGTTTGATCCAGATAAATCTGATCTTGTTTCTTTTCCTTTTTATAATCAGTTTCATCTGGTTTCTTGTTTTGTCTGGATTGTAACCTTTATACTTAAATCTATTGAAAAAATATATATATATAGATATATACGTATATATAATTGTTCAACCTTAGCATAGCTTATGTGAGTTTGGACGAAACTTCGACCATGTTACTGATTGCAAACAAGTTTGTTAATAAAATCAAATTTAAAGCTTGATTTTATTCCAAAGCTTGATTTTATTCCAAAGCTTGCTTTTATTTCAAAAGATCATTATTTTCTCCTGTTTTCTGTGAATCAGCAGATATTGTTTGGAAAACTTAGAAATGCACTAAATTATCCCGAAGCTAACACAAAGATACAGCAGGAGATAATTCACCCAGCCATGATACATAACTCTGTATGCTTCTAAGCTGAGTCCTTGCTTTAACCTTGGTGCTCAATAAAACCCCCATTTCTGCCAGGCGGGACCAGTATTTATATATTTCAATATGCATAATATATTTGAATCCCTTGATTACTCCAACACGGAGGTTAACTTTGGTTGTGGTCATTGCATTGAAAGAAATTTGTAAGGCCATTAGAAATGCATAGAATTTTTTGCTGCCCAACAGGTGGCAGCTGTGTATAGCGCCATCTAGAGGTCATTTACACGGCAGTATGCGTGTGCGAGTGCGAACTTGATGGGAGTTTGACTAAACGATCATTTTCGTCGGCACTGTCATTGTCACTGAGATTAACCTCGCTATCTTCTATGTCACACAGACCTGATATATCCGACATTGAGGCATTGGTTGACGTGTACCCTCCCATCGATACGCTCATATCGTCTATAGCAGACAAGCCGGCAGTTTCACCGTCAGTGTTATAGTCACTGTGACCTCCGTAGTCATCGTGTGCAAAGCGTGGTCGTCGCGGCCGTGGGAATCCATAGTGTATCACATCATCCTCATCATCCCTCGCAAAGTTGTCAGCATTGCCGTTTGCCTCGTCATCTAACGGTTCGTCCTGACTCAAGCCTGGAGTCAGCTGGTAGCTCGGTAGATACTGGTTGGGATGTAGGTTATAATTATGTGACTGGTACCCTCCGTCATCATAATTCAGATCACCATGCATTGCTAATATCTGCTCAAAGTTCGGTGGGTCTGGATACTCCAAGTTAGGGTCGTCAGCCTCATCATCATCATCATCCTCTCCAAATTCATTTTCGGCATACTCCGAGTCTCCCACGTACTCCGTCCCCGACACATACTCCGAATCGTCTGGGTAGTCCGTGTACTCGTACTCATCCGGATGGATGTGGGCGTTGGACTCGTTGCTACGTGACGATGCTGGAGAGTCCGGTATCTCCTTCACGGGAACCTCCGTGATGTTGGGTAGCGCAGAATTGGGTGCCCAGTCCGACGCATCCCAGTGATAACCTGTAACACACGATAAATCAAGCTTAGCTCATTCTCTATCACATTCCAGCTTATTCTCCATGTAAGAAAGTATCCACATACAAGAAACTTATACTTGTGACTTTTCTAAATGTATAAAAATATAAAAGAACACCTATGACATAATTATAATATGTTTTTGGGATGTTTTTTTTGTCAATATTTGAAGCGACTATAACAGTTTTTTACTCTAAAATACTAGAATTAGTCTATGCAATATTTCTATTTCTCATATTATATAAGTCTCTAATGTCTTACCACAATTGCATTTCATTCTTATATCTTATCAAATTTCAACTTAATTATATAAAATGAAACCATAAAAATCTTATTTGCTGAAATAACATAAATAAGATACCAATAAAATATGGGTACATATAGATATATAACTGATATCAAAAACACTATTTCTCACTGATAACACTTGATACTAACAAGACAAATATATATACAAAACTCCACATTCAGCCGTAAAGCAAGCGATTAATACTATATATAATTGCTGAGGCAGATATAAAGGAGTACGATATTTCACCACAGGAGGCTGACACACACAGATAACGTGGATCATCGCTGGGTACAGTGAAAAAAAGCATTACTGCCCATCAGGTATTACCAACCAACATTTTATCTTAAATATTGCAATTTTATGAAATGTGAAGGACATGCAAATATTGTGTACTTCATTCTGATTTTCTGATTTCTGTGATGGCTCCCTTTGTTTGATCAAAGTATCTTCCTCATAGAAAAAAAAAACTTTGTATAAAAAAATTATAAGCAGTCAAAATTGCAATATTTAAAGAGAAAATGAGTTTGAGTGTGTATCTGGGTATATGGATGTAATAATGTGGGATGTAATATATTTGTTTTCTCCAATAGTAAGTCATGCAGGTTAATGGTAACTTTAACTAGGTTTATCAAAAGTATCGCCACCTACCATACTTCATCAACTTAGTGCCCCGTCTCAAATTAACTAAATACTGTATCCAAACTTATGTATCAAATCCAACAATAAACCTTACAAGCTTTTGAAAAAAAAGGTAAAACAAAAAATAACCAAATGTCGTCCTTGATTTATATTTATTTGCTTTATTGAAAAGACACTGATAAATGAAATATATTTTTTTCAGCCAACAATCTTCTTAAGAGTGACTTATTAAAGTTCTGCAGTTTTACTTTAAAAAAGAATTTCGCTATATCTGTAAAAATGAATTTAGAAAAGCACTGGGAAGGAATATGGTAGAGCTTACTGCACATTATTTAAGTTAATAAGTGACTTATATAAATGCAATACTTCACTTTCACTGAATGTACTGGATAGTAACTCAGAGTAAACCTTAACATGCACTTAAGGGTTCAAAACAGTATTTGCACTGTCCAGCAAGTCTTTGCTGGGTTTTTAAAAAATTTAATATAGTTGATATGTCATGTATAAGTAGATTGTTATGTTTCGTATGTTATTTTCTCACAATGCCCATATCTCAATGGACTGCATGCAGGAATGCTGAAAACATGCAGGGTAAAACAACCTCCTTCCTTTGGAACAATGTAAAGAATTAAGATGGCCACTTCAATCTCACACATTCACCGGCACTCTGGCTATGACAAAATTCTGTATATTTGTCCACAATGACCACTATCCTAGGAAATATCATCATGCTCAAATAGACAGTGATTTTCTTTTTGCGACAGCCAGAGAATTAGCAGCAAAAAAGCTTAGAAGGCCAACCACTGAGCCAATGTGAATGCCAGCATCATTGAAGAAGCAAAAAAAAACAATAAAAAAAAAACAATAAAAAAAAACAGAAAAAAAACAAAAACAGTGACCTCTGCATGCTGAGAGATGCTCAGTCCGCTGTGCTACTCAACCACAAGAGGGCACCACATGACAGTACCATTTTGACAGCACCATACAAATGCACACACATACACACTCACATACATAACAATATTTGGGACGGAAAAAATAGGGTCTCATGTGCACAGCTCACAATTCAATGAACATTTTTTCAATAAAACTTCTTATCTTCTTGAGTTTAACAATGATATTTGAGATAAAACAGTTACTATGACTTAAAATAAAATCCAATGTGAGCTTAAGTTAAAATTCTTGTGCAAATTTGCAAAATGTGCCAATTTTAAAAATAAGAAATGCAGATTAATATCTGAAAGTGATCTTAATGTCCATGGAGTGTGGATTTGTGCACAAGGGACCTGTCATAGGAGGTATGGAAGGAACAGGAAGTGGGGAAGATGATGCTAGGTATGATGGGAACAGTACCTTTCCTCTTGCTGCGTGCGCCATTGGCTGTCAAAGGATAATACACCAAAGATCCACATTAGGTAAGTCATGATATATGGCAAATCTAGTCACACCTTGCCCTCAGGCCACCACCATTCAACAACCATTTTTACCATTTAATCTTTGCCCTCCAAAGAAACTTTCCCAAAGGTGGGTGTTCTCATTGGACAAAAAAAAAAATTTTAAAAAAAAACAAAAAAAATCACAACACTTTTTAATATTGAGCGAAGCTTAACATATCAAAAATAACTCTCCTTGCTCTGAAATGTTAAGAGTAAAATTACTGAAAATATATTTGATGTTGGAGAAAGTGACTGGCAAAGATTTGACGTTAATGGTTGCTCAATACTGGTCAGTGTATATTCTTCATACTACTCAGCAACATATTTAGAAACCTCTAGAAAATTCAAGGTGGAGAATTTTTCTAGATAATTTTCTCCAGATATTTTCATATAATTATAGCACTACTGAAAGGTCACCAGGAAACTATCTATAAAAGCTATATAATTCCATGTTAAATGTGTCTGGAAAAAGATATGGTGCCTGATAAAGAAATTTAGATTTTTGAAGTGCACTTCAAAATACATGTGGGCAAATCATATTTTGCAATAAAATGAAACAAGCCTCTAAAAATATATTATTCCTATTCTACCAAAATTGGCAAATTTGTAAGATATCAATGTGAAATAGTTTCAATAATAATCATCTGTGCATACTCAAAACATAAATTTATCTATGAATAAGCAGACAAATTAATTGTAGCATTATTGGAACAGCATGAACAGTTCAATGTACCACAAGTAATACTGTTTTGAATGAAAACACTGTGGTTTTAATGAGATCTCTATATGTTCTACCAAGATTACATTTCAAGAAAACAAGTGAAAAAGTGTATCCATATCGTTAATAAAAAATAACACATTGATAGGATATAACTAGATTGCACTGATCATGCCACAGACCTAGGGATAACATCTTTCAGGCAAAATAGACATTTTACTATGTTTGTGTATCCATCAAATATTTTGAATAGATTGAAGAAAAACATTATAAAAGTAGCAAGTTTTGTTTTGTGAACTATATAAGATATCATGCAACATCTGTGAAAATGTATATGAATAAGAAAAAGTTTAAAGGCAAATATCTATTTGTTTTTTTAACTTACAAACTAATTATAACAACAATTGTCATTATTAGTCCTGTCATTATCCAACAATTGTCATTATTAGTTCTGTCATTATCCAACAATTGTCATTATTAGTCGTCATTATAACAACAATTGTCATTATTAGTCCTGTCATTATCCAACAATTGTCATTATTAGTCCTGTCATTATCCAACAATTGTCATTATTAGTCCTGTCATTATCCAACAATTGTCATTATTAGTCCTGTCATTATCCATCTTATCATAATTTAAGCTTGACTTTCAAAACTTTATTGAAACTTGACATCTTGTTTTTTCTAAATGTAACTATGATATTTAAACTGTTAATTTCAAGTTGACAGTTTTTTTTATCAATTATTTATATGTGTAACAAGGAAATGTCTGCATTCATTAGGTGAACACAAACACAACTCACCATCCCAAACATTTCCTACTCTATCTTAACTTCACCGTTATCATGTAATGCCAAATGTTTTTCTTTAAACTGGCTGTGAGAAGAGAAACCAAATTATGTCTCTTATTTTGATTTGAGCAGGCCATGAGAATCTGGCTGTCTGTGATCAACTCATTTTATGAAAAGACATCTGAAATGAGATAGCTAGAATCCTACCATCTGTTGTCCGAGAGAATACATCTCCTTTCGTAATAGAAATTTTAGATGCGATGTACTCGGTATATGATAAATTGGCTATTGAATTAAAATATTACTATATTTAATCTCATACATGTATTAAAGTATCTTCACCAGACCATCTTTGTAAGTCAACAACACACGGTTATCACTGCTATCCTCCTAACTGGGTTAACTTCACACAGTTTATAATATTAACTACAATCTACAGAATGTGTATATCCATCAACTACAAAAATACAAGGACCGGTTTAAAAATGTTGACACTTCCATTATTTATTGAAAGTAAATTGTGTCCATTGCAGTTATTACTTGAAACAAGGACAATTCTTATTTTTTTAAATAACAGAAAAAAACTTTGTATCATGGTACATATGCATTGAAATTTGAAACATATGGACCTGCCCTTGTATTTTCTACAATATCAGAATGGCTACTTTATCATGCATTATGAAGTTTATGTTTTCCAATGCTCCTTAATTTATCAGGTTTTCCTGTTGATTTTATATTTGAATTTGTTAATAACTTTGCTTCTATAGTTAAGCTCAAGGAAAGAAAGCTGGACTCCACAAACAGGAGTACAGAACAGGCTATATCAAAAGATTTGTCATGTCTGAAAAAAATAGTGTTAATGAAAGAAAAGAGATTATGTATTTGAAGTGCACATTCCTAAGAATAGATTATCCAAGATGATTACCATTATATTCAGATATCTGTTGCTGTAAGTATGCCAGAACTAGTTTATTAGGGCCATTCAATAAACAGTTTTATTCCGTTTTTTTTGTTTTCCTTTAATTTCTTGTTTCAATATAAGAAATATCACACTTTTTTATTAGAAAAAGAAATGAAATACAGCTCTGAAAAAAGTTTGAATGAATGAAAATTGGAACTTAAAACTGTTTATGAGTAGACCCTTTAGTTATATATATAGAAATATTAAGTTGTTTTTTGCTGCATGCATTCATGCCCCCTGGTGTGGAAACAAAATCCTATATTTTTACAATAAGCTCCATACTATCAGTATGGGTTGGTTGAACACTGGTAAGGGAAAAGATTATTCCATTAAAAACAACATTATACATCTTACTAGTCAAATTTGTCTTATTTAAATATACACAGAATTCTCCTATTTCCATGCAAGATTTAATTTTCTTGAGAAAACAAAATTCTGTTGCACAAAATTACACAAATCTTTTCATGAGATCTAATTTGCCGCTTTGATAGTCAGGAGAAAAGATTTTAGTTTATTTTAGCTTTAATAAGAAATGCGAGATCCAAGAAGAATAAAACCTAAAACTATGAAAAGAAGAGGAAAGAAATCAAATTTGACCAGTAAGAAAGCAAGTGCACTTTTGGGTGATTTCAAGCTGAGCCACATATTAAGAAGTATAACAAATAATGGACGCTTCCACGGTCACAGTACATGTGTGAGAAATATCTGAAGCAACTTACTACTCGTACTGAGAGATATAGAAAATTAGGTAAATAATCATAGTGTTATTCTTTGAACAGAAAAAATGTTAAAAATGCCAACAAGCAATATCAGATGACAGTTATAAGCTTGAAACATTTTAGTATCAAACATTTTAACATATTAGTGACATTGACAATTTTAGCAAATTTTATAGCAATTTGTAAAATTCCCAATGAACATTTTTAATTGGCAGGAGTTAATATATTGCCAGACAACTTCTTATATTTATATGTATATAGCTTATAGCATGAGAGATCAATTCTATTTGCTTGCCTAAAATGCTTTAACTATGATTCACACAATGAATTTTGAACACTAATTTTTAAGCTTATCTTTTACTATAATATATCATATTGACACAAGACATGTATAACATGGTAATGATATATCAGGGATTAAACTTGTAATAGCATAATAGCCCTTGCTATTCTATTATTAGTGTATGTATCTGAATCTATAAATGCACTATATCAATCTAACCTAGTTTCACTCCCATAATCAAAGCCCAAAATTTTGCTCATCTTTGAAAAGGCCTCATGCGTAAATTTTCCAGTCAGTTTCACACACACACATGCATTCTTTTTGACAATTTTCACCGTTTGTCTACTATGAACTGGGAACCCTAGATTTGACAAACAGTGGTCCCAACATTTCCCACCACCCAACCCACTTTTTTTGTTTGTAAACATCACACCACAAAGGGCTCCCTGAAAAGAAATCTGTAAATCTCAAGCGTCATTTTATAGTCTTCATTTATGCTAAAAACACTAAAAGGAGGCGTTGGGCGTTACCTTGTATGTCGTCCTCGGAGTCGGCCAGACTGCTGACCGAGCTGACGGTGTTCATGTTGTTAGCACCTTGCGGGGAGAGGGGACTACGCGGGCTGCACGCTCCTTTCTCCAGTGGCATCTTCTTGTTATGCTCTTTACGACCAGCTAAACAAACCATGAGAATATATCAAACATCAAAATATCTCAAATTTAACCATCCTGCAAACAATCATTTAAGCTAGCCCTAATTTGAGTCATTAATGATATGTTATTTTAACGTGACTTACGGTCGAGATAGTTGTGAGCAATGTTGGGATTGTTGGGGTCCCAGTTTGCGGCCTTGCCTAGTTTTTTCTCATTCTCGTACCGGACTGGTGGAACAGGCTGCTTCATCGCTCTCAAACACTGAGGAGACTTCTCCACATCCAGATTCTGCAGGAATTCCGGTATTTCGATGTGTGGGAGGGTTCCGACATTTTCCAGCTCGTCGGCTGCACTGCCATAGTTGTGAATCGTGTCGAAGTTGTTGAGCGTGTTCATGGAGTCTGCGGTGCTTGGCGTGTATGAGGCAGGTCTGGTAGGCACTGGTGGAGGGCGCGGGCTGCGTGGAGGGCTATGCAGATGGTTACGTGGACTCGGCGGGATGTTGTGGATCAGATTTGCATCCACGTTGTTCATTTTGTTCATCTTGTCATAAATGTAGTCATCACGATGATTACTATTCTCAGACTCCAGTCGGCGTTTACGGCGGCGCCATCTCACAATGATTACAAACACTATCACTATGATCAATAGCCCAACAACCACACCTACAAATAGATTATATTCTCAATTTTTAAATATGAATGAATATATTTTTTAAATTCCAAATTAATATCTCTGCAAGTGTACATTTAACACATCAATTTTTAGCAAAACAATGACATAAATTCTTTGGTTGAAAAAATGTTCGAAAAATAAATAACAATCCTTGTGGGAAACAGTGTATCCATTTGTGGGAAACACTGCGAATATTGTAGCATTGAACCAACCTGCGATGCCGATGATTTCCTCCATGGTGATGTTGAATGCTGAGGAGGATATGGAGGGGAAGGTGTCCTCCTCACACAGATGCCCTGCGGTTTCAGACGTACACTCGCACTCAAATCCCCCGTGACGGTCGCGGCAGGTTCCACCGTTCTTACACGGCTGAGACAGACACTCATTGATGTCATGTTGGCATGTTTCCCCTGCAAATAGGAAAATAATTTTCAGGAATTATTTAGTGATTTACTGTTGCATATCATTTTGTCAATATTCAAAATATTTGATTCACCAAAGGAGATTCTTTTTTGGGGTGTCAAAATGGCTTCAACACTCAGAAGGAAAGACACAAACCTTCAAAACCCTTGCATCTGCAGACGGCTCCAATCTCCCCTTCCATGCAGTCTCCACCATGCTTGCACGGGTTTGGACGACAGAACAGTGATCGGCAACGCTTGTCGACGTGGGGATCTCGACACCGACATCGGAAATCATTTGGAAGATTCTCACATATTCCTGACAGGAAAAGATTGACATGTATCCCTTTTGTTACAATACAGTGAACTGGACAGTTTTTAAAGACCTCAAATTGAAAGAAAAAAATCTTGAAAAAGAGATATAAAAATAACATGATAATGTTTTCTGTATGTACCTCCGTTTGTGCATGGGTTAGAGGCACACGCGTTGGTGTTGACCTCACAGCGGGCCCCGATGAATGGATCAAGACAGAAGCACATGTAGGCGTCAGGACCTTTGGGCAGACACGTGCCTCCGTTCAAGCAGGGACTCTCCGCACAGAGGCCGGTGAAGGTCCGCTTACATGTGAACTCCACACCCTCCACCCTCTGGAACGTGCCCACAGAGTTGCTGCCACTGTACGGGAGAGTGATGCCGCTGATCTTGATATCTCTCATGCAGCCCTCAAATCCTTGCCGGACGTCTGTGTACTGTGAGCCCGTCTCCACCTCTGCTCCGAAGAAGACATCATTGCTGTCGAGGTTGAGGACGTCATTGGTACCAGGGGCGCTGGATTCGGCCCTGTGCTTGCTGTCTATGAGAATCTCCGCGCGGCTGCCGTGACGCTCCACGACCACCAGATGCCAGTTGTCATCGTTGATCAGAATAGAATCCACACGAACAAGGCCCTCACCACTGCCGCAATCAAACTTGAACTGCACCATCCCTTCGATCATCTAAACAACATTCAACCAATCACAATCAAGGTCAAACTTCTCAGCGCTGGACACGCTCTATCAAATATGTCTCCTTTTCATTGCATGATAGGTACCTACCATTGTATAATGGCTTGATGTAATGGTATCTTACCTACCTCCAGTATGGTATAATGGTATGGGTACCTACCTCTAGTATGGTATAATGGTATGGGTAGCTACCTCTAGTATGGTATAGTGGTATGGGTACCTACCTCTAGTATGGTATAGTGGTATGGTACCTACCTCTAGTATGGTATAGTGGTATGGGTACCTACCTCTAGTATGGTATAGTGGTATGGGTACCTACCTCTAGTATGGTATAGTGGTATGGGTACCTACCTCTAGTATGGTATAGTGGTATGGGTACCTACCTCTAGTATGGTATAGTGGTATGGGTACCTACCTCTAGTATGGTATAGTGGTATGGGTACCTACCTCTAGTATGGTATAGTGGTATGGGTACCTACCTCTAGTATGGTATAGTGGTATGGGTACCTACCTCTAGTATGGTATAGTGGTATGGGTACCTACCTCTAGTATGGTACAGTGGTATGGTACCTACCTCTAGTATGGTACAGTGGTATGGGTACCTACCTCTAGTATGGTACAGTGGTATGGGTACCTACCTCTAGTATGGTACAGTGGTATGGGTACCTACCTCTAGTATGGTACAGTGGTATGGGTACCTACCTCTAGTATGGTACAGTGGTATGGGTACCTACCTCTAGTATGGTACAGTGGTATGGGTACCTACCTCTAGTATGGTACAGTGGTATGGGTACCTACCTCTTGTATGGTACAGTGGTATGGGTACCTACCTCTAGTATGGTACAGTGGTATGGGTACCTACCTCTTGTATGGTACAGTGGTATGGGTACCTACCTCTAGTATGGTACAGTGGTATGGGTACCTACCTCTAGTATGGTACAGTGGTATGGGTACCTACCTCTAGTGTGGTATAGTGGTATGGGTACCTACCTCTAGTGTGGTATAGTGGTATGGGTAGCTACCTCTAGTATGGTATAGTGGTATGGGTACCTACCTCTAGTATGGTATAATGGTATGGTACCTACCTCTAGTATGGTATAATGGTATGGATACCTACCTCTAGTATGGTATAATGGTATGGTACCTACCTCTAGTATGGTATAGTGGTATGGTACCTACCTCTAGTATGGTATAGTGGTATGGTACCTACCTCTAGTATGGTATAGTGGTATGGGTACCTACCTCTAGTATGGTGTAGTCTACTCTTCCCACTGCGTGCATCAGTCTGGCTGACCTCTGTACTGTACGGATCTCAAGTGACAGACTGAAGCGCCGCTCCATGGGGTCCGTTAGGTGCCATCCCGCGTAACTCTGACCAGAGAATGACAACGGACGGCGCTCTACAATAAACACATATCATCAGGAACTGTTGTTCTCCTTATGTGATTCACAAATTTATTTTTTTTTTTTTATAAAACCTGCTTATTTCCTGTGATGCAAAAACTACTTATTGAGTGGGATTCCAAATCTGTCCTCTCTTATATCCAACCATGACCTTCACTATAAATCTCGTCAGCCCCTTTACTTTAGGTTTACTTACCGAGACACCTTGGTTCCACACAGGTTGGTACGACCTCTTCCTTCACCTCATCACACTTGGCTCCGGTCCACCCCTCCGGACAGTCACATTTGTAGCCAAGGTTTCCCTCCAGGCGGCAAATCTGCGGTGGGCGGCAGGGATTGGGGTTACAGGCATCAGCAATCTCATCACAGTCAGGACCTGCAAGGTCAAATAGATAAAGCAAAAATGTATAAATATCTATGACAACATGTTTGAAGATATAGTGTCTAAATAAATGCCAATAATCAAAATAAAATATCAAAATATGTTAACACAATGTGATAAGTATGGACTTTAAATATTCAACAAATATTCAAATGAGAACTGACCTCCAAATCCACTCTTGCACTTGCACATATACTCTAGGCTGTGTCTGGCGGAGGCGTAGCTCTCGCTGTCTGTGATGATAGTGAAAACTTTGTCCGTGGAGAACTGTATCTCTGTCTCGCATTGACCTTTCTTCTCACACTTGTCCTTGGAGCATACATCGTTAAACACCTTGACGACCTTCACCTCTAGCATGTCCTCTAGACGCGGAATCATCTGTGTCAACCGGCGACGCAGTGCGTTACCTCGGAAATACGTCTCTTGAGATTTGCGGACGGCCAATAAGATGTCCAGGTCAGAGTCTGTGCTTCTTCTCTTCCGGCGTGCTGTGACAATGGTACCGGAAGCCGGCTGAATGCTGAGAACGATGATGTCCTTGGTGCGTACTCCGAGCTCCGACCTGACTACCTGGAAGAACTCTCCACGGTAAACAGCCAGGAACTCCTCCGGTAACATGTGCTGAAACCGGATGACCACTGAATTTTTCACCATCTCCTGGTCGATTCCAAGGATGTCCAGCTTGACGTCACTGAAGCTGAAGAACTTGCCATCAGAGACGCTGACGTTGATGTGGTACTCCCCGGCATCTAACGACTGCACCGCGGTGACAGTGCCATCTAGTGAGTCAATCTCAAACAAATGATTATTGTTTGACACGATGCTGTAACTGAGACGATCGTACTGATCCTTGTCTATGGCCTTGACCTTGCCGATCACACCGCCGGGGAACATGTCATTATAAGCACTCACATGCACCTCCAAGGGGGTCACTATAGGTGGGAACGCACTTTCCTCAATAATCTTGACGGTCACTTCTGTATCGGAAAACAGCGGTGGTTGCCCATTGTCAAACACCCGCACAGTTATCTTGTAGGTGTCTTTGATCTGGCGCTCAAATCTGGATGCAGTGTTGAGAACTCCATGACGATCCACGCGGAACTCGTTGCCTTGGTTACCGGTCACGATGTCAAAGGAAAATGGTGCCCCATTTGGATCGAGGTCAATGTCGGACACTTCCAATTGTAATATGGAGTAGGAAAGTTCCCGATCCTCCTGAAATAATCACAAATGGTTTTATAGAACAATGTCAAAAATATAACATACAATATGTCATTGAGTACATTGAAACGAGTACGTAGTGACATGAGGACTAACAAACGCAGGTATCATGGAATGAAATGATGTTTATGTCCTACACAATGGATATGTCACAGACACAGGACAGAGACAATTTCTGATGTATATATACATATTCCCATTAAATGATAACATTATTATTTTGCAGGTCCAGCAACCATCTGCTTTAGTAATGGTCTATATATTACACATTTTTAGCATCTGTTTATATTTTGGACAACATTATTTTCAGTTACTGGGATTAAGCAATTTAATTGATGAATATAACAAAAAGATATGAGAGGAACTAAATTACTGGGGTACACCACTGGCAGTGAAGCAATGTAGAGCCAAATAAAGTAACTCAAAAATATAATAAAGAAATGATTCTAAACAAGGAAAATTAAGTAAACTCTGTACACAAGATATAAGTGAAGTGAGAATTTAATTTTTTTATTTTTTACTGCATATAATGAATGAAAGAAGGACAACAATATAAATGCACACAGCTTGGGTTATAATGTATTACACAGTATAGTTTCTACTCTAGACTATACTCTAGTAAGATCTGCGAGTTTGTTGCCAGTTCTATCATTTCAAGGCATACCTTTGATGGCATGCAGTTTATTCTAGCAGAGAATAATTCCATTAGATTTTATTGGTTGAGGTTAAGAATCAAAATTTAATATAATCTCAAAACCGGTTTGTCAGGTCATTAGTTCGTTCTATTCACAAGTTATGAAAAATATATGAATAAATTGGATTTGAAACTATTAATCTTATATTTAACTTGTAATTGTAATCAGTTGGATATATATTAGTTCAAAGTCTTTTCCATTCAAATGAGAAAGAATAATATATCATAAGAAACTATTTTTAATCCACCTTTATTTTTTATTATATTCTAATCTATTCTAACTTCTAATCTACTTATTTTGATAATTCTATTTAACATTATATAATCAAACAAATATAATAATTTTATGAAATAATAAATATCGTATCAACATTTCCCCAAACTATCCCCTTCTATGACTATCCCAAACCAAAAACTAAATTGATAAAATGTGTTAATAACTTTAACTAAAAATAAACAAAATCAAAAGTCAGGCAAATCATAATTGTTAGCAACTAAAAATCAATAAAATCAAACAAATTACTACTAGCTTTATATTGGTGTTAATCTAAGAAGCTTGTTATGCTGTGCTGAAGCTGAGGGGGTCAGGATGAAAGTGACATCCATTATGATAAAAATGATACCTTCATTTCAAATATGAATGTAGAAATGATCAATTCAGAATGAGGATGATCCAATAGATGGCACTGTCGGGTGAATGTCTCGATATGAACTTTTAATGTGTGATATTTATGGAGGTTGATTTTGTTCAACTGGTGTAATGGGATTTAAGAGTTGGACTCTGATTTGAACAACTTGGTTTCATGATATTCTGATTTTAGGTTCTAAGTTTTTAACAATTTACTTCCAGGCATCTGGTATGCAGTAAATGCGCCACCTATATGTCAACCAAAGAACTGAAAATTCAATTCAAGGTCCAACTCTACCATCACGTTATAAACATTCTTCCTATATTTTGGTTCTGTGCATTATTCTAAGTTGTGTTTCTATGAAAAAAAAGTGAAATAAAAAATGACTGGACACATTACGCACATCTGTTTTGAGGTCAGTTATTTGCATATTCTACATTTAAAAAAAAATAATTTGGATCAATTTGGAGAGCAACTAAATGACTACGACCTTCATATCTAGAAATTGAAAAATAATTCCTAACTTAGAGGTAGATTGTAATGTTGAAATACAGCAATGAAAAGCACATAAACAGCACAACATACCACACGAACAAGACATAAGCGGATATATACAAACAATCAAACACGCCAAAAACTCACAAACAAAGCAGACTTATTAATATCCATACAATACATCACAGTATCATGATATGCAAAACACCCTATGAATATGCAAATGTGCCTTGATCATGCATAATATGTACCAAATGCAAAGGTTTTGGGGGTTATGAAGTTTTGGAAGTGGGCGGGACTAGGGCCCAAGTGGGAGGGGCTAAGCCCTTGTCAATCACTTACAGATGTTCCAGAAGGATCTCCATTATCATCCACCTTTGGTTGCGTAGGAGAAACAGAAGCCATGGTCAGCAAGGGGTTAATTTGCGTACACAAGTACACGTCTCAACGCTCAGTCTACTTGATACTACTCAAAAACTCACCAATTCTATCATAACATCACTAAGTAAAAGGGTTCTATTTAAAAAATTGAGAATTAAGTTTCATTGAAATATTTCCAACCCCCCCCCCCCCCCCCCATTGGAAAAAAAATAAAAAAAAAAATAAAAAAACTATATGAAAAAAATAGGAAAGACGTTTTTTTGAATACATCAAGTAGACCAAACAACACCACTTGACTCGTAAGATTGGGTGCTTACAACATTAATATAAAAACAGGTTGATCCATTTATAAAAAATGAAATTCAAGTTTAGGTTTATTAAACACCCAATCCCAGGTCAAGCCACCCCAAGTTTTAGGTACATTGATCACCTTCACAAGAAAATTAATTGGTTTATGTAAATAAATTATTTTACAAATACTTGTAAAGGTGACATAAATACATGAAACACAAATTAAAAATTGGTGCCAAGTTCTATTAAATATAATAAATGGTTAAGTGAGGTGGTATTGACTTTTTCTATAATAGGAAATATAATTTACAAACTACTCCAAAGTTTAAAAGTAGGAAATGTCATAAAAAGTGGCAGCCATTTTTTAATTTGTTTATTTGAAATGTGTAAGATTCATATGACTTCATGCAGTACAAGAATCATATGACATACAACAAACACACATTTTTTTGACAAACGTTGACAAACCTAAAACACTATTTTTTCAATTATCTTAGTTTCTATGTGTAAATGGCATTCATGTGTATGCCATGCTCTGCTGCTTTCCATTAAATGTGCATCATGTCTAAATTATTGTGGTCTTGACAAAATATATCAATCTATTTGTGTTGTTGTTTTTTATATAAAAGAGTACATACTTATGTGAGATAATATTATATGCTGGGTTTGTTATGACTTATATTCCAAAAAGTATTTCCAAATAATGGTCTGCTGTTATTGGTTGATATCACCACCATGCAACTAATCAGGATGGATGAGAAATAACATATATCACATGGGTTGACCAATTAAAGCTCTCCTCTCTCTCAATCATGGGAGGGAAGCCACACCCACATTGGTATGGATGGACCACTCAGAAAACAGGAGACTGAAATGTGGACCAATCAGAAACCATGACACATACCTGCACAACTGCTGTATAATTACTTTCTGTGAATCTGGGTGGATTGTCGTTGGCATCAGTGATGTCTATGATGACCGTGGTTGTTCCAGTTAACCTGGGAACTCCACTATCCAAAGCTTCAATCTCTAAATGGTAAATCGGTGTCTGAAACATGACAAACATTTCTGTAAATCATGAGATCAGAATAATTTTGACTTTAAAATGGCATTCTGCAATGATAAATAAATTGGGATGCATGTGATAACAATATCTTTCAAAAATGCCTGAGCTGGCCTATATTTTCATGAACATTTTCTTGTCACAGAGTTTTGCCTGTAAAGAGTTAACATTACTTACTGTTTCTCTATCTAATGGTCCTGACACAGTCACAAATCCCTCACGAGGATCAATAGCAAATTGACCAATGGGATTGCCTCCTACTATGCGGTACCGCAGCTGTGAATTGGGTTCACTGTCAAGGTCACTCGCCAAAACCTTTCAAGAAATAACGTCATTTAACCATCACACTAGCTTTATGGGTAACATTACTGCAGATTCTTAGGAAAACATTTTTTAAAGTTGAAACAAAAAAGCAAAATTTCTCAGAAATGGTCTTCACCTGGAGGATGGTAGTTTCTGGCTGGGCGTCCTCCCGTATCTCGGACATATAGTTCTGCTGCCCAAACAATGGTGAGTTATCATTAGCGTCGGTGACATTGAACCTGACGATGGCCGTGTTGCTCAGCGGTGGTGTCCCCTTGTCGGTGGCTTCCACGGTCAGCAAGTATTCCCGCGAAGTCTCGTAATCCAGTGCATCCACCACCTGTATGGCGCCATTCTTTGCATTGATACGGAACTTTCCTTGTTCGTTCCCAGCTTTGATGGAGTAGACGATCTCAGCATTGATGCCTGTGTCCCGGCTGGTGGCAAACACTCGGAGGATACTGGAGCTGACACGCTGGTCTTCCCGGATTGTCTGGCTGTACACAGATGTCTCAAACTCGGGCGGGTTATCATTCACATCAAGCAAGTGCACCAACAGATAGGCCGTCGATGTCATCTTTGGTGTTCCCTGATTAACAAATATAAAATAATTCTCAATATCCCCAATTCATTTTTTACAAAACTAAAAATATCATCTGATTAATTTAAGCTATGAAATAGAGATACGTTAAGTTTACCTGGTCGTGGGCATAGAGCGTGAGGTTGAACGAAGCTTGAGCCTCCCTATCTAGAGAGCGGGTGAGGCTGACGATGCCACTCACAGGATCTATGGAGAAGTGGCCATCTGACTCGCGCATAGCGTACCTCACCTGACGATTTATACCTGAATCAAACACCACAACAAATATATTATAACATACCGAATAAATACACACAAATATATATAATCACTGATAATATATACGTCATGTCAAATGTTACCATAACAACACAACCAAAATCATCTTTAGGAAAAAGTTATATTCTATGACAAATTAGATATTGATTTTGTTTGACAATTTTTGTTTGACATACCGAGATCGTAGTCGACTGCAGCAACCCTCGTGAGCAGCGTGTTCACATCAGCGTTTTCTGCAATAGACACCACATACTTGTCCATGGTGAATTTGGGTTCGTTGTCGTTGACGTCGGTGATTGTGATGTAAACGTCCATGGTGCACGACATTCCGCCGCCATCACGCGCTCGCACCATCAAGTGGTACTCTGGTGTCTTCTCACGATCCAATAAACCTCGCGTGGAAATTATACCTGAATCATATATAATCATTGCATTGAAATCTATTCTCACTATCACTCTCAGCATTTATCTCTGATTACAAAATATAAAATATCTATGAGAACAATTTATTGCAATAAGATTTTAAAATATCATGTTTCAATGAAAATGACAGCTGTCACTGACCTGATTTTTTGTGCATGACAAAATTGTCTTCAGTGTCGCCCTCTAGGATGTAATCTATGCGAGCGTTGCGGGTGCCCCTCTCATCAGCATCCGTGGCAGACACTCGGGCCACAAAGGAACCCATAGGAACATTCTCAGGAATGATCATCTCAAACAAGGGCTGCTCACAAACTGGACTGTTGTCATTGGCATCGAGGATCGTAACTTGGACTTGTGACGTGGACACAAATGCGCCATCTGTTGCCGATATTGTCAACTCATAACGTGACTTAGTCTCCCGGTCCAGTTCCTTGTTGACGTAGATCTCGCCTGTATTGCGGATGTTGAACTTTCCCAGCTGGTCGCCGCGGGTGATGTAGTAGGTGACCTTGGCGTTGTGCTCAAGGTCACGGTCTGTGGTGGTTACAGCCAGGATGATGGTGCCTGGGAGGGCGTCCTCATTGACAGCTCCGTGATATATGGACTCTGTGAACTCTGGTGGCTCATCATTGTGATCCGACACAGATATATGCACGGAGGTTATATCGTTCAACTTCTGTTGGGCGCCTCGGTCAGTTCCGATGATGTCAAACTTGTACTCGGCTTGCGTCTCTCTGTCAAGTTTCACCAAGGTTGTCACCCATCCTGTCTGAGCGTCAATGGCAAACACATTAGAGCGTCCACGAAATTCTGGTGCAAAGTCGTAACTGATATCTGCATTAGCCCCTGTGTCCCGATCGTGAGCAATCACCTGTACGACCTTTGACCCAACATCAGCATTTTCAGCTATGCTGACTTCATAAGGGTCGGATTCAAACTTGGGAGCATTATCATTAATATCCATAATTTGTATGGTCACATGACTATAAGCAACCAATGGGGGGCTAGTTTCAGTTTCAGCCTTCACCATTAGCTCAAATGTCTCTGAAATCTCCCGATCTAATTCTTCTATGATCTTAATCTTTCCATCGTCGTTGATGTCGAACTTGGCAGGATTATTTGTGTGGGGCAGATTGCCGGATACGATGCTGTATCTGAGTGTGTCGTTGCTCTCTGCCTTCACCGTGGCGATGATAGAATCTGTAGCCTGGTCCTCGGGGATGAAGTATGTGTACACCTCGCGCTTGAAGAACGGCGGAATATCTTCTGGCCCCATCACATAGATCTCGACTGGTGCATCATTCTCCTCAGGAGGACTCCCCTTGTCCACAGCACGCACAAAGAACTGGAACAACTCGTTCTCTGCAAACAACAAGCAAATTCCATTCCATCACAAATGTCTCATTTTTCTCCCATCAAACTTCCTGTTTTTTAAAAATGATTTGAAGTCATTGGCAGCCAGTTAAATAGTTGATTTAGTTTATAAAGCAATAGTTTTAAGTAGATTACAGAAATTCCTTTTTATATATTTTCAGCAATTTTAAAATCATTCCTCTAATATATATATACACATACCCAGTTTCTTGATGCTTTTCTTGATGCGTACGACTCCGGTGTTTTTGTCCATGGAGAAGTACTCGGTGGCATCGAGCCACTCCTGCTCGGACGGCACCACGCTGTACTCGACATCGGCGTTAGGTCCGAGGTCACGGTCCACTGCTGACACCTGCACAACCACAAACACAACCATTCAACTCATCCATCATCGCTATCAGTAGAATATTCTGCTCTTATTCAGCTCATTTATAAATTTGCATATATGAGAAGTGATATTTGAATGAGTTTAAAAGTCACATGACAAGAAAATTGTGAAAATGTTTATATTGAGCCATAATATATTACAATACATGGACATTGCATTTCAACATGTTTTACACATTTTTATAAATGGAGTACAGAATTATAGTGGATCAAAGTGATTTGCTGGACACGCCCCTTTTTATGTGGGTCAAATCAGGGCTGCTGAGATTTTGCCGGAAGTGACGCATGTTCGCCCTTCATGTTCAAAACAAACCACTCCAAGCCAGTGAAAGTCTGGAGGGATTGTAATTCATAAGTAATAACAAGAGTGTTGATGACATCTTTGAACCACTGGTGGCCTAATTAGCACATGTAGATAGTAGGTCAGATCATGTTTCACATCATAGTCACTTGGATTCTGCCTGTAGTGATGGGGAAGACAGGAATACAGCCAGCCTCCCAGTTGGGTTTGGCAAACTTACATCTGCCTATTGAGATTATTCAGATCCCTCAAGGGACTGAACTATTCTTTATCATAACAATATGGTCAAAGTCATTTCCTTGTTGAGAAAGAAATGTTGAAATCTCAAAGTTTAGTATCATTTTTACAGAATTTCTATTTTCATTCAAAATTGCTTTGTCTGTTTGAATATAAATACTGATATATGATTTAGTTGGGTATCCACTGACACGCAATGACAGACATTAAAAAAATACCAAACTAAACATTTCAAATGGCCATTGAAATACAACTGCAATGCATAAATAATATATAACCAGACCTCAAAATTTAGAAGTCAAAATAATTTCCAGCAATGAAACAGATCTAAAAATAATGCTTTCAAAACTTTTTTTTTCAATTATGTCATGCGAAGTTTAGCTCAACATTACTGAATATGAATAATATTCAACCAATTGATATTGTTACTGGTCATTGGTTAACAAATAAATAAATAAATTTTCAGTGTAAAAAAATATGGAAATATCAACTAAAAATAATTCATAGATATTTTAAAAGTGTCATCTCAATGTTCCATTTACAGTTTGAAAACCCTTAAACTTCATTCCATGATGTTTTGGGCTAGCTAATAAGTGTCTTGAAACTGATAAAAGTAGAGCAGGCCATATTTCAGACACTATACCCAATTAAGTCATGTTTGCTTATTTTCTTCAATTAAAGTAGGGATTGTGGGATGGGAAGCTGATGTAAATGCAAGTCTCTATTTATTTAACAGCCTTAAGTTTTGCCATTAATCATATTTTCAATGGATGTTATTTGTGTAGAAGTAAGGACATCAGGTGTTATACATGTACAGACATAGGAGGAATATGTGTGCAGGAGATGCATGCGGGGCGCAATGACGTAGGCAGCCTGCTGACCCAGTTCTAGGTCAAGGGAGTAGGTTAATTACCCTGGGGGTTCAAAGATCTTGGATTATAGCTAAACTAAACATCAGACTGCAGAAAAAATTGTCAGATGTTTCTCAGAGGTAAGAAATCTAAAGATTTACCACTTAAAAAAATTCTTGTCATATGACTTTTAAGGAAGTGGGCAGAAAGAGTGAGTGAGTTTGAGAACCTGTCCTGTTTCTTATTACTATTCATATAAGCAGAACAAAAAGGAAAGGAAATAGTGAAAATTTATGTCAGAATTGTATGTTTTTTATAATTTCTTGTAATATCTTGTAATCTTCTTGTGGACTTTGCTATCAGGGTGGGACAAGCCTGTTTGCAGTATATCTTTGGCAAACCTGGAGTACAAAGGTTCCATCCACGTCGTCGCCATACACGTTGGCCATGTATTGGTTCATCTTGAACTGTGGACGGTTGTCACCCTGGTCTGCTACATTCACCCTGACGGTAGTGTACCCGGTACGACCTCCGCCGTCCACCGCGATGATCGGCACTTGATACAGCACTTGCTCCTCACGGTCCAGTCTTACTTTAGTCAACAACTCTCCTGCAATGGAATCAAGATTGTCATTATGGCTCAGTGAACACTTTAGCATTTCTTTCATAAATGAGAAAAAAACTAAAATTTCTTCAAACATAGGCATCAGAGATGCATCAACCCTCAGCCCTGGTAACTCATTGCACAACATTCGCTCCACACAATATTTGTGAACAAAACGTCACTGCACCAAGGCAAATTGATGCAGGGGTAAAAAACGCATAAAATCTACTTCCTTTGATAGCTTAGGTGTGTCAAGTATCATGAAACTGTCATCATTTACTCTAGAATTATTGATATGGGCCTGTGACCTTGAAAAGCAGGTTAAAGTCACCGTCCATCAAACTCATGTGGAGTCTTCCCAGATTCTTATATGTCAATTTTCATGAAGCTGCCATCATTTGTTCTTAAGTTATCACGATGACAAGGATGATTTCACATAATTGTCCCTGTGACCTTGAAATCAGGTGAAGGTCATGTTCCATCAAGAGAAGTCTGAGGTCTTCACCAGATGCTTGTGTGTGTCAAATCTCATAAAGCTGCCATCATTCGTTCTTGAGTTATTGCGATTCTTGGGATTTCACATAATTGTCCCTGTGACCTAGAAAAATAGGTCAAGGTCGCCGTCCACCGAACTAGTCCGAGGTTTTCACCAGATGCTTATGCGTGTAAAGTTTCATGAAGCTGCCATCATTTGTTCTTGAGTTATCACGATGACAAGGATGATTTCACATAATTATCCCTGTGACCTTGAAAAGTGGGTGAAGGTCATGTTTCAAAGAAAATATTCTGAGGTCTTCACCAGATGCTTGTGTGTGTCAAATCTCATAAAGCTGCCATCATTCGTTCTTGAGTTATTGCGATTCTTGGGATTTCACGTAATTGTCCCTGTGACCTTGAAAAATAGGTCAAGGTCGCTGTCCACCAAACTAGTCTGAGGTTTTCACCAGATGCTTATGCGTGTAAAGTTTCATGAAGCTGCCATCATTTGTTCTTAAGTTATCACGATGACAAGGATGATTTCACATAATTGTCCCTGTGACCTTGAAATCAGGTGAAGGTCATGTTCCATCATGAGAAGTCTGAGGTCTTCACCAGATGCTTGTGTGTGTCAAATCTCATAAAGCTGCCATCATTCGTTCTTGAGTTATTGTGATTCTTGGGATTTCACATAATTGTCCCTGTGACCTTGAAAAATAGGTCAAGGTCGCCATCCACCAAACTAGTCCGAGGTTTTCACCAGATGCTTATGCGTGTAAAGTTTCATGAAGCTGCCATCATTTGTTCTTGAGTTATCATGATGACAAGGATGATTTCACATAATTATCCCTGTGACCTTGAAAAGTAGGTAAAGGTCATGTTTCAAAGAAAAAATTCTGAGGTCTTCACCAGATGCTTGTGTGTGTCAAATCTCATAAAGCTGCCATCATTCGTTCTTGAGTTATTGCGATTCTTGGGATTTCACATAATTGTCCGTGACCTTGAAAAATAGGTCAAGGTCGCCATCCATCGAACTCATTCGAGGTTTTCACCAGATGCATATGTGTGTCAAGTTTCATGAAGCTGCCATCATTTGTTCTCGAGTTATCGCGATGACAAGATAATTTCACATAATTGTCCCTGTGACCTTGAAAAGTAGGTGAAGGTCATGTTTCATAGAAAAAATTCTGAGGTCTTCACCAGATACTTATGTGTGTCAAATCTAATAAAGCTACCATTATTCGTGCTTGAGTTATTGTGATTCTTGGGATTTCACATAATTGTCCCTGTGACCTTGAAAAATAGGTCAAGGTCGCCGTCCATCGAACTCGTCCGAGGTTTTCACCAGATGCATATGTGTGTCAAGTTTCATGAAGCTGCCATCATTTGTTCTCGAGTTATCGCGATGACAAGATGATTTCACATAATTGTCCCTGTGACCTTGAAAAGTAGGTGAAGGTCATGTTTTATAGAAAAAATTCTGAGGTCTTCACCAGATACTTATGTGTGTCAAATCTCATAAAGCTACCATTATTCGTTCTTGAGTTATTGTGATTCTTGGGATTTCACATAATTGTTCCCGTGACCTTGAAAAATAGGTCAAGGTCGCCGTCCATCGAACTCGTCCGAGGTTTTCACCAGATGCATATGTGTGTCAAGTTTCATGAAGCTGCCATCATTTGTTCTTGAGTTATCGCGATGACAAGGATGTTCGCTACAGACATACATACATACATACATACATACATACAGACATACATACATACATACATACATACCCACGCCAGGAGTACTACAATACCCTCAGCCTGATTACATCAGGGGCTGAGGGTAAAAAAGAAATAATAATGCGCTGTTGAAAATGATACACACTTATATTGTAGATTTTTTCTAAAAAGTAAGGAAACTTGTTTTTACAATAAAATTATTAAAATCACATATATGAATAAATATATTGAGACCCTTGCCTGTTTTTTTGTTGATGGTGAATGTCTCCTTGGCATCCACGCTGTTGATGTCGTAGCTGATCTTGCCATATTCCCCATGATCATCGTCCGTAGCCGTCACCGTCATCACGGACTGGCCTCCCTCCAGATTCTCCGCCACGTCAACGTCATAGATCGTGTGCGTGAACATCGGCACATATTTGTTGGAACTCTCCACTGTGATGTGGACGCGTGCGAAGTTGGTGAACACTCCATCAGTGACCGACACATTGAGCATGTATGATGGCCCCAGGATGGGTCTTCGCAGACTGGAGAGTGAAACTATTCCCATATACTCATCAATCATAAAGGCTTGCTTTTGGTTGCCGCCGACGATGGAATACGCTAGATTGCCTGCATCGTTACTATCAGCATCTGTGGCTGTTACTATGGTAACAAACTGCCCTCTCTTAACCAGATCTGTGATTGTGACATCATAAACTGGTTGCTCAAACTTAGGAGCATTGTCATTTAAGTCTAAGACGACCAGCGATACAGGCACTGAACTACTAAGGGACGGGACACCGTTATCGTTGGCTGTCACCAAAAAGCTCAGAGTCTTCTTGGATTCGTGGTCCAGTTTTTGCTTGGTGAGTACAATGCCGCGGTCCTGGTCTATGTGGAAGTAGGCACTGTCGTTTGAGGTCCTGTCACGTGGCTCGATGCGGTAGAAGATGTGAGCGTTCTCTCCTGAGTCTTTATCTGTGGCTGTCACTGAGAGGACGGAGGTTCCGATTGGAGCTGCCTCGGAGATGGTATTTACATACAACAAGCTGGAAAATGATGGCGCTTGGTCGTTCACATCCTATAAACATAAATATTCTTCTTTGTTATATGTTGATTAAATCCTATTTGCAATGATATTAATTGAAGTTTTATTTACAATACCAGAATATAGGTAAATGTCTTGTCCAGGAAGTAGTGATGCTACCTTGTGGCAGTTTACTATATTTAGAGTGCCATCTGGTGTCAAATATCCTTATATTGACAGGAAATGAGGAAAAGGAAATTAATTTATTGGAAAACCTTTATACTTGAAAATTTAAGCAAATATTGATGCACCAAGAAAAAAAGAAGAAAACTTCACCAACAAAACAATTTAACTGAATTCTTTAAAACATGACATTAATTTAGCAAAATGGCCGACACCTACCATAAGGGTTATGTGAACGATGGCCTCTGCATACGACCCTGTTAGTGTGTCTGTGGCTCGCACGGTCAGCTCATAAGTCTTTCTCAGCTCGTAATCCAGCTCATCAGCCACAGTTATAGCACCTAAAAAGTTTCATGTGGCACAAACCAATGTAAAAATGCTTCAAACTATTCATAAATATAACTTTCATGAAACTGGTTTGTGTTATTTGGAAAATATATGTAAAATATATACATTTTTTTAATATATTGAAGCTTCTATGATCACTCATCTAGCTTCTGATTGGCTCATTTTTGGAATAAAAATGGGCCAATCACATCTTACCAAACAAATGTTAACAAATACTCTGCCCATCTAAGCCTTTAATCACTGAATGGTAATTAAGAAGCAATCAAAGAAACAAGCAACTCTGTCAATCATTCAAACTTTTCATTCTAAAAATGCCTGCTCATTTTCACCCTCGATAAAATCAGAACACATTTGATGCCAAAGTCTTCCACCACCGGGATTGCCTAGTATATCATTTAGTGCTTCCAGCATTGTACATTGCATTATGATTCATAAACCAAAGACCAATCTATCTGCAATATAATGAAACACCACAACCTCTACCCAAGAATATACATCTAGCATTCCATTATTCTAAATATTACCTTAACTCTTAAATTCATTTTTATTGCTCTCTGGAAATATTTAATCTATTAATTTAAAAGTAAAAACGTGGTCTTGCAACAAAATGCTTCCATAGAAATACTTAATAATTAATATGGAACATTTTTCTGACACACCTATTGAATTAAAATGATAATATTTAATCAAGCAGATTATTATTATTTGGAAAAGATAGAACCTTAACTAATCTACTAAAAGCAATCGGGAGATAGATCTCCATGGGCATAACAGACTTGTAAGATCAGGCAAAGAATATTAAATAACAAGTCATCATCAAGTGAACAATTACTCAAAAAACATTCTGATTAAATTTAAATATTATCTATTAGTTATAAAAAATATTTGTTGAAATAAAATATTAGTTTATATTCTGAAGAAAAAAACATAATGCATTAACTCCACATATAATCATCAAGAGTATTTTGCCAAATTAAATATTATAGACATGAACCAATATTAATCTTGTCAATACATGCACATTAAACACCTCACATAACAAACATGCAAATGTACAAAATATCTCATGGGGAACAAAAGAGATGCTATTATATTGTATGTCTATGTCCCAAAAATAAATAAGAATATTGCTCACAAATGTAGCATTGGCCATTATTTTATATATCAAATTTTAAAGAAATAAGAATTTCTTTGAATTTTTCAAGGAATTCTTATTTTCTTTTATATTATAAAAGTTGCTTGCAATATTCTTAAAATATTTTCCCCTGTACACAGCAACTTCTCTAAAGCATTTACATACTGCATAAAAACCATATATGGACCTGTTAGCAAGTAAACTGACTGAACAGCTATACTCGGACAGCTGTGCAGACAGCTATATTTGTATATGTATATGTATATATAAAGAGCAACAGCTGTATGTAGCAAAGCAAGCTTGTGGCAATGTGTTCTGCTGTGTCTTAACCAAAAGAATCTGCCATAACAAATATCAGGCATCAAAGTCACACGACCCTGCATCAAGTCATCTCTGAAAAGATTCTCAAATATTGCATTCTGACATTAAAATAACACATAACATCCAATTTACTATGTCTGTGTTATTCACAAGATGGCAGCACCAGTTTTATGTTATCATCTCCCAGGGGGCGCTTTTATTTTCTGGGCTATCGCACCCTCTGGTGGTCAATAACTGATGTACAATGCTGCCATCTATATCAGAACTACCCATGTTTCAGTGATAATGCTGTCTTGATGGAGGACATGTGAGAGTGACTTCTGATTGGCAAAAAAAGCCTGTGGTGTGCCTAGCGTGACAACAGATATTAAGAGGTAGAAAGCTTCCAAATACAGTAAGTAAGGAACATATTACGCAACATCAAGACGTCGGCGGTACTCACACGGACTCAGAACATCCATGTCTTTATAGGCAAAAAACAGGAGGAGCAAAAACAAATCTACGTTAGAACTGGTCCACTGTCAATTGCCTCTCCCTAGAAGCGTCCAGTGTTCAAGGAAGATGGGATGGTTAAATATACAGACTAAGCTGTGGATCTGTCATGGATCTAATGCACAGAGTTTGGTCACAAATCACAATACTGCTAAATTTCAAAAGCCATATTTCATTGTCATCCATGACCAAACACCCCTACATATTTTAACTATACATAACAGAACCCTGGTTAAATGCACCTTTCAATATCTCTATATATATTTATTCAAGTATATCTTGGTATTTTTGTTCTGAAAAAAAAAAAATCTTTTTTTTTCTGTTCACAAATTCGAATTAAGATAATGTCAGAATAAAATTTGTTTTACTTTTCCACCGTTTCATTTTAAAGCAAAAAGTTTTGTGATATTGAGAGATGTAGTTACCAATCAACCTTCTAGTTGTGGTGGGGAATTATCATAATCCGTAAAGACTTGAATTAAATTTATGCAATATATCAGGTCTTTCAATCACATGATGTGATTACTGATCAAGTGATTATCATCCCTGTTTTTATTATATAAAGGTTATTATATAAGTCTACTGGCGATGACCCTTTCCTCTCATTAATATTTCTGGAAAAGCCCTATGTTTTACTGTACATATTATGAAAGAGTAAAATTATCAAGATCGCATAGAATAATGAAAAAGATGTAAATTCCTATCATTTGAAAAATAAAATTCTCTTTGAAATCTTAAATTGAGTTTGAAAATCTAATTCTAAGGGGGTAACTTAAAAATGAATTTCATTCAAATAATGACTTTTTCAGTACCAGTTTGTTGTTTCCAAATTGATTACAGAATACACAAATCATCAAAAAGTTTAATAGATTTCTCTATATTTCTCATCATTGCTTTTTCTTCTCGAGTGTCTGTAGGCAATTTCAAATAAATTTTGAGCATAATTCTTTCCACCACTTTGGAGCAAGTGTGCATGTGGCGAGGCTGACCAAACATGTGCGCTACAGACTGGCGAATGTTCACAATACGGACACATCATTCTACTGAGACAGAGAATAATATATAACCAGTGCTCTCACGAAAAGCCAAACGTGGAGACGGCAAAATATATTCAAATGGAAAACAGAAAGTTCACCATGCAAATTAACATATAAAAACACACATGTCTGAAAACATGTGACACAATGTTCTTGGCGTGACAATATTCATCAACTTGGTAACAATTACTCATGCTGTGTGTTAGGTGAGTTGGAAAAAGAAATTGCGAAAAATGTCAAAACATGACATTTTTAACTTTTAGCCATTACGACAAGACAATATTTAAGGTGGTGTGAGTGAGACAATATAGGTGGCGTACCTGTATTGAAGTCTACGGCAAACTCTCCGTAGATGTCGCCCTTGGTGATGGAGTAGATGAGTTTCTGGCTGGTGGGGCTGCGAGCCTCAATGCTCATGATGGCACTGTGGCGTGGACTGTTCTCCGCGATGGACACGGAGTAGAACTGTTGGCTGAAGATGGGTGTCGCTTTGTTCATGATCTTGACTGGTACCATCACCTGCGTCCTGCGCGGCTCTTCTCCTGATGAGATGACAAATTTTTTATCATTCAACTGGGATATTTTAACAAATATGTTAATAGTTTTCCTCCCGGTTAACTCTACAGACATTGGGTAATTTCTGTTCTATTTACAAACTTCAAAATCAAATAATTCTTTTTTCAAAAATCATGTTAATAACTCTGACCAATAGTTTCAAAAACCAAAGTCGACGGACAGACAAAGTGACAATACATTTCTCCTCATTGCAGAAGCATAGTTAAAAATGCCACACAGCATTCGTCTCCAGGAGGATCATGTTCTATGGCTTCATTGTCAATCTAAATGAAACGCGGACACAACTCAATTTTGCAAAATATTCATTATCTCTATAAAATGATATAATCCTCATCACTGGTTATAAACATTGCCAGTTTTCTCACAAATCTGAAAATGATGGTAGAATAACATGTGGACATTTCAAAATTATTGCAGATATAATTATGTAAAAGGTGTTTCTTCCCATGTTGAATTCTGTAAATAAAGACTATTCAATATGATATTCTCACTATTCGAGTCCTTGTCATTTATGTCACTTGTTCATGACAAATATTTATACCACAGTATCTTTGCTGTTTACTAGTTTAACATTTGCTTATGTAATTACTGTATTATTTTTCAGGGACATTTTCAACGTTTACACTTTGAGTTTCAGGCCCCCTCCTCTTGTCCGGTATGGACCCTGACATATTTTTTCATGGGATGCTTTTTGACTGTGGCGTGTGTGACTGTGGTGTTTTCGACTGTGGCAAAGAATTCTGTTCCCCAGTTCGACCGTGGCTAAACGTAACTAATGCAAAAAAGAGAAGTAGTAAGTAGGTAATTCAATTGAAATCACATGGTCAAATAAGCAGCATCAAACAGGTCAGGGTCAAACAGGTCAAGGTCAAACAGGTCAAGGTCAAACAGGTCAGGGTCAAACAGGTCAGGGTCAAACAGGTCACAGTCAAACAGGTCACGGTCAAACAGGTCACGGTCAAACAGGTCACGGTCAAACAGAAAAAATCAGATATATTTAGATTAGCAAAGTGAGGGACTAGGCATTGCAGGTGCATATGTATGTGAGAGAAGCTTCACTATTCACTATTCGATTGTATTTTCTTTTTTAATCTTAATAATTTGAAAAATCCACTCAGTAGTTTCAGAGGAGATGATCAAATTTAAGAGATAAACAGAATGACTGAGTACATTTCTCTCTTACTGCATAAGTTGAAGAAACATCTGTGAAACATGAAGCACCAAATCGTTAAGAAACACAAACATCTTTCTTTGTAATACGATACATGGAGCATAATTCATTTTTAAACGGATCACATCTTTCCCTTATAAATATAAGGGTAATTCTTGACATGAATACAGAAACAGGTAACAGGACAAAAAGAAATTATTTCTCAGAAATGACTTAGTTATAACAAAGAAAACGGTATTTTTTTCAGTGTATCAGGATCATGATGTTTCAGTTTCTTTGCAAACTGCTCTCCTGGTTTTCAGTCAGCGTCCTCTTGAACCTTGCATGCAATGAAAGGACGGAGGACTTATTTTATGTTTTACCTCATTTTTGTTAAATGTATATATGCCAGAGGTATTCAACATAATTCTGGTCAGATCTAAGAAAAGAAAACTGTGTGGCACTTGAAATAATCACTGAAATTCACAATCCCATTTAAGGCTTGACGTCCCAAAGACGCTTTATCATTAATTCAAAAGAAGTGTTTTTGTTTCTATTTATCTTAATTCAGATCACTGCAACATGTTTGCAGTCTCATAAACCTTTATTAGTCTTATTACCGATTGACATTTCAAAACAAAACCTTTTGAAATTCAGATGAATGCAGATAATATTTTTATTTCAATCACACAACCTCGGCCTCCATGTTTTCATTTGATAGCCATGATCCCCGGTGCATCCAGTGCATTCTGCTTAAAAACCCCACTAATTCATTATCCTCTTAACTTTGCTCCAATTAAGCTGTACTTTTTCTTTTGAAATTCATTAATTCTGCACTGTTTGTCTGCCTCTGCTTGAATACACGTCTGTAAACTGTTCCTTGTGGGAGCTCTGGTTGCTTCAGTATCCATTGCACTGTGTGAAGGAGGGGGGAGACCTCACTGAACCCGCACCAGACTATCTGTCTGTAACATTACACACGGCAAACCCTCTGCCATACAGCATTACTTACTGATCACACACAAATACCTTCAGAGAACTCAATTTTCCCCAATAAATGTAATTCCTTCTTAAATCCCTGTAGCTCTCTGTGTTATTGACATGAATCAGGTTTGATTTTTGCTTTTTTAAGCTATGGAATGCATATAATTCCCTTCATACATTTAACTTCCTTAGACCTTATAATAAATGGTACTCAATGACCTTTCCATATTGAATTGCAGATGTATACACATAATTGAATTGTACCTCTACCAACCATGTCCAGATATAAATTGAATCATATCAATACTACAAGGTATTGATCATATGTATATATTTAAGTGACTGTCTTTTACCAAGTGTGTGATAATATTTATGTCTCAATACTCCAGATCAAAGTGTTTCACAAAAACCCTCACCCCCTACAATGGAGGGTTTTTTGTCTGCAATCAGTGCCATAATTCTCTGAGCCACCCCTTACACTTTAAGTTCAAAATTTGTATCAATTGGCACTTTTTAACGGATTAAAATTTACAATCTCTTTCTCAAACATACCTTTATCTACAGCCTCAATAAGAACAGTGTACTCTTTGTTCTGATCCTCAGACACCAGGGGGCGATCCAGGGTAATCTCTCCTGTCCTTCTGTTGACCTTGAACTTGGAGGTTCTCCCGCCTGACTCCACCAGGTTGTACTGCACCTCACCGTTCTGCCCGATGTCACGATCTATAGCAGTCACCTGCAGTCATGTCAAATAAATTAGTCATATTAAAGTCCAAAAGCTTTGTTCTATGTCATCTCCAGTGCCACCTATTGGCATTCAAATGAAATAACAAACCAAATAACAAAATTTTGTCATAATTGAGAATACATTTTTAAAGTTCTTTTTATTCCTCCAGGTCGAGGGTCAATGACATTCCAGACTTGGCCAAAAGCTACTTAACCAAATGTAGTCAACAAACAGATCAAAATATTGTTTTCATTTTTGAGAAACATTGTACAACATGGTGAGTTTATAAACTGTCAATTAGAAAATCCATTAAAAAAGCCATTAGGAACCATTTTTGTGTCAGATTTTGTTCTTAATGGCATCCACAACAGAATCCAGTAAACTACTGACTAAAACATTAACCAAGTCCTCTCACCTTTTTGACGACATCTCCAGGGGTGGCATCTACTGACACGATTGCATAGTAGGGCTGATTAATGAAGATGGGACTGTTGTCGTTCATGTCCTGGATGTGGACATGGAGGAGGGTGTGGGCGACGCGGGGCGGCAGGCGGCCGTCCTTGACCTCTATCACCAGGGTAAAGTTCTCCTGCTGCTCCCGGTCAAATGGAATGCCAAGAGTCTGCACCACTCCGGAGGTCTTACCCACCTGGAACATCTGGCTGGGGTTGAGGATGAGGAACTCCAGGTGCTCGTTGAGAGCATGGCCCACGGCCTGGACGACCACCACCTGCTCCACGCCAGTCTGGTTCTCCATGATCTGAGCTTGGTAGAGCTTTTCGCTGAAATCCAGACCACTGGATTCTGTGAGTTTAACATTAATATGCACTGAGGCCATGCTTTGAAAGGTTCCATCCGTGACCCTCGCAGTGAGGTCATAGGTATCGTCCATCTTGGTTGGCACAGCAACAGTGATTACTCCAGTATCTGGATCCATCTGGAAATGTCCCCCAAAGTTTCCGTCAATCAGAGTGTATTCTAGTTTGCTGTTGATGACGGTGTCAGCGTCGGAGGCGTGGACGGTGAGGATGGCTACGCCGGGGTACGTCGGAAGGAGGAGTGTGGACTCGTACATTCCCTGATCAAACATTGGCGGAGAATCGTTGATATCGCCGACATGGATCACCACGTTTGCCGCCACCTCTGCGCTCTGTCTCGGGTCTCCGGTGTCCGTCACCTGCACACTAAACTTGTACAGTGGCGACACCTCGTGGTCCAAGGCAACCTTGGTACGTATAGCACCTGTATTAGCATCAATGTCAAATGTGTCTTGAGCAACTGGTTCCACTATGGAATATATCAAAAGTGCATTCAAGTTTGTGTCAGCATCCGTTGCCTTGACGACGAGCGGCGCATTGTCGGCGTTGAGGACAACGCTTCCCGCCAGCGCAGCCTCGCTTATGTTACCTACATATCTAACCTGAGTAAACAATGGCTGGTTGTCGTTCTGATCTATGACATGGATCAGGACTATCGTGTCTGCTTTTGCACCCACCATATTAGTGGCACATATTGTCAGATTAAAAAATGAGTGCTTCTCAAAATCGATCACATCTGTTGTTGAGATGACCCCTGAATTGGGATTCACTGTGAACAAGTCATAATAATTTCCTTTGGTAATTGCATAAGAAACTGATGATCTGCTTGAAGCCTGGATGGTTATCACGTATGTATCTGCTGGTTTATTTTCCTGCAGCTCGGTCGTATACTCCGACTGTTCAAACTTTGGTGGTGCATTGTTTGAAATTGTGACAAAGATTTTGACATTGACTGTGCTTGTTAGTGAGGGGGAGCCACCGTCTGCTGCCTTGATCAGGAGTTGGTACTCGGACTGTGCATCCCGGTCCAGTGTTTTTGCTACAGATATTGCACCCAGGTTGCCATCGATAGTGAATGCACTGCCAACATTGCCTGCAAAACACAAGAAATAAACAACTTTACAAACCACCAAATACATTGAAAAACAACAATAAAAGACTTGTTTTAAAGATCAAATGCCTAGAATTAAACTAATATTCAAAGTTTATGAACTAAAGTGTTTTCCATAGAAAGAACTGTTTTATAAACCACAGTTATGTCCAGTTTCAAAACATGATCCCACTCAAGAGTTCGGGAGTGAAGTTAACTCCATCAGACCATCCAGCATGTTACTAGTCTGATCCCATTCCTACCTAAAGGAAAACATCTCCATGACATCAAACATTTACAGGAAAGAAATCCTCTCAATGATACGCTTATTCAAAGTAATTGCAACTTGGACTTTTTTCTGACTTTTATTTTTTTATTTCACTTATATAATCTGATAGATAAGTACTGAGTCCTTGGAGCTATTTTCAGACATCAACTCCGATTATATTAAGCCGGAAGATGTAAAGAAGGTTTTAGTTTTCTCTGCTCCATTTGAGACTTTTTTCTCTGATCCCCACTCTTGGATCTTGTTGCTGACTTTGAAAGCTACCTGCCCCACAGATTCTGGCCTCGGTCCAACTCTCAAAGCCTTCCTCTCTGCTCAACCCACTTCTGCTGTATTCTCTACAATTGTAGCACGCTCCATCTTGATGTATTATAGTTGCACTCTTTTTCATACCATATTATGCCTAATTACAGGTGATTTTAGGCCTTATGTGCTAGTAGTATGTGTAATTGTATCACTTTCTGTTCTCATATTATCACTCATCATGGCACTCAATGAGATATACTCCCGTATCTCCCTTAGCAACCTCTCATACTGTATTACACCTAATTAACGCACTCCTTGTTACCGTATTATCCCTGCTTGTAACACCTCCACCATACTCGAAAAAACACCATATGTATGAAATCAAAATTCCCATTGGATATAAACCTTGAAACAGAAATCAAAATAGACCATGAACTGTTAGCTAAACACGGAGCCTTGAAAAGTGTGTAATCAGATATTTTATTACCCGTCATGCCAATCACTTTTGTTAAAAAATGAGGAATATTTCTTTAGGTACTGTAACTGTTATCCCCTTCAAAGTTTAACAATTTTAGCTCAAAATAGAGACTTAAGAAAAGATGAAATGAGCCAAAATCGAAATCTTCGTGCCAATGTCGCCATTTTGTCGTAAAAGAATGCTACGTCATATTTTACACATGCTTTCTCGATATTACCTTCACGAAACACAAGATGTTGTCAAGAATTAAATTCATCAAAGAAAATTCTAATTAATAATTTACAACATCTCCACGGTCCGTGAAACCTGTGCTGAATCCAGGGCTATCTGCGATTGCACGGATGATTGGCGTGCCTGTATTGCAGACTATATGGCAATGAGGGGGAGGCACCTAATGAACAAGTCTTTTATAGAGATTTATATCAGCTTCTCTCTGTGAAAACATCAAATGGGCTGCAAACTTCTACTGTCATCACTGATACATTTCTTGTGCGCATGACTGAATGACTTCTGACTTTTCTCGTCACCAAATTACGCCTGTTTTTCATTGATTTTCCTCTATTTATGGCAGTTATTATTTCTTTGAAATTATGAAAGCTAAGCTAAAGCAGAGTCATCCAGCATGCTTAAGATATATAAACTTGTGTCTTGAATTACTGAGCAAGATATTTCTTATTCCTACTTTGCATGTAATGTATTCTGAATAATATTTTTTCAAATTCAAAATCTCATGTATGCTGACTGTGCAGATCAATTTGCAATAAAGTCTTTGCCTGTCACCAACCTTTAAATATTTGTAGTTTGTGAACCGAAATACAATTTTAAAGCTCCATTCAAGTCGAAATATCTTTTACAACAAAATTTGAACTTTTCCTTATGCAAAATGTGAGCATTCAAATTGTGGACATCTTTTATTTCAAAACTTGTCTATGATGCAGTGACAGGAATAGGTCTATATCTTAGCTTAAAAAGAAGAAAGTTTTCTCGTTTAAGAAAGATATGAAATAGCTTTAGAAACGTCACTTCAAAGCTGGTCTCCAGTCTGGTCACCTCTTTTCTCACCTATCCACTTTGGTCATGAATTCAGCGGGTCTTGTATGGGTCTTGTATTTATGGGCAACTATTTGACAACCCTCATAAGAGGGCTTCTCCAAACAAGACTGGACATTCCTCATGTGTGAACAGGGCTTGTACTGAATCACACATACAACATTGTCTGGCTGTGGCAAGCCTTGTGTGTGTATATGCCCCTGCAATTCACTAAATTCTAGGAAAATCATCCTTATCTCAAGCTAGCAAACAAATTTTCCAAATCAAACAAAAATGGCAAATTGCACATTCATTTTGAATCATTGAACAATTATGTTTTATGTTATTTTCATGTTAACTTTTAATTATAAGTAAAAGGTACTATTCTTTTATTTTTAAACAACAAATTGGTTCCAACAAATTGATGACAAGAGAAAATCCTGCATGTTTTGGATATTTACTGCATAATATGCAAGGCAGGGTCTCTGACAGAATCTACGACAGACAGGAGGTCATGTGATCAAATCCTGTCATTATCTACTCCAGAAGGTCAGACACCCAAACTGTCCTGGAGGCCTCAGGAAAAAAGCCAGACCCCATTTTGTCGATAGAGATGGCTTGAGACCCCGGGTTGAGGGCCTGAGCTTGAGACAGACACTCTGATATCTTATCCTCCCTGTGTGGCTCCCCCTTTATACCGTCTCCCATTCAAGCTTTTATTTTCTGTTGTCATTCTATTTCAACCTTTTATTTCTGTAAGCTATGGTTGTTTGGGCTTCCCTGCTTAACTTTTATGTTCTATTTGGTCAGTAGTTAAAATAACGTTTTCAGTTAAGACTACTTATATACCAAACACAAATATTTCTGTTTCAAAAGTTCAGCACACAGATGAACAAAAAATGACTGAAAAATATGTGGTCTGGGTTTCTTAAACTTTGTCAAAATAATGTTTTTTGCTATTTTCTAATGTGAATTGAAAGATTTATTGCCCTATCTTCAACAATTATTGTTCTTTCTTCTGTTCGTCCATTGTTAATTTTGAACAATGAAGCATTATGGTATATCTGTCCACTGTTGATACTTGATCTGGGCAACTGCACATTTTGTATGGAGCCCTACCTTGGGGATCCTGTTTGTATACTATGAGATTGTCAAGATTTATGCACTGGTTAGGCCTAACTATGCACCATGTAACCAACAATCTGGAATACATTACTTCTGTCCTTATCACAGCCTTCTATCTCAAATGGATTGCAACCACAAAATTGAAATTCAAGCTTTAAATTCAAAACTCACAATGAAAGTTTTTTTGGCCCAAAACCTATATTCTACCTTCAAGATTAAAACCATCTCCCATAATAAAATGTGTATTCCATTTCTACCACAAACACAGGATTAACCTACTTTTCTGATCTCCAAATCTGTATCTCTATCAGATTTCATAACAGGTGTCCTGACACCTTTCTCCCCTTCTAAGCTTTCAAAAAATAATCAATCAAAAAAAATCTAGCCCCTTTCTTTTTCCAATCCTTGTCCAGGATTTGACAAAGTTGTGTGTCTTTGTATACGGATGTACATCTCTGTATTTGATATGGGCATGTGTGGTTCACTCTGCACACCTCGGTTTGTCAAACACTCTTTGGTCCCCAACCACATCCTTGGTGACACTTTTATTTGTATACGGACATACTAAATGTTTGCTACAAAAAAATGCATCATGCAATGTTAGTGATAGAGAAAAAGACATAAAAATGTCAAAAACAGGTAATTTTTTCCCCTATAGAATTATGTTTGCCATTGCCTGTCAAATGCCCTGTGAATGTCAATGAAGGTGCTGAATTGCGTATCTAGGTCAGAATGACCTGATTTAAACTCAGTCTCAAGATTTGACAGAAATGGGCCGAAAGTAGTTCCAGTTCAGGACGTCCATTCAAGTTTTCTGTCACCCACATTAACCAGCTACATGCATTCTTTGATTTCATACCTTGATGCTCAACATGCTCAATTAATCATAATGTGCCCTAAATTAGCTGAAATCCAAAATGCATCAATTCTTTACAATACAATAACATGATTTAAAATAAAATAACTGCTCTAAATGGATGACAACATTCACAAGGTGTGAGAAAAGTCAAAATTAAAAACTCAAATTGGACCATGGCACCTCTACCTGTCTTAAGCCCTTAACGCTCTTGTGTGTGTTCGTATGCAAATCATGTCTGTCGCCAGGTCTCCAGCAAATCCACACAGCCCAGTGCGAGCTGTGTGTCCGACCACCACTAACCAAATATTAAAGCATTTTGTCTGAACAAATTGCTAAAGGCCGTCAATACATTTGTCTAAATCTCTCCAACACTCCACAACAGTGCGAGGTGGTTTACAGTCCGTGATACATACGGCTGTTCACGGACCTATACAAAGCTTATGTACATAGCTAAGAGCCAAAATTCTTTCTAAACCTTTCTATTCTGTCTTGGCTCTCTAAATCTTTTTGGGCCAAATCTGCGTGTAATTCCATAAAAGAAGTTGTCTTCACCTGGGCAATTTGCTCTACATAACATGAGGTCACCACCCCTAATTATATTTCTAAAAATTTCAATGCACAATAACTCCACAGTCAATTACATCTGTAGATTAATACATAAACTTTCTCAATTCTAAAAGGACAAATATCCAGTTGCATTACATAATATCCTTACTGTGTCTATTTTCTCTCCAATTTGATCATGTTACACCTGTTGGCCTGTAGTTAAAATTAATTCTCACATAAGCCCAGGTGTCAAACTAGATATTGGAATAATGACATCATCATTCTATCAGTCCTCAACCGATCCTTTCTCCAGTGAAAAACATGACATCATCAGTCATCTTCACAGATTTCTGAGATGTCACAGCTTCTTATTACAGAAATAAAAATAGTTCGGAGCCATTCTATCTCTACACAATAAATTTCTCTTGAGATCTGACAAGATATGTTTTGTTTCTAATTTGGGGCTTTGTTTAACAATTACTTCTCAGATGCTTGCTTGTTAATGGTTCATCCGTTTGACAGATTTTTTTCATAATGGATCCCTCATGTAGCCGCCCACAGCCTGATGATCAAATCTCCTTTGCCAGAGAGCACCTATTGAAAGCAGCTATTCATACTGAAGTATTACTCCTGTTATAGTCCTTGACAGATCAAGAGTACCAATTACAGTTAGACAAGGGCAAAGCAATGGTCAAAACAGCCAAATGTTTAGCTGGTCGAGTGTGGTCTGAATGTTTGACCCTCTCATATACCAGGGAATTGGTCCATGCTCCTTCCATAAGCTTACACTCAAATGGCCAAATGTTCGAGTTCTGATATAGTTCAACAAAAAGAATGAGTTCGATTCCACATTTGATGTCAGCAAACTTACATTATTCACTTAAAAATAACTAACGTTCTGGAAAATTTATAAAATTACTCTATAATGGTTTTTATTATCTCTTTCAATTCTATGCAACTTATGTACTTAATAAAGATGAATATTTCATGTTCAAATATTTAATCATCAGAAACAATGGTATAGTTGCCATCTTGCCCCATTGAAAACAATATACTGGAAAATTTTCTAAAATCCAATCCTTAAAATAATAAAATGATAACCTGCACATTATAGGTTTAACATAGAAACTTTAACAATAGGAAATTGTTTATTGATATCGGAACAAATATCAACATAATTTTACCAAATAGCATCAAACCACCAGTGAAGATTCAAGAGACAGTGGGTGTTTCAGACAGGAATCATACTCTCAGCATGAAGTAGACTGCTATCGGATGACAAAACCGTTTTGTGCATGTTTGAAGGTCATATCATTTCTGTTTATCTAAATAAAACATAAGATTTGATAGATTCCCTTTACTCGCAGACATGCATTGTATTTTGTGGTCCGCGCAGTTGAAGAAGTCATGCTAATTTCCCATAGTGTCTGTCAGAAGTTTGGATTTGTTTGATATCAATGTTGCATGGGACATCTCTCCTTCAGCTGCCTGATTATCATGGAAGTCACTGAAGCATTGTTTATTCTTAATTCATATCTAAACATTCAAACTTTTTGCTTGATATTGAGATTATGATTTCATGCTATTCATACTTTATCCATTACCAGGCATAACTTGTTTTAAATTTCAGTTTCAAACTAAACTGTGAAATATAATGCTTTTAATACAATGACAATTAAACATCTAAGGTTTTGAAATTTTCTAGCTGTTTCTTGATATTTCCAAGATTATTTTCATTCATGTAATTAACTGAATGCCAAAATTTTAATCAAGATGGTGGGACTCACAGATGCATATCCACACAAACTCATTATATTAATATCATAAAAACATCATGCCAGGTGGGCAGACGGCAACAAATCAGCTTAAGCGATTCACACAATACTTTAGCTCAGGCAAGGCAGAGAAGAATCAGTACCAGTGCCAGTGCCAGTGCCAGTGCCAGTGCCAGGACAAATATGGTAAATATATATCTTATTGTGCAGCATATCCTTTCTTCAGTGCCAGGACAAATATGGTAAATATATATCTTATTGTGCAGCATATCCTTTCTTCCCTGAAACCAGACTCTGACATATGAACATTGAATTAGATTATTTCTTCTGGATACAGATATTTCTTTCTTTTTCAAACTTATTTTTGCCCTCAGTTCATGGTTAAGACCTGACATTCTATTTTTCACACATAAAAAAGAAAGATTATGTTCAATCAAAGGTCGAAAAGCCCTGAGCAAAGTTTCTGTTAAATCTTGCTGAAAACTTGATATGTCTTTTTGGCTTTGAGCAAATATGTTTTCATGTGTGATCTTTGTTGGTTTTGATGCCAAAAATGCTTCCTTTCCGTCTCAACTTCTTTGAATCAAATAGAAATATGTCAGTTTTCTTTAAGACCTGCTGATTAATTTAGTTATTTTCTGTCTAGAAAAAATGACTGCTTACATAGGAATGGAATACTTCACAGAACATTATCAGTGTACAGGTTCAGAGACCTAGCCAATTTCAAAAGTCCCCTTTGAACAAATATTGTGTCTGTGTTTAAGTACCAAATGGTCTTTAAAAGATTGTTCATATTCATGTTCTGTCGAGGAGCAAGATCAGGTATCTTTTGACAATAATATTCTGACCAAGGTCAAAGTTCATGTAACATCCAGTATCAGATGGCACGGTATCTTGGTGCTAAGATGAAGCTTCCATCGCCGACATTGCTTATATTGGAATAAAGGATTGACAGACAACAAGGCAACAGCGAGACAACAATATCCCTCTTATATCAAAACTATCTAAGTACGAAAATAGGGGTAAAAACATCATGCATCATTTTCAAAGACAATACGTATTCCACTATATCTTCATATATTTGACTGGTCCCCAAACTGAATCCTAATTTGGTACATGTGTATGATATCTAAACATAAGTCATGTAGAGTATATATTTATATGTATATATGTATATGTATATATATATATATATATATATATATATATATATATATATATATATATATATATATACATATATATATATACTCTACATGACATATATATATATATATATATATATATATATATATATATATATATATATATATATATATATATATATATATATATACTGTATACCGAGAAAAATTCGCGCCTAGTTATTTTCGCGCCATCGCCGACTAAGACAGGTTCGCGCCATTTTATTTTCGCGAATTTTGGATTTCTAGTACATAATATTATCACAAATTACGCTTTGCAGGTCGAGAACAGAACAAAACAAAAAATTTCGAAACACTTTGTTTTGACTTTGTTCTCACTGATTCCAATTATCAGCGTTCACAGTTTTGCATTTCGTCTTTGTTTCCACTGCTTTGAGTCGTGTCTTCCCTTTTTGGCAGAAATGCTTTCACACGTGGATCGATCTTAATTGCGTTTTAAATGATAAATAAAGGTATATACATAATATTATCACAAATTACGCTTTGCAGGTCGAGAACAGAACAAAACCATCCATTATTGCGCAATATATTAACTATCGTTTTCGCGCTAAAAACAAGAGCCTCTTCCCGTCACTTCCGCCTTTCAAAATTGCGACCACGTGTTGCGTTGAGTCATGTCTTCCCTTCTTGACAGAAATGCCTTCACACGTGGATCGATTTTAATTGCGTTTTAAATGATAAATAAAGGTATTTACCCAATATTATCACAAATTATGCTTCGCAGGTCGAGAATTTATCCATGAAGTAAAACGTAAATATCATGTACGTGACGTCGCGTCCGCAACACGAGGAGAAGCCAGGGATCCATCATTGCGCAATATATTAATATTTCAATGCGTGTTGATAGACTCCAATTGTTTTTGCGCCAAAAATAAGAGCTTGTCCCCGTCACTCCCGCTTTTTAACATGACGACCTCATATTGCGTAATGCATCTTCAATTTCGCGTCCATTTAATTTCGCGAATGAAGTCCTGGCGCGAATTAACGCGAAAATAAAAAGGTCGCGAAAATTTGTCTGTATACAGTATATATATATATATATATATCCAGATCAATATATATATATATATATATATATATATATACATATATATATACTCTACATGACATATATATATATATCCAGATCAATATACTTCTCTCCTGACACCCTCTTCCCTGTTATAACGGTATCTTATTTTTTATCTCGCCCACAGTGATTACCAGTCATAAAGCATTTTAAGTGAAAAGTCTATTACCAATTTGCTATCGGTGTTTTGTTGTCTGTTCATACAGGGCATAGTTAGAAATACGATAGTTCTCTCATATCTTGTGGTGCGGTGTATTTTTTACCCTTCACCCCCTACACAGATATTATCAATTACAGAGCGCACACCATAAAACACTGCCCTCCGCCCAACCCCCATCACCCGGTGTGACAAAAAAAAATACCTACACATGACAGCTAAAAGGGCCGATGTTAGTTATCTATCTGTTCAGGTTTCCATGACAATGGATGTTCTCACCTGATTTCAACACCTGTAATTAGCAGCTTTTGAGATGAATGAGAGGGCGCCACTAACTATAGCGCTTCTGATATGCTACGTGATTCACCAGAGAACTTTACAACATCAACACTAATTGTTTTACATTGAAGACTTCTCTCATCTTAATTGTATGCCGAATTCAAACTTACTTAACGATAATGGCTAACAAATTAACTTCAATTTCAAACCTCTCATCTCTAATTAATTATTTGATCTCGTTTTTCCCCCCCAAATACATATCTTAGACATGAGAAATACTGCATCGTCAGAGCTGACAAGAGTGATCTGTGTTTATCTATCCCAGGCAAATGCGGCTTCTCGTTATGTAGAAAGGAAATGTTAAAACTATCAGATATGCAGGTTTGAGGTAAAAAAAGAGGTATAAACGTTTGATTTTTATCAGAGGGAATCTTTCATCAGTTCTTTTCAATGGCATCCCATTATATCAACAGGATGTCAAAGCGACACCTTATGACTGGCACTGCATCTGATTGCAAAACAAGCACTTCCTGTGCTAGACAAAAATCACCTATTGTGCTCTCAAAAATTTACAAGTTGCCTTTTTGATTACGATCTATGAAAGGGCAATGTAAATGGAAGCATTTTCAATGTTTATTTTTACATCATTAAACAAGTTTGTTACTTTTCAGAGTTTGCCAAAATAAAATTTCCGTTCATTTCTGAATACTGGGCAACAGCATTAAAACTATCTTACGCTTTAAAAAAAGAAAAAGCTCTCTACTATATGTGTGTATTCAACAAAGGGATGCTTTGTTCTGTACTTATATCTTTGCTATTTGTTGCCACCTCAAAGATTAACCTGGCGATTACCCTTCACTGTGACTCCCCACATAATTTCCTCAAAAAAAAAAAAAAAAAAACCATCTGTGAGACGGAGCATGATCTCTGGCAAGTTGTATCCTCATGGAGCCAATTTTAGGTCAATTTTGACCTTTTCAACCTGTAACCACTAAACCATCCTCAACTGGTTCAAAACAAGTTCTTCTGTCTTCTCCTTTATGTGCGTGTCAGTCCGACGACCCATTTTGTGGTGACCACAATACAATTTGTTGTTTGTGTGTAATCACAAGGCAGAGCGCTGTCCCTGAACCTTGTGCTGGGCACCGGTCAACACAAATTGCACAAATGCCCTAAAACACTCTATTGTTTGACTGTTTTGTTAACCAATTATCTACTAATTTATTTTCCTTCAAAGAAATCAAATATCCTTAAAATAACTACATTTACTCCCCTCCTAGTGGTTGGAAAAAGTAGTAAACTACATATTACTAACCAACGGGAGATGGACTACATGACTACAAAACTTTTTTAACTCTGAACTTTTAAATCTAGCCACTGAATCAGGACATTTCCATTAATGTTATTAATATAACATCTCTTAATACAAGTTCTGTGATTCTCCATATATATATGTAAATCTGTCTGTATGTGATCAGTTTACACTAAATTACATTTGCTGAAGTTAACACTCATGCCTGCCAATATTCCTATTAGGATTGGAGCAAATATCGGGTTACAAATAAGAAATATATTAACTCTGAAAACGTATTAATTCATAAAATCTGCTGCGCAATCTCAGAAATTAGAATTTCCATTTCTGATGCACCCATATAATGTCATATGAAGATTTTAATATCACTGCCCACACACCTCACAAACATTTTCTTTTACAATAACATTCCTTTTATAAGAAAAAATTAGCATTTTGTTTATTTAGCATAAAATTGATGAAATGACCTTGACCTTGACGATATTATATAAAATAACGACAAAATATTTCATGGGTTATTCTCACCTGAGACAATGGAGTATTTGATTTCGGCATTTTTGCCCTTGTCTTGGTCTCTGGCAGTGACTTGTAAGATGGAAGTACCTACAACGGCAGTTTCGAACACACGACCTTCAAAGTGCGAGGCTAAGAACTCTGGTGCAAAGTCGTTGTGGTCCTCGACGTGGATGATGACGCGGGTCAGGCTGCGCTTGGAGGGAGTGCCCTGGTCCCGCACCATTATCGTCAGCTCATGCTTCGAGATTGCCTCCCGATTCAAAGTGTCAATTGTGGTAATCACCCCTGAAAAGTCAAATAAACATGTAATCAGAATGGGCACAATCTCCTCTACTTCACACGAATGAAAGCATCACGCTTCAATTTCTCATCACATAAAAAAAATATATACACCAATGAAGTGCAAATTCCATTATGAAGTGACAAAATGTAACATTTATATATATGTGTATCTGCATACAAATATCAGATTGCTCACATTCACATTTTCTATCTAATTTTTTATGTGATTATTTGTGGTTGGATATGATGATATCTTTTGCTGCATCCCCATCTCCCCTCACATAGCCTTACATGTAGGTATTGAAATCCTACTTCCAATAAAATGGTATGAAAAAAAGGTATTTTCAACTAAATTTCTGAAATACTGATTTATTAAAATTATGACCTAAATATTTTGGATTGAGATTTAAGAATTTAAATCTGTGCAAAACTCCCAGGTGTATGAACTCACTTTTATAAAACCCAATTCTACCCTTTGCATATTTATTGGCAACATTAACTTTGATGCAGACATATTAAACTTTTAAAATAATTGAGAATTCTGCTTTCAAGAACCAAATTTTGTTACCAATATGATTATGTTTCCTCTTGGAGAATTTGATCTGTTTTATCTTGTTTGACTGTTATCACCTGATTATATTAGAAGTTGCAGCCCTCCGCTGATGACAGAGCTTTCAAATGGCCAAATTCTAAATTACATGTGACATTTAAATTCATTTCAGGAAATCGTCAAAACAAAATCTACTTAGAACACAGAGATTTTCTCAGCAAGCTTTTAATGAAATATATTAAAGATCTTCAAATTTGAAGTTACAAAATCTCTCCATCATTTCCCCTTTTAATTCCATGTTTTCCAAAAAATTGCAATTTTTTAAAAATGTAACTAAAAATTACTTCACAAAAACATCAACAGTTTCTTTTAGAATGAGACAATCTTTCCAGACAGTTCGATGATTCTGACCATAAACTGCAGAAATCATGAAATAAAACATGTAGCACATTTAAATAATGACTAGGTAGCCTCAACATAAAAACATGTATACATTAGTCTTACAGGCCAGTCTTGGCCCATTTATGCACTTTTATAGCTTCTTGTACTTTCAATCTTATATGTGACACAAATTTATTTGGGCATAAAACGTTATCTTTACCCAAATCTCAGACTAGTGCCATTATGATGTGTGTTGTATAGCAGAAATGTTTTGTCTTCAAAGTGCAAGCCTGCCAACCCAGCCTGCCAACCCCCGGGCTGGCAAACCACAATCGGTACATGTCAAGGATGTCGGCAGGAAGATCATTTCTGGCATCAAGGTCAATCACAATTTGTGACATCCCAACAGATACCTTCATAACTTATCAGGTGAATGCTTGACAAATGTTTTCCATTGCTGATTCCTGAAGACAATCAGACTATTTCAAGTAGAGTGGCATATCACTTTTCTCAGCTAAAGATAACTGACCCATTTTCCCCGTTTAAACTTCGACTCAGGTATATAATCTCAAACATAACCCAACATTCCTATGGTATTTGCACTTCATTGAAAACTACAATCACAATTTTACCAACGCCCAAGTTTTAATGATAACATTTTGTTAATGATGAAGATAGGCATGATATGATCATTATTAACCTATGAAAAATGTACACATACACATTACAATTAAGGAAAACACTGCAAAGAACATCTCTAAATCGTTTCTAAATTGTTCAAACTGATTTAAATATATATTTATATACAAAAAAAATAAAATAAAATAAAACTGGTGCCTTTACACAAAAACACACCTAAAAGCTTCAAAATCAAACAGCTGGGTATATATATATATGTATATAAAGCAACAGGGTCTCTCAAAATAGCTCATTTATGATAATTGTAATATAAATTTCATTTTGAGAAACCATGTGATACACAAATGAACAGTTTAATATAAGAACCACGAACATTTAAAAATTCAACAAACAAAAATAACAGTATGAAATATGAAATAATTATGTAATATTAATTAGACTAGACATCTAATTTTTAATAGTGATATGTACAATTTGTCTAGTCCCTCCATTAATGCTCTTTGTTAGAGCAACTACAGAAGAATGAGATTTTTTTCCAACAAAGACATCTAGAAAGTCAAGAAAAGAACGCAATAAGAATTATCTAGCATTATCTGACAACAAGTGAAATATTACCAAGTGATTATATTTTATATTTTGAACCTCATAGCTACTGGACTCTGTAGAGGAATCAATGAAATAGAGAAAGGCTTTTAAAGATCAGAATGCTCTCATGTTTACAGAGTAAGAACTATTTGTGGGTGTTTTCTTTCAAGCACTTTGCTCATGCTTTAAGGCAGTAAATCAGAGCAGTGCAACGCGAGATAGCCTCCATCATTCTCTAGTTAACTGTCACCTTGGAGATTAAAAAAAAAGCTTATTTCTTCACCTTATTTGTAAATCATCATTGGCTGCCATGCTTTATATTGAACTTAGTGAACTGGAGTGACCCATGCTTTTAGCTCTAAAGATTCAGCAATGTGAAGAAACGATGTGCAAATTTAATGCTTATTAAAATTGTAATTTGTGCTGTTTCTTTGAAAGCAACAATTCATTTCTTGCTTGTCAACTGACTTTGTTCCATCAAGTCGTTGATTCATGTGTGAAATGAGTGAAATTTGCAAAATTGATACATAATTTGAATAAAAAAAGTCGTAAATGTTTTTCATATTGAAAATGTCAATCTTTTTTATTTATGTTAATTATTTTTTTAAATGTCAAACACAATACTAAATCAAAACAAAATATGCTTTGGACATGAATGACATGAGATATTGAACAGAAAACACTCTGATGTGAATGATAGTGATGTAAAAATTAAATACAGTTTAATAAAAGCACAAACATATAACACTTGAAACACTTCAAAACTACGACACAGCTTACTGGGAACTCCACACTTAAGATTAATTAATCCCGGAAAGGTATCATTTTTTAATTCAAAGTAAGAAAAAAAACTCTGGGCTTGCCTTTTGTTAATCGAAAAATGTAGCCAGTATACTTCAGTAATATGTTTTATATTTTTGGAGGGCAGTGCTTTTAAAGTGTCTGATTTCGTGTCTGAGCCATTCTACATATGCTACATGAACTTCCACAGAAGTAAGTGACAAAATCTACAGTGTTACGTGAAGCATACTATATTATTTCATACCGCACAATTTTGAGAACACTTTAAAACACAAAATGTTATCAAAATCTTGAATAGCATCTACCTTTATATTACCAAAAGCTTCCACAGGAATATTCATATGTACACAAAACTAACTGATTTTCTACTATTTCTTTGATAATATTTCTTTATTATTAGAAAACTAACCAGAAATTAGCTTTAAATAATATCGCTCAGAAAAGACTGCTTTATATAAAATAGCTCAGAATGAAGTTTGTTGTGTGTTGATATTTTTTTTAGTTTGAAGTGTTCCAAAATATATATATATTGAGAAAAATGTGAATCAATATAAAAGATTAAAGTAAGTGGAGCATGAGTCAGTAAGTGAGTGAGATGAGTAAAGGTCATAAAGACGTGACCTTCAGGTCAAGGTCAAGGAGGCTCCAGTCAAGGTCAATCTAAAAGGTCAAAGGTCACCTTTCATCCTGATGGAATAAGCCAGCATATATTGGATCTATGTTGGTTTTATCTAAGATAAAGCAATGACTTCTCACAGTTGTTTGACATGATGACCTTTTAGATCACGTCGACTTTTGACTGAAGGTCAAAGTGACCTTGACATCTCATATTGACCCCAAACAAGGAGGATGTGCCCTTGGAACAAATGTTTACCTGTCCATTGTCCATGCTCGTCTGTAAAACAACAAATATAATATGTGTGGTCAGGTGGGAGAGTGTTGATACTATATATCTACCAGAGTAGTGTGTGGTGTGGTGTGACAGAGTCTATTTTGGATTTCTTGTCTGTAACCTGGATACCAGGATGTAATCCCTTCAGAATCAGAAAGCTCATCAGGCACAAATCCCATCTTTAGTTAATGGGATTACTTAAATATTGTTAGCTTATAACATGTAATCTTACATATATATGGATAACTGCCTAAAGGGATTTATAATTGGTTTCACATCTAATCTAAATTGTCATCAAAATCATGCTTTTTACAGCAAAATATCTTTACATAGTAAAACAAGATTGGTCACTAAAATTAGATTGTTATCATGATTATTTATTAATTACATTTAATATTACAAGGTAGAAATCATGTTGGGGCTCAGTCACCCATGCACACTTTCTTTCAAAAAGCTAATTGCATAAGTTGCTAACACACCCATTAAAGAAAAATAAAATATTTAACATTTCTTGATTCCATAATTTGTTATATATATTTCATTTTATAATTAGCATCACCTTTCCACCAACTCAAAAAAGCTATCTTAATCAATATACAGATATACAATTTATCCGAAACTATTTGTGGGCTTTTAACCATAGTTGACATATTATGATGGAGAACTGACCTGTCTCTGAGTTGATCTTGAACTTGCCCCTGCTGGCCTGTTCTGTGGAGGAGTGGATGGTGTAGAAGAGCCGCTTGTCCTCGTCGCGATCGGTGGCTGCCACGCTGATGATGTCGGTTCCTGGCGCTGTGTTCTCGGCGATGTTCACGATGTAAGTTGCTCGTCTGAACTGAGGCCTATTGTCATTGATATCTATCACTTGTATCGCCAGCTGCAACCCATTAAATAAGATTACTCACTCTTTAGAAAAATATCAATTGTAGTCCTTTATGAGATGAATATGGAGAAAAAATGTTAAACTGAAATATTTTGAAAAATATTGAAGATTTCTTGACTGGAAGCAGAATGAAGACAATACCATGGGGGCGGGAACAAAAAAGGCGTACTGATTGTAGTATTATCAAATTTTTGTAGTATTTGACAGACATATATCTGAGATATCAAATCTCATAAGAGAATAACAATCAGAAGAAGAAAACAAACACATATGAGCATGCCAATTACCAGAAATATACTCAAATTTAATTTAAGTTTTAAGTATAATTTAATCTCGCTGTACATTTATGTCGACGGACATTAATAAATCAAAATATGGATTTCATTCTCAATTTCAAAATATGGATTTCATTCTTAATTTCATTCTCAAGAAGATGATGCAGTTCCAGGACTATTCTAAATGCTGCCGAGTTCTTATATCTCCCGAGTTCTTATATCTCTCGAGTTCTTATAGCTACTGTGATCTTTTTCCCATTCTTTTCAATATTAATTTCAATCAAGTTTCCACTATATTCTACTGTTTCATTAAATTTGATCCTGGCTGAAATCTTATTTTATCACGTTAAAAATATCTTTGGTGTAGAGCGTTCAAAACAAATCATAATCACAGAAATATATGATATGACACTGAAAAACCACATATCAAGATTTACTATAACATTTACTGCAGTCGAAGTATGTCTTCATCAACCAAAAATATCCCTAAAATGGATATTAAAAAAAATGGCACATAACATGGGAGCAAGAATTCTGCATGTTATTGACCCCTTAATTCCTGCCCCAAACTTACCCAGGTCTGCACATTATTGACCCCTAAACTCCTGCCCAAAACTCACCCAGGTCTGCACGTTATTCACCCCTAAACTCCTGCCCCAAACTCACCCAGGTCTGCACATTATTGACCCCTAAACTCCTGCCCCAAACTTACCCAGGTCTGCACATTATTGACCCCGTCAGTGGCCTCCAGGGTCAGGTTGTAGAAATTACGTCTTTCCCAGTCCAAATCCCGTGCTATCAGCACATTGCCGTTCTCAGGATCCATAGCAAACTTATCCTCTTCATTCCCAGCTGAAATATACAAATGTGGTGAGCGTACATTTTTGCTCCAAATGTGGTGAAAGTTGCTTTTAAAAAAACCATATACAAGTCTCAAAGTGGTGTGGATATTAAAGACTGTTAATGCCCTCCGGTATTCTCTGACCGAAATTATCAATTTATCGGTGCAGTTTCACCTACAGGTCCCCAATTATCCAGGATATGCCTAAATTCCTGTGATAGAAAAGCCCAAGAAGTCATGGGCCCACACCGTATACTGTAACGCACTAAAAGCCACACCTACTTTGAAGCCATTTTGACTCCATTGGTGACATAACGCTTTTAACCTTGTCCTACTCAAGAGTCCATTTTGTCATTATGGCTTCTCTAAGACATGCCCAAGGTCACCACCAGGAGGCCTCGAGGTTAGCGACAACAAGTCTCAAGGTCGTCCAAAGTTCCAATATAGGTCAGCAAACAAGAACAACCTTTCTATGCACTATGTACTTTCCCAATTTGATCAATCTGAGATAAAGAAATGGCCCCTGTAGCAAAGGCAGCACTTTGTAACAACATCTGTAGATGTCATAGACCTTTTCCATCAATTCAGGCACACAAATATAGACTGTTTATGGATAGACTGTTCTGCGCAGCTGGAAAAAACCTCTCATAAATTGATTGATTCAAACAGACTGAAAATATATCTTTTCTATCAAAACTACAAAGGTCATTTGCCGAAGTGTCTTGCCTATATTTTTCTCTATGGAACTAAATTAATAGATTTGGTGTTCTATATAAAGAATAATTTTTTTTTTAAATAAGCATTGAAAAAAAAAAATCAAACTTAACCTGCGAAAAATGTTAATAGGCACTTAAACATGCTATTCAGTGGTATTCAATACATTTCTGTCCAAAAGATGATTGAGAATGAGAAAGGAAAGACACAGATTTGGATAATATTTGGCGTGTACCAACCTCAGGTAGGCACTAGAGTACAAACTGAAAATCATTATGAAACTCCGGCAAATCTCCAGAAAATATAACCATCAAAATATATATTTGAGCTCATCCATCATCCCCACCCAGAGTTTTCTCATCACACTTGCCTGATACACCCCTTCCCCCTACTCAAGCTTGTATACCTCAAAAACGTCAGCCCTGACAGCCTTACGCTAGATCGGGCATCGGCAAACATCGGAATATTAAAGAGTCAAGGGAATGGGAAAGATGTTATAAACCTGGTCAAAAGCAATGACACATAAAAAATTCAATTAGGAAGAATTGCTGAAAGATGAGGTGAATAAATCTATAATCCTGCGAGGGAAGATTCATATTTCAGTTTCTCATTGTCAAAAAGACAAAAAAATAAATATTTTCTCCACAGTCATGAAGTGATAATATGCCATTCATTATCTTACTACACGCTCAAATTCCCAGAGGAAATATTGATATGTTTTGAAATTCTGAAAACACTATGTGATAAGCAGAATGGACGAAAATCAAGGTTTTGTACTGTGATGATTTCAAAAATATCTCTGTCGAGTGGCAAGATGTGATCCGACAACTTTGAGGTATCAAATCTTGGAGGGGGTGTTGGGAAAGAAAACGTGTTGGTTCTGACATGTAACCCTGTTGTTGTACATAATGACCTAACTTTGAAGATTGTTTCCACATTGCTAAACTGTTTGATCTACTTTTTTGAAGAAAGAGCCCCTAATGTTTACAATTATTCCTGCAAGAAACAGATTTTACAAAGGTTTTTCCAGAATTAGAGCGGGCCAATTAGAGCGGGCCAATTAGAGCGGGCCAATTAGAGCGGGCCAATTAGAGCGGGCCAATTAGAGCGGGCCAATTAGAGCGGGCCAATTAGAGCGGGCCAATTAGAGCGGGCCAATTAGAGCGGGCCAATTAGAGCGGGCCAATTAGAGCGGGCCAATTAGAGCGGGCCAATTAGAGCGGGCCAATTAGAGCGGGCCAATTAGAGCGGGCCAATTAGAGCGGGCCAATTAGAGCGGGCCAATTAGAGCGGGCCAATTAGAGCGGGCCAATTAGAGCGGGCCAATTAGAGCGGGCCAATTAGAGCGGGCCAATTAGAGCGGGCCAATTAGAGCGGGCCAATTAGAGCGGGCCAATTAGAGCGGGCCAATTAGAGCGGGCCAATTAGAGCGGGCCAATTAGAGCGGGCCAATTAGAGCGGGCCAATTAGAGCGGGCCAATTAGAGCGGGCCAATTAGAGCGGGCCAATTAGAGCGGGCCAATTAGAGCGGGCCAATTAGAGTCGATTGGTACGGAATGCCTTCATCTCTCCGGGTCCTGATCCATCCAAAATGAAGGGGTTCTAACCTCAACAATACAACGTATCTGGCCTATAGGGTTCCTTTATGATATTATAGGTTTGCCATCACTCCTTACCCACGATTGAATACCAGAGTTTATCTCCGTCGGCATCATCAGCGCTCATGATCCGAACCAGATGACCGATCTGGTCATTTTCCGTGACTGACACTGTGGATCCGGCATCCATGAACTCTGGAGCATTGATTGACTCTACTGGCCGCTCCACCACCGTGAACAACACCCTCGTGGTCTCCTTGAGCTGGGGTCGCCCATTGTCTATGCCTTGTATCTGTAAACCATTCCATACCAATAAAGCTATAAACTTTCATCTATATTACTTTCTATTATTTCAATATCAGCTAAATATTACTTAAATATATTGATATTTCAACAAAAATCACCAGAAATTGCTGCTTTAAAAAACCATATTTGAATGAAGATCAAACTTTCTCACTTACCGTAATGTCATAGGATGTCCCTGCCTCAAAGGCTTTCTGTGAAAAGATGATACCTTTCTTGGGATGAATCCGGAACCTTCCTCCAGATTTTCCTGTCTTGATACTGTAGTCTATATCAGCATTGTCACCAAGGTCACTGTCGAATGCTATCACCCTGAAGAGGGCCTTCTCCTCCGCTTGGCTCTCCATGGCCAGGATGCGAACCCGGTACACCCTCTCGGTGAAAGTCGGTGCTTTGTCATTGACATCGGCAACAGAAACCACAACTCGTGTGGTAGAAGACAGAGCCGGACTACCATTATCACTCACTGTCACCTGCAATGATACAATCATACCAGTCTTACTATAGCTCAGCAAACTTTGACATCCAATACTTTGATAGAATGGAGATGTTTTTCTCTCCATACCACCCATCTATACCACCAAAGGCAGAGATCTGTACCACCTAAGGCGGAAATCTGTACCACCTAAGGCGGAAATCTGTACCACCCAAGGCAGAGATTTATGCCACATGCAGATCTATGCCACCCAAGGCAGGTCTATACCACCCAAGGCAGGTCTATACCACCCAAGGTAGGTCTATACCACCCAAGGGTGCTATGTACCAACCAAGGCAGGTCTATACCACCCAAGGCGGGTCTGTACCACCCAAGGCGGGTCTGTACCACCCAAGGTAGGTCTATACCACCCAAGGTAGGTCTGTACCACCCAAGGCAGGTCTGTATCACCCAAGGCGGGTCTGTACCACCCAAGGCGGGTCTATACCACCCAAGGCGGGTCTATACCACCCAAGGCAGGTCTATACCACCCAAGGCGGGTCTGTAACACCCAAGGTAGGTCTATACCACCCAAGGCGGGTCTGTACCACCCAAGGCGGGTCTGTACCACCCAAGGCGGGTCTGTACCACCCAAGGCGGGTCTGTACCACCCAAGGCGGGTCTATACCACCCAAGGCAGGTCTATACCACCCAAGGCAGGTCTGTACCACCCAAGGCAGGTCTATACCACCCAAGGCAGGTCTATACTACCCAAGGCAGGTCTGTACCAACCAAGGCAGGTCTATACCACCCAAGGCAGGTCTATACCACCCAAGGTAGGTCTATATCACCCAAGGTAGGTCTGTACCACCCAAGGCGGGTCTGTACCACCCAAGGCGGGTCTGTACCACCCAAGGCGGGTCTGTACCACCCAAGGCGGGTCTGTACCACCCAAGGCAGGTCTGTATGACCCCAGACAGGTCAATTCTCCTGAGGCAGATCTATTCCATTTATGGGCAACAGAAACAAAGACAATTAAATGTTATCAGTAGCAATTAACAAACTGTTTTTGTTCATAACTTGGCAGTGCCACATCAGACAATATAGACTTGTGATAATTCATATAGCCTGCACCCCACAACCTAAACCAAATACACAAGTCATTACAACACAGCCATTAAAAACAATACCGCCTACATTACATATCTGTATGATGAATATACACATTACAACTCCTGCCTTACTGAACAGAAAAATAAACATGGCAAATCTGCTGATAATCTTAGATGGAGGTTGATGATTGTAACAGTGGAGAGAAAAAGTTCAGCTAAGGAGAGATCTATTACAAACTTGTCAAATGACAGAACTTTTGTGCCTGATAAAAAAGATATGATAAAATGTCGGCTTAATGACAAACGAAGCACCATGGTAAAAAAAAATCTGGCTGTCATTTCTATTGGATCTATTTATGTACATACATTTCTCTCTCCTCTGCAGAGATCTTTTCACTCTCATTTCTGAACACTACTTTTCACAATGTGATGCACTTATTTCTAATAACAAAATGTACAAAAGTACATTACCACAGGTGCTAAACACTTATATAACACTGTGCCTCATGGCAACAGATTTATTCAGAGAAAACCAGAATACTTGGACTTAACACCAAGCTTATTTGTTAAACATGCAGTGAACATTTTTTTGATGTGACATATCTTATCCTTTATGTTGCTTATTTTCTTGTGATAAAGGCTGTGACAATAACTCTGTCTCTTCACTTTAATGGAACATCGAGGATATCTATGCCCAAATAAAGATAACAGTCCATAAGTGTGAGATGACAAAACATGATACCAGGTACCCTATCATTATAGACTGGTCTAACTTCATCGTATTCTCAGCCTCTCCACAGGGTGTCTTCAATGTTTTTCTTCGAGACTGTCATGTCATCTTTGCAGATCTCCATTTGCTGTGAATGGGGCATACACAGTCTGCCATAGAAACTCGTCCACGCCAAGTGCAGCATACAATATAACCATTCTGGTCTTTAAAAAAAATTACTCCTTAAAAGAATTGACTGCTTTACATTAGAAACACATGGTGTTAAACCACCATCAGTTTCTCACATCTTTCTATTATAGAAAACTTTGTAAAGATCGTGTGGGATTTAATAATTCGCAGCCATTATGGCCAAAATGTGGGGGAGATTTCTGTGCCATTAACTTGTCACTTTGCAAGACAGGGTCCAATCAAAGCTACAAGTACGATCTGGCTTTATCATTTATAGGGCAGATTTCCATCCCGTTTTGATCCGAACTAAATGATGGCGCTGTCATCTGGTTGACCTTTTGTTTTATCCGCTGACCCTACCGACGTGCTGATTTGCTTTGTAACATAACTATGGCGGGAGTCTCCCTTCTGAGCCTTTAACCTGGGATATGTGACCAGAATGCTAAATCCTGCCGCCCCTATCACAACACACCAATATCTAATTCAATTTACAGAGTCTATCTAGCCGGTCCCCATGTTCATCAAGGTCTTTCTTTCTCGTACAATAAGATACTGAGACGGTGCCATTATAGAGCTGATAACTGCTGATATGTATGGAAATGTTCCTCGCCAACCCATCAGCATCTTTAATTGGCAATAAGGATCTAATCTACCTTCCAATAAGTTAGAAATGCTGCCCTTTACCACCAGGCGGAGCTGGCTGTCCAAACAAACCTGGACAATAGATCACCCAACACTTGCACAATGACAATCACCCAGCAAATATCAATTCTACTGAGCAAATTTCTTTGTTACTATCTGTAAATCTCTATACCTTGTAGGTTCAACTCATTCAAACTATTTCTCATGCAAACTTCTGAAGCAAGATCCTTCCATGTTCAGAATATCAAACATGTGAATGATCGCTAGATGACAGTCCACAAGTTATGATCGTCTGGAGACTCATATCAACTGACCAGTCGTTAGCAGGCCGCTGTCATATAATAGAATTCATTGTGAATATAAGGAGGCATTAGTGATTTGAAGGCTGTGAGCATTATGTCGACCCCGACATTGGCATTCGGGTCAGAGGTGCGGAAACTATAAAGGATCCCAGGGCAATCTGGCTGTGAACCCATGGCTGATATAATTGGTCCTAAGGACCTTCACAAATCCTGCCAAGAAATAGTTACCATTCACACCCATTGAATTAATTTGAGAATGAGATGAGATTGCTCTGGAGAGTGTGCAGTAGGGATAAGGCTCTGTTCAATAATGGTGGGGCAGTCATATAAATTACACGGAAAAGCATGCTTTGTACGAACAAAAATAAAGCTACATGTATAGCCAACAGGCACCTTGTGGATTCAGCGTGATATCTCCAAGACAAATAACCACATCAAGATGTATTCATGAACTTCAAACGTGACGGAAGGCTTTCCCTTGATGCTCATCTACAAAATATTTACAAGGGCTTCCATTTCCCTGGACACAGCTCCCCAATATGGCAGAAGATTTATGAAATCAGAGATTGCTGCCAAGCAAATACTGCTGGACTTGTCAATACTTTGATTCTCTAAGGCATTCACCCTGTCTAACACTTGCCGCTTTTAACTCACTATATCTTCATTATTCTGCAAAATATTGAGCCTATTGGAATGATTTAATATCGAAGATCGTATTAACTGCAACCACAGGATTTTACATGCTTGACTTTTACAGTCTCTGCTCCTGTGTTTTTTTTTTTCATTTATAAATTGCTGCTCTGCTAAATATGAGCCTCTTTAAGCATTCAAGATTGACGTCCTTGGCGAATAGACCTGATATCACTGTTGCACTGCTTTATCTGAGAACTACTTCAATCAACCATATTGAGTAAACCAGTTCTAATTGGGCTACCAATTAGTCTATGTGGACAGAAACTTCATTAGAATATAAAGACAAAATTCACTTCTTCCTCCAGGCTTCTTTTGATGCCTTACATACATTCCAATTATTCCAGTATGTTACTCAGCATTACACAATGACAAAATATCACATTTATTGACGGGTACCCTCCCTTAGAAACCTATTTCATGACCTAAGAGGCAATGCAATGGCGGTCGAAGTCAATCCCATTTAATATAGTTCCGCTAAAAAAATCCTTTCCCTTAATTTCCCTTTCTATTCATTTATTTCTGCTCACACATTCTACATTTCAACATATTTTTGAGAAAAAAAAAGAGCCATATACTCTTTCCATGTTGATTTGTGCTTAAAGATACATTTATATTATTGTGTTTTGCCAAACAACTCTGTTTGAACACTTGCAGTTTGCCCTATTTCAAACAGTTCCATAACAGTTCAAACACTTCCCAGAAGATGACCCAGACAAAATTGCTGTGACTATGAGAGCAATCCAGATATCTATCTCCTAATTTATGTAAATATTGAAGCTGCACTTTATAACAATAAAAAAACACCTTCATAAATAACTGTCTCACAGGATATACCAGCATATACCAGATATATGACTGACATTTGTCTTGCTTCTTATGACACTCTCCTTTTACAAATGACATACAACTAAGCATTAAAAGTTCAAATAACACATTACTGCTAAAAACTGCATCACAATTCACATGAGCCTTCTTCATAGACAGGATAGGCCATATATCTATTTAATTTTAAAGTATGTACAAAGACATGTCATATTTCTGAGTATTTCTGGTACATGGTGAGATCTTATCATTGGACTATGATGTGTTGATCCCTGTTTGAGCGTATTGTCTATTGAATGGTTTCCCAAAAAGCAATTGTGTTTGATTGTCTGAGAACAATTGCTGATAATATCTGCTTGTCTGTTGTTTGAACAACAGACCACTGATCTTCAGCTAGATTAGAACTCCCTGAAGTATCCAAACTACTGCCTTTAAGATACGCCACTTCTCTTCCATTCAGGTCATAGCAAATCTTATCTCCAATGATATATATTAACATACATGAAACAATTACATGCATCTAAATCTGATCCTTTGTTTACGTCAACTTGATATGCTTATATTCGACTCCGATGAAATTTAACTTTTTATCATTTTGATAGAAGGTGCCAAGTTTGTTTTCAGATCTGCACTTCAGAACACCTCTCTTTATTGAAAAAGTTTTGTATTTAAGTGTATCTTTCATGATAAGGTTTCGTATTTGATCAGCAGAATTATAATTTCAATTTCAATAAAACTTTGATGTTGTCTTTCAGCATGAGCAGTCAAGAACAATTACTTTGGGACCAGGCAAAAGGACCTTCCATCAGAAAAAGGGCCCTCTGTTATTATTTAAGGATGATAAATCTATTGGTATCGATGAAAATCTTCATGCTACATTAGGCATAATGAAACTGAGCTCAGATATAATTCCTGAAGATGAATTAATCAAGATGGTTTTAAGATGGCATTAGATAAATGGTTTTCACATCAATGATAACTCCTGGAATCCATAAATCACACTACCCTCAACAAGAATCCAATTCCACTATTTTCATTATTGACGCCTCTTGAAAAATAACAAAAAAAAACATACCAATATCATCATGAGAAACTCTAATGAGATAATTGTCATTCTTGATAAAGAAAACATACTTCCCTAAAGCAATAACAGTAACTATCAATTCATCTTCTAGTTTTCAACTCATTCAGTCATTTGAAAAACGAAACCAATCAAATATGTTGTTCACACCTATGATCCATCATGTTTACTTTTATCATGCGGTTTCTTCAGAATTATTTATGTCCTGCTCATTTGGAACATGGGTTGGGCTGCAATTTGGCAGAGCGGTGTGCAACCTCAGCCACCTTTCCTAATGGCCTCGGATAATGCCCTGTGATATATTATCAATGGATAAGCCTGCCACGTTTGTGTCTATTATAGCATATCATAGTGTAGATACAGGGGGCTGCGTGTGTTAGGTATATATGTGATATGCCGGGGCATGTGTGTGTCACACCAGAGCATTGTCCGGCACTTCCTTTCTGATGTATATGGATTCTACTCATCTAACACCATCAGTTGATATCACTGGGGTCTACCTCAGTACTCTGATGTTTAGTACTTGTACAAATTATCACGGTTCAATCTTGTGATATGTTTATGTTCCCCTCAGATTTAACTGGGGCTGCTTCTTGACAATGCGTTTCCGATGTGCAAAAGGCTGTGTATAATATGTGATGTCCTTGCACTGCTTGTTGATGTGATGTTTGTGAGTTGCATATACAAACGACCTGAACAAAGGCGGCCATGTTCTCGGGTCAGAGGTCGTCTGGGGGATTGTCCGAAGTATCCCTCACGTTTTCTTGCTTAACAAACAAAGTAATTTCCCCGCACAAAAGTTGCATCATGTTGACGCAAAGTACCGTAACCATTCAGAGAAAAGGTCCTTCATAAAAACTAGGGCATGAATCATCACTGGACAACCTTTCAATTCTGTCTGAGGTCATTTATAGAAATAAGAGCAGCACTCGACTGATTGGTGAAATGGTGAGATTGTATGCCCTCTCACACTCTTAACTGTTTCTATTTCAAAAGGCGTGGATCTCCGAGGATGGAGAAGTGTCTAGCTGCCTACGTGAAAAGCATTCAATTTTAAAGTACATCAGTCCAGGCCTCTTAAAGATACACAAAATGGCAGCTCTGTCAACACCCGTGAAAGGTCCCGTGCATCTTGTCACATATTCACAGGTATAGATGTCTGTTGCGAGGTTATGAATAATCTATCATAAATGCATGCTTGGTAAATTTGGGGACAGTTGGCCTATTTATGTCCAAAAATCCTCTGTGAAAAATATTGCTATCACATCGTTTCATGTTACACCTTCAATTTTCTCTGTGTTATTTTTGCCCTGACACATATGAAAAAAAGAAGACACCATAATAACGATTCCTGCTGCCGTATAGAGTCTCGAGTCACTATCTATATTTTGCAGCGTTTTTGTCGAGTATCTTTGCAGCACTGCCAATCCTGAAAGGTAAATTGGCCAGATGCCTAGAGAGAGAGATGCGGTAGCTGGGGACGGCAGAAGCCCTACATGTGTGCTCTCTGTATGTCCACCGAGCCCTCCTCTGTGCCACCTTAATACTTTAACTGGCTACAGTATTTTCACCTCTGAAGCAAACAGCCCTTCTCACTGGGAACGCTTAGCATTTAAAGGTCAAGACAATATTGTGCTGTGTCTTCCAATGTGTTTCATCTATATTTGATGGGAGACTTTGTTTACCTTTTATTTGTGTCACTTCTTGGACATGATATTCGCACTAAGATCCCACACTCTTACTATATGCATATATTACGATAAAACTATTTTGCATATATCTTTTATCCTGATCTTCACTTTGATATTTTAACTTCCCTATGAAATTTGGGTCATTTTTATGTAAAAGGTGTGCTTAAAATAAATCCATACAAAAAATGGGGATTTCTCTAGGAGGGTGGCTGATGGTGATATTTTGCATGACCTTCAGGTGGGGAGCAAACGCTTTAATCATGCCGGCTCTCTCGGGACTTTTTGCATTTCTCTTGAGATGCAGGATGAAGCTCTCTCTGAGTCTGGCACAGTCACCTCAGCCTATCTCAATCTTCCAGCCCCATCACTTACCCAATAACCCTCTGTCATCATCTGGGGCTGTGATACAGAGTCTCACACCGACTCTGTCAGCCGCTCACTTCTTTGCAACATTCATCACACTCTCATGTACAGCTTTCTTCAGCATTTTATCTTTATATATTTTCTTGTTTAACACATTTTGTACAACTGTAAACAAGTTTTTTGTCTTCTCCTGAGATGAGAAATTGAAATCATGTAAATTTAGAATTAAGTTTGTATTGTGATCTTCATATGATAAGGCAACACAAATGAAACCTGAGGTACACACAATGTTATATGAGAAAAAACAAAGATACTCAAGTATTTACAGCCAAAAGATACTCTCAATACTGGTCTGCAGCAATTCCTCCAAAGCTGCAGAACACTCCTGTGGCATTGTCACTATATATGTCTACACTATAAGTTCACCAAGGATTTAAGGAAGTAACATTTTATTTAACAGTGAAAAGATCATGAATAGAACAAAGCATCTAAAAGTAACCTCCAAGTCAAAAGTAATTGTCAAGATACCAAGGCTGATACAACAGTGAATGTGGATATAAAAAAACATTTGATAAAAATGTACACAATGTTAAAAATACATGCCATGAGGCACACACAAAAAAGCAGCAGAGTGAACAGAGGAACAATTTATTTCTAGACAGTTTAAGGCAGGATACTCCCTAGCCAATAGAAGTTGTATAAGACGAGGCCGGAAAAAGTCTCAGGAGCGTGTTTGGCATTGTCTTTGCAAATGCTGGCCTAATTATAATGTGTGGCAGAACGGGTCTCCGTGGAGAACCTTCTCCCTGCTAACTCTCTACACCCCAAGCTGCATTTAACACTCACAAAACATCAACAATAAACGCACCCTGTGCACCATCTGACTGTGGTCTTTAGCTCGGGTCAATTTTCCGCACATGCTCTTGGCATTGTCGGCAGAAATTAGTGGGAAATGAGAGCCGCTTTTCGTTATTTTCCTCGTGGTTTCACACTAAAATGTGGCTAATTATGACCGAGTGACACTATCAAGATGAAGCCAAAATGAAGGCAGTTATTGGTTCACTGGCCGGTCATCGGGTCTGAGAGGACAATCCAATAATGACACAACTAGCTTTACTATCACCATCAAAACACTTTGTAATGACTACTTTGCAATCATCGATGTGTTCAATAGTAAATTATCAGGCACCTATTTCAAGAGGAGATGAAATGCTGAAAAAATTTCTCAAATGTAATGTATCAACATTATAACACCCTATTTTTAATGTGGCTTACATAATTGCTGCACAATTTTAGGTTCCCTGATATTTCAGACCTGCAATTTTCATCTTATAAGGATTTAATCCACTCTGTGAGATGTGAGTATTGTACAGAAGCTTACCAGTCTTGCCCAGGCTATCATATACTCAGGCATAAATATGACTACAACTGGTCATGCTACATCATCTGGTGTTGTGGTCATGTTTGCTTGCTCCATGACTCTATTTCCCTAACAAAATGTGGTCATGTGATACACATGACCTGTTTTGTTTCTGTAATACCAAGCATGACCTGTTTTGGTCATGTGATACCAAGCATGACCTGTTTTGGTCAGGCGATACCAAGCATGACCTGTTTTGGTCATGCGCTACCAAGCATGACCTGTTTTGGGTCATGCGATACCAAGCATGACCTGTGTTGGTCATGTGATACCATACATGACCTGTTTTGGTCATGTGATACCAATTATGACCTGTTTTGGGTCATGTGATACCAAGCATGACCTGTTTTGGTCATGTGATACCAAGCATGACCTGTTTTGGTCATGGGATACCAAGCATGACCTGTTTTGCTTCTGTAATACCAAGCATGACCTGTTTTGGTCATGTGATACCAAGCATTACCTGTTTTGGTCATGTGATACCAAGCATGACCTGTTTTGGTCATGCGATACCAAGCATGACCTGTTTTGGTCATGTGATACCAAGCATGACCTGTTTTGGTCATGTGATACCAAGCATGACCTGTTTTGGTCATGTGATACCAAGCATGACCTGTTTTGGTCATGGGATACCAAGCATGACCTGATTTGGTCATGTGATACCAAGCATGACCTGTTTTGGTCATGTGATACCAAGCATGACCTGTTTTGCTTCTGTAATACCAAGCATGACCTGTTTTGGCCATGTGATACCAAGCATGACCTGTTTTGGTCATGTGATACCAAGCATGACCTGTTTTGGTCATGTGATACCAAGCATGACCTGTTTTGGTCATGTGATACCAAGAATGACCTGTTTTGGTCATGTGATACCAAGCATGACCTGTTTTGGTCATGCGATACCAAGCATGCCCTTTTTATTGTGAAGTCAAACAATACCTTAGTCATGTGAAACTAAACACTATTTGGCCATGTTTCAAAATGACCACATGATTGTTAGACTAAATTTTTTAAATGGTATTTTTCTTAAAGTTTGCAAGTCTTTGTGATATATGTCAATGTTTGTGATATATCATGTTAATAAACTCCAGACAACACGACCTGACATGCTTTTATCATAGTGTAGTTTCAAGCCATTTAAGTGACCTTCTCAAGTGGCAGTATCTTCAAACAGATAGAACTTCTTGTAGAACTTCTGCAATAGACAACCTTATCCTGAAACTTCAGGAAAAAGAATGGCTTGAAAACTTGATAATTAAGTTGAATAAAACTTGAGATGAGGTCAATCTGAATCAAGTCGCTTCCAACAAAGTTTTGGCAGGTGATTTCAAACAACTCTTCTGTGAGAAAAATAACGCTATCGGTTTTTGAGGATGGGTCCATATTTTACATCAGACTTGACAATTACTTTCGATCATATCATATGATGTGAACCTGCTCTGAATTACTTGTAATACAACAAATATTTCCACACACAGAGAGATGCAGTAGATTCTCCCATGATGCATCTGTGTGGAGACTGCAGGGACTCCCAGCCAATTTGGACGCTTTGGAAAGTAGCACATTTTGTGTAAACCTGGTGATCTTGGAGCTGTCTGAGCAGTGTAATATGTGACTTCTGGCCATGACAGACAGGCATTCCTGCCCAAGATTAAAGGTCCACATAACATTAACAGAGTCACGGATGGAAAATGGCTGCCTTTATGTAATACACATCATTTCACAGCAAAACTATAACATTTTTACATTATCAAAATGTGAAAAATAAAAATAAAAATAAATTTGAAATAAGATTTCTAACTTTAAAGATTATTATCGACAAATACAGCAGGAAGACTGTTTGACCAATCAGAGACTGCAGACCAATCAGAGACTGCAGTCATCAAGGGGATTAGGCAGGGATCTGGTGTGAGTGACGACTAGTACTTGAAGCCAAGCGTCAATTAGTCCACGCATGAACGTGACCTAATTAAGTCCGTCAGGGTTGATGAGTGGCTATGTAATGGCCATGCTTGACCAGATAATGCCACACATAGAACATGTTCTTGGTCACATTTATGCTTGTCCAAGTAGACATTTGGCTCCAACTAATTTAGAAGTTTAGTGAGAAACTGTGTATATCACCGAATCCTGTCGACTCTGAGACTTTTTTCTCCCCAGCCTCTCATTAGATCCTTGTTTCTCTTGACTCAGCCACCCAAACCAATGTCTTTAAGAGCTTTATTTTATACCATTCAAATATGTCATCACCATCAACATTCCGACAAACCTTTTTTCCCATGATGCATTGTCTGGTTTTGATAAACACATTAAGAAATCAAGATACCAAGAGTACAGCAATCAAAAATGCCATTTTCAATGTTTCATATCTTAATATGTCTGCAAAATCATCCAATTATATTTTGAAAGTTGTTTCTAACTGACACCAATCTTAAAGAAGCTGATCAATTTTAACCACCCCCCCCCCCCAAAAAAAAATATAATAATAATAATAATAATAAATAAATAAATAAAATAAAAATAACTTAACTTGCCCAGTTCCCTATATCCTGGGCCTGAGGAAAATTTCTTTCCCCAGTACCCAGCAGCCTCCCTGCTTATAATAGAGCGTCACTCCAGTGGGAAACATGCTCACAAAAGTCTATCACAATCAAATTTGTGACAGCCAAACAGTTCATTTGCCACTTGCCCCATCACTCTGTTCAAAGCTGGCCCAGACCTTCCAGATTGGCTGTCTTTTTTATCTCACAGCAGATGTTTTGAGGTAGAATCGATACCCTCTCATTTTTTTGGGCTTACGACTGACAGAGATGTGTAAGTTGCGGGTGTCTCATGACATAAGTCAGCCCATTACACTGTAAGCAATACAACCTACAACTGACCCCTGGGAAAGCTTTCTGTGCTCAACTTATCTCATCATCTGACGGATAAATTCCTGTAAAACAGAACATGTCTTCTTTGTAAAACAGTTTTAAAAATCACATAAAACTGCAAACAGAGTATTTCAAAAACAGCCTCTCACCCTTCCTGAAATGAAGCTAAGAATATTCAGCTGTCAGCCAAACATGACATCATCTAAGAGTAGGTTAGAATCACTCATTGTCAAAAGACTTCTGGTATACTACAAGAAACATGCTTGATATTTGGCAAAGGTAAACCAATTATTTTATGAGGTAGAGCATCTATGTAGTTGCATGGACACATGGAAGGACATACAGATGCTCAGACGGTGGCAATAACCTTCAGCTAAATTTGGCCCAGGGGTTAAAAAAGGAATCTGATTGTGTCTCAAAGTAAAATAGACAGCTAAACATTGTCTGGTATTTGGAGACAGGCACCTGCCTGGTGTGAGATTTAGAGAAGGGTGACTCCCTGGTGTGAGATTTAGAGACGGGTGCCTCCCTGGTGCGAGATTTAGAGAAGGATGCCTCCCTGGTGTGAGATTTAGAGAAGGGTGCCTCCCTGGTGTGAGATTTAGAGAAGGGTGCCTCCCCGGTGTGAGATTTAGAGAAGGGTGCCTCCCTGGTGTGAGATTTAGAGAAGGGTGCCTCCCTGGTGTGAGATTTAGAGAAGGGTGCCTCCCTGATGTGAGATTTAGAGAAGGGCGCCTTATTTTCATGTTTATAACCAATAATGAGCATTGCATTGTGCACACATTTCATATTCCTATCAAATTCCCAGCATTTGACATTGCCCCAATAAACAATCCCGTCTTCCTGATGAGAATTGCTGTCTTTTATTAAACCTGTATTAAGATTCTGTACCACACAAAATATTCATTCTACGCTCACGACTAAGACAAAATGTCTGTCGAGACTGGGTGACATGCTGTACACAAGATTTATTGAACTTGACCATGGAGTGGGTGAAAAATGTCATCTTGTTTTAGGAAACCATTTATAAGACTGTTCAGAATATATTCACGTTGGAACAATGAGGAGCAATTGTTTTGGGTCCAGCCGGGATGAGATGGAACAGAGTTCCTCATCAGATCAGCGATACATCAAACTGTAGACAGGCCACCGTCAGGGACGGGCCGCTTTCTCCTGTGGTCACATTTCATTCAAGACTTCAGACTATACGGTAATATTATATGCAGTACTCCGTGTTTTACTGTTATTGATCAAATTGCTGCGATGATTTACGCAAGCTTTGCGTCGTGCACTTTGTGGACGCCCCATACATCAAGGCAAAATCATAAATAAAGAATTATTGCAAAGTCTTGGCAGAGCACATTGTGTGCCAGCCGTGCTCTGCAGAACTGTCCAAGCTGGCAGTTTTATCAAACATAATACCATCTTTTGAATGAGATAATCACCTGAGATATTATGTTCTCTGGACCCATTCTAATAATCTTCCTGGTGCTGTGTTTTCTGCATTAAAACTTTCTGTTCAGCTTGACATCTTTATGAGGTACATATTACAAAGTTCTCCAGATTAAATGCAATATTAAGATGATTCAAAGAACTTTTATTTTCATTCAACAGGGAGCGTCGCGAGTGCCATATATCCATTCACTCAGTGACATCAGGCCGCGACATAAAGAGAACAATGTTGGTTGCCCAGTTGGGCCCGGAGCATCCGAAGTGACACACCTTACTCATCAAATCTCAGCTGCTTCATATGTGCAATATTCAGTTTTCAAAATGATCTACAAAGTATTGCACAATCTGATTTCCGAGGAATCCTGATGTGAGCTGAGGTTTGGGGTTTCACTGTTTCTCCATCACTGTGAGGCGGACGACCCTGACAGACTACGTACAAAGGCAATTTCCTTTCACAAGAATCACTGATGGCAACCCATAATATCAACATCTAACCCATAATCGACATCTTGGCTGGTTTTTATTTCAGAGCCATTATGATGTAATTATGTTTTACATTCTATTCTTAGCATACTCAAGAATTAAGTTTAATATTAGGAAACTAACTCAGAGAATAAGTATACTCTCTAAGAATTAGGTACCTCAGAGAATAAGAAAACTCCCTCAGAATTAGGTACCTCAGAGAATAAGAAAACTCCCTCAGAATTAGGTACCTCAGAGAATAAGAAAACTTTCTAAGAATTAGGTACCTCAGAGAATAAGAAAACTCCCTCAGAATTAGGTACCTCAGAGAATAAGAAAACTCTCTAAGAATTAGGTGCCTCAGAGAATAAAAAAACTCCCTCAGAATTAGGTACCTCAGAGAATAAGAAAACTCCCTCAGAATTAGGTACTGCAGATAATAAGAAAACTCCCTCAGAATTAGGTACCTCAGAGAATAAGAAAGCTCCTTCAGAATTAGGTACTGCAGAGAATAAGAAAACTCCTTCAGAATTAGGTACTGCAGAGAATAAGAAAACTCCTTCAGAATTAGAAGAGTTTGTTCTCTATGAGGTTGAGTATACTGGCTTAGAATTGGTTCCCTCAGAGAATGTTACAGTTAATTCTCCATGAAATTATTTTTTGTATTTTTCCATATTTGACTATATAACCTTTCTTTTACGTCACAGAAGATCTTTAATGCGGATCACAGGGGTCTCAACACACCCTGCCAAACTCTATTTGTCTAAACCATGAGTTTACTGATGTACAGACATGATAGTCTGATGGGATTACTGGGATTTGCTGACTACTAATCCAGTTAATCCTTCGAGGTGTGAATCACTAATCCCCTATACAAATATAATGTACCATTTCTGCCAAATATAGATCTCCTATTCGGTTACCATAGCTCCGATAACATTGAATTCAGTATTATATTACCCATGCAATTTTCAAGATTTATTTCTCTCTAACATAAGCCTCAACAAAAAAAATCACCTATGAACTTGTGACATTTTATATTGTGAGACCTTTAGAATGATAGGAGTTAAGCATTTTTAAAGTCTGTTCCAGAGTGTGAAACTTAGTACCTCGAGAACCAAAGTTAATCCTGGCTGCAAGTCAAAATTTATTGCTTCTTTTTTCTGTCATACCTAAATCTTCCCAAATCTATCAACCACAATTTCACCCAATTTTTATGCACAATCTTTCATATTCAATTTCACTCTGGACCATTGCCATGGTTTTTATTTGAGACTTCTTTCCAATTTTCTTTTCGAGCTTGATGTCAAAATTGCTCCAAGTTTAACTGGTCAAATCAATCAATCTTCATTCTCTTAATAAATAGCCCACAGGAAGTCCGAAGTGATATGAATAGCGACGCTCTTCGTCTATATTTCTGAAAAAATATAAAAATAGTTGCTTCCCATGATGCTTAGCTCTCCACTTCCTGTGCGGATGTTAATGTTACAGTCAGTGGGGGGAACTATTTCAGACTGTTTTGGGCCATAAATCTGGTTATAAGTACTGTTAGCAATCTCCAGACGGGGGCCAAAATGTGCACTCATTCCATAACACACAACATCTGAATCTTAAATCATAAAACACATATAGATTACCATGGAAACAGAATCATTCTTCTCAGCAACAATACTCTGTATTCTATAAATTCATTTCGTGAGCGATGGTCGTCTGGCCCTGTTTATCACCTAACGCAAGGAACCTTTTATGGTCCTCGGAAAGCGAGTGACACTGGGAGAATATCATTAGAGTAATCCATGCTCCCTGCCATGCTCCGACATCGCTCTTCTGTGCCGTGTTATTTTCCATGCCATGACCACCTGAGTTCTGTAACAATCCAGGTTCATCTCGACCCTCCTGTCACTAACCCTCCACCATGTTCTCACCAAGTAGTCATTTCCACTGACATTCCAGTAAATATCTGTCTTTACTATCTCTCTTATATTACTGTTATATACGATGCAGAATTAAGACATCGTTTCCTTTACATGTCTTAAATCTGGCAGATATATAGACTCAGATAACACCCATCAATATATAATTCAACATAATATTTCTGGTCTTGATAGATATCATTTCAGTAATCTTTGTAATGATAGTGGCTCCTAAGCAAAACAATCTTGACTATTATAAATATAATATGGATTCATATTCAGTATAATTTTCATTGCATTCATATGTTATATACTCCATTCATCTTTTACCTGAAATCACCAAAAACACAATTTCAACTTCTTTTAAATTTATTTCTCCCATTGTTATGAACTCAAATGCTCCATAGACGAATGCTTAAGGAACACTGCACATATCACATGATGAAAGTACCATATAATCCATAAGGAAAGTATCACATAATCCATAAGGAATGTACCATAACATCAACAAGAAAGTGAAATATAATCCACGAGTGAAATAAAATATAATCCATGAAAAATCATCAGGAAAGTACAATATAACCCATGAGGAAAGATCCAAATAATCCATGAAGGTATATGCATGCGTCTACAACACAGAGTTGCATTTATCAAGGAGGCATGACCTGTACTTTCATCTCAAAATATGAAAATATGAAAATGTGATAGGTTTTAAGAAATTTACCTCAACTATTCTAATAATCATCTGAGATGTTCGGAAAATTGTGAAAAGATTAATAGCTTTTTTGTGGAAAGCTTCATGGCTTTTTAAAAATAATTATATTGATGTCAGAAAAGCAACTGAAAATGAATATAAAAGGTTCCCCACTTAAGCATTCCACTTTCTTGATGAAAATAACATCCTCTAAAGAATAAAAAAGATGCACAAAATATTAAATCCCATAGGTAGTAGAGATTTTGCAATTTTTGCTACTTGCATCTAAGTCCACATTTAAGTATAGTGATATTTGGTATGTTTAAAGAGACAGTAATGTCATGCTGAGCGAGGAAGCTTAATAAAACCTTGGCAGTTTGGGCACAGGTGGGCTTGCGTGCTGTGATATTTCTGGTCGGAAATCTAACAAGCACAGATACCCCATGATTAGGGCCTAAATTCACCTTATTTCAGTGGTCATTTCTGCCTGTCGTGCCCTGACACGGGGAGGTACAGCGGAGACATAGATTGACCCATCACATGATCATGCCCAAATATAAACATCCGCAGCCAATTTTCTGTGTAATAACCCCTGCCATAACACTTAACCCTGCCACCATCATCATTTAAGCTTTAATTTTATGCTATAATAATAATCATTAAATGTTTTAGGATGATTTTCCCGATCATATATCCCAATTTATAAAATTAAATTACATGGTTTTAACTTGTGTCATGCAAAAAAATGGCCACCAATTCATCATTCAAAATGGGCTTACTTCAACTTATATTGTGAGAAATAATCAATATTTTCTGTTCAAATGATGGAACAAAGACATTTTTCATGACAAGAAATGTCTGTGCACCAGTTTTGTTCTTTACATTTCTGCACTATTTTGAGGCATGAGCCATACAGAAGAATGTCTGACTTGTAAATAACACATATGTATGATGGAGTAGTGCAATGCTTGGCCTTCTGTTGTGCTTGAACTTTTTTTTTTTCAAAATACACCTAAGGCACTTAAATGTTCATTAATACATATCATTAGGATGATAAGTTCTCTCTGTTTTTTTTCTCTTCCTGTGTATATGACCATTGCATTCCAAAGAATTCATCTTGCTTACTCCTGGTAACTCGGTAGTGACATTTGACCTTTATATCATGTCATGTGACCTATCACCATAAAGACAGGAGACTAATATGGCCGCCAGGTCACATGACCACCCCTGCCTACCATTACATGTTATGAACAATTTGCCTGTCCAAATGTGTCTCTTGAAATATCGACATAAATGTACAATACTGAATTAACAATTTGCAATTTTTTTTCCACATAAAAAAGGTCATTTTTATTATTCTTTGGCACGATTCTTCTCAAATCACCAAAACACATACAAAAAATTTACTTCTTCCTTGTCAGACTAAACTGCCATCGCCGTGCAAAGAGAAATCTGATGCCTAATTTGTTGCTGAGAAGAGCCAGGGTTAAAGCAACTGGGAGTGGCAAATGGCCACAAGTGACAGGTCCATATGTCTGACACTGTATTATTCCTGCTCTATGTGTCTGTCTGCACAATATACTCTTCATCATAGCAAGCTTAATGCAGCTAAGCTGTCCTGACGGGCAAAAATAGTTTGCCAAAAGATGCCCTGACCATTTATCCAAGTCTTATAGCTTAAATAGTGTTGACATACTCCCTTCCTTAACATACAAATTGAAGGATGAAATTATATTGCTTTGTTTAGTAGTCTCCAGAAACTTTAAATTTTAAATATTTTTTTCATGAACAATTTCACGAATAAAATTATAAAGATTTAAATGTTGAGGTTGGAATTTTACCTATCTTTGCTGTGGCCTACATTCTAACATGGCTGCTCTCTATATAATACAGTACAATGATTTTGCATAGACATACACAACCATTTTTATTGTTCGTCTTTGGGGTCAAGCTGCTGATTTTCAATTAACTTTTCCGCAGGATTACCTTGGCAGCCAGACCTCGGCTGGTAGCTACAGGACACCTCTGGGTCAGAAGACGGTTTCCCATCGACCCTCTCCCAATGGGCATCCTTCTTCATGTTGCTGCGGGTGTTTGGCCATTTCTCACATTTAACTTTTTGCACCTTGCCCATCTAGCAACATTAAGCCTCATTCCATGCAAACAAGCACAAGCTACATTTCAAGTCCGCTGTGTTTTTTTTGCTCAATGTATAAAACACCATCTGACGCATCAACATAAGATGCTAAAAAAATCAGCAAAAAAGGTATTATATCATTCCCTTCTTTGGTTCACATTAAAAAGATTTTTTATTTTCATTTAACCTGAATTTGGCTAGATAATTTTCTTACTTGAAATCCATAATCACCCAAATAAACAACATGGATAAAGAAATGATTTTGATGAGCTGAGCTCAACTTACAGTTCATATAAGTCATTATAAGCATTGTCTCTCTGCTATCAGCTAACAAATATTAAGAATAAACCAACAACAATGTTTCCCTTTAATTATTTCTCTGAGATTCATGTAATCTATATCATAAAAGTTTCAGCTAAATATTTTCCATTACAACTGGGTAATGAGCACTATTCATTCTGCAATATATCTTCATGTACATTCCATAGTGTTGTAATCTTCTTCTGACTAACCCGTGTTTACCCCTGATTAGGTTGGTTTTGGTAGACACATTCCCCTCATGGGGTTATGCATACCCAAGTCTGCAGCGAGACCTCAGTTGTGCATACCACAGTCTGCAGTGATACCTTATCAATTCTATTCAATGGAAACTAATAGCCACACCACACAAACTTGTGTCAGCCATTGACCAGTCCTCCCCTGATGCCTTCGTGTCAATTTGGCGTTCATTTCTTGTCTATTCTGCTCATCACCCTCGGTGAAGGACAGTTTCTATTACAACCGTCTGGAGGAGGTGCCCTGCATTAAATTACCACACCACAGAGGGGGCTGCAGACTACTTCTACTTCTCACACCTGACATTCTGCACACCCCTCCCCTGTAACCTGGATACTAGATTATCCTCACATGACCTTGATAAATAGATTATCTCTGGTAGATAATCTGTCAAAGCACAATATTAGTTGTTTTTTTTAACAAAAGCTTGTTATAATCAGCAAGAGTTTGACACAGGGAAAACTATAAGAATTATATTCAGATCTTTAAGTCACCAATTTCATGTTTCCAGTCCCTGCAGCACTGATTTTTGCCCAGCATCGCATGCCAGTGTTACATATTTGGACTTTCTCTCATTTCTAAGATATTACCTCTGCCACACAGTTAATTGCTGTGCCTTTCTTTTCATTCAACCTTTTTTACCATGCATAAAGATAGTTGCATGCCGTCGTTGATACCAGAAAATTGCCCAGAATCCTTTCATATCCACTTTCTCGCCAAATCATTGCTTTTTGCCCAATTTATCATATACTGCCAGTCAGCAGGTTCCATATTTTTCGTCTTGATTTGCAAATCGACACTCATTATTGAGAGAGTGCAGTTGATGACAACAGTTTCCTGAATAAGAAAAGCATGACCTTGGCTTTTCCTGAGTCGAGGCCTTTGTTTATATATTCTCTTTGAGACATCTTTAACTCCAGATACACACTCTTAGAAAGAGCTTTCTCATCCCAACGAGAAAAAAAATAAATCACTTTTTCGGTCATTAATGATGGTAAATAGGTGTGAGGGGAGAGAATTCCGGCAGGAGGTAAGCGATGGTGTGCGGGGTAAGTGAGCGGGCCGCGGTGTATACCTGGGTCTATATGGGCAATGAACATAGGATACTCACGTGGCCTCTTCTATTCTGGCCCGTCACTGATAAAAGCTTCCTCCTGAACTGGGAAATTACCAAGGAAATCCCAGAAATGGACAAGAAATTGGCAAAAACCACCACGCAGTAGCCACCGCGCGAGGCTTTTCTTCTCGTCAGAAATGCCATTTCTCCCCGGACACTTTGGTGTGGTCAAAGTTGAGGTGGTGTCTGTCAGCTGATTGATTGTGGGCCCCTCCCAAATGTGGCACCACGAGATGCATGCAAAATATCTCCCAACAACACTTTGATGTCGTCAATTTGTCTGTCATTGAGATGACAACTCGGGGAATCAACTGCACCAAGACAAGGGAGGCATGAATCAATAATTTCCCAAATATCATGATTTCAGCACTCATTTGGGAACAAACAAAAAACTTAATTGCTCTGATAACTTCTTGGGAGAAAAAATCAGGCAAAGCTGGAATCAATACTTCATGGGCTGTGTGGCAGTTCCACAAGTATACTTTCAATCACAGATTCGAGAATGGGAAGGGAAACCATGCATTTTTGCTTTGTTCAAGAGATTGACAATTGTGCCATTGTGGGCTGCAGAGATGTGAAGTTGACAGGATTTGGGCGGGAGTTGACTTGGTCCTCACTAGGTGCTGCAGGATTAAGGTGGCAGTGGACTCAGCCCTCACTGAGTGCTGCAGGATTCAGGTGGCAGTGGACTCAGCGCTCACTGAGTGCTGCAGGATTCAGGTGGCAGTGGACTCAGCCCTCACTGAGTGCTGCAGGATTCAGGTGGCAGTGGACTCAGCCCTCACCTAGTGCTGCAGGATTCAGGTGGCAGTGGACTCAGCCCTCACTGAGTGCTGCAGGATTCAGGTGGCAGTGGACTCAGCCCTCACCTAGTGCTGCAGGATTCAGGTGGCAGTGGACTCAGCCCTCACTGAGTGCTGCAGGATTCAGGTGGCGGTGGACTCAGCCCTCACCTAGTGCTGCAGGATTCAGGTGGCAGTGGACTCAGCCCTCACCTAGTGCTGCAGGATTCAGGTGGCAGTGGACTCAGCCCTCACTGAGTGCTGCAGGATTCAGGTGGCAGTAGACTTAGTGGTGGTGGGATTGAGGTAGAAGTAGTCAGGTCTCACCTAGTGGTGGTGGAATTGAGGTAGGAGTGGAGTCAGTTCTCACCTAGTGGTGGTGGGATTGAGGTAGGAGTAGACTCAGTTCTCACCTAGTGGTGGTGGGATTGAGGTAGGAGTAGACTCAGGTCTCACCTAGTGGTGGTGGGATTGAGGTAGGAGTAGACTCAGCTCTCACCTAGTGGTGGTGGGAGTGAGGTAGGAGTAGACTCAGCTCTCACCTAGTGGTGGTGGGAGTGAGGTAGGAGTAGACTCAGTTCTCACCTAGTGGTGGTGGGATTGAGGTAGGAGCAGACTCAGTTCTCATCTAGAAGGCTTGTGAGAGTTTGCCTGTCTCTACTTTAAACAATGTCGAGAACCTCCTCCAAATAGCTACATATATCCACAGTTAAGTATGCCTCCTTCCTTGCATATTCACCTTTCTTAATTACCATTGATTCCCTGATCTTGCTGTTACTGAAGACACTGAGGGTTTTTTTTTAGCTTTCCTACACTGTCTTTACACCTGATCTCACGTCAAGGTCGTTAACAACTCAGGAAGAATAGTCACAAAAGACTATTCCTTTTTTTTCCTGACAGACAAACAGGGTTTGAATGGACTGCCAGGAAATAAGAGATTTTTGTGGTAATGGGCTGAGTTGCTCAATATTGAACCAATCTAACCTGGTGCTGTGAAGAGGTGCAACATCACTGACTTATCCATCTCGATCCCATAGGAGCCGTCATGCCGGGCAAATTCATTTTCCGTCAAGAGCTTGTAATTTGTGTGGGCTGGTGCCCTTTCCACACACCTTATGATTGGGGTGGAGTCTGAGGTGTGTGTGTCACACTACACTTGCCACCAGGTGGCAACACCAACAGGTGCTAAGGTCAAGGTCAATGTTAAAGGTCACCCTACTCAATAGAGACTAATCCCTCTGTGTACCTGAATGGATGTGTATGGTAGTAATCGTAGCTTCCCCTGACCTATATCCGACCCCAAATAAAGGTGCCAGAGATGTGATGAATTAGCTGACCTTGACATTCAGTGGGTCAGGAAAGGTCTTAGACCAGACTGCCACACTGGTGTGGAGTGCTGAGCCAAACTGACCAGCCACATGTGCACAGCCTTGGGATTAGTGGGAATGACCATCAGGCAGTGATAATCCTACCTGGTAACCATGGCAACTGACGAATACTTCTAGCCACCAATGCAATAGATTATGCTTCAAAGACTGACTTTTCATTATGAAGGTCACAGGGGTAAAGTTTTACGTTTCCCATCTCGCTACAATTCATTTTCTGTCTCCATTATGGAAGTATTCATGCAGTCAAAATGGATCCCATATGCCTCCATCAATAAAACACAAAAATATTTCCCTTTTGACCCACAAGAAAATAGTCAATTTCTTTACTATGTCTCGTGTTTGACAACAAAGCCTTAAAGAATAACTTTCTGCAACATCGTCACGAGAATTGAATATGTGCCACATTTCTCTTCTTTTTTTTCCACTTGCAGTAAATTTGATTTTGAAACAAAACATAAGGGCCTGCTTGAGTTATGATACATCGTGGAGATGCTGAAGTCAGGTGCCGTGTTGAGGTATCATCTAAGCAAGAACCTTCCCACCAGGGGGATTCATGTAAAAAACCTGGGTCAATACTGCCAGCGACTGGGTACAGAAAACTATTAATCAAGGTATAGAACAAACATAGGAATATCTTTATTCACAGTGAAAAAAATTAAAGGCAGTAGAAAAATAACAAATATTCATAGATATTCAAAGATATTCACAGAAAAACTTGTCTTAAAGGCAGTAGAAAAATATAAATATTCATAGGTCATGAGACATCAGACACTTTTCTTGATCAAATTTTTATTAATTTAGTTCAATACAAATCACCGTGTCTAGAATGCAATATGGCCACCCTATCAAAGCCCTGAGCCTCATCAGGATGGTAAATTTTGATCTATTTTGAAGATATATTAGTGCCGCTAAGACAGTTTTTCTATGTGCTATATAATTATGGTCTGGCCACCCCCTAATTTGGTGCAAATCATTGTGGATCCTGCCGATAAAATATGGCGTTTACGAGGGATACCACCAAACTGCTCCTGACATCACCAGTGTGTGGTTTATAATTCGGCCACTAATGTTCTCCACGATGACATGTAACAAAAGAAATGCATCAACAAATGATAAGAAAACTGGCAATACTTCATCTCTTGTCTGGGTCCCTATCATCAATTGTGTAGTCTTCATGTAGGGAGAGAGCCGGTGGTTGCCGATGGTGTACTTTTTGTCCTGCCATTAGTGTTCTAGGGGGCAGCTTTGGCGGTCATTAATGGCTGATCAAACTAATGCTCAAAAGACTAATAACAATTTTGTTGACCAATCACTGAGGCGAGGCAAATTACCAACAAGCCTACTGAAGTATGGCTATCTTTCCTGTACATTTCATCGATCCATGCAAGATGATTTACGACCTGATTCCTATAACTGCCAATACAAAATTGATAATTGACTCCTGATCGTGCAGTGCGAGTGCTTGGCTGGGCAGATCGGTAAGGTGGAGAAGGGACAAGCCCCGATTTTTATTAATAGGCGGAAATATTTGTCCCCAGATGCAGTTACAAGGGAGAATATTAAACACTAGATGTATAGCATGTTTCAACGTGGACCACCAGGCGTTTTATATTCTCTGCGAGAGCTAGCAAAACTTTGCATCACTGAGGAAGAGTAAAAAAAGATGTTGACACCCAGGATATGAGATGAGAAAGGGTTGTATACAGGCAATACAAAATGATTTCCTCATAACCGCGGACAGATGACAGGATATCACTATGTGATATTAAAACGTCCCTATATCCCCCTCCCAAGATGGATGAGTGGCCCACGGTTCTCATGATAGATGGGCAGTCGGCTAAAAGAGAAAACTGATGATACCACAGTAGAGATTCTATACGAGAAATGTCATTACATAGTAACTATTTATGCTGGGTTTTTTTTCTATCAGGTTGTGAAGCATCCAAAGCTGTGATATTAATTCCCATTTAGGAGAGAGGAGTGTGTTGGCTCAGTACCTGCAGTAGTTTGACACCGCCCCCTGGTGGAGGTTTCAGGATCTCCCCAAAGGGCTGCCCCTTCTCCTCCCCATGCCCTAAACTATTGGGGACCACCTCCTAATGGAAGAGGCCTGTATCACAAATCTAATTTAGACCAACTAGACCAATAACTGTCAATGGCGGTAGGAAACGCAGCCTGGCTCGGAGGGGGGACCCCGGACACTCTCTACTCCACACTCCGGACACTCTACACCACACTCCGCGACCACCTCACACGCCACACCTCTCTCAGGCTTTATAACAAACCCACATACAAGACACCTTAGATATGTGTTATGCTGAATGCCGATATCTTAGTCTCCGCTGACCCACACCTCATAACACTGTAGTCTGCTCACTCAAAATCACTACAAGAAAATGCTATTATGGCCGATTCCAAGCTGTCCTTTCATGTGTCCTTCTTTATTGGACTGCGTTTCTTCTGAGGCTTTATGTTTATACGACCTGACATCTTTTGCCTACATTGTGGCAGGCCATGTCACTCCACAGCGACACACCACAAAACATACATGCCCATTCAGTGTTCGTGATATTGTAGCGTCTTTGCTTCTTTAAATAAAGCGTTTTGATGTTACATGTATGAAATATGATCTTAGTCTACCATTAATGCTATTGTCAGTCCAAACTACATGTAATATCTGGTAATAGTAGACCATTTCCATTTGTAATTTAAGAGGAATACACAAAAAACAGTCATTCAATGCATGATAAATATCATTGTGATATCACTTCACACAAAGAAATATTAAGGTGGATGATGTTTCAGCAGAATTTAAACATCCCACACGATATAATGCTCACATTAATTCAACCCGAGACACAGACACTGAAATTACATTTAATCTATGAAATATCATTACCACTATTTACATACCACCTTAGATATAGTCAAGCTCTCAGGCCATACAGTTTAGCATATTTTTATAATGGTTAATCTTCTTGATACACTAAGCAACTTAAAATAGCATTTTTTGTGAGAGGAAAATTAAAATCACATCTCTTAAAACATTTTATGATTGAACTTTCATTGAAATTTTAAAAATCTGAACAACCTCTAATCTTTCTAATTTTGTCAGATGACAATTTGGGTGCTAGTTTTTTTCCCTTGGCAAGCAGACGTCAATGTCCTGCAGTGTGGCTGATGTGTATGTTTGTTCTTCCGGTCATGCATCGCACAAAGACATTGTCATAGTAAGGCTCTCTATTTGCAGCCACAAAATCGATTGGCAACACTTATATTAAAAAAAAAACCCTCCTAGCCACCGCTTCATATCATCGGGCATGTTAATGCTCTGAATATGCAATGCAATTTGGTTTGAAAGCAATATGTACAAATTTGTCAATTTTATCGAAATATCAACACAATATGGTGCAAATCTAATTTTTGTAATTCTTTATTCAGGAATAAGGGCCAAAATTGAATGCTGCCTATTTATATTCCATGGAAAAATACACGTTTTTGATTCCTAAATATGTTCATAATTATATCAAAATTGTATGGCAGATGATGATAATAAATAATGCAAGAAAATCTGTCAGATATCTTTATTTGCATTGGGATAATTTATTTGTATGATAGATGAGCCTATTTAACAGGCAAATTGTCAGAGAACAGAAGTTACAATATTTCATCTGAGAACACATCTCAACATTGTCATCAAACCTTACGTTGATGAAGGATAATACAACATTCCTTTTTTTACATGTGATCGGCTGTCAGCATTTCTTGTAGCATTAATGCTGTTACAAATGATGAATTCTCTTAAACTAGGACAAGCAGAGATCAAGCTTGCACCAAATCTTCTTAGTGTAAAGTAGGCTTGAAGACTAGCAAGTTTACGGTGGTGGTATGTATATCTGCAAGATTTCCTGGTTGTGGATGCACGGATACCCCACCTCTGAGGCCCATCTCATCTCTAAGTCTCTAGTCTTTTATCCCCCCCTAAGTCTCTGCCCAGACCTTATCAAATATGCATCACACTTAATCTGTCTAAATTTGATCACACCAGAAACACTATCGGCTAAGCTTGTTCCTTTAACGGCTGCCTATGCAATGCAGTATGGCATATCATTCCCAGCAGGCAATCTTGCTCTCATAGCAACCCTGCCTACTCTCACAGCAATCCCTCCTACTCTCATATCAACCCCGCTTCCTCTCACCTCAACCCCTCCTACTCTCATATCAACCCCTCCAACAGCAACCCCATCCTGCTACCACAGCAACCCCTCCTACTCTCCCAGCAACCCCTCCTATTCTCCCAGCAACCCCTCCTACTCTCCCAGCAACCCCTCCTACTTTCCCAGCAACCCCTCCTATTCTCCCAGCAACCCTTCCTTCTCCACGGCAAACCATCCTCTTGCAATTACCCCTTTTCCCTATTGCAATATAAAATACTTATGTAACTGAGGTTTTCACATTTGTGTTGATCAATTAGCATGCTTAAATATTACATTCAAGCAGAAATAAATACATGCTACTAATGTATAAATCTTATAATCAACAGAAATGCTCTAGTTGTCAGCTGAGATATGGTGTGTTTATATGTAGCCTAATTCTGTCAGTCGCAATTCAAGTGGTTGTTTACATGTTATATTGGCCACAGAGTCCAAGCTAATGCGTCAAAATAGGAGACTCCAAAATGGAGCATTTAATCATAACACCTGTGTCACATATCATAATCCTAAAAGGACTTCCATCTAAGAAATTCAATCGGCAAATACTTTTTGTGTTGTTGTTCAAAATTTGGCAAAAAAGCTTCAGAAGAACAAGACTTAGGTGTCAATGTGTCGGGACTCTGAGACTAGACAGAAGCTTGTCAGTCTGACAGAGACGTCACAGCCTCCGACACTTAGCAAGCCAAACTTTCCATTTGTCATCCTGACACACTCCTGTCCTCTGTCGACTATGTTTTCAAGGTCAAAGACATGAGGTGTTTTATTTCTCTTTCGACATCTTTTCTTTCCTTTATCCTGGAAAAAAGCTTACAGGCTTTTAATAGCCCAACCCCCAAGTAAATTTTCTAAATTTCTTTCTTTTGAACTCTAAATTTAAAATCAATTTACTACACCAAAAATGTCATAATTGATCAACCAAACTGAATGAAAAAATATAATGTCCAATTTACACATTACGAAAAAATAGTCCACGTGGAAATTTAAATGAAATTACCCAAAACCATAGCACATACAATATTCACTTTGAAATCTATCAAATCAAATAAAATATATGATGAATTGGATGAATGTTTCAGCTGTGCTTGGTGTCAGGATGATGGTTAAAATAAGCTGCTAATATGCGACTGGATTTCATCTCTGTAATAAGCTATATAAAAAGGGAATCAAATGACAGAAAAATGCTCTAAGAATTATCTTGTGATGGCATTCACTTTATAAATATATATGTGCATTACTGCCATTATAATTTTGACATTCATCACAGAACTCGCTGACGTCTGAAAATATCACATCTTATTTACAATGTTCCACGATAAAGCTTTGAACGCTGATAAATCTTGTGTACAATGAACTGCTCTTTGTTACAAATGGCAAGTTTCATTTCAGATTTGTGAATTTTCACATTAAGTTTGTCATTCTGCATCATTAGAGAAGAGACTTAAACGACTGTCCTTTTATTCTTCTCTCAATCCTGGACTATCAAATGTTGTGACATATCACGCAATAAGCAACGAAGCAAATCATATGTATCGGTGCATTAGAAAAATGCCTCAATTCATTTATTTTTAGTCAGGAAGGAAACATGCATCATAGCCATATCCTATTTTCCTAAAAACGTATAACATTTCTCCTCTTTTTCCGGGAAAAATAACTGAACTAATTTTTTTATTGAAAGGATGCCACAAAATGGTAACTTTTATAGTGTGTAAGAGGAATGCCACAAAATGGTAACTTTTATAGTGTGCAAGAGGAATGGATCACCACTTTAAGGAAACTATCACTGATAAGCTGAAACTAAACTTCAAGGCTGAATTTAAAGATGCTTTGAAATGCCAGTCACACGAACACCATGTTAACTGGGTTAAAAATTGTAAAACTGAGCTATCAACATGTACCCAAAGCCATTCACAAGAATGCTGTAGACTAGAAAACATCAAAGTTGTAAAATCTGACAATTTCAACAACTTGATGCATTCGTGTGTGGTCCATTTATCTATAAACTGTGGAGGTGGTTACTGGAGCCACTTCTGCAACCTCTAACTCTTTATGTGTGGTTTTTTGGGACTTGTATATCAAACGTATTCATCTTTGCCAGTTGTCTGATATGCCACAATTCATCTCCACCCCCTCATTGCTACCCTTCCCCATGTAAAAATCACTTCCTGCCCTGACATTTATACTTTAACAATGCATTAAAGCCCATCCTGGAAATCAATACTTAATATATGTTAATTGTGCAAGGCACATCTGACTAACTGTGGATGACAAAATGGCTTGCGTATTTAGCTTAGTCCACGTGAGACGATGGTTATCTCAGCCAACCTTCGTCATCCTCATTCTGCCTCACGTCCATTGTTATCAGTATGTCAGCCATAAAAAGATGAAATGATAGAAGTTTTCTAGGCCAGAAACATATATCACTCAGCCAGTCATATGTGTTTGCATAAAGTGTTAAACACTAGTGGGTTAATTGCCGCCCATTTGGTCACATCTCTCAGGAAGGGAATGCATGATGTTATGATATAGGCACATTCGCTACACCTGCTGCGGACAATCCACCCTCCTTATCAAACCATTACACACATATCCAAAGTTTCTCTCAAGCCTTGTTCACCTTATATATGCTATATTACAACATTTCACAAAGGCCACAGAGCTGTACCTGACGAAGCTATCACGGTTTTGGTGAGGTTGAGGATTCTGGGCGAGAGTTTCGGGTGACAAATGAGGTCATGTATCTGACAAGACCCCAGGAACATCAGACACTCAGTAGGGATACATCCCCAAGTGTGAAAACATCATATCCCACTTTTAAAGTTTTGTGTCAAAACTGACCCTCAACATCATCAATAATTCAAAACCTACGTCCCCTTGATATGTCAGTTCACGTATCAATTTCCTTGACATTTTCCTTCCGAGCCAGTGTGGCTGTATGTATATATTGTAGCTTACGATCTTTACAGAGCACATGACTTTGACAAATATTACCTCTATCGCAGATATAACTACACCAATTATCGCTCAATGCAACCTGCAACAAAAAATTCATATGTGCATATAAAACTGCTTCCATAGCCTTGACGGAGACCTATGAATTTCAAATAACCACCGCCCTTATGTTTCTGTATGACATGAATATAAGTGTCCTATTTACAGCACTTTTTCTGTCCAATTTATCCTAAAGGTTCAAACTCAAATACAGACAAGCCTGCAGAGCCGGCCTTTCATGTTTGACCAGACGCGAGTCATTACTGCTATGCATACTTATCAAACAAAATGAGACAGGAAAAATCATATATAATTATCCCATATTTCTATGTTTGCTCAGAATATTTCTGGCAGTTGGGACATACCCCATGGACGGATATCTAATTTGGGGATGGTGTTCACTGCCTAATCTACATCGAGAGCAATATTTGCTCTGACAAATGCTTAGTGTATTTTTATTTTTTGCTTTAGTAGAGATATATATATATATATATATATATATATATATATATATATATATATATATATATATATATACATATGGAGATGGGGATGATCTGTATCTCTGTGATCTGGAGGACTGTGTCTATTATATATATATATATATATATATATATATATATATATATATATATATATATATACACATATGGAGATGGGGATGATCTGTATCTCTGTGATCTGGAGGACTGTGTCTATTGGTGGACGAGGAGTTTGTCGGCGGAAGCGTATGTACTCGAGGGTTTGTGCTACAGAGAGCAGAATAGGTGCTTCAGTTCAACACATAAAGTGCTGTTCTGAGGAGCGATACTGTCAACCTGAGTGGTCTGCAGAATGTGCTAGCCTCTGCCCGGCCCACAAATCACAGCTCTCTGCAGTTCTCCACATGTACAACTATGTCCTTCAGTCTATTATTCAAAATCCTCCATCCAAAAAAATTCTGACATACTTCTGATGACGCCAAAAAATTTTTAATGGCATTGACGGCCCTGTTAATATTTTATAATCAATTTTGTGTTGAGTATGCAAAAACAGTTTTTTGTACTTTCGACAATGTCACCCAATCTCCTGAAAGTTCAATAATTCACTCCTGTCATATTGTCATTCTTGCAAAGATTATCACAGTGTCCTGTTCCCCCATGTGAAGGGCAATTACCGATGGAAACCGGCTTGCCCATATCACATGGAATGAGTTCTTTCTTGTCTCCACTGCAGGAGAGTGTTGCTGTCTGTACGGCATGTTCTGGTCTCCCTCAACAATGATGAGTACTGATTGCCTCCAACACCTTATTTCAAATGGACAAATTCTCAAAAGCTTGGCCAAAGCATCTGGATTTAGACATTTGTTACACAAGGTTTTTTTCCTTTTTCCATGGACAGATGAGTGAAACAGCTCTTTGGTGCCAAATAAAACAAATTCGAGAAACAAATGACTGGAGCTTCTGACTCGGAATTGTATGCAGAAACTGAAATAATTCATTCCAGAAAATTACAACAGAACATGCTTCAAAGCCATCTACAAAGGTAGCATTCTGGACTTTCCATTTGAAGAATGGTTTCCTGAGAATCCTTGTTTCCTCCATGGGTTGAGTATAAACATGCATTGCTACCTCCTTGGCAGAAGACATGCATCTCTGTCCCTGCAAGTCCATGAGGAGTCCCCAAATCTTTGTGAGCAGACAGGGCCCAGCTGGTACTCTGACACTGTGCCAGCGCTCACCTTCTACAGTGCTTCGCTAGTGCTAATGTCACTGTGCTCACAAACTGACACCTTTCACAAAGAGTCCAAATTAAGGTCACTGGGTGTGGTTAGTTTTGCGATTTTAATGTTGGGATATGATATTGAATATGTTTTATTGGCAATTGCCTTATATTGCTCATATCATGGGCTTATGGCAATATGAATATGGCTTTAGCAAGCCTAATAAAATGGTACCAGACAGAATTTACGTTGACCAGAGGTTGATGGGTTAACCAATCCTAAATATTCTAAAGATGACACAAAAAGTCCTAAAGGTCTCTCTATATGTACTCTCTCAAAGGAGATATTTTGCCAAGAGAAAAGTAGAAAATGAGGGTGAGATGACAAATCTGCATTTTCTCTCTGGGAGTTCAATTATGTTTCAATCATGCCTAGTTTTTATGGTAGGCCATTGTAGTGGTTTAGCTCTGCATCCTGTGGTGAGAGCATGGGATAAAAGCCGCAATCCTCACAGACATTTCCCCATATTGCAGGCAGATTGCAGGCAGATTGCAAGCAGATTGCAAGCAGATTGCATGAAGATCACATACATCCTGCTTTCCTAAATGAATTCTAAATATTGTGTAACCTGCCTGACAAAAGAAGAAAAAAATTTATCACCCAAAATTGCCCTTGGTCATGAAACATCATTGCCACCTGGGTGAATGAAGCCTTTAAGCTATTTCCTGAGATGTAATTACGAGAAAATTTGATTTTCACTCCATGACTGTTGCAGATTATTTTCTTTTTTTGCAAAGATGAGCAAGATATTTTCCTATTAAAGATTTTTCTTGAGAGCTGACATGCCATTTTTGATTGTTTGATAATAATCTGCACTTTTGATTCCGAAGCCAATGCAATTAACTGTGATGCCATTACCAGCTATATATAGTATATGAGATTATATAATTATGAATATGGGGCCTGTGACAAGTGTACGCTGTACTGCACCCTTAATTGGGAATATCCCAATAAATGCACCATCTTCCTAATTAGGCCATTTTATCACGATGCGCTCTTCAGGGTATCTTTTGAAGCAAATCATATGGGGTTACATTATGATGGAAATTAATATCAAGAGGAACAATGCTGCTAAATTGATCGTCTGTGGGCCAGTATAGAAGAGAGACAATCTTAGCTAGTTCAATTCACGCCACCTTTGTTTGTGGCCTATTCTGAGTCATGCTTTCATTAATATGAAAATTTGTGCATAATGTGTTGAACATATCTTCTTTCAAATTTGTGAAACTTTGGGTTTCCTTTTTCTTGTTTTTGACATGATTTATTCACTCAAGTACAAACCCAATTTCCCATGTATTTAAGTAGACAATATCTCTATCACACCAAAGCCCCATCCAATTATTATCACTGCTATTGACTTGATTTTTGGCAACATAAAATGTTTAAACAAGTTGGTAACATATTACAAGATATGACACTCTTGGGTGAGGGTGAATAACCAATCTTAATCTCACCTCCATTATCTACTTGATCCATAACTGCATCTTTATTGACATAGATTGTCTCCAAACCACATTTTCCCATTATTGGTTTGTATTTGTGTTTTCTGCACCAAAATCATTTTGAAATTTCAATCACAATGATCAGATATAAAAGATATAACCATAAATGAATGGCCTGATGGGCCAATGGTCTGATAGGTCAAGCATAAATGTGACCAAATAATCTCTCACAGTTACTGTTATACAGTCACAACTGTTGAATGTTTAACCAATCTTACTGATTCACTGTGATGGATGAGAGTCGGTGAGAAAAAATGAAAAAATAAATTGAATGCATTACACATAATAACCCCTTGAATATTATTATTACGGTTTTTAAACAAAACAATAATCTTTATTCATTGTTGAAATGGAAATAAATGAAATTCCTACCCTCAAAATCTAAAAAGTGATGAATACATCTTGTCATGAAAACCTCAATCAGAAATGAAATACTATGCAGTGCTAGATCCCAAATACTGTATCTCACTGCATTTTTTCATCTCTGAAAAATGACAAGGGCTTGTGATGTATGTTGCTGGCGACTTGCCGAGGCTGTGCAGCGCCCTCCAGTGGGAGGTTGCCCTGTGTTGGCCCATCTGCCCTCTCCCCACTCATCATATTGAACAGCGCCCTCTAGGAACGGATCACCCTCTGTCGCCCCTCCCCCCTTAAAACACTTATCACACTGTGTCAACCTAACCTTGACAGTCCCTGAATACTTGGAGACAGAATGAATATATGCTGTGTCTTTTATTCCACATTGACAGCACTAAAATGCTAAATCTCGTAAATTTGTTTTACAACATTTTGAGTACAGCAGATTTCGAATTATTTCTATAGTGTGCTGTGGTGGAGGTAATTGGTTGTAAAACAGTAATCGCTATTTTAATCTGACAACTATGAAATATAAATGAGCTGAACTGGAATAATCAAGCAATTGCTTTCTGCACTTATCAGAGCTTATAAAGTAAATGTATTGAACTCCATTCAGCTTAACCAATCTAAAAGTAATCCATAAAGTAGTACTCTGTTCACACTTTTTAAAGTCTTTTTTTAATTCACATCCCTTGCATGATTGATCGCTAAATCACTGGAGTACAGAATACCCCCTGTGTCAACACTGAAAATCTTGCCATCTGAATACCAGTACATACTTTTCCCCTTGGAGGGCTGCCAGTTTCCTTCACAGCTTGGATCTTAATCTTACCAGTACCCTGTCCCCCTTGGAGGGCCTCTGTATCCTTTATACCAGGGATCTTAGTGGGTATCATCATTCTATCCCATATAATCTCTCCTCCTTTGAAATGTTACACTAAGCAGACAATATCTTCTGGTAATAAAATCTCAGGCTTCCTGCTAGATATTCTAAATAACATCCCTAAAGCACATGTTTAATGCACTTTTTAGGTAAATGTATGCAATTCTACAAAATTGATGATATTTTTGAGAAAAAAACTGACAAATGATTTACATTTAAACTTTCATCCATGTTCAACACAGTAGCTGTAACCATGGTAACATAAACAATTTATAAGCTGCAATAATCTGGACCATCATATTTCTCCATTATATAGTTCAACCCTGTAGGATTATCTAAACATTTGGACGTGTTTCAGCCAATAGATCTAATGAGTGGCAGATTTGATGAGACCCAGGGTCCCACTCTAAATGTGTGGTCCCAATCCATTGTGTATATCTGGTTGTCATGGTGCATATGTTGCCATGGTAAGTGGAGGCTCTCCATAGCAACCACCACTAAAAACCACCAGTTGATTGCCATGCTAACCTTTATCAAACCTGATATAATTCTTATCGACTTTACCATAAATTTTGCAGCATGATGGATGAGAAACAGAGGCCGGTTTGTGGCAGATATTGTGCACACCACCCTCATGATTGATATGCCCTGGCTTTCTACAGGTGAACCGTGAAACAAGCAAATGACAAAAGTCGGATTGAGCAGACAATATTATCACCTGTCCCATCCTACCTGATATAATATCTTACCTGCACCAATTCTTACCCCTGTAATCATAACTTCTGTCAGTCTAGTCTGACAAATCTGTGAACCATGCATCTTTTTTTCTTGCTAAATGACGACGTAACTGCTGACAGTGACCGCGGGGTATGTGCCTTGAAAAATATGTTTTTTCCTTTTGTTAATGTTGGGTTGGCAACAAACATAATACGTCTTCATAAAGCATGAATCCAGTGACGGCTTACTGTGGGATAGCCTGTCCCATCGCGACAGAACGCATCTCTGTCGGCTATCATGCATCAACCAGACAAAAACGCTAAGCAGAAAACCAAAAACTAAATAAAAATACACCTAAGAGAAACAAACAAACATTTAGACAGAGTGTTCCCCCAAGTCTCATTGAGATATTTCATATTTGACAATTGTGTTCTTTTATTGATGCATACAGCGGACATTGCACTGATCGCTCAAAGTAACGAGCAAAGACCGCTTGAAAGTTTCTCTCGATTCCACTCACATCATCATCCACCAAAAAAAGATTAAATCCCGATGTAGAGGCGACGTTCCTCGGCCAGCATGCATGGAGCTACACCCAGATTGGTGATGGTAAGTCTTGCCATGACCCACGATAGATAGTTCGACAGACCTCTTCATTATCTCACATGTCAGCCTCTGTGTGTCTATTGTACTAAGATCCATCACAAGAAGTTTGAATATTTTTTTTCCTCCTCTACAAAATCTACCTCAATTGTTCGAGAAAAACAACATTTGGCTTTGGATCAACAACTGCCTCTTAACTACTGGGGGTCAGTCCCATAAACGTCAGACACGCCAAGCAACAGCTTAAATACAGATTTTCAGTTTTTTGTTCAGCTTCCGTCTTTGCCATGTGTTTTTCTATTGCAAACTACTGGTGAAATCAAAGTCAGCGAGAACATCTAGTGGCCCCTATCATTTGTATAAATTTTGCTTTAGTTTTTCCAGTTTATTTTTGACAAGATAATTTGAAAGTCAACATGTTATATTGGCCTGCAAAGTTTTATAGTGTTTGAACTTAGACAAAAAATTTAAGTTAAAAAAAACAAAAAAACAATTATATCATGAAAGTAAAATGGTTGCATTCTGAATTTTAATTATATTTATATTCCATAATAAATTTTTAGACTTTTTTGTTTTTAATTCAAACTGAAAACAAAATATTAAAACATGTTCTTCAAAAAAAAAATTACAATTTTGTACATATATAAACAATGTCCTTGGAAAATCCTAATACAATACATAATAACAAACATTTTGGATTAACTCCACAAGAAAACATCAATTCCTTTTCTGTGTTTCATGAAACGGACACCCCTTCATATTGCCAACACACAGCTGTCTCTAATGTTTTCCTCTGGTGGTAGAGCTTTTTTTCATCTCTGTAGACACATGCCAAGACCTAACACCTGAGGATTGGCCCCAGCTTTGATGTAAGCAAGACACAAACATTCGGACCAAATTGCCCATCTCATGGATGCTGAATGGGGTCAAAGGTTGGAGCTTTGGGTATCACAGGCATGTGCATTTCAGCAAGCTGCTGCAGATTGACTCAGGTATGTAGGTCAGCAGCGGCCATCCAGCTATCTTACCTTTCAGCTCAAAATACAACCCAGCCTATCTATCTACAACCCTTGACGTGTCAAAAACATAGCGGCCATCCCACTACACTAACTATGTAAGAAAAGGCATACATCCTGTTAACAGTCTTTATGTATCAATCCTTTCCTGTCATCAAATTTCTTATTCCCTCACTAGGTGTCACTTCAATCGGTATTGCAACAAAAGTGGTGACATCTGATTTCATAACATTGAGAAATGTGTCACAGATACTGTAAATGTCTTCTTAGAATGAACCATGCCTCGTGAACACATGTTATGGTTTTTGGGAGCTGCATAATCTAAGATGCAAGCAGAGATAGTGTCGGTTATCACTGTACAATAAGATGGAAGTTATGACTTTCCAGCAGTGGAATACACCATCAAAAATATAAAACAATTTCAGATTTGTATTGCTTATTAATTTCTTTCATCTCTTTACTTTTCCATTGGCAGGTGCATTCATGCACAAAATGACACTTTCTGCTTCACAAGACATTCACCTTTCTATTAATAAAATTCAAAACGCATCACATTCTCATTTCTAAAAAATTATAACTTGAAATGAATCCATGTGAAAATTAAAACCCTTTGACTAACATCTCCCTCCATATGTGATAAACTTATTAACTCTCTTTTTTCACCCAAATTCATCAGGTTCATTTTCAATGTCATGCTCACACCAGAAAAAGTTCTATTGATGTTAAATATTTTTAGCCCCATTATCAAACTACTTCACATTCTGGTAGGTCTACATCTTTCCTTTCTGGTAGGTCTACATCTTTCCTTTCTGGTAGGTCTACATCTTTCCTTTCTGGTAGGTCTACATCTTTCCTTTCTGGTAGGTCTACATCTTTCCTTTCTGGTAGGTCTACATCTTTCCTTTCTGGTAGGTCTACATCTTTCCTTTCTGGTAGGTCTACATCTATCCTTTCTGGTTGGTCTACATCTTTCCTTTCTGGTAGGTCTACATCTTTCCTTTCTGGTAGGTCTACATCTTTCCTTTCTGGTAGGTCTACATCTTTCCTTTCTGGTAGGTCTACATCTTTCCTTTCTGGTTGGTCTACATCTTTCCTTTCTGGTAGGTCTACATCTTTCCTTTCTGGTAGGTCTACATCTATCCTTTCTGGTTGGTCTATATTGATCTATTCTGGTTGGTCTATATTTTTTCTTTCTGGTTGGTCTATACTGCTCTATCTGCAATGCCCTGATATGGAAGTCATTTTATATTAGTCTTTATGTACCCACCTCTAGGATGTGTTCTTCCTGTTTCTCTCGGTCGAGGCGCCGTCTCGTTGTTGTAATTAAACCTGTAAAACAACAGATCATATGTAATTACAAGACTTAACTTTAAAAAGACTTCTTCAAACACATTCAAATCTGAGAAGACTTAAAGATATCACAAAAAAAATCATTTTCAATATTGAAAAGGAAACTGTATACTTCATAATAGTATTCTATTCTGAACTGAGTGCTGTTGCAAAGGCTTAGCAGTATGGTATTCAAGATTGAGATAATTCATGATATGACTTAAAACCAAAACCCAGACATGAGACTCATATGCTGAAACAGACAAGCAATTAACTCTGTAATCTAAAACTAATTTCTTTATTCAACTGAAACAATGCTTACTCTTGAATACGGCAAAATTTTCATTTATGTTCTGGCCTCAAAATAGTGATTCTTGACCTGCTAATTCTGGAATCGTCATTACAACTGCTCAAGTCTCCAACAATATTAGGACAAGAAAATTAGTATGGTGATTAAAGTCTTGAAAAGTCACAAGTCTGTTTTCTTAAAAAAACACCTGCTTGATAATCGAGTGCCCTCTGGTGGCAGAGTGAGTAACTACACCTGCGCTATGGACTGACTGACATTTCTACCACCCACTATCAGTTTCCTTGAGGCCACCATAATTTATATCTCCACAGAAAAGGAACATTAAAAAAAGAAACAAAAGCATTGTTGACTTTTTCCAGTAAGGGACCCTCTTGAATATGCATCATAGAATGTAATTACCAATTTTTGTTGTTGTAAATGAGTCTCATCTTAAACATAAAACATTTTTATTTTTCAAAGGTGGATCATGGTTCGGCGGTATACATCCTCCCAGAGAAACAAATGGAAATTTATATAATTATCATGATTGATTTGAATAGAGTCAAAAGGTCAGTTCAAAATATGAGGATTATTTGTGCACATCTAAATCTTTTGATGAAAAGTCCACTCACATTCAAATCCCAATTAAAATTTATATATATTTCTGATCTGAACTCAGCCGGATGCAAAGCACAGCCTACCAGAATAAGCAAATATATCTATTTCCTCAAGACAATTGCATTCTGGCAAGTCCACAGCCATTATTGATCGTGGCAATGAGGTGTGAACACCAATATTTGGACTCGATTTTAGGCACTCTGATTCTATTTGCCTACGTTACACTCTGCATCAAAAGTTCGCTGCAACTTTCTTATTGGATTGATGGGGGTGCATACAAGATATATACATAGACAGATATGTGCCTTAATATTGTGCTTATTATCTACAAAGACGTGGGAAATTGCATCAAATTCCTGCCCCTCGCTGCTCCGTCCTGCCCGGATCCCCACACCCCTCGTGGTGCGAGTGATATTAAGGATATTCACAATCACATAATCCACATTGAATGAGCTCATTACGGCTTTCGGCAAAAACGGGTCCTGATAAGCAAGATAATCTGCTTTTGTTTCATTTGGACAGGGAAATTGGATAAATAATGAAATCAAGCCAGATTTTGCAACAGTGAATTATGATCTGGGCCGCAAAAAAGGGTTTGAGTAATTTTCATGCTGAAGAACGGCTCACTTGGCAATGTTCACGGTGCTTGTAAATTTGGCTGATTTTCATGGTTTTCGAACGGATGTATGTATTTTGGCCACTTTTGGAGGTGTCTATCTGTTGAATTGGGTTGCAGGAGATATGGCAGAGTGCTCTTAGTCTGAGACAGGCAAAGAGACACAGATAAGTTTTTAAGAGTAGCCCCTGGCAGTAGATTATGATTTGGCACCAGGAGAGGCCAGACACTGGAACAAACAAGCTTGGTAAAACAAGTGAGGGAATAGGCGTGATGTAACATCCCTCCCTGCTAGCAGGCACCCTACCAAAGCTCATCAGCTAAGAGAAGGAGCTATTTCTATAATCTTGCTGGTGGCGATAGATCCAAAAGAGAGATGATTTTATCTCCTTCGTCCAAAGTGTGAGGGGAAAAATTGTACTTTCTGGACACAGCGAGTCCTGTCCCGTGAGTTATGTGACTGTGGTTTGCTGTTAAATCTGGCAGGAAATTGGACGCAGTTTGCGGTGTGAGCGTACTGTGACCAATGTACATTCTATTTTGTCTATTGCGGTTGTGTCCCTTTTGCTGTGACAGCATAAATGCTTTCTGCAGACGATAATCTTTATTACATTAATTGTCTCGCTTAAATCAGTCACATGGTCTGCGAGTAATGTTATAAAAAGACCACTCAGACAACGAAATCAGATGCCACGGCTTAAAGGCGCAGCAATCGATGTGACCTTTAACCGCTGTCATATGACCTTTACAAACTTTTACGCAACACTGTCAGGAATGGGCACCCAGCCCGGGGCTAAGATTATGTGCCGACATCTATATCAGCCATCTCGATCCAGGTGTACTGTACTTTCCACTGCTTCAAATCGCAAAAGTCATGAAAAGGAAATACTTTTGACTTGTTTGGACTTTGAGTAAAGTATTGAAATTGGCGCAATATTGCATGGCTTTGGCGTCGTGATTGAACATCTTCATAAATGTGTTCCTTACACTGACCTCTGATAGTCTCCTTATCTGGTGCTCACGGTTATCTGGTGCTCACGGTTATCTGGTGCTCACGGTTATCTGGTGCTCACGGTTATCTGGTGCTCACGGTTATCTGGTGCTCACGGTTATCTGGTGCTCACAGTGTTCCTTGCATGAGCCTTAACTTCTTTGCCATGCAAAAAATACACAACCAACTATTCTCTTCCTGATTCTTTATTTATTTGAAAAAATCAGCACCAAACAGCCTTTTCAAGAGATAATTGACTTTCAAGTAATGCAAAAATACAGTGATCATGAGAAGAAAGTGATCAATCAATTTATATGGAGGAATATTTCAGTGGACAACTGTCACTTCCTGTCAGACCTGTGACATCAACTGGGATGTGTCCGGCTGACAAGACTTCCCTATCATTTTCCATCAGGATCACAGACCAATCCTGACTGAAATGTCAAATAAGAATAATTCTACTTTGCACGGCATCTCATTTAGAGCTCTTTTATTACTTTTTCCTTCCCTGACTTTGGCATTAACAACTTCAGACTGAACCCATAATTCTTGAGAAGTTTGAACAAGTTAAGAACATTAATAACAGAGACAATTTCATGGAGCCCTGGGCAATTGAGAATATAGAACTAAAATATTCACAATGCACTGCTTTTGTGTCTAGTTAGGGATTTTTTTTAGTTTGAAATCTTATTAATTTGAAAGGAGCCTTAGGTTATAAAACCAATCTTCTCAAACACAGTTCAATGTATGAAGATTGCAAAAAGAAGAGCAATTTAAACATTCATCATATTCACTTTTAAAATGGCATTTCAAAGTTTTTCTTTCTCTGTCTTATTTGAGCTTGATAATGAATCAATAATGCATACTTTCTGGCAAAAACAACTGTGATACTTTACTCACTTTATTATATTTTTGCAATTAGGAGAAACTAAAATAAATAAAAATAGATCCTAAAGTGTTTTTATTGTCTCTTTCTTCATTTAGACTTCAAAATTAGTTCCATTTTTTAAGAGATCTGAGGTGAGTATTTCTTATGGCAATTTATTGCCATTTTTAGATTGGACCACTTTCAGGATATGCCACCACATTGTATGGCTTCAAGGTAGTCCATAAATCCTCGCTCATTTCTGTTTCCTCGTTAATTGCAGAGATGGATTACACTTAAGATACAAATCAATTCACAATCACGTAATTTTGATCAGAAAGAACGGCGTATTCCCATAAGAAGTATTTGATGCCAGTCCCATGTAATTTAACATACTTATGGATGATTTAAAGCATGTATAAGCGTTTGATATGAACACCTGACTCTGAAGAGATATTTATTTGGCAGTCTATTTAATCAAAGAAATTATGACTGCTAATCAATCTTTTGAGATTATTTTTCATTGACAAAATCTTACGAGCTTGTTCCATTTTGATAATCCTCCTCTAAGAATTCCACATGTTACTCTGACTTTAATAATTATATTTTGAAAAACTTTGAAATCATCACAACTTCTACTTTGCCAAAAAAAAAACAACAAAAAAACAGTCAGTTTTGTAAACAACGATTATTCTATTGAAAGCCACTTTGCAGGCTTCTTCAATAAGATCAATCCGAAATAGGTGGCAAACATTTCTTTGGTTTTATCCCACTACATCTTAGCTAAGCTTTCTGCTTTGGGAACGCGAAGCAAGCTTATTTAAAACAAAAAGGAATGAGATGAAATGAGCAGTTGGCAAAGTATGGTGTCTCTTGTGAACTTATGAAGGTGCTGTATGTTGTATGGGCTCTGACAGGCAGTATTGAGGGCTTTATGAGAGGGTGTTGAACCCACAACACGCCATAATACACCAGGGAAAAGAAACAAAATTTCAGACCACTTTATTCCTGTCACAGCCTTGTCATCAATGTGACATTTCATTGAGCGGCAATTAATGTAACGTTACCGTTCACATTTGCTTCCTGTGCAAAGAAGTGAATTGGCGTCTTTAACATCACAAGCTGGTAGAAAATTGGAATTCCAAATGTCTCATAAATAACTTGTGAGTGGCATAATGGCAAACATATATGCCATTTTGAGCCTTCAAAGCTCTCATATACAAAGAAGTCTATTGGGAATATGTTCTGTTTCAGTCAACTTTCATTTGATCTCGAGCATGGTAACTTTTTTGGTTGCTTTCAAGGCTATCAAATATTGAGACTTGCATAGGAAAAGGAACAGAAAAAAATGCCTCAGCTTACGCAAATTATAAAAGCAATAACCTGTAAAGGTGACACATTTCACAGTTGAGACTGTTGAGCAATGTGGCAGGGAACATGCTGAGGCCCCTTGTGTCAATATCAAATACGTGTAGGCAGCCATTTTCAATTCACTTGGTGTTTCCCCGGTGGAACTTTCTGACACAAGCGACAGTTAATCCTGACACTAGTACTCTTGTTTTGCACTAAACTTTACGAGAGCATCTTGAGAAATGAAGCCCTTCGTTCAAATCTATGACATTTTTGATCAGCGGTTCTGACTTCAAAAGGTCTATGAGGCATTCCGGCACAGTAATTTACACTTTCATCTCCTGTAATACCACTGAGTACACATCCAATGTACTTACAAATTCAAAGGGCTGACATGGGCCCACATATGGGCAGATTGCACAATATTTGAGCCTCTCCCTGCTCTCACAATTTACTCATTAATTCAAATGGCCAGATATGAACACAAGTTTGCCGGGACTTCAAAGCATGCGACATGCCAAACATGGCCAGATCGAGGTCATCCTTATCTACTTTTTTAACGCCCATAAACCATGATTTGTCGACATAAAGCTGGGCTGGTTCGATATTTTTTCACAAAGCTTATTCACGGGGACCATGTTAGAGACGCCCGTACATGATTCTGGGCATTGGGCGCATGTACCTCTGCCTTGCAACTCTATCCTTCCTTCCCCTCTGGTTATTAATAAAATAAATCATCATGAATCAAACATTGAGAGCTATCCAAACATGAAGTAGTGTAACAAGGAGTGCGATTCCTTGCCTACTCATGTCAGAAATGGCACACACTCTATAGTCCTGGTCAGGGATGAGGGGCTGGACAGAGTGGTCCGTCAATATGTCAGTGAAAAAAAAACACAACTTGCTTATCACAAATTGATTACACATTCACTTTCCGGACATGAAAATGACAAAATCATAATCATCAAAACAATTTCATTTTATAAGGACAGAAAAAACAGATTCATAATTCATTGGCAGAGATGGTTACCATAGATTTTCAGAATCCCATTTCATCATCTCTGTCTGCAGAATAAAAGCCTCCAGTGCGAGCGTCTCCATGCAAAGCAGCTCAACTCACTCAGTCTATTTGGGCAGCTCTTAGTTTTTTACACCAGCTTAATTGTTTTAGTTCATATGTTTTATGTTTGTACCTGTCAGATACACTTCAGACAGTCGCAGGGCGGACATGCACCACACCTGAATCAAATGTCCATATAAACATCTTTATTCACTCCACAACACATTTTATGATCCAACTTCAACATGATCAGATTCAAAGAGAACATGGGCAACAAAATAAACATGACCTTCATATCCCAGAAAATCTTGTGTGAAATCCATTTTTGATAATTTGTAAAGTTACCTTTACACAGTTTATCAAGTGTCTGGTTTATTACTTGTTGTTATAACATTTAATGATGTACTGAGGCAATGAATACTGACTTTTATCAACCCACTGAGACTGTTGTGTTTGACTTCAAACTGGTTGCATAATCAAGCCACCAGGGGGCATGCACCTTCACAGGATATCACATCATTACAGAGATGAAGAGAAATTACAAAAACAAACTTAATGTCCACTAACAGGATCAGCCTTAACCACTTCATGGCAACAAATAAACAGATTAGACTCATCTGCAGCATCTACCATCATCCATATAGTCTCATATTACAGCATTTACAACATTTCTCTGCAGGGCATCACTGCAACTGATACATTGCAATATGCACAAATTATAGGACTCCAAACGTCTCCAGAATATATTCCTTGACTGCAAATCTTAAAGCCCCTGAAGGATTGGCCTACTTATATCTGGGTGATAATCAGGACCATTGGTGACCTCATCTGCCCACCTGCACTGTGTACTGCCTGTGTGTGCACCAGAGACTGCCTGGCCTTCACTGCAGACTGGGATACCATGCCCATGATGCAATCCCCTGGTATGAGACTTCATTACAATGACACTGTTGAAGTAAATGATGTCATTATGACCACATTCAGTCAGAACAATAGTGACAGGATGAACTTCCTGTCTGTTAATAGTGGTGTACAATAACATCTTTCCTGTACTACAGGGGTAAAGTCAAGACTGAACTTTTGGTTCAGTGGGTTACACTGCTAATTACCATATTGACCCTTGATTTAAAACCACACCCATGGTCAAATCACCATAAAGTTGTCATATTAATGGGAACTTGTGACTTGACTGACACGATTTCTGTGCAGGGGTCTTGAGGAAGTATTTTTCATGGCCTGTGGAAAGCCTCCAAAACTTTCCTCCAACTCTCTGAACTATGATGTACTGTATGATCTTTGCTGCCTGTAGAGAGCTTTCTGGGTGCTTTGAATAGCATTTAACCTTTATTTTCAGGACAATAGGAGAGAGGTGAGAGTGAAAAAGCCTTCTATTTGTGTGGCAACTGTGCCGAGGATATCTTTGACTGCAGACACGGCGGCCGGACATGATGTGTTGGCACAGAGATCTCCACAACATGTCCGTGGGGTAATCATGTGAGTACCAAACTCACCTGCACTTATTGACCCCTTAATCTCACTGAAAAACACTTCACTCATTTTGAGGCTTTCTTAATTTTTGTAAAAAAAATATTTAAAAAACTGATAACATGAAAAAAGAATGTAAATCAAATCTTTTATAACTTTAATTAGTAGCACTTTGACAGGAAAAGAAATTGAAGAAAAAAATTAAAGGAAAAAAAAAGTTCATTAACTAATGGCAAATCAATTACACAAATATAACAAGCCAATCAGCACCAGCAACCGACCATAAGGACACGGAGAAAGGAAAATGCCTCCTGAATGAAGCTCAAGAGTTTGCAGTTTGCATGCCGAGGGGTTAAATAATTCACGAGGAATTTACAGTTTCTCCTTTGCCTTTTCACACCTTGCCAGGAGTGTGGACCGCTTGCGGTACTATTGACTTTTGAGTGCCCACTCATTTTCTGGTCAATCAATGGCAAGCTATTCATATTTCTGTCAAGGCAAATGCAACTCTATAGTCTGCCTGCTAACGATTTAATTACAAATATATTAATTAATAAGAAACGACTCCTCACTTCACTTCACATCATGCCAATATTAATTAACTTTGTGAGAAATTTCAGCTCTTTGAATGTTTAATTTCATATGAATGAAAGTCAAATTAAAAATAGATCTGTTTTGAAAACGTCTTTGTTAAATTCCTCCAAATAGCTTTTTTTTCATTCTCGGATATTAGGTATTTATTTATCCCATATCTACAAAAACGCTATTTGAAACAATACTTATATTAATATATTTTTAGTTTGCTTGTTCAGGCCAAAGACATTGCAGCTCCTGGTCTTTTCGTATAATTTTCAGGTTGTATTATGTTTTCTATACATGTAGACTATATTACATCAGATATGAGGCAATGTTTGTTTCCCTATATCATGTCTCTTGGAAGAGTCACAAGTGAAATATAATCACCTTCACAGCCAACCAAGCAAAAGTTTCCAAAGTTTCTTTTTTTTTATTAATATTAACAAAGATTCCATGAAAACCTACTCATTTACTTTTTTTTCTTCCAGTAATATTCTCGAAATTGAACTCAAAGTCATGCTGATATTGTTATTGTGTTTATTCTGAAGACAGAGAGAATATGTGAGGAGGCCCTGACAGGGGCATGTCCACAGTGATGTATAAATGTCTGTGGCTACCCATCTGCCTCTCCTGTCCCTCTGGCATACCTCCATCATCACACCTTATAGACACCTGTCAGCCCATACAGGGCTCAAACCTAACACAAGGTTACCCACCTACCCAAAGGTCAAAAAAATTATCTTAATCAATTCAATGACAAAACAATGAATCAATTATATCAATAGTAAATGTTGAATGGCTTATACCAAATATAAAAATAATTTCCTATGTAAATTATATGATTTTTAATTCTAAGCCCTGTCCAAGAAGTCATTTCGGTGAGTTTGATAGATGACCTTCCCATGACAGAGGTCCTTGTAATGCCCGAGGTCATAACTTCCATCTTTACCATATATGCCAGGCCCGAGGCTTCAAAACTTCGCTGAGACAATGTAAAAATGACCTTTAACTCAAACTTCAAAGGTTTTTTCTTTGGCCAATATCAAATACAAATAAAAATCTCTTTAAGGGAGATGATGGACAGGCTTTTCATGGAAATTAACCTTATTTTATGACATTTTGTTTATTCATGTAAATATTGTTATAGGGATACCATTACTTGATCGACCCCTTCTTTTGATTACTTTCTGACAAACAAACTACGGTAGTCACATATAGAATCTGGCAATAACTAAAAAAATACTCCAGGCTTGTGAACATTTTATTGCAACGAGAGCCTGGGTTGGATTTAGCACTCATTAACAAATTTGAAAGATGCCAACATCATGTTTTTCTGCAGGTTAATGCGTAAAGATTTAATTAACTAATTATCTTCAGCCAAATTTATGTAATATTCATTCAAGTTGCTGTTAAAACAGTGCAGTGTTAAAATGCAGATTATAAAAAGAGGATCAGTTTTTTTTTATATCAAACAACATATCAGGTTTCATCAGGGTTTGGATGGCAAAATTATTTTTTTGTTAATCAAAGAATGTTAATTTCCCCACCGAATGACCCGCTTGACAATGAATTGTGTTGAGTCGCATATTCAGATGGAGCCATGTTGATTTCACGTTAATTTGGTCATTTTCCAAAAACATTCTCCAAAGACTGCACTCAATTATTTTTATTGCAAAATGCAAGCCATTCTAATGAATGCCAGTTTCTCTTCATAGACAATTGTTGAATATTCCTTTCCTTCATCTGAATACACCTGGTTCACTAGACTTGTTGGCGAGAGCACCCTGATCTAATTCCAGATTACTGGGAAAGTTACAAGGTGACCCACTCCTTAGCCTTTTATTTCTTTGTTCTATTTTGCGATGCTCATCAAACAAACCCGTGTGAAATCACCCACTGTCGCTGACAAAATAATAAAATATAACATCTGTTTTGTTTGTTAATTGCTTTCTGTGAAAATCTCTCTGCTGGTCATTTGTCTAAATATGGTCTGAGTTATGTGCACATGTTGGTAAATTTCACATATCGAGGATGCTGATGATTGGGGGAATAAATGGATTTGGGTTGGGATGGGTATGAAAATGACGTTATGAGCCACGCTTAAATATCAATATTATCTTCGTCCATTACGGGTGGGTGGCCGCTGACCTGGCGAGGATTTGTCCATTTCGTGACCTCAATACACATCACAATTGTCAGAGGGCCAACAAAATTATGTTCTCCGAAACATTTAGTTGAGGCGTGTTATTATTAAGTCATGACCACCACTCTCTGCCTGCCCGTCATTCAGCATAAAACCAACAACTTTCTATGTGATCAGAAGCATGAGACACATCCCACTCCAGATCAGGGTCAAAGGCCAGACAGCACAGGTCAAAGGTTGCAGGTCAATTTCCTTTGTCAGGTCATAGAGTGACCTTTATCAAGTTTATCTTATATGATGATTCAATAAATATACCTGCCAATTATGAAATAATGAATGGCAGTTTCTGGAAAATGGCCTATCTATGCAAATATAACGCCATCACCATAGATAGGTTATCAGTAAATTAGCACTGTGACCCATCGTCGTTACGGGAACTTTTCTTACCGTCATCACACTTTTCTTGCAATAAACAATTTCCATAAATAGGACATCAAAGAGAATGAGATTCACTCTTCAAACCCTTTTTATGTTTGTGGATATTGTCACTTTTCAGAACTCTCTTTTTTTCTCGTGTAGATTTATTGACTCGCACTGGCTGTCATGAGAAAGAAGGAGACCTGAGAATATAGCAGATCTTATCTTGGCCATTTTTTCTGCTGTTTCTGTCATTTCCATTTTGCCCTAAGATTTCTTCTAGCCATACAAGCTCCCAATTGTCCTTGATACAGGAAAATAACGTCACCAATTTATAAGACTTAAGTGACTTAAATAAGGTGCTTTTATATATGTTTTCTCCTCAGTTCGTGCCAGGTACTGATTTACTCTCGTGGACTAAAAGGTGATCTTGTTTGAGAGATTTTTTATCTAACAGAAACAATTCATATGTTTACTTAGATTGTGGCAACGGTGTACTATCAATGTCTTTCTAAATTGTAAATCTTTATGTTATAATTATCCAACAATTCTTCTGTTGTTCTTCTTAGATACACGATAAGTTCTACTTTCTGTACAAACATATTTATCTTGACTAAATTTCAGGAAAAATCCTTTTTTCTACTAATTTGGGGCGGATGCAATCAGGATCAACTTATTCATATTGAATATCAGATTCTTTACTCTGGTCCCCTATCCAATATTTCATCTGAAGCCACTTGACTCACTACAACTCCTACTGATATGGCACCCGTCCAATGTACTAAGATCAGATACACACAACACAAGCCTTGCTGTTTTACACACAAAAAAACACACTAAAAAAAGATGCATTTTATATCACCCTTTCCACTTTAAAGTGAATTTATCTTGTTGAGGGATGGAGTAATTGTTGAAGGAACTCCACTTTACTCCTCATCAGATAGAGTTGTGTAACACCAAATTGTGTAAAACATTCCCCCTTTGTTGTGACATTCCTGCCGTGGTTCTCCTGCAGCACTCCCCATATTTCCAAACTTTTTGTGGCTTTTTTAAGATACGTTTTCCTTTCTCAGACATGACTTCAGAATAGTTCTGACAGATTTGATTACAGATTTAGATATATAAGCTCAGCCGATACGGAACTCAGGAATGCTTCTCACATTTCTAATTAAAAATTATTCAAATCAATCGCAATGGAAAAATAAGCTTTATTTCTGCTTTTCATTCTTCCACCCACCTCTTGCACTTAATATAACTAATGTATTACTATTTATTTACAGACTTCAGCAGTGACATCTCCAATTACGCAAGTTCTACAATTTTACATATTGTATAGATGTTACATATTGTTACTACTTTAAAGCTGCTTTGCTTCAGATATTTAATTCAACATTTTAAAAAAATGGCTTCCAACATGTTATGAGAATTCCACAGGGCTCGAGAATCTGTCTCATGATGTTCTAATCTGAGCGAAAAAACTGACAGAATATGAAAGGGGATTTTCTAAGATGATAAATGCTTAGGAATATTCACCGAACAAACACTACGCATATGTTAAATCACAAAGCATTTATGCAGAAATGGGAAGATGGATTTAGGCATGCGTTACTTAACAGAAGCTGTTGTCATGTGAAAAGCTAATGTGATCAGACAGATGCATACATGCGATCATTTAGAATATATTTCTGCTTGGGAAAAATGTTTGCATTTACACTGTGGAATTCAACAGATTACACAAATGACTTCAGAAAAAGATGTGTGGGGTGGAAATTCACAGTTAACTTGCTAAATCTGGTGGTTAAGATAGGTGACGCTGAACAGGGGTAGTATTAATTAAACACATATCACTGTGGAAATAGCCAAGAAGGCTGGTCAGTTTCCAAGCCCAGTGGTCAGTTTCTGAGTGGTGTTGGTGTGAACCTTGAAGCTGGTATGTTTCACGGTTGCCAAGTATGCCAAGTGTAGTATACATAGGTCACACAAGAGGGCGCTGTTTACACTGGTCAAGTGAAGTCTGGGAAGCAGGGGCAACATCTAAACAAACACTGCTAAAACAGACATGCTCAAAATACCTACTTGTTTGTTATCTCTCAATATATCTGAATATTGTTAAGACTCTGAGAGAACATAACATTTTAAAGTTTTGTCTGTATTTACTTTTATAGACTATTAAAATTTTTAAATAGTCTGCAGGACAACACTTGTCAGAGATGTGTTCTTGACTTTAGCAGCACTTATGTCAAGTTGATCAAGAGAAAAGCATCAAGTGGACGACCTGTAAAGGAGACAAGGTCAGTTGGTCAGTCTGACAATGCTGATGTACAGGTCTTTCATCTCGTCAATGACCTTGTTTTGTAGAGCCCTTGAGAATTACACCCTGTGCCAAGCGTACAGCTATGAGGTCTATCAGGTCTATTCTCCAGTGACCTCCCATGTCTTGACCCCTGCCGTGCACTGAGTAGTCCAGTCTAGTCCATCACAATTCCTCAACTTCTTTTCTGTTTTAAGTTCTCAAATTCTGCAGTGAGGAACACTTTCGCCTTTGACAATATCTCCCAGGGGGTGTATTATCTATTTACCAAACCTTTGCTTTATCAACAACCATCAGGTCAAGATTTTCATCTCTTCACACACACAACTGCTGCCGATCTGTACTCCAGAACACTAAATAATTAACATTTCTAGGATTGTCAGAGATGATTTTTTCTTTTATGAATCATACTTTGTCATCCAGAGCCTTCAAATTGACTTCCTTGTATAAATCAATCTATCTCTTTAGTTTAATACTATTTTTTACAATATTTTGACATTGTTATGTTTCGCCATGCTCACTTTTATCCTTGTAGGACTCCTGGGTCATGAACTTGCCACCCCCAAATATCAACAGCTTGGCAGACATATGACTTGGCCAGGTGTAGTCAGCATCCAAACCATCACTTTACACCCCCACTGCTGGCTATGTCACGTCATCTCTGGACGATCCAGAAGTGTTTTTAGGTTTGTTACAGAAGCAGACCGTACATCTGGGCAGCTGTTTGGTCAATAAACCATGCGCCTTAAATTCTCCCCAAGAAACATAATCTATACCCCAAAATGACCCCAATGATTAATAACTCCACAACAGCACAATAAATTAAAATAGTCCAAAAAGTAAACAAACAAGTTTCATAGATATCTGTAACAATTATGTTAATTTTGAGAAGATACCATCGATGGGTATTTTCATTGTTCAAAAGAAAAGCTCTCCTGAAATTGAGATAAAAATGTTTCCTAAATACATAAACATATATCTTTACATCTGTAGATAAGTATCCTGTTACAGTTTTTCACCATTGTCAACTACTTCAGGACAAAAACATCAAGATAAAGCATACTTCATATTGGGTGATAAAGGCTCAGATCCTATAATATGATATATCCTGCAGATCTCTCTGTATTCCTCCCAGCCACTCTTCACATTTGCCAGATCTGACCAAGAACAAGATAGAGAGAGAGAGAGTATTTCACACATCAAAACTTCCTGGCCCCAACAACACTAAGTGCCACAATTTTGACAATATCTCTTGTATATATCTCAGACAATTGACCCCTGGAGTTGTGGAATTCTGGGAATTTTTGCAGGTGGAATCCAACCCCGGGAATCCCAACGTTCTTCTCTGACCCCCTCTGACCCAAAACACTGGACACAATTTATGCAACACTCTTCAGAAGGGTAAACTCAGATCAACAAAAACGCTATGTCAATATCTGGGGCTGCCAAAATATGCAGCGGGGATCAGATTGTCCATATGGCACACAGATTGTATATCATAAGCATGCCAATCCGGATCTCAGCACTGTTCTGGATCACAAGCTTACTCCACAAAGATTCTATATTTAACTCTGCTGAGATGAGAGTAAACCTCCACATTCATTCATTATCCTAACGACTTCTCTCCTCAATCACAACAATTCTATTGTCTCATTATTCTCTTGTTCTTGTTTTGACACAACTAGGTCATTTCTTGCCAAGATTAATTATATCATCCAAACATATAAATAGATCCATTTCTAGGCACTTTATCTCTTAATTGTCTAAACCTTATTCCATACTTGGCATTTCTGTTGGTGTCAAATCACCAAACAACAAATATGTGGTTCAGTGTTATTGCCTGAAATAAAGAACCCTTGAAATTAGATTAAAAGATATAAATTCCTGGTCTAGAAAATAAATATTGTACTTTTTGTATACTTTCATCTTTTTTTAATTATCTAAGAATTTCATTCATTAATCCATAATATGATTTCTTGGCCACTTTTTTCCTACTTATTAAGGATGCACTGAAGGCAAACACGGCCCAAAAAATAAATGGTTGATTTGAGGGAGAGACAACGCCAGTTCTCTCTCCTTCAGACAAGATGTTTCACTTCATCATTTTAATCATCTTTGATCATGTTGATGAAGCCTGGTGACAGATGATGGTGCCGGGCCACGTGCTAATGTGTTATAAATAGGGCTGACATCTTGGTAGGGCCCCACGAGCTGTGAAACCTACGCCAGATCAACGCACTGCTTATCTGCCATCCAAGTGTGCACATGCCTATTTCATCGCCACTTTGACATGTTTCATCCTGATCCGAAATGATCAATTTCAATCAATTTTGGTGGGAATCTCAGAGCCGACCCACTCCCTAACTCCTCCACAAATGTGATTATCTCTACAAATCTGTGATTACCTCTGCCACGCCCTACATTTAATCATTTAAATGAGGAGTAAAGCACCCTGGGAAAATAAAAAATAATTTATGCATTTCTAGAATTCTACTACATTTTCACATTTCTTTTATTGCTAATAAACTTTCACTTTAATTTTCATTGGTTTTTCCTGATCTTTTTGTTTTACTAGAATACAAGGAAACTGTACACTGATTGCTGGAGACATACTTAACTTCAGGCATTTCTGCCCTGCTCTCTCATGGCCTTTGATCCTCAAGGGCAAGAAATCTTGGGAACCTTGATTTTTTACATTACTTTGTTGGTCTGTAGTGCCAAAAGGGCTTTAAACACTTTTTTGAACTTGTCAGTTAATGAGTTAGAAACTAATCTCTGTGTGGCTTATCCTGACCCCTAGCTCCCCCTATCCAACACCTCACTAGAACCTGTCTCTCAATTACTTGACTTTAATCCCACTAAAGTAATTATAAAAGTCTTAATAACCATCAACAAGAAAATACTTCATAAATTAAAATGCTTCATAAATTAAAAAACCAACAACACACACACATGTGTGTGTGTGTGTGTGTGTGTGTGTGTGTGTGTGTGTGTGTGTGTGTGTGTGTGTCTGTCCGTATGTCTGTCTGTAAAATCCTAAGAGATATCTTGAGATGTATCATTGAGAAAGCGTATGATCAAATATCTGCAATTATCCAGTAGTAATTGCTCCTACTACATTGCTTGGTATGTCGATACAATTTTTTCAACCCTTTTTTATAAGATTATAAGGGAATGCTATATGCCTTGAGGCTCAAATTGGCTTGTCTTGTTTCATATCAGAATATCAGTCAATTTGATATCACATGTTGAACATTTTACCTACATTTATTTTTACAAAAATGGTGATATCAATTGCTTTCATCATAAATAAGATATGCGATTTGAAATGTAATGTCTCGTAGTATTTTTACACTTTGCCAACATTTTAGAAAAACATAATTTGTCAAGAATCATAATTTAGCAGGCACATATTACTGTCACTGTTAATTCACACTCAACAAATCAAACATCATCAATCTGTGCTAACATGGAAGTCAAATTTTGGTGCCAAGCTTGTAAGATGAAAATCTTTCGGGAGTGTGTAGATAACACAATTTTCGACAGCACAGTATTATTTCTTTTTTCTGAGAAATGTTTCTTGTTATATGAAGATATTACTCTTTGTTTTTCTGTCATCTCTATAGATATTATTAAAAATATCAGGAATGTATTTCTTGTTATGACACCCTAAAAGTAATGGGTTCAGGTTCTTAAATCCAGATCACTATTTTGTAAACATGGATAAACCAGGTAAAAAACAATGTCAAGGGTAAAGTAATCAGGGAACATTTGACAGCAGGCCATCAAAATGCTGTACACTTAACTGCAACACAAATAAGTTTTTCTATGTAATAAGAAGATTTAAAACCATTTCAGATTAAAAGGAACATAGAATATGGCTGCTTTTGCTGTCCAGTTCAAGTTTCAATATCTCAAGATAATAATGTGACAATAGCACAGATAATTGAGATCAATTACTAATTCTGCAATTTAAATTTTAAAAAATAACTCTTGTCACATGTCACAAAAAAAAAAATCCAGCATCGTTGTGCAGAGGCCTGGTAATAGAGATTGGGAAAGTTACAATAATAACCTCATGAAGACGTAGAGTTATGATCGCCTCATTGTTACCAGACCACAAAGCACTACAATGGGTTTTTATATAAATCATATAACTCACACTCTACTTTGTACGTCGACACAATACCTTGCAAAGTCTAACAAATAGCATCTGCATCAGATCGGAGTTGATAATGCAATCGCTGCATTGCTTTATGAATCGTTTCATCACTCTTTAAAACCATGTCAATTTCATGAGCTTAAAGCATACATCACTTATGTGAAATGTGATCATTCTGTAAGCTGAGGGTAACTATCACCATAAATGAGATAACACATTTTTCAAACTTGGCAAATTAATGAAAGAAATATAATGCTTCCGGTTGCAAGCTTTGTTTTAATACATTCCCATATCTAACATGAGATCATGTTTTTTTTTCATGGACTTTAGAATAAAATAAATTGAAATTATAACCACAATCCCTCTTTGCCATTAATTTCTTATCACTGTTATCATTCAGTGACTTTACTATGCACAACAGATTATCATGATCCAATAAAATGAAATTTTATCTTCCTTCAATTTTTTAGTTACAAGATATTCATGACTTTGCAAATGACGACTTTTGTTCACATTTCTTGCCGTATCCTAATGAAACCTGGGAAATTGCACATTTTCTTCCATCTGTAAACAAGAATTTTCATTTCCAAGAATGTGATTCTTGATATGATGTTTGATCAAAAATAAAGATTTGACAGCCAGAATATTTGTGTACATTGATTCAAACCAAGACACAGGTGGCTTTCAATTAGTCTAACAACCTTGAAAAACAGGAAGTGTTATCAAAATAAATCATATTAAAACAGCTTTAATATCCAGGTACTGACTGTTTAATAATTTCACAAAATTTATAAGCCTGTAATTAACTGTAAGCCAATATGACCTGTCAAAGATCTATCAGCATTGTGGCTTCTTTAACCATGTTCCCTAACAAAATCATAACCGTCACCTCAATATTTTATAAACTCAAACTTTGCTGATCACGTTAGCTTCATCTTGTATGAGTGAAATATGAAAAACAATGATTTAGACTATATAAGCCTCAGTTCAAGTTATATAATCTTTTGTATTTATATTGCCCTGGTGACTGTTTATCAGAATGACCTGCCCTTGAATCACCCATTCATTAGGCCCTTATTTCATCCATGTATCACTCACATGAACTCCCCCTGCCCTTTCCTCCACTCACAACATGGCCTCTCCCAGATGTCTGTGTTATTGACCACATATGGAGGTCGTGTTATCGCTAACTTGGAGGGGATTATTTCATGGTTACATCAGGATACCTCTGATGCGATCGTCACTGTACCGGACCCCCACGTCCCTGGCACTTTAGGAAAACAGATCTCCTTATTTTATCTTGCCATGTAGACAATTTGTCTCTTCAAAGTTCTAGAATGTAAACAGAATGCCAGCGCCATCTTATTGTAATATTGTTTATGTAAAGGGTCACATTTCTTCCTTATCAAGCTGTCTGCAGTTCTGTCTGGTATCAACATTTGAGATCATTATGATAACCATCCAAAATACCAGGATCACACTCCACAGCAGTCCAGTTCATACCACTCTATGGTCATGCATAAACATGACCCGATGAGATCATGTAATGCATGTTATTAGTCATGTATACCTCTCTGTTGCATGACTGGTCACTCCGGCCATGTTCATCTGAGGGAGATGAGAGATAAAGGTCACAAAATGCATAATCGCCTCATCATGTTGCGTGACTCTTTTCAATCATCATAGTCACATTTACCTCTTGGATGGTGCAACACTTTACTGTGCAAAACCTGCTTGACCTCAATTATTTACAAATTAGATATCAAACCTTTATAATTAAATTTATAAAAAGTGTAAAATATTTAAGAAAAACAGCATAACTTGATCCCCCATTGATCCAAGACAATAATTTGAGACATTTTGCTCTCAGAACTGTATATGGTGACCAAAGAGTTGATATCTTTATCTTTAAAGAAGGACAGATTAAAGTACATATTTGACCAGGCCATGTCTCCAATGTGTACACACTGATATCACCGATGACATTCTGTGTAATCCCAAGGATACATCAATCATTTCAGCACACCTTGTTGATAAAACAAGAGCGGTAGGAAGTCAGTTATATATCCACGAGAGCAAACATCTCACATCAGGATATATTGACATATATATTAAAGAGAGACCGGCCCAGGAAACCTGTGCTTTTGTTTGCCATACTTCAACTGTGGGAGTGTTGCTTTCTGGGAGATGACTAATCCCATTGCATTACACAGAACTAACCTCAGACAAATCATGAGGAGATAAGTACATTCAACAAGCAACTCAATGACATTAATAAAAAAAAAGATTATTCTCAGAATTATGACCTGATATGCTAATTTACAATGCAGAGTTAATATGGTTTACTACAAAACCTATCATGTACAGTTTCAAAGTTTATTTGTTATGTTCATCAAATAAATTCTTTCAATTTGATTGATTTTCTTTCCATGTTTTCTGTTCAACCAAAACCAAGAGAATTAAATAAATGTTATAATCATTTATAATATTAAGGTAATCATGAAAAAATTCCTTTTTCTGTTTTAGATCACTTCTATGATGACTCACATGTTTTGCTTCTATCATTCTTCATTAAACAAGGCTCAAATCTTTGCTATATTATTCTTCAATGAGCAAAAGTCCCTGGTGTATGATATAAGACATTGTCTGCCACTGAAGATATATTACAATCTGGTGAGGACCTTTTGTCCATTTAGACCTGAGTAATATGTCTGTTCCAATACAAGCAACAAATGAATACAGACAGACATATTTGATTACTGGAATCTGCCTTTTGTTAACATCAATCTTGAATAATCATTTATAATCTGTACAAGATTCTCCTAACCAGTTTGACTGATGGCTTCGCATATTATATCTCATTTAAAGTGGTAATAATGCACCAGAATAATCGTGTTAGGCAACATTAATGCAGTTTACCACAGACTAAAACCAAAACATAGACACAGCAAAATTGCTGTAACAAATCTGTAATATAATCAAACTTCCCAAGGCAGGTTTATATTCAATATATCACCCCAAACCAATCTGTCACTGTGTCTTTTCTGAAAATGGCTTCCAAGACACTTTGGGATAGAATTCAATAGCAGAAAGAATGCTTCTGGCGACCTTGACCTTCACCTAAATGATATACATGTCTGTGTTGAACTTTGGATATTATTTATAGTGCTGCCCCCAAACGAAAATCATCAAATAGTCTAAACTGTTCAATGGTCGAACAAATCTTAGATTACGTCTTTGATAATTCCAATATTTACTTCTCCAGCACTCTGGAATAGCCCTGGTGCTATGATCAATTAGTAGGTTTTCTTTGTCTTGACACCTTGAGTTTACAAACTACAGGTGTCATGTAATATATGGGGTTAGTTATTATTGCTCAAGAGGGAGCTGTCCTCGCCACCAGAGGGAGTCAGGCTCACCACCAGAGGGAGCCAGGTATCATATCAGGTCTCACCTGTCAGGGTGGAAGACGTGCTGCTGGTCAGTTCAGTCAGAAGTCAACTGGATGCCGAGGGATGATGTGTTGAATGACCCAACTATACCCTTCAACATGACCATGGACTTTCTACCAAGGCAACCAAAATATACACTTCTTGTGAACATAAACTGGTGCTGAACTTGCCAATTTCGCTCCTTGTTAACATTTAAACGTGCCAGGAAAAAATAAACGATATAATTTTGAAAAGCCACATTGAAATAAGACAGGGCGACAGAGATATTTTGAAAGGCCTATTAAAATAAGACAGAACAACAGGGATATGACACCAGTAAATATATAAAAACGTAGACATGTTAATGTAAATGATCAACATGTGGAATTTCTCTGATGACCCAGGTGTGTGACAGATATTTATCATATTCAGCAGTTTTTGCAATTCATTGCTTTCTTTGGCCTTTTAATGTGAGTACGACCGTTTGACATCCAAATCAAGCGAGGTTCAAATCTTGGAATGGATCAATGATTACAGACTGTGCCAGCTTCATAGATCTGCGTCAAGCCTGTCAAACCACAGCAAACTGTCCACTCAAACTGTCCACGGCTGACCTTCACCTTCACCTGAGGTCACCATCAGTGGTTAGCAGTGTCCAATCCAATATAACCCACCCTTAAAATCAATAATAGTGATCATATTTGTGACGACAATTCATCTATGTCACGTTTCATCTGCAAGATGAATTGTTCCTGATTTCTCTTTCATCCAGTGACACACTATTCTTCCCATCCTACATCAATCAAAGGATAAGACATATTGCATTAACTTATTACCTGGCATATATTCAAGTATTATAGTTTGATAAATGTTATTATTGTGTATTTAAAATAATCTGCCATCTGAGCTTATGTCTGCATATTATTTACTCCTTACAAAATATGTGACAGTCTCGCCTTGGGTAATTACAAGGGTTTTTTTTCCATCAAATCACAAGATTCGGGTATTATTATTTTTCTTTCATGTAAAAACACCCAGTTGTTTACTTTGATCATAGAAAGTAGTTTGTAGTAATTATAAAAGCTTTTGCTAACAATTTTAAACACACGACAATGAATGAGAATTATTGTGGTAACTATTTAGGTTTGTAATTCACATGTGTCCTATTGTCCCTAGTTTGTCATTGTGTTAGCGTCCACCTGGTGGGCATTGCAGTGCCCCCTGCTGGTTTTTTCCAGAGCTTCAGTCACACAACAATGACCAGTGTCCAGTGGGCTGCAGGGCATAATGTATGCCTCAGTGGACACTTTCACTACCAAGAATATTTTTTTTTTGTAACTTGACCTTGTAATTAATCCTGATATATTATCAGCAATTGTATTTTCCATTTTTGCATTCTGCTTACCGTATATCCCTTTAAGCTTGATTCTGGCACCAAATAAGAAATTGGTACTTGACATTTTTTCCCTTAAATTACAATTTTAATCCAAGTCCAACTATTGACTGAGAGAAGATTGTCCTCTGCCAGGTGCAAATGACAGGGCCAAATTGGACAATGGTGAAGACGACTCGGTCTATCATCATCATGATTATGCCAATTAAATTTCTAATTAATGAAGGTGCCAAAATTGACACCATGATTGTTTGCTTAAATGACCCATTTTTCTATTTTCTGTGATCAGTCAACAGATAAACCCACAAATGTATTCAACGAATCTCTGCCAATACATGACAATGCATGGAAATGCATAATTATGGTCAGGGAGCACATATTTCTTCTTTATGTACTATAAGCACGCCCTCAACCTCTCATGCCATCAGCCATTCATGCCATCAGCTACATCGAGCAATTTTCTCCCATTTCCTGAAGCGGCAAATGGACTCTTTTTCAGGCGTATCAACAAAACTGTCAATAAATCCAATAAGTGGAACTTTAACTATTTCCATTATTTAAATGAGTTGAGAATTGTGAATGTAATCTGGATGTGGGTACATTTTCTATGCATGAAATGAGGGGGTCTGGAGGTATGGGATTACCAGCATATCATCTCCTTGCTCAGGCGACACTGGCCTGCCTGCATTAATGCATGCCACTAAATACAATCATCTGCAAACGGAGATGTGAATATCAAATTAAATCTATTAGCGGATTTAGCTTGCTTACTGTGTGTATGGCAAATGGTCTGTAAACAATATTTTTGTGATATTTTTATTCTAAATGGTTCAGAAATGATATTTATACGTGAGCAATTACAAAAAACATAAAATCCTTTTTAGATTTTGTGTTTATAGTTTCACAATTGTTTGTTAATAAGTCGTCTCTTTTGTATAAAATCTCTATAATTTGTCACAGGGAAAGAAATTTTGGGGAGGGAGAGGAGGGTTGAGTCCCTTTAAAAGAGCCAGCTCCTAACCTTTAAAAAGAAAGCTATTTTACTTGTACTGTTAGATTCAATACAAGAAGATTCTGTTTGTGAAAGTCCAAAGAAATAAAATATATAAATAAAGGACAGAGGCAAATTTGCGATGGACATCTGAGACACAAAGAAGCAATTCAAAACTCCATCATCAGGAAGACTTATCTCAATACATCAGAGATATCCACTAGATTCAGTCTACATGTAACATGGCCGTCATTCATTCTGTATCAGTGTATGGCCTCAATATGGTCTCATTTATAACGCTTATTACATTATCTATGTTCCCGTACATATACATTCTGTGACAATCCATTTCCACAGGTGACCTCCAGACGACCTTTCAATTCAGAGGTCATGTCAGATCTGTCTCATCAAAAAGGTCTTTTGTAGAAATTGTGCTCGGTGAAACCATATGGCACAGTCTAGTATAATGTTACCATATAAATATAATAAAAAACAAAAGGAGTTGGACAGGATAAGATTACAAAATTGTAAAAATTAATACTGGAATGTCCTGAGGTTATTTCAAACATTTCTGCCTAATTAGTCTTAATTAACTGGAACTGCAAAAAAAGAGAAAAAAATGCATTTGTGGTTGACTGGCCCACGAGGCAGTGCTGCGTTCCGTATTTGTGAGGAGATTGTGCTCATCGGCTGGGGAGTCACACTACACGTAATAACACCCATATGATATTGGACACTTTGGGATGGCTCTATTATGAAACATATGACAGCACCATCTTGCTTTGGATTCCATCGAGATATCACGTCACTCTGAGACATGACTGCAGCCACTTCAACGTTCAGGGTTTATCTTTATTTCTATGGTTACAGTCCAAATCATTCTCTATCTGTGTTATAATATGTAAATCTGTGCTAAAAGGAAGAAAATGTCCTCAGGGTGTTGTTCATGTAATTCTGCATTCTTCTGTGACTTCAACAAAAACTTGTATTTCTTAAAAGCTTTTCGTAAAACACATATTCGTTTGAAATTTCAAAAGAAGAATTACATGTCTATAACAGCTTTTATTTTTGCAGGTTTTTTTTTTCTTCTTAATTTTCCTGTGGATGTGTAATGTTTAACTTATAGCAAGTTGTTTTTATCTGCATGTCGATCAGATAATTTGAGGTGTCAACACTGAATCACATGACACATAATTTCAAAAAGACCTTGGGGACAGACCTTTTGACGTCAGCATATGTTTTCAAAGGTAGCATCTGCCCAACAAGGCTCTCCTGGAAATCCAGAAGATTTTGACTCTGGAAATCCAGTTCTGTTTGTGTTTGCAGCTAATTTGTGGCACCCTTCTCCCCAGTGAAATATGTGCACATTACGGATGGCCATTTCCTCTGTCCTGGGGCGCTGTCTGTCTGTCAGTGTGTACAAGTATGCATGTCTTGCTGGGCATCTAAGCATCGACATATGCAACCACTTAGGTCTCTCCCCCAGTCAACACCAGCCCATCCTTTACTCTATGAAATATAAATTATATCACATCTACTTTATTGTTGGTTATCATTCTGGCAATTAGATGTATCCCGTTAGGCATCCCATCATTCCCTGTCATAGTATCTATGCTCTCTTCATACCAAGTTTGATATCATCACAAAACTAATATATCCGACACCTCACAATATATATATTAGATTTCATTTAATGCCCAATTCTGAAACATCGATGAAGAAGGTTATGAAATATATTTTGCTCAATATTCTTGTTTTTGAAAGATATTTTTCAGATACAATATGCATAACCAGTGTCTGCTCAAACTATAGCAAATATATTATATCTTGTTCTTTGAATATGCATTAACAATTCAAGATATTTTTTTCCTTTGGCTCAATTAAAACTTGTAGCTTTCAGAACATTTCTGAAACAACAATATTTCTTTGTGGGTATGTAATTGATCTCAGTATCTGGGATGAGTTTCATGTTTAGATAGTGTTCACTCAAAACAGACATGTTTCATTTATACATATGGCAGTCTGGTTGCCATGGTGAACAGAAATAAATTATGGTATGCCCATGTGTCTCTATGTAGCAGGCGTCAGATGCCCTAGACATCTCCACAAGGTCATCACAACTGACCTTATCCTCAAGAAGGACACTACAATAAGACCAAAGGTCACTTGCCAATGACCCAATGTCCTCCCTCCATCACTCTTAAACATGACCTTGTAATGACCTCCATATGACCTTGCTTAAATCTCAAGCATGGCAAGTACTTTTGACATTCCTACACATCAAGATATGTATATTTCATATTAAACTAATGACATGCATGGATGACATTGATATCAATTTGAAATCTATTTACACTATGTTTACAGAAGGTCAATTCCACACATTTCCAATTTGTCACATGCACATCTATCACAAATCTACAAAATGATAGAATTTACACGCACTGTATCTTTGTAATATTTTCATTCACAAAATCTTGATGGAATTCAGTATATATGACTTTGTGGTCATTGATAGATTGCAAGACAAGTGAGGACACAGGATCTATATGAACACACCTGTGACCTCAAACTCACTTCACACTATATACATTCCCAATGCACAAACAATCCTACACACTGACTTGTCACTTACTAACACTAAGCATAAGATATGACAGCCACATGCCATTCTCTTGTGCCCATTCACACACCAAGATTCTTTCAGGGCATGCATCTTGCGAAATTGTCTCGGGTCATTTTCTGTGCTCACCATCAAAAGCCTTCGGGAGTCTACCACAAAGAACCCTTGATTGACAAATACAATTTCCCACAAAAATCACCAGCCTGCTATTTGCCCTTAAAACATTCCCTGATTTGATTCACAGCTGTTAATATTCCACCAAAAATCATGAGGACGTCGGGAGTTGCTGATGATTGCATTGTTGAAGGTGTCCGCGACAAATTGGAGGTCATATTTGACTGCACTGTGTTTCCCAAACACGAAATAAGTGGCAGGACTCGATCCATTGTCCACCACACAATTTACTTACACAGATTCTATTTCTATGTGACATTTTGGCAACATAAATCGGCGACCTATCCATGCCCACACTTTGTTACCCTCTCTTCACCCTCCGCACAATGGCTGCTCATCAACGCTCTGTGGACTGCTTAGCTTTTTTCCCTTTTCACCACGAACCGATCGATCACGCCACACATCGGTTAATCAGATTGAACTTCCTATACAATCGCCACTTCTTTCTCTGTTTGAAGCCTTACAAATTTTGCGTCACTCCTCGCCCCTTGAATGCCAAATTTTATCCACTGGTATTGACCTGTTTGTACCCAATTTCTTGATGGTTTTCATGATTCGACATACACGCATTTATCTAGATCACATTACTTTCATCAGCATGATCACCGTTTATCACTCACTATAAAACACTCATATATCACCTGTAATCTTTCAAAACTTTCAAAACTCCCTAGCCGTTTATATAATTTTACCCCTACCAAAAAATATGCCTTACCATTTTCAGAAGAGGTTAATTTCATAATGTTTTCAAATCTGTCTCCCTTCTGGGAGAATTTACCCATCCTCAACCTGTAAGGAGGCTTGCTACACTTAAAATAATTTTCTCGCAAATTTCACAAGGGATATAAAAGTATCATAAACTGTCATTAAGAACATTATATATAAAATTACGCTCCATGTTCAGATGTGCATAGTGTGTCATGGTGTTTGTTAATCTGAAGTTATGTATGTACAGTTCCGGGAGTGACAATTTTCACAATTGTGTCCCCCCTTACAAAATGCAAAAACTGATATTTGTCAGGGAGGTAAGGGAGGTCAGACAATCATCAAAACTAACAATTACCATTCCCAATCAATTTCAGTGCCTGTGTACAAACGGCCACCACCAATTCATCATGGTGCCAGTGAGGAAAAGTAAACACGCTTTGTTATCTCAAAGTCCATTTATTACATAGTTTATCATGTTTATGAACCCTATTTGATATCTTCTCCAAAAAAAGTTTGCACATATAAAGACTAACATCCATAAATCATTGAGTGTTAACTAAACTTGTCACCATTTAAGCTTATCAACTGATATTTTTTTCTATTTTATTCCCTGTATTCATTGTTTGCCATCTTGATGTATCTAATTTGATATCACTAGGACTATTCATACTCAAGTTGTCAGATATCTCAATAATTTTCTCTCCTGCCTTCAAAGTCTCGGTGACTCTCGTCTTGGGAAATTTGTGAACGTGATTCCAATTTTGTTGAAATTAATCGTATATGACTTCAACATAAGGATCAATTTCAGAAGTCAAAATGATAGCTGTAAAAATACTTTGCAGTTTACGGTCAAATTACAAAATATTTGTTTGCTGCAGAACCATCAGAGAACATAATATGTTGTCTGCAATAGGAAAGACCCTTTTTTCTGATATATAATGTGAAGTGTTGTATATTAGGAAACCTGCACCATTAAGTGAACTGTGGGCGGAGTTTTGATCAGACTAATATCGTAGCCCACTAGGTGTGATACACAATGTCTGCTGGACACATTTGTTACTGTTCTGGCCACTTTAGCAATCAGCTTATTCTTCATTCTCTCCCACACTTGGTCTTGTGTCTAATTCCCTTGAATCCTGCCATTTGCTCTGTCACAATTTGTGGATTCCGCACTCTGTGTTGTATGTTGAGACTCCATACAATGTGCCTCCTGGCTGCCATCAACACAGCTCTCCGGATGCTTTGTCTTAAAGTGCATTCCAGCATTTAACAACTACAGAGATCTTTATCACAGTTTTGAATATATCATTTATTTGCAACAAGTCTTTTTTTGTTATAGAGTATTTCTATCAATTCCATCAAACACAAATTCAATTTAATTTTCTTTCATCAAAAAATGTTCTCCCAACCTCAAATTTCATCATGAGAAAAGCAAGTTAATGAGAGCTTCCTGAGAGGACTGATTCAGATTACGAGGTGATAAAGTCGGAGATTCTGTGAGGACGAGTCTATCTGCAGGTATAGAGTGGCGAAGGAATACAATGTCCATCCATCAGCACCCACCACAAGAACTCAAATTACTTGTGTTCTCCATATCGGTTTTCTCTAATTGCTTGCAGTTCATTTTGACTGAAACATGCCAAAAAACTCATATCGGGAGATATTGACGGATAATCACTTAGAGGCAGTGAGGGTGTGAGACATACAAAATACATGAAAAAGACAGATACATGAAAAAGACACTTATTGGTAAAATCTAATCATTTTTTTAGAGTGTGATACATGTGTTTTATATGTTGATGATCAGTCTATTTTTCAAGCTATAACAATCTTTATTATGATATCTATGGTCATGATATAAACAATATGGTGGCAATTGGACCATATATATGCAGATTCCCACAACCATTGTGTGGTCACATGACCAGTGATGGCCCAATTATGTTGGCTTGGCATGAAGTGGGTACCACAAAATGGTGCTGTGTGATACCACAAAATGGTGGGTACCACAAAATGGTGCTCATTTGGATCTCAGATATGCAAGAACACATAGAAGCCTGTACAACACTAATTGGAGGTGAGAATAGAAAGAATTTGAGAGAATTTCTGCCCGTCTGAGATCTGCTGGCCTCGGATGTTAGCAGACATGTTGCTAATTAGGGGATAGGCACACATTTATCATAACTGTAGTATCAGTATTGTATGTGGAGGTGGGAGATATAATGTATAGAGGTAGGGGGCAATTAGCACTGTCAGCATGTCTAACTTCTGCCTGATTTAACACAGCATGGTTTTTTTATCATACGACTGATGTAGTTTTCCTCTGCCAGACATGTACATCTCATATCTTCATGTTTAAACCAGCCCAGGCCTTTTTTTGTAATTGTTCCATCTTTCAATCGTGACATGACCACAGGTTGGGAACATAATATATCAACTGTAAACCCCTCCAGGTGGCGTTGCGAACTCACATTAATCATCGATACCAACAGCAGAAATGTTCAGGTATTCCCTATATTCCCTAATGATGCATCATTATTTAGCAAGAAAAAAAATTGCAAACAGCATCAAGTCTGTTTATTTTTGTTCCTTTGTAATAAAAAAGTTTGTGTATGATAACTGTTTGACATGTACCTCTATGAAATCATAGTGATGTTACTTTGAAATTTTGCAGCAAGTCAACCCCATGATTACTCTGCATTACAGAGGAAGTATTCAAATACTGACCAATCAGTACAACTGCCAATACAAAACAAAGCTATTTATATTCTTTCACCAATCAGTGGACAGCCATTTTTATGAATACTGATGACTTGCGGTTGATCCTGTGCGCACCTTTATACCTTTGGTGGCAGGGAATGATACGACAGAGAAGTCCTGCTATGGAGGGTACCGGATGATTTTTGTTGCATGTTTATGGATGCTACCACACAATGGTGTTCTTTTTCTCCTTCCAGAGTTTGATCTTCTTACAGCATTATTTCTGCCCACCTCTTGTCAGAACTTAATAGCATCCATCTTGTTGCTAATCAGACTTAGAACAAATAATCTACTGATGTCTCTCATTTCTACAATACATTTGACATCCTAATCTTCTCCTTCTGTCTTTTCTTCCCTATTTATAAATTTATAGACCAAGTAACGCCCCTCTTGACAAGCTCCTCATCACTCCTAAAGAAAGTGCAAATCACTGCTATATTCCACCTAATGGACATCCAGAGGGACTTTTTTCTCTCCCACACGGGCCATTTTTTTTGCCTCCAGAAGCACATGCTCTTTTTATTAGCACCTTGCCTCTTGTGTGTGTCTGCCCTGATAGTACTTTGCAGCTGGTGGAGAATTGCCCTGTGTGAAATATCAACAGCCCTCCGCTGCATTATGCCTTTTGTAGCTATTTCTGCCAGCGCATCATAATCTGTTTATTGTCAAGGGATTTCCTTAGAAGCTTGTACAGAATTCACAGAGATGCGCTTGTCTTGTCAAGCACATCCATCTAGCAAGGCCTAACAAGTCCAAGGAAGGCAATATTTCTTTTGAAAAAAACTCTTTCTGTCCTTTTGTTTTATATAGCCATTTGGTGGTTCATCAATCTCATATTCATTAACATCAGTGTTGTATCCATTATCAAAAGGCAAGCATGTTCTGTGCAGAAAAGGTGAGAGTTGCACTTTAGAATCTGACACCATCACATTTTTTAGTCCTATTTTCTATACTCTCTCGCCAAAGCCTAAATGAATTTGATTGATTCTTGTGATATCCGAACAGGGAGGAAACTTGAGATATAAATTTTATACACTGGCTGCTGTGATTGTTCTGGTCACCATGACAACGGCAACCATGTGACCACTCCTGGCAGTTAATGGCATCCCATAATTCCATGCTCTTGACACAATGGGGGACCCCTGGTGAGAAAATCATTAAATATGAAGATGGTGAAGTGGGTTCTTGTCCGCATTCTGTCTCCTAATACAGTTTGACAAAGCCAATTGGCACGGTCATTACCAACATAACAGCACGTATCATAGGATCCCAGCAAACTTGTTATGCTGGTTAAAGCAAGCTGATGCATTGCACATCCTCCGCTCCGATCATGGGCACGTGTCATGCCGTATTTAGCTGACAGGGTCCCAGCTCGTATTATCTCAACCCCAGGGAAAACGACGAGACTCTAATGATAAACATGTAAATATCAAATAATCAATACATTGGTTGGTTGGCAATGAAGAAAACTTCAGATCATTGAACAATGTACTAATATGTATCAGCCCATCAAGCAAGTTCAAACATTGTTCAAAGCATGTAAGATGAATTCACTGCTTAATCGCTACATGGCATATTTTTTTATTTCTCCTCGGCAGCCAATTGCTTTAACCTTGGAAATATTCAGCTTGAATTAGCTTGGCACTTCTCAGAAACCAAATGAATATTTCAGGCCATAAAGAGGACCTTTGGGGTAAGATATGGGGGCTGATCCAAGGTGGCGATGAGACTGCCACGCCAAATGGGACCTGACAGGTGGGCAGATAGGAGGCGCTTGTGTAACATCTGTCATACAACTTATCAAGGTCAAAAAAGGACCTCAGAGGGACCTTGACAGTACCTTTATTGACACAAGATACAGCCAAAGCACCACTTATATGACCTTGCCCCTCCTGTAGTCCCAGAATGCACTGCCCGAGGAAGGTCATTCTGACAGGACAGATAAGAGGTCATATCACAACTTCAAAGAGCATTTAAGAAAAAGTCTATCACCAACACATATGTTATATCCTATATCAAAAGCACCTTGGACAAAAACATGTCAACTTCAAAGATATTGAAATTTTACCCTTTCTAGGATTCATCTTTGCCCCTCAGGCATGAAGAAAGCTCAATGTTTGCATCAGAGGTAGGATCTTGAAAACTTAGAAGACAGTGGGAAACAGTTACGATGCAAGAGCAATAGATGCAATATCTATTTATTAAGATGTCTCTCTTTTCAATAAGATAATACTGGGAATAAAGAATCTTTTTTTTTCTAAATATTGAATTGTTTTAGTGAAGTATGATAAAAAGTAAAATACAAGTGTTGTGTTATTGTTTTTCTTGTGTTTGTTTTTTGTATTTTATTCATGACTACTCCTCCTGCACAGAATGCTTGACATTTCAACGCTGACTATGACTTATTCCGTCCAATGTTTATGACAGTGAAGATATGATAATATAGACATTTAGCACCAGGGATGGGTATTTGTTATCAGTGCTGGTATCCTTGGATGTGGGAGTATGGATGAACACAGACAAACCACAGACATTTCCTGCATCATCTGTACCTCCCAACACAGAAGAGTTGTACCACTTCTCGAGATGGGTAAAACAAGAGTTAGAAGGTAAAATAAAGACTTGACTATATCTGATTATCTACAGAATATGATATGAAAAGGGATAGGGCTTATTATCTTCAAATTCCAGATATGAAGAGTATCAAATCATATTTGAAACCCCTGGATCAAATTAGACTTTGATGGTCTAAATCCTCTTAACAGAAGTTCAGTCTAACTTCAATTATTTCAGACAGAAATGAACATTACCTACACTTAGAGTTCAATGACTTTATGACAAATCTGAACATCAATTGGTTAGGTTAATAAAGAACCTTGAATTTGAAAAATCTAATCTGCTGTTCTCGGCCAAAAAATGGCGCCAGTTGGTAAGTGGTTGCAGTTCTCTTCTGGTGTGGGATCATACATACAGGTCTGGCTCATGTCTGTGTACTGTTTTCTTCCAGTCTGGTCCATGGGAAAAAACTAGCAAACTGATGACTTTTGGCACCAAGGTAGCTTCTTCAATCTATGCAACAAGTCCTGTTTTGTTTTGTGTTTGACTACCCCATTATTTTTTTCTAACCCCCTAAGCCCATCTACCCACCAAAGTGGCTATTACGCTTGTCAACATAACAGGGCTATATTTAGTTCTACCCTAAAAACAGATTTTCCCACATTCAGTCAATAAATGATCTGGGCATAATCACATTAAATCTCAGATACACCATGCCACAAGTTGCTGGAACAAAAACAAAATGGATCCTGTCTTTTTTTCCCCTTGCTCATAACCATATTATGTTTTGTTATGGTACCCCCACGGGAGGTTGTTTGCGCACACCATCTCAGGTTTTGCACTATTTCTGCACCCTGACTTTACTGTGCTGTGAATGGCTGTTCCCAAAAAAATATTTTGAAGGAGTAACACATTTTTTTCTCTAAATAAATCAAGTTAACTGTTTCAGAGAACAGCTTTTCCAATCTCTAAAATGAAGTTAAATGAATGTAAAATTTGTTGGCATGGAATTCGTGATAAAAAGTTTAATCATTGAGGATTACATGAATAGGACTTTCTTTTATTTTGAGATTAATCTCAATTCGTAAATTGCATTTTAATATTCTGTACAGTGTCTAATTTTGTAGACTGCCAAAGCTGATGTTTTTGAACCAGTGAAAACCTTTATTTTCCTGATATTTGTTACACAGCTGCACAAGAACTTTAGTTACATTGTTGCAAATGTTTGAGAAAAGCAGAATCTTCTTCGTGCTTCTCCGTCTCAATTTCAACCTATTCTAACTTCAAAAACATATCTACCCTACATTTTCATTCTTTTAATTAACACAGTTTCCTTTTCAAGAAATCAAGCAAAATTACCAACAACAAAAAATGGTAAAATAACTAGGACTTACCAGTTGCTCTATTGATGTCAAAGAATCCCTGTGGATTGCCGCTTGTGATGTCATAGGTCAGGTGATTATTACTCGTATCATCCAGGTCACGCGCTTCAATCCGCACAACTGATGTTCCGATATTAGAGTTTTCTTGGACTGCAGGATAATATACTGGTTCATACGTTTGTGGGACGTTATCATTGACGTCCTCCACTTCTATGTATACCTCGACTATTGTAGTTTTAGGTATAGTTCCCCGGTCCTGAGCGTACACTGTCAGCCAGTAATGCGAGGTAGATTCCCGGTCCAAAATCTCATTTGCTCGGATAACACCTAAAATGATATAATCAAACATAAATCATAGTTAGATTATTCAACCTTAAAGTGTCAAGTGTAAGAGAGACATCTATTTTATACAAGGCACCAAAAATGTATGACCAATTAATGTTCAAATAGGGTTGTGCAATTGACATCAATAATTTAATAGATTTTTGCCTCCAACGGGTTGGGACAATATTCATGGTATCTACTTCATTAAGTCCTAAAACAATACATAAATCCCCTTATCTTAAAGACAATTTTATCACAAATGTAATGGTACTTTCTGAAAAAAGATCACATAAATCTTTATCTTTTTATTTATTTTGTTAGTTTTGCAGTTCATCAAGCTTGTCTGACCAAACATTCCCGTTTATTTCTGGAATTGCATTCAGAAGAAAATAAAAAAGAGGTGCTCAAAACAAATTTATCTTATTTCAAAACAAACACTGGAGGTTGTCGAAAAGAATCGTTTTTCTCACATGGAACACAAGTGAGGACATTGTTTTTTCAGTCTGCAGCACTGACAGGCGGAGTCTTGTTTTCATCTTCCCCTCATTATGGCTCTTCAAGGGGTCAGTAGTTGGCGGTTTGTAGCAACCTTGTGATGCCCTCATGTGACTGGCACCAGTTAATACCAATGTGCTCTGGGCAAGGACAGTCACAATCTAACTGTCACGTTACTCCCATGCTTTACACGACCCCTGATTGCACACACATTTGTACATCCATACTGTGAAACTTAATTAACTTTTACATGCTCACTCCATCGCCACTGCTAACCTAAAGCGTTCTCATTCTGTTTTGACAACCAATTCTTCCATGAAAATATTGCTTTCTTTTAAAAAAGTCATAATCACCATGACAAATGGTAATCAGGATATTAGTTTCGACCCTGCCGACTGATTGCGTTCTACTGTTTCCAGATTCATCAGAAAGGCGCACATATCTTCCCTTGTTGATATTTTGTTTCTGCAAGACATGGGTGAGGTTTAAATGGATGAATTTCTCCTGATACAGAATAAGGCAATTTACTGCCAACACAGATAATTCTTGTTTGCCTTTACATGTCAAAATAAAACGACACTTTTATGGAAAGTTGCCTATGACTTATAACAGTAAAAGCAGAATTGGCATAACCAAATGATCTGCTTGCTTTTGTCAGCCTAGTTCATCATTGAAACACACACACATATATATATATATACAATATGGAGAGGTATAGAGATAGCAACAATGGCAAGATCAGGTGCTGCCAACATCTCCCCTTACAAGACCCCCACACGGCAGTCTCAACCATGACACGATGGGGTCACATGCTGGCTTCCTTCACAGTCTAAACCATGACACGATGGGGTCACATGCTGGCTTCCTGTACAGTCTCAACCATGACAATACGGGGTCACATGCTGGATTCCTTCAGTCTCAACCATGACACGATGGGGTCACATGCTGGATTCCTTCACAGTCTAAACCATGACATGATGGGGTCACATACTGGCTTCCTGTACAGTCTAAACCATGACAATACGGGGTCACATGCTGGCTTCCTTCACAGTCTAAACCATGACACGATGGGGTCACATGCTGGCTTCCTTCACAGTCTAAACCATGACATGATGGGGTCACATGCTGGCTTCTTTCACAGTCTCAACCATGACACGATGGGGTCACATGCTGGCTTCTTTCACAGTCTAAACCATGACATGATGGGGTCACATGCTGGCTTCCTCCACAGTCTAAACCATGACAATATGGGGTCACATGCTGGCTTCCTTCACAGTCTAAACCATGACAATATGGGGTCACATGCTGGCTTCCTTCACAGTCTAAACCATGACAATATGGGGTCACATTCTGGCTTCCAATCAAATCCGTTCTAAGAATCTATACAATCTCAACAATAACATTGATATATAATATGATGATAAAGTAGGCTCAAAAACTGAATGTTTTATAGACATCCATTTCATGAGGAAAAAACATGAAATCTTTTGTGTCCAAAATTCTCATCAGTATGACTATTTGTGAAGCATAACTGAGACTGGATATTTTGTGGATAGAAGGTGTGGGTACATTCTGAGTGTCTGGCTTGGATCCAGTCTGCTGTCACCACTGCCCACTTCTCACCTTTACTACTAACTATACAGTCCTCACATAAAAGCATAATTTTTTCCTAAGGAATATTTTCTGCTTTCAGTCAAATTATCTTACATAAAACATATCTGAGAAATGTACAATGATTTCAGGTATGCTGCCAGATCAAAGTAGGTCATGACAAATATAAGATATGATAAGTCACACCAAGCTGTTTTGTGAATCATGATTGTCACACTGGGTTGTTATATGAATCAAGATGGTCACACTGGGTGGTTATGTTAATCAAAATGGTCACACTGGGTGGTTATGTGAATCAAGATGGTCACACTGGGTGGTTATGTGAATCATGATTGTCACACTGGGTGGTTATGTGAATCAAGATGGTCACACTGGCTAGTTATGTGAATCATGATGGTCACACTGGCTAGTTATGTGAATCAAGATGGTCACACTGGGTGGTTATGTGAATCAAGATGGTCACACTGGGTAGTTATGTGAATCAAGATGGTTACACTGGGTAGCTTTGTGAATCAAGATGTCACACTGGGTGGTTATGTGAATCAAGATGGTCACACTGGGTGGTTATGTGAATCAATATGGTCACTATGATCACACTAGGAAGTTGAGACAATCACTATGGTTACACTAGGAAGTTGAGACAATCACTATGGTTACACTAGGAAGTTGAGACAATCACTATGGTTACATTAGGAAGTTGAGACAATCACTACAGGCCTACAGTGACACTATAATCTGCCATGACACACAAACAAATGGCTGTTTGGAGCACAGGGAGCAGTAGTGGGAGGCTGTGAATATTTGATGGAGGCTTGGCATGGTGAAGACATGGCCACTTCCTGCTTTGTGAACACTGCCATGCAACTTTCACCACACTCACAATGAGAACGCACCACCCACATCACATTGATAGGGCAAACCGCCACTTCATTAAGCTGGTCAGGACCTCCCGCTCAAAGCTTTATCCTACCTCCCCTACAGGAGAGTACTGCACTGGCACCGTGCACAGATGCTGTGAGAGGAAGACTGGTCACTGCAGTCTAATGGCCCTCTCTTACAAATCTATCTTCTAAACATTACAACATGTATTCATTCAATTTGTTGATTAAAGATCTTGCTTTAAAAATGCCATCTAGTGCATGGTATAGAGATTGCTTTCTTATGTGATCTTGTTTTTTGATCATGCAAATTCATAATCCGTCAAATTTGTTTAAATCAACAAAGATTATCTGAATCAGAAAAATCCAAACTCATCAGTGTAAAAGCTGACTCAAATATTGTGAATCATATTTTAACGAAATAGTGTATAAACAAATGTGTTAATCCATTTTAAAAATAGACGTTTGGAAAAATATTTAAAGTCCTAAAATTGACCTTTGGATGCAAATGTTTTGTCTATGAAATAAGAGACAAAGAGGGATAAACTTATCCTAGATGCTACAGGTACAAAGCTCAAAGATGAAGTAACTTGATGTGAAAGCTCAGGTGTGGTATCTAAATATCACAAGAAAACTAAGCATTCTTTGAAATACAGTACATGCAAAATAAATCTTTCATATAACAATTATTTTTTTAAATGAGAATTAGTTGAGCATTTTAAGAACTTGTTTTATTATTTTTTAAAGCTCTGTAATAACCAAAATCTGTCCGATAACACAGATTTATTTTCCATGGTGAGGTGGGGTCATGCTACCTCTGCCCAAATCAGCAGAAAAATGCCCCTATGTTTTCCGCATGGTCATTTGCATAATCAAGACAGGTGCATAGTTGGCGGGCACATGCACACACTCAATGCCTGTCCTCATTTGACTATCAGGGGTAAAACAAATATATATTTAACTCTCTCAGAAATAAAAATATTTTAGCTCTGAGTGGAAACGAACAAATCATCCCCTCCCCCCCCCCCCACCCCGTTTAAATCATGTATTTGCTGAGGAGAGTAACACAGGTTAAGTTCATCTTGACTCTTGTGGTCTCATAAAAGGAATGAAACATAATCAGAAACTAGTCCATATTCATGACAATATATTTGATCTAACTCAATACTGCATAACATGTATCTATGTATAACCATCAAGTGATCTGATTATAAAGTGATCTGATTATAAACTGATCTGATTATAAAGTATCTCCTCCTTCATAAAAAGTCAAACTTACTCATTCTTGTATTCAGCTTGCAAGTTATATCAACGAAACAACATTCCGATTAAGATCCACATTCTTTATGTCAAGGACAATAACAAAAGCATTTATAATTCTCAGTTCTATTACTCCTAATACTATCATCATGGTAAGAAAATCTCTGCAAGCTAATAAATTGGTTCTGATATTCCAGTATTGGACCAAATAAGTCATAAATATATTCACCAATCACCACCAATCACCACCAAGTCTGGATTACGTTGTAATTTGTCCCAAAGATCTAACAAAAAGCACACACTGGTCCTCAAATTATGGCTTTCACTGCTTTTCATCTGTTCTTTGTTCGCTAAATCCATTTTGATGTTGCTGTCAATCATGTTGAAATCAACGTGATCAGTGTATTTGTCAAGCAGCGCTGTAATCTGTTTCGAACTTTGTGAAATATTCATGATGCTCGATCAATGTCTACTTTGCCCAATGTTTCAAATCGAGTCCTAAATCTACGCAATGATATTCATCTTTTTTTTAAATTAAGAATGTCTGCTAGATTAAACAATAAAATTTAGAGCTACATTTGTGAGTTAAAATGGTGATCACTTATGAACAATTACTTTTTTCTCTCATAAAAACTCCATCAGACATTTCCCTATATTCAGTGAGGAATTTAAAAGCTTCATAAATATAAGTGCTATTATCATAATTATGATAGAATTCTTATAGAGTCTAACCATTTAATTACCTTACCAGAACCAAAGTTTGAAAGGAAAAGAGAAAATAGAGTGAACAAGGAGTTTCTATCACTTTTAATGCGAGTTTGGAACTTTGAACGATCTGTTCAAGAAAGTAGGCTCTGAAGTGTGAATTGAGTTTAATCCCAGAATAAGACTACGATGGCACAAGAGGGAATATTTCGATATCAGGGATTAACTACTGCCCAATCTCATTATTTACAAACCCTCTTCCAAAATGAACCTCTAGTTCAAGTTGCAACTATGGCAACCATTCCCCTCTACTTCTCTCTGTTGCCAAATACAAAATACTTGCCATCATATTTAAAAACTCAATTTGTTAACATTTCGTTTTTAGTTTTGAGGTAATTGTAATTCAAAAAATATATATGAAACCTTACGACAGAAATGAGGCTAAATTTGGGCAGCCCAGGAGAGTAATCTATCTGTATGCAGGTCCAGACTGTCAGGTTCTCTCTAAGGGCCCCACACCACAAAGACAATATTGGAGCAAATCCTCTCTGTAAGATGGCTCTAAACAAGGCAAAATGACCCACTCTGGTCCACTACTGGCCCATTTCTAGGCCTTGTGTGATGGCAGCCTCTTTCTGCATGTCGGAAAAGTGACTTTATCTAAGTTTCATTGTCTTTGCTGATCACAAAGACAAGAGATACAGAAGGACTGAGGTAAAAGAGAACCACAAATATCACGGAAGTTTGTGAATGGTTCATGTTGTACTCGTTCCTGAGGGACGTCTCGGACTACCTGGCTGTCTCTTTCAATGCCATGCCTCTGTGAGCTGAGGGGGCTGGTCCTGCCTAGAAATGGGCACTCACTTCAGTGGGGACAAGTCCACAGATCCCTGTAATGGCACCTTAGGGCCCACTAAGTCACTGCACACACTCCACAGAGGACTCACAACCAATGCTACCTCAACAGTTGCAACCAAACATCTAAATGGTCACGCATATACTTGATTCCATATGGTCATCCTTCCTTGACTCCGCTCCATCATAGAAACTGAGTCACGGTAGAGAGTCTGGTCAAGAATTTGCCTGCACGACCAAACAGAGATTTGACTTCAATAGCGAACTGTGGAAAAAAGTGATTAAAACTTCTGTGCTGCTGATTGTATTGAAGTTAAGTTGCAAAGTCCTGCAGTAAAATTCTACTACACGATACTAAAGTCCCTGCACTTGAGAGTCCATAATGTATTGAACCTTTTACATTTTTTCCTTCCTGCAATGCCTGACAATCAAATAAATGTTTTTCAGACAAGTTGCAGACAAAAGACATTTCTTAAAACAGCAGTGTAAAAGATAAGAATCTGCCCTGCAGTGGGTGGAATCCAAGAAACGTGTAACACAGAGACCTCACATTGACAGGATCTTCTGCAGGCAAACCTTAGAAGTGACAGTTTGACCTCTCCCCTGCAGGGTGTGGTGTCAGGGATCTGCACTACCACAGAGGTGCTGCAGAGAAACCTTAGACAATCACATGATCAGACCTCACAAGTCACCACAGGCAAGACACATGCTTTATTATTGCATCAGATTCCCCGTTTGGGCCTCTTGGTCTACCTGGGAGGCTCTAACGGGTGTCACATGATGTATTTTAGTTGGGTTCACAATGATCGCTCTTTATTATGATTTGGTCACGCTTGTTTTTTTTGGTTTTTTTTTTACCATATTTCACAATGTATCCAGCAAAGCTACAGAGAAGGGAATTTATAAGGTAAAATTGAGGTTCAGTGTGTTTTAGATCAACAAAGAAGGCACGAAACATTGCAATCTGAGGAATACTTATATGATACGAATAATCAGATACAAGAACAGTGAAATGTTTTGAATGAGAATCTATATCAGCCATGTTTAAAGAATGGTACAGACATATTTACACGATCCAGCACCACAGAACTCATGTAGGTTTGACACAGTAATCATGGCAATATACATCCCCATTGTTTATAGTCAACCCAGGAGCCCATTGTATCAACGGCGTGTTAAATATTTTGTGTGTTAACTAAAATGGTTAACACACATTTTGTGGGTTAAAATGTGTGTTAGCGACTAACCGCATTGTATCAACACTTAACACAGAAAAATTGGGTTAGTTTCCATGGTGATTAACCGGAAAAGTTAACGCGGTGATTTTGTGGGTTAAATATTGGGTTAACTCAGATTTTGTGGGTTAAGCCTCGTTTTGAAACCAAGAATACAAGATGGCGGAGTCTGACAGTGCGGTTTTGGATGCTGCTGCAGCGCATGCAAGGCTGTTTCGCACGGAGAGACGGTTTGTGGACCGGGAAAACCCGTTGGAAGTATTTACAGAGAGGGAGGTCCGACAGAAATTTAGGTTTTGATTTTTTGTAATTTTTAAGAATGGAGATATCCTAATCAAACCAAAAAAAATTGAAAGTTAACATTTTTCCGCATTTGGAGAAAAAAAATTGTTAGGTCATGTGACCTCATTTGCATATTTATGCATATCATTATAAATAATTTTTTAGATCAGCTTCTATAACAAAATACACATCAGAAATAAAATCCTTGGAAAATTTCATGTAAAACTGATGTTTTGTTCATTAAAATTGGTCTACTACAGCCTAAGAGGCTCCTTGTTGAAGTTTTATGAATAAATTATGCAAATTAGAGCTCTAGGACGAGGGTTAATAATGTTACTAGTACAATAAGATTTGACCCACTTTTGGAAAATGAAAGTGAGGCAGCTCAAAATGTGTGTTAAAGGCCCCTTAGCACAAAGACAAGTTAACCAGAAAAAAGTTAACACAGAAGTTTGTTGATACAATGCAAAGTTGACACAGAGGAAAAATCCGGTTAGTAAACCCACTTTTTAACCTAACACACAAAATATTTAACACAGTGTTGATACAATGGGCTCCAGGTGATGATCTGGCCAAATAAATCACCAATTCTTCTCAAATATTGTCCTCAAGGTATCCTGCCAAAATATATATACCATAGTTGTCTTTTTATGTTATTTTTCCTGTTTATTTTCTCTCCTTCTTCCTAAAAAAGCTAATATAGAGAAATGGGTGCCACATATACAGAGCAACTATAAATTAAAAAATCCAGTTCAATTCAATGTGTTCAGAAGATGTGTTTAAACACTTTAAATAGGGCTTATATCATAATACAACCCTGCAGCTCTGAAAAAACTCTTTTCTGCACTCTCCCTGATCTCCCTGGTCAATCAAACACCAGTTTGCCACTGATCTTGCTATTGTTGGCCAACACTATTAACATTCAACAAAATAAAGATCAAAGGGGGTCAATCAAATCTTTTCATGTCCACGATCCTCGTCATTTGATGAACCACACTCCCGACTTAGTCACTGTTTCGCTGTGTGGTGTTTTTGTCCCCCGCAAATAAGCTGGAGATCTCTAGTCGGGGATTATAGCCTTTCATCTATTGAAATGTTCAGTCTGATTAGTTTACTTATAAATATAACTTCATTATTGCTGCAGATGTGTCTACATGAATTATAACTCATTTCTGACTTGAGTATATATATAAGTATAGAATTTTACATTATCAATATTTTATGATAGAGAAAAAACGACTTTCAGAAACATTGCAACAATCCACATCACCAAGGATTTAATTTCTCAGATTAAGAAAAGGTCCAAACATCAAAAGCTAATCCCAAGTAGACGGGCAACTACTTTCACCTCTAATCCCTATTAATCCTTCCTTTGTATCTCAAATCAGATTATTTTACCCAGATCCACTCTTTGCACTGACATTATTTTCCTCAAAATGAGGAAAATAAAAGTATCCATGCTGGTCAAACCTTCGTGTCATGCTCCATTTAGTTCATTGTTGACAAGTTTGCTAGCCCCAGTCTGAAGCAAGAAATATAACTTGAATAAAACTTCTATGTCTTGATGTAATATTTTTCAACAGAGAGAATCAAAGAGTTTGACCTACATAGAGATCACAAAGTGTGCACCTGGAAACAAGAGCTTATCCTGCTGGATACATAATCCCAGGTCCCATAATCACTAGATTATCCCTAAAGAATAAGGTCAATAAAATAATCTCATAATCATCGTACTGGGAGACATTATTTACCTTATCCAGATAACACACATTTCCTATATATATATATATATATATTCAAGAAAAGAAAAAAGGCAGGGCAAAGGACAATTAAGTCATTAGAAGAATGTAAATATCTACAAACTATAAATCAATTAACTTTTCGTGTATCATTTTTGTAACAGCAGTCATTTGGCCCATGTTTATACTAAATACTGACAAAATAAAAAATACCTCGATTTATGGTAGTGAATGTGCCAAACTTTGCTATTTAAACTTTCTCACTTCACAAGTTTTGAGGTTGTAATTAAAAATAATACGACACGACAGAGGAGGATTAATTTTCAAAAAATCTCTTTAGGTAATTGTGATATAACTATGTTAATCTGAGCTGCATGCGAAAACAACAGTGTATCATTATATGATATTGTGCCAGAGAAAGGCGGTAATGGTGTAAATAGGATAATGCAGCTGAGGGCGTGTAGGTGGCGCTGATGAGGGTGTGTAGGTGGCGCTGATGAGGTGTTAGCATCTGGTGCTGGGAGGGGATCTCTTATGTAACACATGCCACAGCCTGATCTATCTTCATGTCGTGTCTGATTGATGTCTACCACACGGTTACACTGTTATCTCCATTTGTTCATTAAGTTGTGCAAGTCTGTTGGATCTTCAGACAAATCTAACGAGCAAAGATGATCAATCTAACCTTGACCTTGGCATGAGCATGATATACCGGTATATTTAAACTTGGTAAGTCCATGATAAATGCAACCATGACCTATAATTGAAAATTCAAAATTTGAACTGATTTGATATCTGTATCAACATGGAACTCTCACACTGTCAAAATTCAAATGGGAAAAATCTTCCATCTTTTGCAGTCTGAGCTATATGGGCATTTGTTTGGGACCTTCCAAGATCTATGGTCCATTTCACTGGGCCTATCTGAGTCCATATATATGGCACATTTCCCTGATCAATATCACTGGTAGGTCTTGTAACAAGGTGTCCCTCGGCAATCTACACCTCAACATCTCATCAAATTCCCATATCAAATCAAATATAACAGTGCTCTCCATACAGTGACACCGCCATCTCCTTCACGACTCCCAGCCATTCCACTTCGGAGTGTGCACAGTGCTAAATCACTCTCTCTCCAGTGCCTTATGGCAGACATCTATAAACATTCTGCCAAATTTTGATCATCTTTCACAGTATACCTTATTTTGACTAGCTATGAGGGTCTGTTGAGTTGGGGGAATAGTAGCCCTTTTCCTATGATGAAAATGAAAAACATCAAGTCAGAAAATAAAGTGTATTTATGATTTTCCCAAATTGGAACTTCCAAATAAAAGACATATTAAAACTAATGAACTGTTCATAAAGTATCCCTACAAAGCAGTGGACAAGAAATTTATAAAATCGAATATTGGAAAGAGTCCTTGATGAGGATATAAATTTCAATGGCATGCCTTATGGTAGCTGCCTTGGAAAGATTGATCTTAACACTGAGGTTTTTTATCGCGGATAAAGCCTGCAGTTTCGCCAGCTGTGCACTTTTTGATCTCTCCACTGGTTTCAACATTGATTCTTAACTTTCATCAATGGCAGGGTCATTATTCATGCTTCAGACATGATCAATTAAAACGACCATGATTAATTAATCTATCAATTTGAGTGGATCATGGCCATGTTGCTTAGCAAACCAGTCTCACCCATCCAGCCTCTCTCTCAATGCTTATCTAGACAGATGCCTCGGGGATTGGAAAACTCAGCTCCTTCCTACTTATTACCTTCATTTATCAAGAAAAAAACAAACAAGCTAAGCAATTCTCTTTTCCAGGAAGTTCACCTGCGATTAAGAAGATCTGTGGGATAAAAACTTGTGCGGCCTGAACGGAATGAAAAATGATCCCAACATTTACAAGGCCATGAAAAGTTTAGAACTGCTACTGAACTGGTTGTGATTTAGCCTGAGCTTTCATCTCTGCAAATGTCCAAACCTTAACACCTGATGTCCATGAGATCATATACAATTATATCTATTAGACAAAGGTCTCGTGGTGCACCACTGGGGTCATAACAGGGGTCAGAGAATACAATACAAAAACTTCTCAAATTTAATACCTGCATCTACAATGGTGTCTCAATATGCTTCACAAAAGCACTAATCATTGATCCTCAGAAGTACTCAGCACTCTCATCTTAAACTGCTTTTGTATTCATGAAGAATTAATCAGGTGATAAGAACTATCATAGAGTTAAGCCTTTTCGAGCTTAAACTTGAAAGACTGAGGACTTGCAGGGCCGACTATTATCTGAATTTAAATGTCTCTTTATTCTTCAGGCACATATCTCAAATGATATGTACGACATATTTTATCAGAGTTTTGAAAAAAAAGATGCTTGAACCCCATCCTTTACTGATGGCTGTAAAAAATGATCAAGTAGAAAGAATGATACAGTAATATGGTTGTGAGCCTCAGAGAAGAGCACTCTGGAGGCAGTGGTGAAGCACCCTCCACCATACACTAGAAGAGCCACAAGTATCAGCACACTCCTTCTTTTGTGAACTCTTGAACCCTGCTTACCACACTGCATCATGCACTCAGCAATAAGCTTGATTCCTCCATAGTGCAATAGTCTCATCTCATCACACCACTGTGCTCACACTTCCCAGTTCAATATCTACATTAAGGAATCCTCTAACTTTCTAAACTCAAATCTTTGGAATGGCAATGATATAAAATGAACTAATACTGTGAATCCTGGTGTGATCACTGCTTTGGGAATGAATGATATAATAACAGCATCTAATTTGTCTTTACATTCATAAATACCTTTGAGGCAAACCTAACTGAGTGACCCTGTGAGGTATTTTATGAGACAGAACATCACACCTCAAAACTCGAGATAAATATCACGTCAACATTGAGATAATCCAGATCATGTTGTCAAAGGATTATGGTAATCCTTAAACGCCATTTCAACCCTTGTCCCAGAAAGCCAAACTGGAAATTCTCTAATAATCTCTCTCTCTCTCTCTCTATCTCTCTCTCTCTCTCACACACACACACACACACACACACACACACACACACACACACACACACACACACACACACACACACACACACACACACGGCCTTGGCAAACTGCCAAACTCATCAGGGATCATTCTGTTTCAGGAGATAATAATGACTCCCTTGTTGCAGCAGCTGCCTATAGATACAGCCTCTATGGTGCTACTATGGAGAGGAGCTGGTCACATTTGTGGTTATGTCATAATGAGCTTCTGCCTGGACCTCTGTTGTGACTGCCACCTGGTGCCACACACCCTCATCATCACTTGTGTTATGCTGCTATACATTGACCATCAGGGCTCAACTTTAAAACAGAGGCCTGGATTAAAGTACATTTTCATCCATCAATTATCTGTCTATCATTCATCAAGTGTTATGAACTTGAAGACATAATATAGTGGCTTTTATTCCATACATTTTACACTGAATATGCAAATTTAATCAAATTTGCTTTGTAGTTCAAGAAACCATTTTACAATGTTCCTTTTAATTAAATTAGTGAATTCAATGGTACTTAATGTTGCACCCTGCATGTCATCTGTACTAATCTGCTGCATGTGGTCATTAATTCCTCTATAGTAAACCCTCATTCAGTATTCATTGTCAATGAATTTCATAACATTCAGTGAACACACTTCAGTACAATTATTACCAATATTATCCACAATGCCCCCAGATGGTTGAGGGATTAGTGAAATTCAGAATTTAGACTCAATTTCTTTCATTTATGAATGTTATAAACTAAAATATGTAAATATTTTTTTCAATTTCCCTCATACCATAAAAAGCATTTAAAATCTGTTTAATCATCTCAAAGCTAGGAAACAAACACATTAGCAACTTCTGAGACAATTTACTTTCAGAACATTAAGTACTCGATCATTTCATTTTTCTAGTTAATGCCTCAATATTTTCAAAGATGTTTGAACAAATTTTCTCATTCAAACTTATGAGAATAATCATCCTATAGCTATTTCTAATCAGCCGTTCCTGTAATTCTTTCAAGATATCAAACTGGTTCCATATATTTTATTCTCCTCAAATTACTGGAGGCATAAAAATCATATTTTATTCATGTCCACTAAGATTGGTCAATTTATCTTTCAAGCAAACGTACTCAGACTCTGCCTCATTGCCAAAATCACTGATTCATGATAAAACGTACAAATCGTAACCACGAGTGATGCTTTCACGATCTGGCATCCACGCAAGTTTGTCCAGGATGCCAGTTTGAATTAATCTTGAGTCTGATCAGATGAGTCAGCTGACGGAGATATGACTTTATCCTTGTCGTTAGCTGGTTCAATATTTGGTATGGAAATATCACATAATCATATTATGTTTGCCAAATATTTGTGCAGTACTGGTGCATGCAGGAGACTCCAGTTACAATGGCTTTTCTGTTGAATTGTGATATCCACTATAATATAATTCAAGCTTTCCTCAAGTTTTATTTATTCTAGGACTAGAAGTATTGTACTGATTTTGTCTCCATGCTGAATTTAATTACATTTTCTGTGACGACTGAACATCGGGCTTTTTCATGATTCTGTGCGACGCAAATGTTTCATGTTTCATAACAAAGTCGGCAAGAATTGGAAATCTATTGTAAAAATATATTGCTTGGCTACAGAAAATGTATTGCTGATTGAAAGGTTGCACTGGGATGAAATCATTTTCTTTTCTTCCAAAGCTAAGCTTCTTGACAAAGAAACTATCCCCTGGGATATCATTATAAGGGAGCATTCATTACATTAAAAGTCAAAATGAGAAGACGGAGAGGGACCAGCATCAGATGAGAGATCAATGTGAGGGATCATCCCATGATTACTGCTATTAGTGGTCATTTTGTTGCAAACTGACACACTAAGACCTCCCCATTTGTCTTGCTTACCAACTCACTGACTTTGCTCAAAGGACCAGTGAACCCAACATGCTTATTACGTCTCTTTATAACATATGGCGGACCTACTTTTCTGTATCTTAACTTGTCAGATTCATTATGTTATTTCTGCTTGGTCGGAATGTTCTCTATGACTCTTTGGGCACATACATATTACGGGACCTCTATAGCGAGTGGTGATTGCCAACCCTTGACATACAGTGGACGGCAGCACTTCAGAATAACGTCCTGCTTACACGACCTCCAAGGAACTACTTTATATTTTGATTTGACTTTTTCACCAAGCTTCTGTCTGCCACTCAGAATCCAAATTACTGTCCTCAGTTGTAAAACAAGAAACTAAAAGAAATAATTAACTCAGACACATATTCCCGCCATTCCCTGAAAACTCAAAGTGGATTTTTGGTTCGTCATGGTTGTGTAATCAACTTCTCACATCTATTTGACGATATGTATTGGTGAGTAGAACCAGAGGTCATACAAGGTCATTACATCTCTCTAACTCACCATGACTGGGCTTTTCGTGATCAAATACAGTCATGTTGTAGACTTCCTGTGGTCACAATAATACTTAATTAAACAGAGGTTTGGCCATTACTGCTACAAGAGGTGTATTATGAGTTAGAACAGCTGTAAGGCTTGCGAGCAACACAAGTTTCATAAATCGTGGCATGTGAAGCTGAGTTCGGGTTTCTGTCTCTATGCCTGATGGAATGCAGCAACATTCACTTCTGACCTTCCCAGAATTCCCGGCGAGTTGTTTCCGTTATTTCTCAAGAGAACAATGATAATCTTTCCACGTTATAACATCTGGTCTCGATCCGAGGCCCTCAACTTTACAAATTACAAAACAAGAACTTTCTAAAGTGCAAAGTTTGCCAAAATGTTGTGCTGGGTGCATGTCTAATTTGTGATCGGTTGCCATGGTAACTGGTCCACAATGATAATTCAACAAGGAATCAGAAATCAACACATCAGACTGGGCAGGATATAATATGATGGGGAAAATTGCCTTGCATGGAAAATTGGATTTGGACACAAGGAGCGTGATGGGGCCTTCACAAGGCTAAATCCGGACGAGATAGGGGTGGATGGTTGTGTGCCCAGGGGCTCGTCTGAAGCCAGCACAACCTGTGGACAAACATAACCGAGTGCTCGGTGCAAACATAGGTGACATCAGGACTATTATTATGTGGGTACAAGAGATTGCTGACAGAGGCGGAGGTCAACGGCCTGGGACTGATGCATGGATGTTATCGGTCACCACAACAGCCACGATCCCTATAAACTACCCAGCGTGACCAGAGCAATGGTCCATTCATGGCCTTCACATCCTGCCCAATGGGCCATTGAGTTGTGCATGATCTGGTTGTGTCCTTAGTGTACTGGATGACACGCTTGACCTCCTGACCCATACCCAGCTATACCCAGAGATTTGAGTATATGAGCTGCTCTATATAAATATCTTGCAGAGCATTTCTATCATTATAGAAGTTTTATAACCAAGATAACATGGTTTTATTATGAGGAAATAAAGAAGAAGTACAAGACAAAATTGTCTCTTTTGGAGATATTCACTGCTGTGACCCCATTAAGATCTGTTGAGACGAACCATCTTGAGGCAAGTCTGTGAGAAATGTAGGAAGGGATAAGCAAGTCACTTGTTCGACACCCCCTGGCCACAACACAGACACAAAATTGATCTCTGCGGTGTGGTAAATCCGCGATCTTCTTCACTCGTGCTGTCATGATGGCCACTTTGGCCTGTATTAACTAATGGATTCAATAAATAAGATCATTTCATATCACCCGTCTGGCCGCTAATGTAATATCTCAGGGAAGCCCAGCCAAGATGGCGTCCATGGCTCACAATGGGATTCCGGGGATTATTGTTGGTAAACCATATTTGCCCTTTATTTGACAAACCTACCCCGCATCCATTATCCATCTAGTCAAACGCAGCCAATAAAATCATTTCAGGAACATCAAGGACTCAGGCCGATGAAGTATGGCTGTCATTTTCATGCCTACTAGTTTCTTGCAAAATGAATCTTTGCCCTAGCAGTTCTGCTGTTTCCAATGCATTAATTGTCAAATTAAATATAAAATAATCAAAACTACAAAATTGATTTTCCCCTTCAATTTTGATTTATCAATTTGAGACAATGTGCACAACAAATTTAACAATATCATGAATATGGGTATATCATTACAAACTTTTTTTTTGGAGAATTTAATGATAGGAATTTAAAATAAAGTGAACAAAAACACAAATTCCTCAGGGCAATCAATCACAATCTGTCTTTCGCAAGCTCATATTGTTACCAAGACATGCTTCTCAAGTTCCCAGGTTTGTTATTTGAGCAAAATCAATTTTCATCAAAAGTAGTTTGGCTTGTTATTTTAGTGTAACAATTCGCCTCATTGATCAATTTATTGACACTTGTGACAATGGAGATTCCTGACTTTCGCACATTTAGACATTATCTCTACTTTCCAATATGTCAAAATACACAATAACCTCAGTGTTGTGCAAACCTTTCTCATATCAAAGTGTAATTAACAATTGTCTCTCTGTCTTTTCTGATACACATTTATAATCTCAATTAAAAGCCTCTTTGCCAATTACAATAACAAAAGAGGGAGTACGTTTTCCTTGGGGACATTTTGATGATCAAGCAGTCCTATAGACACTGTGCTTTACACGTAGCTCATTTAATTGACTCAGGCAGTTAGAAGTACATGCTAGTGTAGCAAGCAAAAGCATCTGGCACGGGTCAATTCTTGGGCAACTATTTCGTATTCATGGTTTCTGGATTAGGTAAAGTGATATGCAGTCGATACATATGGATCAGCCATTTTCTTGACAATAGACATTGAAGATTCTGTGAATAGAGGGAACGTAGAATCATTGTCCATCCACGTACCACTCTCTACGGGTCACGCATCTCATCATCATTATAACTGAATCAAACTCAGATCTATGAATGTTGATGTGTTACCAGTCTGGAGAATAACTCTGCCAGTCTGAAAGATGGATGCCAGATAGTCAAATCTGCAGGGATGTACTACATTATCCATGCACAACAACTTGAATCACTCCAAGACTTCTTGTTCTGAAAGCAGTTAGTTTTGTGAGCATACCCATTACACATGTTAAATGGTCTGATTTACCTATTTTGCCGTACATGTATTCATGATGTATGTGTCACTTGCAACAAATTTGTTGCCATTCATTATGGTCTGTGCCTAAATAATGATGGAGCAACCACAATAAACTTCTCTGCTTGTTGTGCCGTGTTCCAGACCATCCATCAGCTGCTGCTATTGGCTGATGTGGTGCGTTTGCCTTTTGTTGGCGGAGTTTAGTCTTTTGTCCGACGTGATTGCATTTTGCCAGTGTTGCCTCAGATGTGGCGAGCTGGACAGACAAATCTGTGTCGCGCGGTCTGTCAGGAATCGGTGCGTTTAAATCGGGAGACAATTTGTGGCGATACGCCACCCGGGTTACAATGGACAGCGTCATGCAAAACTCACTGCTGCCTTCAGCCGGACCAAGTGCCACCCAGTTTGCTGCCTTGATTTATAACATGCAACATGCAATTGACTCATTTGGGAACCTCCTCAGTTTAACCGTCTGGCCGTGGCACTTGTTCCGGTCTCCATACCTCCCACTCATCAATGTTCATGGATTTCCAGTCTGGCATGGAGGGCAGCTCCGGATACTCTTTCCGCATGCTCCACAGATCTCTCTCTTTATTCCAAACTCCCTCCCTGTGAAAACTGTCCCAAGCTCTTTGATTGGCCCAAACATGATATTTCTCTTAGGCTTTAACCTTTCTATTTAAACCTTTTTGGTTCATGAAAACTAACAGGTAAGAAAAGTACTATGTTATGCTGTGATTTTGGTTGGGTTCCACTGGCTCCAGTATTGTGAGTGTGACAGAGTATTGTGAGTATGACAGAGTATTGTGAGTATGACAGAGTATTGTGAGTATGACAGAGTAGTGTGAGTATGACAGAGTATTGTGAGTATGACAGAGTATTGTGAGTGTGACAGAGTATTGTGAGTATGACAGAGTATTGTGAGTATGACAGAGTTTGGTAACAGCAAAGCCTCCTGTTCCTTTGTATGTTCACTTTTATTGGTCTGAAATGTTGATTTGGTCATGATTAAGGTATAATAATTTATCTTTGACAAATTAGTCTTTTTTAGTATTTGATTTTCTGAACATTGTATTCTTAATTGTTAAATATTCTTTTGTATTCTAAGATGTTAAAAATCTTTGTATTCACTGAGCCTGACTTCCTGGACACGTTTCCTGTTCTTGTCTTCCTCTTGTTAACATGCTCAGCATTTTGTTTGTACATGGCATCAAATTTAGCAAAGAAATAATATATATGTATCTCATTCCAGCCTCTCCCTCCTCACACAACAAACATCTATCAGTCTGAGTCTGGGGTCGTGAGACTCTCTCTATTTTCTGTATCCCTTTTTCTCTGGCAGCATTCCTCTTCATCAGTGATAATTACAAGTCATCAATGGATCTTGGCTGACTCTGCCATCTCTTGTTGGTAACCATCTATGCCATCCCTCCTCTCCCCTCACCTCCCCCCCCCCCCCCCTCACCTCCCCCCCCCCCCCTCGGGTCCTGGAATACAATCCTTACACTCTATTGTTACGTTACATCTCCCTGCCATTGTACGATATACTATGCCATGACAAGCTTCTGTCACACTCGCACACATACCCCGATCGCTTTCTTCAGATTGTCAATCTCTTCGCGCGTAACCTCTTTTGCGTGTAATTCCAGCAGGATTTTCTAACTACCTCAGCCACACATCAGAATTGTTTGCATGGAAATTGCCTACTTAATTGCTGCTCCTTTTTCTTTCAGTAGAAAATTTAGGTCTGGGTTATGATGTCAGAAAAAGTGAGCGATCTGCACCTGACATTGTCAAAGAGATTTTAACCTCGCTGATCCTAGGAATATAGATCTATTTCATCTTGCTTAGGAACACCTCTTACATGAATTCCACAAGATATTCAGTATTGGCCCATCTTTGTTATTATTATGCTTTGGCCAAATGTCCCATGCAGTTATATGTAATAATTTGGAACCAAACATTTATTTGGTCTATATTGTAATATTATATTCTTCTTTATACATAATTAAAGAAATATTCAATTTTGCTGCTTTAAATGATATCAAATGAGAGCGCTTTGTTTTACCAAATGAATACATTGGTTGAACAAGGATCAAATGATACAGATGGAACAGTTTTGTGGCACGAGTGTTTGTGTATATTGTTAACTGAAGTCACTTAAAGTCATGAATTTTATGTTTGCATTTTGTACATTGCTTTTCATGACATGTATGTTCTCGTGTATATGGCAACCTTTGTTGATGATGGTGATTTATTTGGTCTGAACCCGGGACCTCGGTGATACTGTCCAGACCAGTACACTACCAGCTCAATCTGACAGGGGAGCATCGTCTTTTCAATCCGCAGCTCAATTACGTGACAAGAGATCTGAAACCTGCATATCATCACAATGCACACTCCCAAAGTCCAATATCCAAACACAACATTTGTCTTACAACATGGATCTAAAAGGGTATTTCGTCTTATAAATAAACTGATTGAAATGGAACCCTTCGGAGCATACGATTAGTATCCATGGTATATTGAGTTCACCATGGAAACTGGGTGTGAAGGCAGTTTCTGTGGGAAGGCATTCCTCTTTTTAATCCCCCGTAGTAAGTTTTTCATATCCCCATGATTAAATCTGCATTGCCCTAGTTTATAAATGAATGGTACAAATTTGTGAGTTGGGTGTTCTGTAATCAATGTAGAATGGCTTGCACATTGGGCAATGCCACGAGCTTTCTGGCTGGGAGCTCACAATCAAATTGGGTGCTAAATCACATTGATGTGTGCACCACTTCTCTCGTTCTACAGGCTCATGCACTCGGAAGCAAACATTACTCTGACCATTGCGTCCTCACAAAATAGACGAACATGCATAAATTTCTTCTTTGGCATGGTATTCTACACAGACAAAGATTTCTACAGACAAAGATTGGTATCGGGTCTGTTATTTGGTGACAGTACTTTTACTATTTTGTGCTATGTCTGGACTGAAGGATTCTCTTTCTTAAGAAATTGCTGTTTTTTACAAGTTTATCTAAATGAAATTGACCTTTGAGGGTTACTTGTATATTTCGTGTTTATTTCATACCCTTTGAATAAGCATAAATAGATTGTCTCCCAGGTGAATAAGCCGCATACTAAAAGCAGAATTGGACGCATTTGGTTTTTTTTCCAGTGAGAAACATTCCTTTATGAAAAAATAGCATATCTGGGCAATTGAGTCTTGTGTGTCTTAAACCAAATCCCACTTGCCCACTGTCAAATCCCACAAGTCCTTAATGGCTACTAACCCAATTTGAAGATGGGATTTTCAAGAAAAGGTCCTGGGTCTATAAAGTGGTCTGTAATCAAATTGGAGTGATTTGGGTTATGTGGTTCTGTAAGAACATAGGCACGATCCTTAAAGCGGCAATCTTGCTATATTTTGTTGTCACCGAGCCTCCTCAGCCAGTTCACTAAATCCCATTCTCCTCACTGACGGAATCGCTTGGTAATCTGTTGATGCGTTCTTGCACCGATTAAAGGTTCTGGAGTGCCACAGAGAAGTGTGGCAAGCCTTGCAAGACCCCTGCGTACAATATCTCATTAGCTGAGTGTTCTCCAGACTGCTGGTAATCTACCGGATTAATGTCTACCCTATAATCCACTGCACACAACACAACGTAACCTTGCCTGCGCAAAAAAATAGTGCCTCCACTCTGAGAATCATAATTGCCACATCACAGCGCGAACAAATAAAACCTGTTCATTTCCACACCAGGTTTGGATTTCTTGCCGCCATTGTGTGCCCGCAATAATTGATTGGCAGAATTTCACGAAAGTACCATTGCGTTCTCCTGGATGAAATAAAATTCTCTTTGTTATATGTGGTTCGTGTTTAAGATGGCACCGATTCAACTTCGACAATGCTATTTGATTTGAAAATCTGTTTTTGAAATTGAGATGCGTTCTCACATTATTTATTTTTCACTGCATAAACACGAATATGATGAATTATAATCAGATTAACACATAAGCAATTAAGATTTCTTTGATATTTGAAACATTGACAAACAACTCTGAAATCATGCATGAATTTCTGTAGAGTGCAATCAATAATTCTGCATGGGAAAAAATCTCATTCATGATTCTTTTTCAAATAATATTTGAGAGCCAATATTTAAAACTTTTAAAAAACTTTAACGTTTATTATACATGTATAAAAGTTTACAGCTTTGAACGCTATGAGATTGATGAAAAAAAAATAATACAAGCTTAAATTGGTGTAAAATCTGTTTTTAACATGGGTAGATCTATTTCACTTTGGAGTTTAATCATATAAAGTGCTAAAAACATTCATAACGATTACTAGTTATTATGTGAATTTGTTGAATGGGGGAGCTGCATTAGTTCAGAATGAGGATGGGGGAGAGAGTAATGCAACGCCTATACCAGCAAATGACCATCAGCAACCGCAGCATACAGCCATGGTTGCCATCAGAGACAAGCCCTCGCTGCCTGCTGTAACTGATGAAGATAAACATGCCCACAAACATCAAGCAAATTAATACAAAATATCCCCGACTTAACTCATCGGGTGTTAACAAGGAAAGATGGCTGCTGATGGAGGGGGTAATTTTTGTTGTTGCTTAACACTGATTTTAAAGGATTTTCCACAGTTTCACAATACAGATTACGAGTGTTGCAATTAAATGGGTCCTCAATGGACATTGACTTGTGGAATAACAGTGCATGCTGGGAAGAGGAAAACCGGTTGGGCGGATGTGAAGAGTTCTTGCAGAGCAGACAGATATGTTGGTGATGGCCTAGAGGAGCCCGTGGTAGCACAGCTTGTTATTGACGTCCCGGCGTTTTCATCACTCTTACCCATATCGTGACCTGGGCATCTCAAGACTCATAATGTCCATTCTCATCCTCCCTCTTGCCCAGAGGGCAGCACCCTTCCAAACAGGCATGCCCTCTTGTTTTCAAAACAAGCTGCAAAGCTATTTCTCATGGGGCTGGTTGAGCAATGCTTTTCTCAAGGAGATATTACATTGCCGAAAAGTGCATTTAGTCCATTTTCTCTGGTTAGCAGGTCTTGGGAAATAAAACAATAGCTGTTGGCATTGCCAAGTCTTGCTCAAATATTGACTTGAGATGATGGCCCACATGGAGTTGGGACCTCTTATGATGCACTCTCAAATGGATGTCTTGCATGGTGATCCAAGGAGTTACAGAGTGCACAGTGTTGCTGATGAAAGTCGGCCCAACAAGAATGAATGGAGAATTGATGCACATGGTAAGCGTGGTAAGTGTTTTAAGGCCACCCCCATAGTTTATAAATTCCTTCGGTCATGCAATCTCAGCACGGTGAGTTGCCATATATGATTTGTCCGATATCTTTTGAAGTCTGCTGCAACCTTCAGCAGCAGCATTTTCAAGATGATCAAGAAGAAACTTGGAAAAAGATAAAGAATCTGAATCTGCCCGGGAGGCAATCCGCTATTGTCATTCTATTTTCAGGGCCATTGACCATTAAAGCAATTACCGGCTAAGCCAATGGCGCTGGCAATCAGCGTGCTCTACGACAATCAGGCGATCACACGAGTCCTGGCAAGATGGGGGACGCGTGAATGGAAAGCTGCACTAACATACCACATCACGGTCAATCACATGATTTATCTAGGTCAAATCCAACTAGCTGCAAAACTTATACCTGCCAACAGAGGTCTTCCATGCAAACTTTAGTTTGATTTGTAAATGGTGTGATTTGGTTCATTTGCTATGTTTTAACCTCTGGACATTTTTGCTCATGTATCAACAGGTTTGGCATGAAAAAGACCAATGATGATAAAAACATCCTTGAAGGGACAGGCACATTGTTTTCTGCTGCGCTGCCGTGGTATTTCACTTTTACACAATAATCCTTCAGATCATGCTATAGAGTCGTGATATGCCAAAAAAAGAGAAAAAAGCCCAGGTTGTTTTCTCTGCCGCTGTCCATCATTCAATAGCGTGCGTACCATGTAATGCACTAAAAAAAAGCTCTCCTCCGGGGCAAATACATTACAGTATCACAATCTGCAACACAGAGCTCAAATTGGTTTGAACCCAAAAGGTCCAACAGCACCGAGATTATTTTACGGTGTGTGACTTTGCTGGGCCGGGCCCTCTCAGGCCTGGGAAGCCAGACGTAGGTCCTTGGTTCACCGTTTGTGGCCGCTGCCAGCCGATTGGCTGAGTCGTGTGACAGAGGCCATGACTGGTCACACAGCATACGGGTCCATTTCTGGCTGATCAGTGCTAATCCTGTGGCCCCGGCCCTCAACTCCCAACCACCCTCCAGCAAAGCTTTTTGTCATGCTTCCTGCCGACCAAAAATACTGCACAACTGAAGCAGCCAAGTTATTTTTTTTATTCTATGAACTGTCTTGGCAGTCCATTTGATGCTGCAGGGGAGCGTGACTAAAATGAAAGCTCAGAAAATTTGATGTACCTCATTTACCTGTGTCTCATTACAACCACAAATTCATGGGCACAATCTTTGCTCAACAAATTTACCTCTGTGATTATTCCAGGAAAGGAAAAAGGCACTAAATATTGAGTGAAGGTTCGAACATGATCAAATTCACCTGACATTGACAACTTCTGCTCATTTCAAGTTGCTACCAATTTGTCCAATAGAAAGCAATATCTGTGACAGACATGTGTCACCAGACTGTCAACATGGTCGGGGCTGACTTCATGACGTCCCGACATAACGAGACTAAGCATGCTAATACCAGGCTTGACAGTATGCTGAAAACACGGCCTGGCCTACATTGTGTACTTGACACAGAGATATACACGGGCCTTCTCGACATGGGGATTCTCACAGATAAGCTTGTTGTTGTTGTATTATTTTCTCTCTCTCTGATGTGTGTTGGTAGCAATCCTATAACATGAATTATGCAGTTTTCTTGATGTAAGGCTTAATAAGGAGATACATGACAATCTCAAACCAGGATTATTTCCTAAACATATACATGATATGCAATCCGTACCAGACGAGATACTGATGATACAGGCTCGTGTATATGGGACTTTTCTTTCCACTGAATTCCTTTGTACCTCCACTTGCATCAATGCTTTGGTACCATTTATAACGACCAAAAATAAATCTCTGGAGGGGGAAAAGAAACACTGCTTATGGCATTTTGCCTTTATATCAATTTCTTGCATTCCATGGTATATAATGAATATAGGATATTGAGGAAAGCAGCTGAGGGAGGCGGAATAAACTCGTCAGCCATCACAGCTCCCCAAGTGCTCGTAGCTGTGACCTTCTCCACCAGCGAGAATCAAGTCTGTCATTAACTATATGGTTCTGTTGTGTATCTCCCTTGTACACACCTGATCACCTCACTTTGAGCAACATCCTAATGCGCCTGTTTCTGTGTGCGTCTTCTGTTATGGCACTGAAGACCATTGGAGCAGAGACAATTCTAAAACAGGAAGTCAATTCTCACGAGGAAAGGACGGGGCTCCACCGGAAAACTATAGTGGTTTTTCTTATTGCATTTATAGATTAAAAGGGTTAGGCGAATTTCAGCGATATTGACTACAAGTTCATGGTGTGCGTTGGCTTGTTGACACAAACCCTTAGATCAATGAATACAAAGTAACTCTCTGCTGCAAAACGACCTCTGGGACTTCTAGGACCTTCTCAAGAATCTCTCAGGGCTATGACCTCATACGTTCGGAACTGCTTCAGCAAACACTAGGGAAAAAACACGATTCAATATTTATGCTACAGACACAATCATTTTCCTATTTCTATCGAGCAAGCATTTGTTTATGTGCTTACTGGTAGTTACAATAAAGTTTGCTAATCCATAGCTTTTACACAATATATGTGAGTAAAGAATAAAAAAAGTCTGATAATGGTTATACCATTGTATACAAAGTTATAATCACAATAGTTACCTCTTGCCCGTGGGAAGAGAGCTGTTCAATTGGATGGTGTAAATATTTCTCAGGTCTCCAATAAAATCTATTTTCAGGGAGAATTCTTCGACCCCTTCACCCATCAGTGGGTGTGACTTCTGGGTGTATTGTCCAAAGCAAATTTACATCTTATATCAACAAATGTGAATGAATAAATATTTGAAGTTTGAATACTTCTGATCCGGAGCAATTATTTCTAAATAATTCATTCTCGGCTTATCTCTGACCAAGGTATTGGGCATTCCTATGGGGCAGGTAAGGGAATCTGCCCCAGGTGTGGAGACAGTGAGGGAATCTCCCCCAGGTGTGAAGCATTGCTCCCGACTTCATGCCAGTCTCAATATGATCTATACACATGTATATATAGTGTATATGAAGCAGTCTGCAGAAACGTGGGGGGTACTAGTACTACTAAGTACTATCCCCATCATCACCTCAGATCTCCTACATCACAGGTGGTTATCTGCCATCCCCAACTGGTTCAGTCCAAACCTACATCCAGTCACACACATCTGTGACCATATGCCAGCATCGGTTAGTTCTATTCAGTCAGGAGAAGCTCTCACATATGACAGATATGGTTATATGCAAAACAATGCTTTGAGATGACTATGCATGACCTCAAAGAACTATAATTACGATGCATGACCTCAAAGAACTATAATTACGATGCATGACCTCAAAGAACTATAATAACGATGCATGACCTCAAAGAACTATAATTATGATGCATGACCTCACAGGACTATCATTATCATGCGTGAACTTGTCAGATTATCATGACTTCATTGGATTATCATGACCACATAGGATCATCACAACCTCATTGAGTGACCATTACTGCATGACCTCCCCGGACTATCATCACTACGTATGACCCAGAGTGGCATGGACTGGACTGTTTCCCTCTTATGTGGAGTGCATGGAGCTCCATACTTTGGCACAGTCCATCCTGATTAAGGCTGGATCCCGCGTAGTAATCATTCACAACTGTCCTCCTATTTACAGAGTGTGCATATGACAAGCAACAAATACATATTAATATGCCAGCGAAATGCAACACACTTTGACCTTTGACCCTTCCTGTGTTGGTTTCTAAAATTTTAATATTCATATCCACAAGTGTTTGGTTCTCAGGTCTAAGGAGGAGTGTAAAATGAATGGTGAAGAAATAGATAATATATGTATCAAAATAACTCGAGGATAATTTGTTTTATGTCATATGTTTCCTCTGGTATTTAATGGTGTGGACTATCTTTGATCAAACACAAACATAATTGATTTATGAGCTGTACTAAAAGCTTTCCACTATCATGATTATATCACAAATTATTTGGTAAAAAAGTGTATTCTGGAGTGCTTATCATGATGACATGTCTGACGATGTCCCCTCTTGTATCATCAATCTCAAGACAATGAGAAATGATGAAGTGTTGACCTAGATTCAACTGATAAGCCTCACTAATCCTCTGGAGAATTATTATCAAGGATTCCTATCTTGATCTTGTCTCTCATTTACATATAAAATAATATTGATAACCGTAACTTTACCAACTGATCCATTTTGCAGCTGTTTAATAGCGTGTTCTCAAACTGTGATGTCAAAGATTGCCTATTGATTTTGTGACCATATTTAGTATTCCCATAAACCAGTTAAAGCCATGCCTCAATATGACTATGTGGAATGGTGAATAAAAAGGTCTCAAGGATCATTATGTGACCATATGGTGAATAAAAAGGTCTCGAGGATCATCAGTGGCCATATGGTGAATGAAAAGGTCTCGAGGATCATCAGTGGCCATATGGTGAATGAAAAGGTCTCGAGGATCATCAGTGGCCATATGGTGAATGAAAAGGTCTCGAGGATCATCAGTGGCCATATGGTGAATGAAAAGGTCTCGAGGATCATCAGTGGCCATATGGTGAATGAAAAGGTCTCGAGGATCATCAGTGGCCATATGGTGAATAAAAAGGTCTCGAGGATCATTTTCTGACCATATGGTGAATAAAAAGGTCTCGAGGATCATAAGTGACCATAAATGAGAAATCATGACCAAATAGATCCATGCAATAGGCAAGTAACAACCCATTGAATTGGTCTTGAGGCAATCAATATGCAGCTTTGACCCATTTTCATGTGTGATCTAATATATTTTTGATTCAAATATGCCCCTTTGAGCCATATTCATGCATGATCTAACATATGTTTGGCTCAAACTGTTAAAAGTAGTACTTATTCTTGTATATTTGACCTTATCAAAATGTCCATGAAAACTTAATACGATATGTTTGACCATGTATTGTCACAAGACCATATAGATGTCAAAACCAGACTGTTGAGTGACTCAGCCCATAATGATCAGTGGACAGATCCGAAAGAAGCCGAGACAATATATGATAATCTCCTGGCAGGCACCTATTAGTTAAAGTGGAGAGGGGCTCAAGTAGTTTATGGTTAATGTACTAGTCATGTTCAGCCGCCATCTCGAGGACTGTGATGACCACTTGCTCTGGCTTGTTTACCAAAACAAGCAAACTCTTGCGTAATCTCAGCAGACTTAACACATTAAACGATTCGCATAACAGCCAAACAAAAAATAATTAAATATTATCTAAAAATCATGATAATTATGAACTCTGGCCTGAAACACAGAAACACACTTCAATATTCCAAAATGTGCTCTTGCCCATTGTGCAATATGAGCATAATCCGTTAAAAAAATTAAAACAAAGTTTGCACACCCGTCTGGATTTGGGTAGGAATTATGAAAATTTCCAAAAGAGGGCATATCATATATCACAAAGTGCAGTGCATAATGAGTGGCTAAGACTGGTCCCTGATCAATGATGATCCATTGTTTTACACGGGCACCCTCTCCACAAACAAAATGAGTCTGCCAGAGATTCATGCATTCTACCGCTATGTCAACATCCTCACACGTCTACTTGGTCCATATTGACTTTGCATTGACCTCAAGGGCCTGTTCTGATTGGACCAGAACATCGATTCTCAATCTTCAGGCTCTTTTGTCCTTTGTTAAAAATCTGGTGATTTGATTTGGGTCAAAATGGTGAGATTTGTGTCAGATTTGCCAACCTGCTGGAGCTGGCAAGGGAGTTGAGCCAGCGCAGCACACTTTCTGGGCCAGAATCGGGGTTGCACTTATTCGAGATAAATGGCCGAGATTACCTTCCAAATCTGACTTTTCTCATTTCACCTTTAAATTGTGCCTCCCTGTCAATATTGTCCAACTGTAAATTATGCAGCAGGTCTTTTCAGTCAAATTCTTAACATCCAGTTCAGTCTTCGGGGTAGAAATTTTTCAATATGTTCAATTTGCAGCTGGTGCATTGTTTGACAGGGTTTACTCATCTCTGGCGCTCTGTCCCTCTGCCCACTTTATTTTCCTGCTTGGGGTTTCCACATGACAAATACGGCAGCAGTCCCCTTGTATGCCACTGACAAGTACAGAGCAAATCTGGGCCAATCTCGGTGCAATTTGGCTGGATCCCTCATTGAGATGATATGGATCTGACGCCTGCCCAAATAACCAGACCTAGTTATTTCTCCCCAACCCCTTCGCTCAGCCTGTATCACAATGTAAACATGACAGACTTTGGTACGGCTCTGATTTCAATATTGAGGGCTTGTTTACTTCCGTTGCCTCATACAGCATTAAAAAATGCCCCCTACAGCAAAAAAAAAAACCCTCTGGTCACACCCTCAGTGTATGGCATGGGGTCTCCATGCTCGATTTAAAGCCCAGACATTTTTATCTGGACACTCTCAGAGGCACCCGGCTAAAAGGTTGGATTATTTGATGACCCAATTGGTAAGTCATCTTAAAAACCATGTATTCATAAGAAAACACCCCTGAAATCTCCCAAAGAAATGTGCCCATAAATCCAGAGCCACCCACGATATTAAGGTTGAGCTCCAGTATCTTTTAACGGTTCATTTCTCCTGAAAATTTGCCGAAGCAATTGAGTTTTACATGGCAGAATTCTTGGCTGCTTTTACCACGTTTCTGGTCACTCTACATGGCCAATATGACACTGGGCTCTTGTAATTCCTTCCCAGCAGAGCTTGCCTCTTTGATCCTGAGGGAACACATCACTTCTCATATATGATCTCAAAACACTTCTCGTGTCTCGTCTCTTGTGTAGGACCGGGTAGCCGAGTCCTGAGGCAGAAATAGGATAGTAACACCACAGCATCCGTTGTGGAACACTCAGTGTTGGAATGATTTCCAGAGGGATGCTTTCTCTAATCATATTTGGTAACATTTCTAAAAATTGCACCATTGTAACAATTCCAAAACGCCATGTTCCAAGCTTTTCCCAAGCTGACTTGCCAAGTTTTGACTTTCTATAAATGTTACCAAGAAGCAGTTGTATCATTCTATCTGTGCCCTGGGTCTGACTCAAAATATTTAGACTGAAAGAAAGCCCTGTTGTGGTGCCACACTGGATAGGTCTCGACAAATGTCATCTAAACCATATCGTGTTTCACATGCATCAGACCCAGCTATATCTGAGAGACCCAGCTATATCTGAGAGACCCAGCTATATCTGAGAGACCCAGCTATATCTGAGAGACCCAGCTATATCTGAACCTTCGACATAGACCCAGCTATATCTGAGCTTTCGACTTAGACCCAGCTATATCTGAGCTTTCGACATAGACCCAGCTATATCTGAACTTTCGACTTAGACCCAGCTATATCTGAACCTTCGACATAGACTCAGCTATATCTGAACTTTCTACATAGACCCAGCTATATCTGAACCTTCGACATAGACTCAGCTATATCTGAGCTTTCAACATAGACTCAGCTATATCTGAGCTTTTGACTTAGACCCAGATATATCTGAGCTTTCAACTTAGACCCAGCTATATCAGAACTTTTGACATAGACTCAGCTTTATCTGAGATGGTGCCATGCTGTCCTATCTGGACATCTGACCTCACCCCATCCCAGCCACTAGATGGTACGCACCAGATGGGGGCTGTCACAGTTGCCAGCTGTAATATCCAGTTTGGAGACAGTTCACAGAGCTGGATATCACCTGGTGCTGGTCGTGGACATGAGGTGAGGCAGGTAATTACAGTCTCTGTCCCCTCTGCTACAGGGTGTACGCAAGCGTCGGCTTGATAAAAAAATATCCTCTAATATAACCATGATGAACAAACATCCTGTAAGCTGATGGTTGGACCAGACAATGACCTTCGCAGACAATGACTTTAGACATTTTTTTCCTATTCTATTAACTAAAACAAGTTTGCACAACTAATCCATACAGGATGAGCAGTTGATTATCTGAACATGAGGGATATTTGTTCAAGATAAAGTCATTGGAGATAAAAGATGGGAGAACCCACCCTGTAGTCTGGAAAGGGGATGCCAAACTGTCCTGTCTTGATGGAGGCTGGTGACAGGTTGGAGTGTCCCCCACCTATGTCGGAGTGTCCCCCATCCAGGAGCCCACCTGAGACATGTAGAACCTGTGCTCTCATATCCTTATTGAATATGACTTCTCTCATCCCAACGCCTACATCTTGTGCTAAGTTTAATCTATGAAACTTGTCATGCCCACATCAAGAGTGACCCAAATATTATATCCATAAAAAAACCTTCAATTAACAGTCCATATATATATACATTTTTTTGTAACTACAGGCATATGATAAAGAATAGTTAAACGGTAATCACATACACTGACAGTTGTTGAAAAAATGCTGGTGTTATTGCTTAGATTAAAACTTTATCAAAGCAAATTTTCATAAACTCATTTCATATCCTTCTGTCTGTTTTGTAAGAGATTTTGATCCATCATCATGCCATTTGAAACCTATAAAGTCTGATATGCTGAAGGCCAAGATCACATGACCTATTTTGTTCACAGGTTCCCTACCAACATGTCAAGAATTCTCTGTACTTCCTGTCCCTCCAGCCTCACTTTCAAACAATTCTGACAAGCTCCACCTGGCTGCAGAAGAAAACCAAACAATTTCAACATGTATTATTTACCTGTGCCATTTACAGACATCATTTTTTGCTTCATCTTCCTGATTATGATTTTCCCCCCAGAGTTCTATCCTGTTTCGTCTAGACGTATAACAGGGATGGCATTGTGAGTTATTACAGTCTATTTTCTGCCTGGTCACATATCTCATGAGGAAAGAGAATTTTTTAGCACACACCATTCAGCAAAGTATTTCTTGATCTCCCTTCCGATTTCATTAGCGAGCAAATGCATAGAATGGTATACCAGTAAACGTTTATTTCGAGTTTAACATCTTTGCTTATTCTAAACACGATTATGTTATTAATTTATACAAAAAAGCTCATTTCCTGGACACAGTTCTTATCCTTTAATCAAATATATATATATATATATAAGAATTTTATACATTTTGCTTCTATAACATGATAATGTTCATGACAAAATTAGTAACAAACAATCCCATTATCTGCCCCATTTGCTCTTGATCAAAGCTTCAACATGATTAGTACATGGTAATTTCATGTCCCCCCTAACATGTCATTGGTGACATGCTAACATGCTAAATGTCATGACATGTTTACATGATTGACATATCTTGCATCTGATCTCTGGTCTATGTGGCACTTTACAGTAATGAAGGTATTTTTTTTTTTAACTGCTGATGCATTCGTGCAAGAAGTCAGACTCCAGAGAATATAACTTGCTCTCTTTAAAAAACCTAGTGAAAATCAATTTGGAAACAACTAACCATCTTTTCTAAATCACTAAGTTTTTAAATAGAATCTTCAAACCAATTCTGTCAAAGTGGAAACATGCAGAGTCAATGCTAAAATAATATATTCCTTCTTTTCGACAGTCAAATGGTTCCAAATTATACCATATTTTATGATTATTGCTGTTGTCTGTTCATATATTTCAACTACTATATTAGTCAGGTTGACAATAAAACTCCATATTATTGCACAATGACCTGAGGAAGCTTGAATTCACCAAAACATTCAGTGCCCTTACAAGGTCCAAAATAACCCATAGAAGTACTAAAGACTGCCTCAGACATGCAACATCATAAAATAAAAACAGCCCCGTTTTTCGTGGGATTTCCCAATATGGAGACAAAGCATGAGAGGAATTCAATCTTTACCAGTCAGGTCCAAATGGATACTGGGTCTTAGAACATAGCGGCCATATAAGGTCACGCTGAATCACAACCATCTCTCACCTAAATGGTTGTGGGTTTGAATCCTGTTGATAAAATAAGCAGGAATAACCATTTCTTAATAATATATCATTAACAAGGCTAAGTTGAAAATAGATTGACACCCAATATTTGTAAAAATTGTGTTCCATTTATATCTGCATCTACATCTGTAAGTTTACACGGAAAAACCATTTGGCATCCTGCCGATTTTTACTTTTTCTATCTGTTCAAATTTATGTATTGAAAATAAGATAAACCCTCTCCTCTCATTTCTCACGGAAAGACAATAACTCAAAACTGATTTCTAATGTTAAAATTCTAATACTCAACATGTTAAAAGTATGTGACCGGCATTTTGATTATGCATAAACATGATCAATTAGGTCATGTAAGAAAATAGTTGTCATGCATGGTGGCTTGCTGGTGCCACATCATAAATATTTGACAAAACTGCTAATATTGCAAAAGCTTCTGCAGTTATAAACTAGGATTTATGTTGGTATCCTGTTCAGAATTTCAAATCCAATTCAAATCGTTACATGCATGCAGTAACTATACTGATTTACAATGTAAGGAACTTGTCTGAACAAAATGTTGAAATGCCATTCAGGGTTTTCCTTGTCACATCTCACAGTCTATATTGCCAACCATTCATCAAAGTTCTTTGTTTCATTTTTATTCCATCGACATCAGCATATTTGAATTAATAACTCAATGTTTCTATTGCCTACGTTTAATACTGGCCCAGTTTTAAACAATTAATTCTAATTATTTATAATTTGATAAAACACATCAATAATCTTGATAACAACATTCTCACTGACACCAGCACCGTTACGGGCCTCAACACTTGTCACATATTATAAATATATGTATTCATTCAGCGTGGACATCAAATGGTTAATCTAACTTGTCATAAGGCATGCTAGGTTTTCCTATCTGATAAGCCACAAATGAAAATTTAATTTACTTTTGGCTATCCACTTCCACCCTTCTAAGCTTCAACAAATTTTGCAACTGCAATATCATAAATTAATGTTTTATTCATTAGGGAAAGTTAAAACCTGCAATTTTGCAGGGCTTCAACAAATAGAAATCAACTTTCCATTCATTCATAAAATTGAAAGAACCTGAATATTTTTCAGAAGTTTTTAACATGAAGGAGAGAATGTTTGCAATCAACCAAATTATTATGAAACACAATCTCATTACCCGGGATGCTATATTCAGATCATGTTGTTTATTCATTACAGACTCACATGCAAATTGCCAGTATTCAATTCTTTTCAATGCTTTAAATAAGTTAGAGTTCGTACATCCTCTCTAATACAACCGCGATAAGGCTACATCAAATAATCCTAAAGATAAAAAATGCCATGGTTGAATCCCTGTGATTTATTTGTATATTTAGAGGTGATGGAAACGAGCCAGGAAAATCACACTGGCGCATAAATTATGCAAATCTGAAGTACACTCCAGATGCGATTGTGATTTAATTGAGTTTTATTGACCACAATGAATCTGCCAATGTGGGCGATCAATTTAAAATTGAATGGTAACTCTGTTTCCACTAAAATGCAATGTAGCTCACTATTTGTCTCATGTCTGTTCAGTGAGATGATTTCTGTAAAAACTACTCTTTATATCATGCAACAAATTCATATCATTTATATTTTATTTTTGATAGATCACATCCACGCATTTTGTAGCCCCAGACAAAGGCCCTCGAGAAAATTCTGATGTAGACCATGCAGAGTGTTGATAAGTCTGGCCGTGGGCGCATTGGCAACAGAACTGCACAGATAGTCCTTGTTATGCATAATATCTCCATTTAGAGGTCGAATCTTACTTACACCTTGGAACAAATACGCTTTTTGGCCCTGCAAATAAATCCACCGGCCAGATTTTAACTCCCTCTGTTGCATCAACAATGGCCGAACAAGTGCACAGGATCATCTGAACACCAAATATAGGTCATTTGGCGATGTTAAAGACAAAGCCCCATTATCTATGTGTGTTTTGGTTTCACCGGTAGTATCACGCCTGGCACCATATTTTTGTGGACAGACTCCCTGCCCCCCTATCCCCCACCCCCAGTCATATTTATGCCAGTGTCAAAGTCACCACAAACACATCTGACCTAGACATGACCTTGAGGGATAAAATATTGTTGTGAACACAATTAATATGTGTCAATAATGACCCAGCAAACTTGGCTTCCGATGTTCGCCAAATTGCACCCCACTGCCCACCAACAATGGATCATAACACGAATAATAAATGTCAAAATGTGTTCACAGTTGTATGTATCCCTGACATTCTCCAAATTAACTGTCATTCTATTGTTCTGTATTGAATGCTGGATGACTGAAACAAAAAAGTGCAATATCCTGCCGATAAAACACTCTCATCATCGTGTTCTCATGAAACAAACAGCCAACAAAAGCATAACATGATACCACAGAATGCTAAAAGTGGTTCATATTTTCACAAACATTTTCTGAAATTTCAACAACTTTAAACAGATATAAAATGAGGATATCCATCAATCATCCTTATATGATGATACATTTTTATCCACTTTTGACATTTGTAAAAAAATCTATGGTCATTCTCGATATATGTCAGCACCTCACCATTCACAAATACTGACTCTGAACATCAGCTTGCATTGTGGGTAAATTCATTGTTGTAAACACTGCAATGCCTGCCATTCATTTGTCTGGTTACGTTGTGTTAAACACTCTATGTGTTAGACACTCCATGTGTTAACAGGAACATTATTCATGATTATATCATTTATAGCCCCTGCACAATACGGTCACTCTGAAAATATTCATTTGTATCTATTTAATAATGTAGATTCTAAAAATGAATTATCCTGGGATTATACCCTATTTTGATCATGCTTATAACCAGTTGGAGCAAAATATCTATATGATTATTCAAAAAGGTGATCAACTTTGGACTCACCTAGTCATTGTGTGATTAAATTTGGTCATGCTTAGTTGTGACTTAGTTGTGCCTTAGTTGTGACTTAGTTGTGTGACTTAGTGACTTTTTTCTTGTGATCAAGGAAAATTTTGTCTGGAATATAACAAAGTAATGCCCATGAGGAGGATACTGATGACATATTCTCCTCTTTCCTGCAGTTACTTGGTAATATAATCATATAATGGCAGTCATCAGGGTTGTTATAATCATCAGGTTTCCTGAATTCATTCTGGTATGAGCTAAGGACAAAGGTAAGCTATAGTATCGTATTGGTGTATCAGCTTATTAACAGGGCAATTAACAATTCCCTCAATTGGAAATATATGTCATTACCATGACTACATAATAAATACTGATAATCATATCCATCTGCTCTATCTCTTATAACTAGCTAAGATAATATATTTTTTTATCTATATAGGATATTTTGGGAAGTGATTTCAAGGAAATATTTTATTACAAAGTGTCCCAATGTATAAGTAATTCAAATGCATGTTTCATTGTATTTATATCAGAATGGTGATTTTGAGTTACTAAAATATCAATCCTGCATATCACATAAAATAAGCTAATTAAAATAACAATGCGCGAGGGTTGAGATATTTTGTCAGGTTTGGTTATGGGATTGTCATGGATACTGAGCCCAAGCTGCGGGGCACCACTCCTACACGGGTACCCCATCGCAGGCAGGACATAGCGCTGCTTTGTCCGTGCTCACGTAGCAGACGATCTCCCTCTCTTAGCCACCTTCTGGCAGGTGTAAAATACTCAGGGTATCCTCTTTTTATGTAAGAACACAATCCCCCTACAGAACTTGACCCTTTTAACTAACACCTGTCTTGAAACTTGAGCGCAACGTTTTTATGTGCAAATATTTTCAGACAAGCACCTCAAATGTCTTCAATTAATATGATATCATGTGATATAAAACCTTATCTTGAGTAAAAAAAATCTTCCAATTTGTATGTGGTGTCTCCTGGAAATGTGATTACTGATAATTAGTATATAAGGCACATGGCCTGTCATGTAAAACATCAAGAACATGTTGACTTTAATTAACTGACCATAGTCCAGCTTGAACGCAGGCCCGTCTGGCCAAATGTCCAGCTGGACAAATAACTACAATGCCAAAGTTGAACACACTGTGAAACAAGGACATGGACTTTGTATAACTTTGAGGGGTTTCACCTTTGATGTTCCTTCATAATTCTCTGGAGTGACATTAAAACTACTTCAATAAAATGTTCAAAGTGGACTCGTTTGTTTGGTCCACAGTTCCCTTGAGACACACGAAAATAGTTGCAATTTATTATTCCTATATGTCTCATTTTTGAACTGATGGAAAATATATTCATAATATTCTGAATAATGCTCCTGTAAAGTATGTTACAAGAAATGAGTTTGCAAACAGCAGGGGTTCCATTCAGAATTGCTGGGTTTTTGTTGTCATGTGAAGTGTGACACCCCAAAAAAACAAACTGAGTGGTGGCCACTGTGGTCAAAGGCTTGCTGGATGTCCAGGCACCTGGCTTTCGTCTCCATGGCAACCCTGCTCACCTGTCCACATCGTGTCAAGTTTTTACACATGCCTAAACAAAAGGGAAATTGTCCTGCTAATGCACAACTTTCAGAGCCCTTTGCTAATGGAGTTTGCCAAATTTAAGCATGTGTTATTGTCAACTTGACTATCTGGCCAGTTCTAATTGACTTTTCCCAGGCTTTTGACAGTGTTGACACCATGCGCTAAAATCTGGACCCATGCTATTATCATACAGCCTTTTAACATGTTTATGTCTGGAAATCCAGTCTACTTTTAACAGACAGCATAAAATCTTTGCTAATAAATAAATAAAACATTCATTTTTACCTGTGACATTAAGTCACTTTTTTCCATTTCCTGTCTGAATCATATATGTATGACATAACGGTCCAAGCATTCAGAAGTGCTTTATAAAAAAAAATGAGACAAGCTAAATCTAGGTCATGCACTAACAATCACGTCAGTGTGCTTGAGGCTGATGCTCTATCTGACACTGACTGACCAACTTATGAATAGCAGAAACACCAGCAGACATAAAATATGATTATAAATCTCAAGCACCATGCCCACGTCTTTTGCCATGACACTCTACTTCCTAATTAGGGCATGTTCCTTGTCCCCTGCACCTGACTAGTGAATTATGGGATAGAAATGGTCCCAAGGGCATCCATATAATCAAGGTCATTCACACCAACAACCTGCTACAGTGGACTGAATCAAGACAATATTGTGTCCATATGCATTTATTTTAAAAATAAATATTAAAAAAATTCCAAAAATATCAGTATTCACCATTTGCCATGTATTTCATTGTGGTTATCATTTTGAATGTTAAAAAATGCCAGTGTCCTTTGAATATAAGCCAATCTGCCCAAATTCAGTCAGACCTGGATCTGTGCTTTAGAATGTCTCCTTCATGTTTCTATCGAATCTGGTAGAACTTTTAAAACCCCAACACTGCAATAACAATCATGATTAATCATCATTAAAAACCTTTATTTTATATAAAAATGTTTTTACAACCATCCCCCCCCATGAATAAATATTGGACTCTAAATTTTTAAACCATATTTATGCCACCATTTGTGTCCTTACAAAATGCCAGTGTCCTATAATTATCACTATAAACTGGTATTCATGGATATTCCTGCAAATTTAATGCCCCATCATAAAACTTGAGATACAATCTGGGCTGCTTTATTGGGTGATAACTGTATGGATGTTATATGCCACAATCTTGCTTTTGATCACATTTGAGGATTGTTGAATTAGAAATTAGTTCCTTGTCTGGTAAAAGGTTTATTTTGATTCTGTGATACTGCAATAGGAATCTCTCAATGCATAAATGTTAAGTTATTTGTTAAGTCATGCAAGGCTATAATGCAACCATATACTGTCATGCACGACTTATGCATGACCAGAAGTCACACAATGTCCACGCGTGACCTTATAGTATCATATGCAGTGGTCATATGTATACATAACCACACAGACATTTGGCCACAACTGATTAATCTAATTAGTCAGAACCATGTTCACAGTAAACCTGCGGCAGCTCCATCTGGGCCATCACAAATGACAAGACAAAATGATAATTTATGACAATTTCATTACCAGTTGAACATGCAGAAATGTATGTGTCAACAGAATGTATGTTTTACGACATTGGAAGTTACAGAATAATTTCACAGGTAAATATTGGTTTGACAAACTTCATCATAGATTGATAAACACTAACTATAATCATGATACTACGACACTGAGCAGTAAACATGGTTAAAGCTGACTCTATCATTCTCCCATAAAATCAACTATCACAAATCAAACTTGACAGTCCAATTTTCATTTTAAAAGCACTTATTTTAAATTGGTTGTTTTCTGTTGCGCCTTCGCTCATTTATAGTAATATAACAACCTTATGCTGATGATGGCTTACCAACGCTCACTTACATCACCAAACCAAGTCCAATATTAATAAACCTGGGCAATAATAAACAAAACTTTCTATTCATAGTCCAGACTTGATGACAGTCTAAGTGAAGTTATTATAAAGAGTTCCAGTCCTATTAACTTCTGAATTCATCCGAAAAAAACAAAAGGTAAGATTTCTGTTCAATTGTTAGTCAGCTTTTTATTGTTTCTTTTATTTTCAAACTGTTAAAATTGCCAAGGGTCAACATTCTCTGGACCACTGACCCCCTCTTTATTTGCTTTGAATTATCTCCATGCTCCACAAGGTCTGGCAGGTTATGGTGGTGGTGACAAAGTCAATCAATGGCAATGGTCACGATCAATTTGCTGAGACTCTTGTGGTCGTCAGATCTAGTTATGAACCATTGTACAAGTCACACAGCACACTTCTGTGGTATTGCATAGTTCTGAGTGGTCACTTGACAGGTCTGATTTGCATTCCAGGGACAGTCAAGTTCTCTCAACGGTCATTCCACTCCAAATTCACGAGTACTTCTTGTATAATATATCACATGTATATATATTTACACACAAATTTATTACATGCTTTGATAATAAAATCACATTTATTTCCGTGGTTACACAAACAAGTTATATCAAGACAATACCTAAACATGAATGATCAGCTATTTATCTCATTCACATAATTGTTTCTGACAGCCGAGTCAAAGATCAGAATTTTCATGGATAACAGAAGTTTTAAGCTGTGGTAGGCTGGTAGATGGCGCTACAAATATACGTGGTATAGGAACCATCAGCTGGTCAGGTCAGCTGGTACCTAACTCAGCAGGTAACCATTAATCATGCCATTAATACACAGCAGAGGTGTTCTCCTCCACAAGAGTTTGCAGCTGACCTTTCTCACCCCTGCTGACCATCACAAACTGGTACCACATCCCCAACTTGTACCCTGTAAGCTGCAGTCTGGAGCACCCAGACTCTCACATGTCAATATAATTTGATTGCTGTGATTATATCTTCTGGACCCTTTCAGTATTTATGACACAATACTTTTAACTGTGGATGTGGTTATATACCAGCAATACTGGACTGCTATGTTATAAAGATATTTGAAACATTTCCTTGTTCACATGCTTTTCTGTTTATCAAAAATATTTCCCAAAAACAAAAGGTCAATTGATGATGTTGGCCTTTGGCAGCTGTTGCTGGCATGACTCTACACTACTGCATCAATATGCCCTTCAAATGGCAAACTTTCTCGCAAATAACATTCTGGCTATCCTTAAATTCCCTTCACTCAGCATGCGAGGTGGTAGGTTTGATGTGAGGCTGCCAGTTAGCTCGCTCCCTACTTCTCACCACACAGTCTCCACATCAGATGCTACATCTATAATCTCTCACTTCATTCTTTTTGTCAAGCAAATCTCAGATCCATCTTGCCATTGTCATGGCGGATGAGCCAAAATTCAGATTACCTTAACAGTAGTTTGGAGTTACAACAAAACCACACACAAGTCTACGATGTGCAATACTGTAACCTTAGTGATGTGCGGATGTTGTAAATTGATAAGGATAATGATTATCTGAAGCTTAGTGACCTTGTCCACTGACTCTCCACCAGAAGACGGATGGGCTCTGCTTTTCCATATTGACCACTTTGACCCATTCTCAGGTTCACTCGAGCTTGCATAATTTGTGCAAACCATCCCCTCTTCTTCTCCAAAATAAAGGGAGGCCAGGAAACTTCTCATGTTTCTGGATGCACAATAGATGGCAGTGACCATTCGGCCACTACACATGCCCTGCAGGATGGCAGGCAGGCGGTCACTCTGTATTCAGTGCATGGCCTCCTGACTCTTGGTGAAAGACCTGCTCACACTTCTTGGTGTACGACCTGTTTGCACTTTGCATTTACCTTCTGACATTCTCTTGGTGGAAGACTTGTTCATACTTGGTATTATGACACTATCTGGATAGAAGACCTGTTCAGACGTGGTGTTTACCCAGTGTTATTATCTTGGTATAAGACCTGTTCACACTTTGGTATAAGACCTTCTGACACCACCTTGGAGTAAGACCCCCTGACACTGCCACCTGCTGGTGCTAACTTGATTTTGACACTTTCTGATGCTTTCTAGGTTTAAGACTTGTTCACACTTTGGTATAAGACCTTCTGACATCACCTTGGAGTAAGACCCCCTGACACTGCCACCTGTTGGTGCTAACTTGATGTGACACCTTCTGATGCTTTCTAGGTCTAAGACCTGTGTAAACTTGGCAAAAGACCTCCTGATCGATACTAACTTGGTGTAAGACCTTCTGATATTTGGCATAAGAAGAGCTGCCATTAAGTTTGGCTTTGCTGGCTTGGCACGAGAGAAAGTTGTAGAGTTGTAGTAAATGGTTCATTCCTCGTATATATTCCTTGACCATAGTGCCAGGGAGCGCCACACTTTGCCAAACTGTCACTTTGCACTGCTTGGCACTGATGGCCACAACAGACCCTCGTACATCTATCAAACCTCTCCTATATATTATTTCTAATTTGTCCACACATACCCAATTTGTTGATCTGAGAAAGGTCTTATATTTTTCTTCACAAAATATATTCATACCCCTAATTGTATACCATACAAAATGGCTTCTGAAAACATGAGACCTCACAGATTGATGGCCAGCAACAGAAATCAGTCGCAAATGGTTCCTCTCATATTGTATATATATCTCCATTGCCCTGAAGTTATACTGCACATCTGCAGCATCCGGACACCTCCACACCATCTGGCTCCGGGTCAGATTAGCAAATCCATAAAGATGGGTCCATGCTGTACCTAATAACTTCTACTCCCGACAAAGATCTCTCCTGGTGATAACAATTTGAAGCTTCCTGCATCTCTTATAGGGTCACCAATTGACCTTGACATTGAACCATCTTGTATCATGCATAACGTGTGTATTGTAACTAATTTTATCATGCCACAAATAAGCGTGACTGTACTGGATATGGAAAATATTTAGGTTTTACTATTATTTTTTAAGGGGTGGGGGGAGGGGGTAGATTCTAAATGCTGTGAGCAGCATCAAACTTCGGCCCTCAGAGGATGAGCGCCAGGTCAAGGTAATTAGCTGTAGCAAGCTGTCCAAATGAAATTACTGAGAATTTGATATCTCCATTGAAACCAATTAGTGTACAATCCATATAACACAGCTGACATGATTAGAATTGAAAGGTGACCTCCCCTAACATCAGGCCTGAGAAGCTCTGCTCTAATAAATCTTAACAGGTAATCAAAGTTTCTCCTCTTTGCCGATCTTTTCCTCGGTGGCTTTCTGGCGGGTTTTCACCTTGGAGACAGCTTGGTGGGGCTGAAGATGGTAGCGAAGCTTACACTTCTCGCCACAAGACGATCCGCCATTTCATCTGCGAGATCCTGCCGTAATCCTCGCCTCCTATACGTTTAAAGGCAAGCAGCGTATCTGACAGGGCGTACAGCCATGCTAAGACGCCCCCTCAGCTAGACAAATCACAGAGAGCAACATGCATAGTCTACCCACTTCATCAGTGTCTGAGGAGGGGAGTAGATGATGTAAGCAGTGATCTCTTACAAATATCATCTTGTTCATAATCCAACCTAACTTTAATCACACAAATTCTTCTTTAAGTCTTGAGGCATCCCCACAACACTAGATGCAGGAGACATAGAGACAGCATGCATAGCAAGGGTCTGCGCACCCATCCCACTTAACACTAAACTATTGAAAAATACTTTAACTGTGTTTTACTGTCATCGCCTAATCAGTCACTGCCAATCATCTATATGGTCATGTATACAGGTGATCAAATGGAGTCACACACATTACACCAGGGGAGATCAATATACATGGCCTTTCTCAGTTGGGGCACGTATGCCTATTTGATCATTGTGAAGTTCTGAGATGTTGCTAGAGTGACCAAATATATATAAACTGTTATCCCTGATTATGATAACAGAAGACCGAATGCACCAAAGCACACAAGGTACGTGTATCGTTCCAGTAAACTATTTATTCTTCCAACACACCCACTCACAAAGATCAAACAATAGTATTTCAGCTAAGAAAATAATCAGTCCTTTCTTTGTGTGCATAGAATCCATTATCATGACTATCTCTGAAATCATTTACCTAGTTTTATATTATTTTTATCAAAACATCCACATAGCTTCATCTTATTGGACGCATCGTGTGGATGAAGTACATTCAATTCTCCTGTTTAGTCCTAGTCTTTTTTAGATTTTAATCATGGTTGATCTTTATTTTCCAGAAAATAAACTCTACAAAAAAGTGACTTGTAACACATGAAATAGACCCAAGAGTTCTACAGAGGCCCTAGTTTTGTTTAAGTTTTTTAATCGTGTACAGTTGATCTTTATGCTCAAGAAAACAAATATAAAGGATATGACATGACACAGCGTGACTGTATGTGGGCTGTGAAGTTTGGCCGGATGCAGGGATACTGGGTCTACCCAGGCAAGTTGCATGAGAGCCTGCCATCATTGCTCAACCACCCACAAAACTTTCCATTTAGGATCCAAGCCAAATTGGATTGAACTGCAGGTCCCTGGAGGACACCCATCCATTCGCAAAGATTTGATTTTCCAAAATACCCCAACAGTTCGCGAGAGTATGGCCGTAAATTCGCCATTTTTCTCCCCTGATAGACCTAAATGTGACCAAGCCCACAAATATCCCAATTTGCATGGTAATTTCCATGAATTGTCCTTAAATTTGGAAGAGATTTGAATAGTCATCCTTGCCATTATTGTTCCTGATCCCCGCAGGAGTTACGACCATATCACAACGAATCTGACACCGGAATGTAACGTAAATGGAAAAGTCAATATATTGCCTTATCAGCTTTACGATCGGGAGGGATCGGTCAGTGATGTAGTGGCAGTGGCTCGGTTCAATACGTAACCATTACGTCGCGCTTCCTCCTCACTCACATTGGTGCTGACGGACAAATCATATATTAGACGAGAATGTCCAAGTTCATGGGGCTTTAATCTATGAATGGGAACGGACCCTGAGCTTTGTTGTGCCACAATGATGGGCTGTGTGATAAACGATATTGTTTGGTTTTTCACCACGATCAATACGGCCATCTTTTACGAGGTCTTGGCATGTCACCACTGATAAACATGATGAACTCACAAAGCAACCATTCTGTCTGGCTCTCTTTCCATCACTTTTTTGTTGTATGTGTATTCTTGACATCGACAATAGGATCTATTTTGCCTTGGATCTTCCCTCCATCTTGTGTACAATTAGTTTTATGTCTGAGTATCTTTATCAGCTGCTAATTAAGGTTATACCTGTCTTTATGTCTGCTTATTGTCTATTAAGTAGAGTAAAAGCAAAGGACACACACCAAACAGTATAATATAAAAAGGCAGATAACCAACTGAAGCAGTACTTTGTTACACCAAACATATCAAATCAAACAATTTCCATCTGAAATTAGATCAAGTGTTAAAAAGATAAAATCATGAAATGTAACCTGGAACTCTCCATTGAATCATGTCATGTGCATTGCTTTGTATATGACTGTACTGTTGTGGGTTATCAATAGATGTTTTTTTAAAATCATGTTTATAAATCAGGTTTATACATTTTTCCCGAAGCACTGTGATTACAATATAACAGGAATGCATAGAGACATGAATACATGTGTTCCTGAATATACCCTAGCAGTTAATGTGTCTCACAAGTCACCTCAAGCTTTAAAGCTATTCCAAGCGTTTCCTAAGCAGTCACAGCTTCTTACCTTGTCCAATACTACTGCTCTCATGGTCAAAATTTGTGAAATTTGCAGCTATCATCCCAATTTCTGACCAGTTGGGATCAAACACCTAGGTCATGTACAAATGTGACCAGATAAGCTCATAAGTACTGTATTAATGTGTGACCATATTGTGTAATGCTTAAGGTATGCGTGTTCAAATAAAGTCACAAGATGACCGTGTGTGATCTTATTTGTTCACATTGAAGCATGATAAAATAGGTGTATGGATCCAACTGTTAATTGCTCTACTGATGACATTTGATTAAAAATTGAGTATATGCTCATAAATAAATAATCCTGTTCATAGCATAGCTCTACAGATTTTTCAGCTAGCTTTTGATGTGAACTATTTTATGTTTACTTTGCTTCTCAGCTTATCACAATCCTGATAATGCTATTTTTCAAGATATCTTTGTGTGATGTGCAAATTGCTCATTTGGGAAAAAACCAATATCAATTTAGAAGTTTCCTACAATAATCAAGTCCCTGACAACATCTTTCAGATCAGTTTATCAATATTCATGAGTAAATACAGCCATACAGTCATGAATACATATATTGCGTAGCATGAGGTTTATGCTGTGGAATGCCTGGGTGTGACCATATGCAGTCATATGTTATCTTATTGGTTCACTTTATATGCATGACCAAATATATGTTTGACTGCAACTGGACAATGTTGCTAATGGACAATGTTGTGTGTGATATAGCAATGCATGACCTGATAGAAGTTTGAACTGGACTTCTTCTATAGATCGATCATCCTGTGTCACACCCAGAATGTTGCATCCTGGGAATCTTACCACCTGCTCCTGCGGCGACAACGGCACATCAAATACCTTGTGATTGCTTTGAGATACAAATGGTCGCGGTACACTTGCTAATAAACACATCAGGCTTATCCCTACTCCATTGTGCTCTGGCATTTGCTCTGCTTTAACTACAACAACATGGCCACGCTGAACCTTCTGGAATGGTTTTACCTGCAGAACACACTCACCTAGAATAATCATTAGGATCAACTCTGAAACTTTTTTTCTTTCTTTCTTAATATGAAAGTCAATAATAAAAATTTAACAATGAAAGTTGAAAATGAAAATGTAAATACAGCCAAGTGCCTTTCTTTCATTTCTGGGCTCAATTTATCAATTTCAAGTTGATTATGTGGTATTCTATTGGGGTCTATAAAACAATTATGAATCTGAGGATTCAGATTTGATAAGACAGAGATTGAAAAAAAGAAGATTTCCCTCAGCAAACATGATGAACTGCATATATATGTGCACTTTTCCACGTAGACAAGTGAACAATCAGCACTCTTTAGATTAATCCGGAATTAATGGAGATCATTTCCTACCTTGGTTGTTGATTGTGAAGATTCCCAGTCCAGACCCATCTCGGATGGAGTAGGTTATTTCGTAATCCTTTTCAGAAGCATCCGGATTGTGGACGTCATCATCCGTGGATGATAACTGGAGAACAGTTGTATTCCGTGGCATATTCTCCTTGATGCTTCCCTGAAATACAAAATCGGAGAACCTGGGTGCATACAGGTTCTCGTTCACGTCGATAACTTCCAGGAATATCTGGCATCTGGAGGAGAGCTGGGGATTTCCACGATCCCTTGCCCGGGCCGTCATATTGTACATCTGCTGTATCTCGTAGTTCAGTTTATTGGTAATCCGGATGGTTCCAGTCGTGCGGTCAATCTCAAACTTGTCCTCCATGCCACCCTGGAGGTTGTACCGGACAGTTCCGCCTCCTCCAGTGTCTGGATCGTGAGCAGTGATCGCCATGACGACTGTACCAACAGGAAGATCCTCCCGAACTCTCACGTGGTAAATATCCGGGGTGAAAGTTGGGGCATTGTCGTTGATATCTTCTAACTTGATGGTGACCAGAACTGTGGAAGACATTGGGATATCAGTAGCGCCATCTGTTGCCTGAACGTAAAGCTCATATTTCTCTTGACGCTCACGATCAAGTGACGCTGCAACATATATCACACCAGATTTGGGATCGATATGGAAGTCTGAGGTATCAGTAACAATAGAAAACCGGATTTCTGCATTTTCGCCAATGTCCTTATCGCTGGCGGACACCTGAAGTATCGTGGTGTTGATGCGGACGTCCTCAGATATGCTGAGAGAATAACTACTCCTATCAAAGCTCGGTGCGTTGTCGTTGATATCCAGTACCGAAATGTGCATCATTAGCGAGGCTGACTTGCTGGGATGACCCATGTCCGATACGGTCACATTCAACTCGTACTTATCCTTCTTCTCCCGGTCCAAATCTTCCATCACTATCAGGTCTCCCGAGTAAATATCCACCCGGAAAACTCCTCCAGCGTTACCAGAGTTGATGACGTACAGCAGCTTTCCGTTGTAACCCGGATCTGGATCAATAGCCCGGAGCGTGAGGACCTTATGATTGGGTGGAAGCCCTTCCTCCACGTGGATACTGCGAGGCGTGGAACGGGGGAAAAGTGGGTTATGAGCATTGTGCATGAATATATTCATCTCGTTCGCCACTTTTTCTTCGTCCTCTTGATTGTTGTTTTCTTCAGCTTTGCGTAGGAGCTTGCTCAGCTCTCTGGTGACCTCAGTCAGTCGACAATTGATGTTTGCATCCCGGTTCGACAGTTGGTGATTACGGTTGTTGTTGACCAGGGTGATGTTTATGAAGATCGGATCCGCCTGGTTCTTCCCGTCGGTGGCCGTGACGGACAGACTGCGCCGAGTTCCCGAGAACTGTCTGAGGTCGCACTTGAGCTGCACACTTCCAGTGGAAGACTTAATTTCAAAACAGGAATCTTCATTGCCTCCGATTATCTGATAACTAATTATGTTCCCTGCATCAAAATCTATCGCCGACACTGTCACCAACTGGGTCCCTACTGGTGCCTCCCTCGACAGATGCCCGATGCAGTCAACCTTCTCAAACTGTGGCTTATTGTCGTTGACGTCTCTTACTTTGACGGTGATGATAGATTCCGATTCTCTTCTGTGAGGACTTCCCCAGTCAGACGCTCGGATGAGCAGTTTGTACGTTCGTCTCATCGCCTCGTAGTCTAATATCTCACTCGTGGTGATCAAACCTGAAAAGTGATCTATAGCAAATGGACTGTCTTCAAGGTTTGCGATACTATAACTTATATACCCATTGTCCCCTTTATCTAAATCATAGGCAGCAATTTTATACACATCTGATCCTATTGGCTGACTCTCTTCCACGGATACCGTCAGCTGACTATCATTAAACACAGGGGCATTATCATTACAGTCGTTGATGGTAATTTTAAGTGTGACGTATTTGATTTTTCTTGCTGCGGCATTAGCCCGATCCTGCCCGCTGATGGTCAATTCCACATTTTTAACTTTCTCGGCGTCCAGTGGCGCTCCCACTGATACTAATCCAGTATATTTTTCGATCTCAAACCAATTTAATTTATTTCCATCAGCTATGTGATAAACAACATCTCCATTCCTTCCGGAATCGGAGTCCCGTGCCTTGACATGGATCAGTGGCGTGTGTACCGGAACTACCTCATCCACTGATATTTCGTACTCATCTTGTCCAAATTCTGGAGCCTGGTCGTTAATATCTGCTAACCTCACATGCACATTCCTTGTGGTAGTTTTTGGCTCACTCCCCTTGTCCATGGCCTGTACAGTCAAGTTAAACCCCTCCGGTATGATTTCTCTGTCCAGGTTTCTTGAAACTTGTATGTTATATTCTGTTTCACGCTCCCCTTTACGCAGTCGGAAATAACCATCTGGATCTCCATCTATGATTTTAACTTTGTCGATCTCACCATTTTCGCCATAGTCTTTATCGTGAACGTACAGTATAGCGTAAATTGTTCCAATTCCGCCGTGTTCAATCACAGCCGGTAACTCCTGTAAATCTATGACTGGGGAATAGAAGTTCACCTCTAGCACGCTGACCTGCAGTTTGGCTAGAGAAACTCTCGACCTACGGCCAAGACGTGGGCCGCGGTCTTCTGCTAAAATGTCAAGTTCATAAAGACTCTCTTCTATAAAACTCAGTTTTTTGGTGAGGTATACTACTCCACTGGTGGGGTGAACAGCAAAAGTGTCAGTCTTTTGTGAAAAACTATAATAAACTTGCCCGTTGACGCCGATATCCGCATCCTCTGCACTCACTGTTGTGATTGCCTCATTGACTTGTGTGTCTTCTTTCACTTCCACAAAGTACGAGGTGGGGTAAAATAATGGACTCAAATCGTTGGCGTCTTCTACGCGCATGCGCACCTCAGTCTGCGCAGAGAGCGAGGGGCCATGTTTATATCTCGCCACCCCTTTCACTATCAACTTATACGTTTCTTGGCTCTCTCTGTTGATTGCCTTGTGAACACCTGACCGGGTGCGAATTCTGAGGAAGCAAAAATCCCCCACGAGTCTCTCATCTGCTTTAAAGAACTTGTCGACATCGCCACTAATGATGCGATACTTTATATTCAAAGTGGGGTCCTTCACGTACATTCCCATCTTTGACTGTTCAGGTGTGACAAACGTCTTCCCCACCGAATTTTCCAATATGGAAGCGTTGTAAACGTCTTGTGTGAAGCGGAACGATGGCCGCAGTAAGCGCGACACATCCTCCAAGGAGGTCGCCAGGTGCACTATCATGCACCATGACACTAGGTGGAGCCACCACCACGGCCCCTCCACACGGGCCGCCATCTTGGTCACGTTGTCCTTGTGACCTAAAACAAACAAAAATATTTATAAATAAGTAGAATTATCAAAATTCATGTTTACATTTATAATATTGTTACGTGTGGGTAAATATCACTTATTATACAACATTTTTCAATTTATTATGATAATCTATTGATAAACATGATAAAGCTGATATTCAAATATTTAATACTGGAGAGTAGACAAGGTCAACTAGGTTGATATATGACAAGACAATGACCTCAGATAACAAAGTTGATGACGCTATCTACTAGTATAATGGACATGGGTCAAGATATATATTCACTACAGAACAAAACCGGTCAAGTCAAGGGCAGGAGGGGATGGACAGGTCAGAATAGCAATGGACCAGGGTGTTTATTGTGCTCATATGGAGTTTGTCCAAACCAAACACAGCCTAATTAAACACAGGTGATCCCGGATGCAGGTGGGGTACAATATGTCAATATGGACGTCATACATGAATGACAAGCAGCACGACTTCCTCCCAATCTCATAACTTGCACTCTGACCCATGATTACTTTGATATTCCTTTACATTCAAACTATCAAATACAAGATGAAATGGACACAATTTCATCATGCAAAAAATGCCCTTTTCAAAATATGGATATAAATAAATTTGTTATCTTGTGAGACAGATTATCCTTATGAAGGAGTTGCTGATTGATTGCTCCGTCTGAGTATGTCCATATAGCCCAATGTTACTGACCAGTGGCCCTGTTTATGGATGCCCCATGTCTGAGTATGTCATAGCCCCATGTTACTGGTGGCCCTGTTTATGGATGCCCCATGTCTGAGTATGTCATAGCCCCATGTTACTGACCAGTGGCCCTGTTTATGGATGCCCCATGTCTGAGTATGTCATAGCCCCATGTTACTGACCAGTGGCCCTGTTTATGGATGCCCCATGTCTGAGTATGTCCATATAGCCCAATGTTACTGACCAGTGGCCCTGTTTATGGATGCCCCATGTCTGAGTATGTCATAGCCCCATGTTACTGGTGGCCCTGTTTATGGATGCCCCATGTCTGAGTATGTCATAGCCCCATGTTACTGACCAGTGGCCCTGTTTATGGATGCCCCATGTCTGAGTATGTCATAGCCCCATGTTACTGGTGGCCCTGTTTATGGATGCCCCATGTCTGAGTATGTCATAGCCCCATGTTACTGACCAGTGGCCCTGTTTATGGATGCCCCATGTCTGAGTATGTCATAGCCCCATGTTACTGACCAGTGGCCCTGTTTATGGATGCCCCATGTCTGAGTATGTCATAGCCCCATGTTACTGACCAGTGGCCCTGTTTATGGATGCCCCATGTCCCTATGTGTGACCATTTGGTTCCAACTATTTGATGCTTTTCAAGCTATTGGACTTACACAACTAAATACAAACAAAAGTGTCCACATCTCATTGGGATTATCATTTGGATATTTGAGTTTATGCACTTAAATTTTAGAGTTTATCAATATGCACTTAAATTTGGCCTCAGTCTATCACGATGCATCGTAGATAGCAGGTTCCAAATTACTTTCAAACATATAATGTATATATGTAAATAAATAGATTAAATAATAATGGATTTAAGCTTTATCAGATATTGCCTCATTTTATGTGTGGTGGATATTCGGCTATTTGTATTTATCAAGGTGCCCTCAATCTAAAGCCACTATCATGAAATTATATTAAATCTCTATATTTGGAATAATAAAAATCCCTGTTATAATAAATATAGAGTGAAACAAGTCAGATTTATACTGGTATTTTGAATGTTTCCGGTTCTTGATTATATCACATCAGAGCCAATTTCTTCTGCACATTTGCTCATGTGGCCATGTAAAAATCCAGGCAAAAATAGAACTTTAAATCCTCCGGAAATTTGAGAGCATAAATAACTGGATATTTCGCTCAATTACCTCTTGACTTGAGTCCAGCAGTCACACAAATCTGTTTTTATTTTACATGCCATGTTTGCCACTAAATGTATACATAATATGTGTCTATGTGTATATAAATGTTTCTGCTTTTGGCATCTGTCATGAATTTATATTTATAGTTCCTACTGCTCCAGCAAACATTTCAAATGATTATTTTTGAACAGGAAATTCATGAATGGCATTAACAAAGAAATGAAGGGCATACACACATGTATACGTGAAATGCTAACTTGGTTAAGTAGCAACACATGGACAATTCCACTACTAAAAAGCTCTATTTTTGCCTTTTTAAACCACAATCTATGGTAAAACATCAAATTTTAGGTCCAAAGGGAACTTTTTAATACAAATAAAATATATTATGATAAAAATCAATAATAACACAATTAATGTGGTTCTATAATGTTTAAACTGAAGACCCTGTGCTGTTATTTGGTATATGTTGATCCAATAGACAAAATGAAATTTAAACAGCAATCAGAGATTGCTCAATGTTCCACCCTGTATAGAACCTGAGGCACAAAATATGTCTGCCATATGGAAATTCAGTTTCAATGTATCTTTATTCTACAAATATTCAATATTCAATCCATGTGTCAATAATAGCCTGCCATCAGGAGCATTTGTCACTGCTTACTATTAAAGAAGCATGTTTTTTAAAAGATGTTTTTGAAGAATTGGCCACAATAATTATGATAAAACTGTATGTTGGGCATTAGTTTTATGCTCACTTTTTTGGCCTCTGAGGCAGTCGAGGTCAACTGGGTTTTTTAAAATAAAATTTCTACTGGCCCTTAATTGAATTTCCCCTGCTTTCTGATCTGGTCTTGTCAATGGTGAAATAGGGTCAGTGGTTATCTATATGTCATAATCCTGACACATGTATATTTGAAATAATGTTAAAAATGATTGGAAATATTTTGTAAATATGAAATATCATGATTGTCAAGTTTGTTTCCTCCCTTTTTGCTGATGCACTGACTATTCTATTGACCCCAATGATGATTAACAAGATGTCCATTTTACAGAATAATGGAAGCATTTAATATATTCACGCCCCCTGTTGATGGGGTATCTGGGGGTTTTGTAATTGTCAATATCAGCAGACTCCCTGAGGGGGCCTCAAACTATTGTCAATTTTGACTCATCAAAAGGCCATAAATGCAAACACAATAGAATTCAGATAACCGGTCCACTTGACCATCAGTGCCGCAATAATCAACCTCAATACAGCGAGTCTGCTGTAAATTTGGATGGATTTCCTGGCCAGGATCAAAATATTATATGCAAATCTAATGAGACTCCTGTCCTCGCCCATAGAAAATGTGTTAAGGGGTCACTCGGTGCTTTCAATTTTCATCAAGAGCTGTTAACTTGGTCAAGTTAAGCATTGCTCATAGAAATATTCTTGATTATTTTACATTCAATTTGTAAAGGGAGATTAAAACAATGAGTTATTTAAACTTTTAAAGATATCAAGATAATAAAGAAAATATTGTGGTTTTGGATGCAATATCATTTAGAGGAAATCTCTACCTCAAATTTCTTTTATGAACCAAAAGCATATTTCAACAAAGGAAAAGGTAAATATAAAAATGGCAAAAATTGTTGTTCAATTGCAAGCAATCATCTACAAAGTCACACATAAAAAGGTTCGAGTCAGACACTGAAATAAGTGACAGCCATAAATGACCAATTGGGTCACGTTTATGCATTCATGACTGAAAAGATGCATGACTCCTTCTGCCAAGTATGGAAAAGTACTGCACAAACAAGAACAGGGCCAAACACAAAACTGTCCTATTGGTCTGGTCCCAGTGTAAATGGTTTGTGGTGAATCTTTACACATTTATCCTTAGCTTTACCTCGCAACAGAGCAGAAAAAATACAAAAAATGAATTGGCCATCGTTACCTGTTAGCCATGGTCCACACAATTTCACAGCTCTGGCCAAAACACTGACAGCAGAATTTTAGCCACATTCAACTAATGCATATGCCATTTTAATATTGAATGTGTTTCTCCTGCAAATTACAATGTTGACCTCATCCTAGTAATTTGTTCTAAATAAAGATAATCTGATTTCTTTCACAAGGTGAGGAGTGCATGGTTATTTTTTGGCTGATCCATGATCATGGTCTGTCTGACTGGTAAATTAAATTAGTATATGGCAGAATAATTCATTGAGTACAGAATAAGTTGTATGTTCATAGCCATACCACATAGCTGCACATTTCCAAGAAAATGGTTGCAAAAAAATCAACTGTTTGAAAACAAAATGAAAATATTAGTGAAGTCTAATATTGATGTTTGGTTTTAACATCTACATATAATCCATCCTAAAATCATTTCTCAAAATTGGTTTTTGTGACCAACATAATTACATTTCAGGAATATTTGAGGTAAAATTTGATCATCATATCTATGTTTGCAAAAATGCCATGAACATTGGCAAAGATTAATGGACCGACATTGTGCAATTACAAGTGCTATATTTAACATGATGTCTTTGTTTGGTCTTGCCATATATTTTAGATATTCAAACATCTGGACCTAATTTTTAAAAACTCTATATCATCAATCTGGTTCTCACTAAAATGTTCTCCATTTACTTTTGGGGCCATGCTTATGTCATAATGCTCTCTATACATGATTTCTATGACCCCATTACTATGATTATAAAATATCTATTTTGCCTTTAGAATTCCTTTTTGAAAGTTTTATAATAGAGTCATGAATAAGAATGAATAAAAGCTGTTTGAAGCAACCCTGGGAGCCAAGAAAAAAAAAATTACACTCCACAACCAAATGACAAGATACCTGTACTTGGGCGTGAGAGAGTGACTGAGGGTCTTCAAGCTTTCATGGGCTTGAATCTAGATTCAATCATTTAATCAGCGTACTTTTTCTGTACAATCTGTTGACCTGTTGTGAATAGGAGGAATAAAGTGTAGATTTTAACAAACTTGTACAAGTGTTCAGGCGGCATAAGCATGTATTTCAACTGTGGAAACTGGCAAGCTTGGCGTGTGTATTTGGGGTCCCATATTTGGGATGGGGGCAGCCCTGCTAAGCTTGCCCCATTCTCTGTTTTAACATGTTGTGTTTTGGTTTGAGATACAGGAGAAAATAATGGATTATACGATGAGATGAGTTTTAAAATATGGCTGATAATATGGTTTAAATTATTAATATTTGATCTATTGAATACGGGACAGAGATCGTGATTTTTGGTGGAGTTTTCGCGGAGAAGAAGTGAGAAGTTTTCAGCAGACAGCTGAGTTGTACGGCCTATAGTTTCAGTGAGCACGCAGCTCCCGAGGACTCGGGTCTCGGGACCCTCCACAAAACACCCCAGAAATCACCCTTTCCAACATAAAACTTCCACAAAAAGTTGATACACGTACCTTGCCTGACATGAACTTTGCTATAATCCCATTTCACGTTAACATAATGGTAAAATCCGTGTGAAAATCCATGATTTCTGGAAACGTTTCGCCACAACTTACACTCACTTCAGCTGCACCGAGCTGACTACCATTGCGACCGCTTCACGCCGTCAACCGCCATCACTCCGCCGGAACTACATTCTCGTGACTGCTGCGCGCCCAATCCAATTTCACCTGTCAATCAATCCTCCAGAAAGTCCCTCAGAAGCAAAAAGCTGATAGGAGTTTCGTTAAACATTAAAAATATTCGCCAAACCTAAAAATAACCATAAAATCTCGGTAAATTATCATTATGAACTGCATGAACGATATCTTTTGCGGATCCTTCAGCTATAGTTTTGCAAAGACAGAACGAAAATCTTTGAAAATTAGAAATTTCATTCCCGAAAGAAAAAAAAAGAAAAATAACACGCTGAAAAGCACAGGATGAATCTTTCCCGAGTGTAGTGTCAGGGGAAAAAGCAAAGCCAGAGATATTTAAACAGAGATATTTTGTTTTAAATGTCTCTGGTAGAGCTCAGAATTTTTATATTTGAGACATGAGAGCTCGTGCAGGATTTACAAATTAATATGAAACTTGGAGCAAAAATAAGTTGTATTGCCCTGAGTATGATATGAAACTAAAAGAAAAGGAAAGTAGAAAAATGAACAGCAACTAAAAATTAATTTAAAGATTTCCTCTTTTTCCCTTGTAAAGTCATTCTTTAAAAAAAAATCTGCGTTTACAAAAGAAGCAAAAAAAAAAAAAAAAAAAGACAGACAATTCAGTTCCAGATATTCTGACTTCCAAATTGCTCAAATAAAACTTCAATGTGGGCTTGCCAGGGTGCTGCGGTGAGTGGTGAACACAAAATACCAAGACTTCATCTTCAGCACCAAAATAGTACTTGTCCCAACCGTGATTCGAAATCCAGACCTTAAGAGACAGACATCTCACATACTACGATGGAATCAGGGTCGATTCAGATAGAATAAATAAACAAATAATTAATATCCTTGGATATTTCAAGAGATGTGCTGAATATTTCTTATCCTGAAGATACAACAATTTTGGTGCTAAATAAAAGCCCCACAGACCATCAAGATATGGCCCACCCTTTTCGGTGCACGTTGGTTGGACAAGTTCTCTCCCCACCATAATGATGCACTGCTGCCAACTGGTAGATTTTCGGAGTTCAAATATTTCCACCAGGTGTCTCTGATGTTATTCAACAATGCCACCGCTGGTCCCCGGGCGCTGGTCATCAATGTTGGTGAATAGCATCATGTCATCATCTCATAGTGAACCATATGTAAAGATTTGTTACACTATTGTTATACGATTTAAATAGTTCTGAATTCGTGGAAATAAGATGAAGTCAGTTGTGTATGAATGTAAATCGATTTTGGTGACACACACACATACATACATACAAACATACATACATACATACATACATACATACATACATACATACATACATACATACATACATACATACATACATACATACAAACATACATACATACATACATACATACATACATACATACATACATACATACATACATACATACATACATACAAACATACATACATACATACATACATACATACATACATACATACAAACATACATACATACATACATACATACATACATACATACATACATACATACATACATACATACATACATACATACATACATACATACATACATACATACATACAAACATACATACATACATACATACATACATACATACATACATACATACATACATACATACATACATACATACATACATACATACATACATACATACATACATACAAACAAACATACATACATACATACATACATACATACATACATACATACATACATACATACATACATACATACATACATACATACATACATACATACATACATACATACATACATACAAACATACATACATACATACATACATACATACATACATACATACATACATACATACATACATACATACATACATACATACATACATACATACATACATACATACATACATACATACATACATACATACATACATACATACATACATACATACATACATACATACATACATACAAACATACATACATACATACATACATACATACATACATACATACATACATACATACATACATACATACATACATACATACATACATACAAACATACATACATACATACATACATACATACATACATACATACATACATACATACATACATACATACATACATACATACATACATACATACATACATACATACATACATACAAACATACATACATACATACATACATACATACATACATACATACATACATACATACATACATACATACATACATACATACATACACACACACACACACACACACACACATATATATATATATATATATATATATATATATATATATATATATATATATATATATATATATATATATATATATATATATATATATTCAAATAAACTTTATGAATATGCATGATGAGGATGAAGATATTGAGAATTAATTTGATGCAGGTGGCCCACCCAACAGGATACAGCGCCCTCCTTTGCGGAGTTCACAGCGTACGTAAGAGCCAAAAAATGCAAGGATTTTACTCCGACCGAGTTGCCTGTCACCCTTAAAAACTTTATCAGAGGACGACACCAGTTGATGAGAATGGCATATACACTAAAATAGCATACACTTGTAATACCTGGTGGCATATGACCGAAATATACATTCACCATATATTGAAATGTTTAACTTTTTGGTGATATTTTTGAATATTAGAAGAGTCATGAAGAATGAAAACGTAAGTCATGAAGAATAAAACTTTGCGATGGAAATTAAATATGAGAAAATATGAAATGTATTGAATATGTACGCTACCATTTTAGCTTGTAAAATCAGATTGATCAAACTATTCAGGTGAATATATGTGGCCATTTTTTATTTAATATTCTTCTCAATCATGCATTATCAATTCTGTTAAGTTCTATCCATCCTTTCACACAAATTAATGTCGTTTTGAGGTGGTTAAACATATTAACGATATATTATTTTCAGAAAAAAAATTAAAAAGTTAATTTCTGATATGTACCTGAAGACAGACACATATTTATCCTTGTTGTCAACCCCAAATAAAAGGGCATCAACATCTATATAAATGATAAATATCTATTAATTCCGAATTGTGTTAAAACACCACAAGTCACACAATCAGCCATAGTGATTTCATTTGGACACTATGATATGCAACGTGGAAGAATAATTAGAAGCTCAATTCCAACTTTTAGATAATCTAATTAGCATTAATAAACTTTAAAGAAAAACATATTTTCAATGGCTGTAATGTAAAGCCACGATCTTGATAACAAGAAAGATTTCCTTCAAAAAGAAAGTTTTATTTCATTTGACCTTATTTCTTCCCATTTTATTACATTTCAATTTTCACTTTTATAATTACACTTTTTATAAAGGGGCCGATTTTGCATGGCATATTTGCCGAAACAATAATTATATTTCAAGGAACTGTCTTTCTCCCTGACACAATCATTTCATTTGTAAAATTGTGTACTATTTTCTCGACTTTGAAAATACATATCCAATGATAAATTATGCTTAACAGTATAAGCCAGGAAACTTCAGTCTTGTTTCTCCTTGTTGCCATCAAATATTTCTTATGAAAACAATTCAATAGCTATTTCAAAAAGAAATATTTAATCTAAGTTTGAAATCTAAGCTCTTTTTCTCTACCTATTTTGTTTTAAAAAATAATTGGAAACAAGGTTCTCTTTTTTCTGGGCCAAACTATCTAAATTTACCTTATCTTTATATTAAGATTTGGCAATGGTTAAAGGATCTAGCATATTTCTAACCTATGTGATACTGATTACTTGCAGACATCGCGATATAACATCCAGACAGAGCTTCTACTTGAAATACATATATTCTCAGAGTGAAATTAGGATTTCACATATGTCTTGTAATGAGTATCTTCTACGAGGTCATACCCAGGACCACTTTCCATCGTCCTGCATGTCAATTTATCATCATCTCTCAGAGAGATATCCACGGCAAGACAGGATGGGGTGGCATGGCAGCGGTGCACACAAACAATGCTACTCCTTTCCACTGTTTCGTCTTTAATCTTTGCAGATGTAATCTTCTTATTGATATGAAGATCCCATGAACTTTCATGCATCCCTAAATCTGGGCCTGAAAGAAATACGTATACAGCACAAATAAAAAAGATAAGGCCAAAACTAGGTGGCTCATATATGAATCTAAATTTACCATTGAAATATGCTTTTGTTCCAACGTCTTTTTAAACTGTTTAATTATTATCTTGAGAGCCAAGATGCGAGAAGCCAAATTAAGACATAGTTGGTGACTATAACTTACGGAGCCACCAAAATGAGGCAGTAACTTTCATTGCTTCGCAACTTGTAAATTTTCATAAGATGGGCATGTCACTGTCAGGTATAGTTATATTCTTGATGTTTATCTTTGAGTCAGTAATATTAGGCAGGCAGATAATCACTAATTCAGTCGTTTCTTCCAAGTGAAAAGGGACGTTTTCTTCTCGACCTTAACCTTGGATGATGCCATTCTCCTGAGAACCTTGCCTATAATGAATACTGTCAAACCACAATAATCTCTGCGGGTGAAACCTCACAACAAGAAAATTGGTTATAAAGCACTTCTGAACTCATGAGAATGAAACAATGAATGTTACAGACAACAGATAATGACATGTCATTGTCATTTGTTGTTAATTACTCATTTTCATTTTGTCGTCATTTCATTTTGTCGTTGTCATCTTGTCGTTGTCATCTTGTCGTTGTCATTTTGTCGTTGTCATTTTGTCGTTGTCATTTTGTCATTGATTAATATCTCCCTAAATAATACAGTTCTGAAATTGCTGGAAGAATGATCTTTCAAAATATGGCTCCATGTCTATAATGTGGCTCCGTCAGGTACAATATACAATGATATACTGCTAATATGTCTTATAGGAAAAACACTATTACTGGAAACACCTTATCTTTGCATGACACTATTGCAGAACAAAAACATGATGAGGTGTGAATCTTGACATCATTGCCCACAATATTTACTCGAGCATTGAGGTGGAGATCCATCCCACAGACCGTCTATACATGTGCGGGTTAGGCTTCCAGAGGACAGCTCATATCCACTATGGCAAGCGTATTTGACATTATATCCAGGCATGTATGGCCCATCTCCAGTTACATCTGCGTTATCCACTGGCTCTAGAGGTTCACACACACCAGCATCTGAAAGAAGCCATGCTGTGTTTTGAACACATTCAAATGCAGCATATTGGTATTGATCAAAAATAGAGAGCCCACAATATTTTAATATCATTTGTTTATAATGTGGATATTCCACACCAAAAATGTGGATATAATTTGATAAAATAAATGCAAATTGCTAACACTGCTAATCAGACAATATCAATATTTGCAGCCATCGAATCTGCCAATAAATTTCACATAGGTCTAGAACACTCTCTAGAGGCACCGAGAATGGGAAAACGTCATTCATTGAGCAATTGTTTACAAGGATATGGATAAAGGCATGTTTTCCTTAATTCCATTGTGGTGGGGGTCTCAATAAAAACTATTCATTACAATATTCTGCATTTACCATAATAGATATTCTTTCTACAGACACAAATCCTATTTGAACGGTCAAAATGATTGCCTTATTATGCTTAATAGAAGATTATAGAACACAATGTTAGTTGACGTAAAATCTCATATCCTGGAGTAAAGACTGGTGATACCAATATCTCTGAAAGAGGCATTCTGAATAACATCATATGAAACCTTAAAACATTTACCTCTATCCAAAACCAACAATTTGTTCGATGTTTCTTGGCAAACAACATCTGGTGTTACAACATAAATGCAATCCAATCCTGGTCTCCAGTATCCATGTTTGGTTTGAATAGATGCAACATAGAGATCCTGTTGGTTTAAGATTCCTCCAATGAGGGCGCCATCAGGCACAGTTTCAGAGCTGTCTCTATTCTGCCACCTCAAGGTGTATGGAGCGTTGTCTTTCATAGTTAATAGTTCTATTTCATTCATTGAATCAATTAGTAAAAGCGATGTACGATTTCCTTCAAATTCAACAAATGATGCCCTATTATTATTTAAATTCAAAAATCCAGGTATGACTTTATGTTTAGTAAAATGATATCTAGCCACATATCTATTGTATACTATAACATTGGACGGGATAGGGTGCCCAAGGTAATGAGGCACCCAGGCAACAGGAGAATCTACAATATAAAACAATTGCTTACCTAGTCATTTATTTCATTTAAAATGTAAACTATTTATCAATAAATAAAATATTGATATCCAAAATTATCATCACAACATTTATCATGATCTAACAACACTTAGTATTTAAAAAGTTATATTTTTTTCACTTAACGACATGTTATTTCTTTGTCTAAATTTATGAGTTTCATGTAATTTATGTTTCTTGATACATGGGATAAACGGTTAAACCATGCTAGTGTTTGCAATGTCCAATTCATTAAACACAATATTTCTCTTTCTCAAGCAAAAAGTAACTGAACATCCATTCAATAATAGACAATTAATTTGATCCTGACATAGAATTACCACTATCTATTTATAGGGATTCAAGTCGTGTTGTGTCCCTGTGAGCTTTTTATTGTTCTACTTACATGATTCACTGGAACCAATTGTCATCTGCTTGCAGAGCAATAACAGAGATAAATACTTTAAGACTTCCATGACGATTCCTCTGAGCTATGTTTCCAAGTGTCGTGCAACTTAATCGATTATTTCATCATTGCTAATAAATGCTTTTTTCCTTGTAAATTCTGAAAACACAGTTTGTCAATATATTTATAGATAATATATATCGAGAAGATAAGTGTCTGTTGAAGATATAAATGTATAATTTAGGTGTGTCTGTTTTAAGTGTGTCTGTTATAAGTGTCTGTTTTAGACGTCATTCGAGAACATTATGTGACACTAATCATTAAATAGATATCAGGTCTCTTTAATATAATCTTGTAATTTTATTTTTACGTTTTGTTTCACAATTGTTTTTACAATTATTCCCCAAATTGATATGATTAGATATTATCGTAGAACTCCTTTAAATATTTAGAAAGGTATATAATATGTTGTATATAATTCTTAAAAGTATACTTCCATATATTTCCAAATATATTCCACATTTCTCACGTTTTCTTATCATTGACTATCATTAAATATTCATGTAACATATAATTAGAATTTTCTATCAAAAGGGTGGATCATTTATCATTGAAGAGAATGTAATTTGCATTTCAAACGTCTAGCATTTCAAATGTCATTAATTGAAAAATCATTATTCAATAATCAATTAAAACAATACTGATTTATCAGTAAAAATGTAGACATGACAAACCTTGTGTTCGTGCTGATATACTCCCTTGAGGAAATAAAATGTCACTATTAATATTTGGATTTGTTTGAATATATGGCAGGCCTGCTCAACAAAGTGTTGCATTAGAAAGTTCTATTTAGTTATGTGTGTTAGCGAATTTGTGATATTTTCTGCATATTACATAACTTCATACCTGACATTAGGTACCGGAATTCACTTTAATGTACTGCCACTTTGTTGCTAGGTGCAATATTGAACAAATAGGCTTAAGAAGTTGTAGACCTCTGTCTTATTGAATATAATCAATTTTACTGTTACACATCGTACATATGAAATGGTAAGAAATTTCTCATTCTACAAAAATAACATGATCTTATTTTTTAGAGCTAATTGCATTCTTAAACTTCCACTACCCCCATTGGGTGCTGACTAATAATAACTAATGTCTGATAATGTCTGAAACAGCACTAAATGTCTATTTATACAGCTTTCTCGTCAAGTTACTTGGAATTTGTATCTGAAATTGAGTTTCCCGGTGGGATTGGTTCTGTTTGCACAAATTAGTTAATTTAGAAGTACATAATGCCTTATTCCAACATATTCTCGAGGCACGTATGGGCTATACAGACATTGGCTGTTGAGGCTTATACTAAGGCAAGAACATGTGAGTGCAGTCTTCAGGGAGACAGATCTCTCAAGTTGGTTCTGGTGGAAGGATCTCAAGAGTCCAAAGGACGAATGAGATCCTTCCACCAGAACCAATGAGAGAGATCTGTCTCCCTGAACACTGCACGAACTCATGTTCTTGCCTTTATCTCATACTTATCCACTGCAGATAGATGGGGTTTGCAATCAACTTTATCCTCAAAGCAAAGCAGTGAAAACATGGTAATAAGTACAGAACTATGTTGTGTGTGGCTCATTTAAGTTCTCAGCTCATTTACATAATGTAATCAATTTTATATTACTACATGCAGTGAACTAGGCCACCTATAAAGCACTATATGAAATGGGTGTAATTCTGTTTCAACTGCATGAACAGTCATCAGTTTCGAGATTCCCACAAAAGGTTGCAGTCTCTGTCAACAGGGGTCCCACCTGTCTGTGTTTCAAGGTCCCCATGACCCAAATCTGAAATGTCGTCTGCTCCAGGTCAAAGCAAACCTGGACAGTCATCATGTTCATTTCAGAGAAATCAACACATGATTTGTTGAAGAACTGGCCTAAGACATGATTACATTTATTTTATAATTGACAAATATTATGACATTTGTGCACAAACATATTTAATTAAGCATTTTAATCATTTCAAAAGTATGTAAATATGAAAAGAATCTTTAAAAAAGATAAAAGGAAAGTAGTTCGGCAGAGGGGTGATCTGTGAAAGTAGTTCGGCAGAGGGGTGATCTGCAAAAAATATCTCATAGGTGCAGAACACTCTCTTGAGGCACCAAGTATGAGATAATGTCTAAAATGATGGCATGCATATGTCTTAATGGGCCGTTTACATGTATGCAGTAGAATGATCATGATTTGATAATATATAGGGCACCACATCCTGGTGTCACTAACGCCATTATGGGCCTAGTTCGATGGGGAAATGCACTTATTCAATCATAATCATATCGACCATTTTGAAAGAAAGAAAGACATCATAGGCTTTGCGAAAACAAAGAAATACAACATTATCTAGTCACACTGGCAGTAGGGAAATAAAGCTGCTGACAGAACTGCCAAAGTAGCATTGGATAAATATCCAATAGATGGTAATTTCAAGCACTGAATTTAATAATATAGTACTGTTTTGAACATGAACAATGACAACTGCTTAAGAAGTCACATAAAATTAAAGTGGTTTCAAGTAAAAATTAACATGCTTGTAGAATGATTCACAGAGATGAATCAGTTTTAAGTCGATTAAGAAGAGGAAGAACAGCTACAGTGTACTAGCTGTCAAAGGACTGTGACCGTTAAACATGTTTTAATATGTTTTAAATTTATATCTGGGTTTTTAATATATATCAGTTTTGATCTTATAAGGACTCAATATCTTAATGTCAATGACGTAATTATAAAGAACTGGAAAGAAAAAAAACTTTATTTAAGGTCTATTAAACAAGTTAAACATAATTATCATATTTGTGACTCATGCATAAAATAAATATTTTATTTTAAATTTGAAGGACAAATTATCATGTTTTACTATTTCATAGTCATTTACCCATTTGAAAACAATTCATCAGTAATACATTTTGTATCAATATTGGAAAACGACATAATGTCTTCTACATATCTGTCAATAGGCAACCTCTCTCTGTAAATTGAGGTTAGCCAGCACATGACTAAAACGTGATAATCTGCGGATTTGATAATTTTTGTTTAACGTATCTATTCACCACAGAGGTAATTCATTTGATAATCAGATTTCTGAAGTTGAAATCTTGACCATGTCATTCGTTTGTTATTAAGTCAATTTTCATGTCTTGAAAATCATGTTTCAACCATGTCATAAACTGGACCATAAATTCATATCTTGGAAATCACACCATAAGCACATCACTAACTGGACCAGTAATGTACGTCTTGAAAACCACGTTAGTAAGACATGGTTATCTGCTTGCCTACAAGTTTCTGAGATTCCAACCAGAAAGCAGTCCTAGGGCCTTTGCTCTTTATAATCTATGTCATTGACATTGAATGTGTCAGCAAAATATTTCAAATGATTATTTATGCTGATGACACCACTTTGAACACCACGATTAAACCGTGTAAAATTGACAAAGACCATGATTATAACTGTATTTTCAAAAATGATGAGTTAGGAAAGGCTAGTGAATGGCTTAAACAAAATAAACTATCACTAAATGTTCCAAAATCAAAGTATATGATTTTCCATAGTCCCCAAAAACAAGTTGAATCAGTACAAATAAAAATAGACAATGTTAAAATTGAACATGTACATGATTTCCATTTCCTTGGGATAGTTTTAAATGAACACTTAAAATGGAAAAGTCATGTTGACTATGTAGGAAGCAAAATGAGCAAAGCAATAGGTATCTTAAATAGACTAAAGCACTTCATGCCACTAAACACTAAACTCAACTTGTACTACTCGTTGATCTACTCACATATAAACTATGGTATTTTAGCATGGGAATTTAACAGTGAAAGAATTGTTAAACTTCAAAAGAAAGCTGTTCACATAGTTTCAATAAGTAAATATAATGCTCATACTGAACCCATTCTAAAAAAGTACTTCAATCAAACGTATACTTGAAACCGCCATAGGCTGAAGCTCAAACATATTATGTACATATTATAGTGTTTATTATCCACAAGAATTGTCTCTTGTCAATGATCTGATCTCATTCTTCTATTTGCTTATTATGTGAAATCATCATACTCGTATTTGAATATAATACATAGCAACTCTCAGGTGGCCGGCATATAAAGCGACCACTTTATGGTCTTAATGTTTGGTCTCCTGGACCCATGTTAAAAAAAACCCAAACAAACATAAATTGTTTATGTATATGTTTATATACGTATGTATATGGGTTGAATAAATATTCTTGAGTCTTGAGTCTTGAGTCTTGTCAACAAGGAATCTTATTCATTTTGGTATTGGCTCGAAATACCAAATATAATATTGCAAATAGAAAAAAGTATAGAAATGATAATGAATCCAAACAATAATAGATGCATGAGATTGTTAATTTCCTATGATTGATTTATGGTCTTCTTATATATACTTGATGAATCCTTAAGGTTATCAAACTGTAAAATAAATTTGACATGCCTCATTAGAAAAGGGAATCTATAGAACCAAAGCAGTTTCACAAATGTTTGCTGTGTGCAAACAAATAAAACTTCAAACATATATTGCAAGGTAAGGACGGGTAAATTGTACACTCACTTTTATGCTTAAGTATCACAATATTCTGCTAATGATATCAACTTCAGAATCAGATTATCAATGAATTACCTCTATAGTAAATAGATACTTTAAACAGAAATGATCAAAACCTTTGTATTTACACTTTTTATAAGGGGGCTATTTTGCATGGCATATATGCCATATATTTCAAGGAATTGTCTTTCTCCCTGACACAATCATTTCATTTGTAAAATTGTGTACTATATTCTCGACTTTGAAAATACATATCCAATGATAAATTATACTTGACAGTATAAGCCAGGAACCTTCAGTCTTCTTTCTCCTTGTTGCCATCAAATATTTCTTATGAAAACAATTCAATAGCTATTTCAAACAGAAATATTCAATAAGAATACAACATAACTGTATATCAAATCTAAGTTTGAAAAATGCTCTTTTTCTCTATCTATTTAAAAAAATATAATTGGAAACAAGGTTCTCTTTTTTCTAGGCCAAACTATCGAAATTTACCCCATCTTTATATTAAGATTTGGCAATGGTTAAAGGATCTAGCATATTTCTAACCTGTGTGTGATACTGATTATTTGCAGACATCCCAATAACATCCCAGATAGAGCTTCTACATGAAATACATATATTCTCAGAGTGTTATTTAATTTTGCGTCGAATTAGGATTTCACATATGTCTTGTAATGAGTATCTTCTATGAGGTCATACCCAGGACCACTTTCCATAGTCCTGCATATCAATTTATCATCATCTCTCAGAGAGATATCCACGGCAAGACAGGATGGGGTGGCATGGCAGCGGTGCACACAAACAATGCTACTCCTTTCCACTGTTTCGTCTTTAATCTTTGCAGATGTAATCTTCTTATTGATATGAAGATCCCACGAACTTTCATGCATCCCTAAATCTGGGCCTGAAAGAAATGCGTATACAGTTTCATACATATACATAACAAATAAAAAAGATCGCTAGAAAATAGGCTACTTGAATAAAATATCGTCAGTGACCTTGCCATTGCCAGTGACCTTTGAATGACTTTTAATAATGAAACTCCTATTTCCATGAGTTTTGGTATAAATATTTAATATTCAATCATCTGCATCTTTCAGAAACAAGCAGATAGAGTCTTTATTTACCAAGATCCGTTTAGAATTAAAGATATTAGCAATTTATAATTTTGGACCAATCTGCAAGGGACATTAGAGGAATATTTTGATCTGGTGAGCTATTCTGAAACAATATCTGTAATAAATACTTCTTTTTGGTTAATCTATTAAAGTACATATTATACTGAAAACTGTAATGTTTTTTATAACCCTTCTTTCATATATTGCAAATTTTGAAGTGTCTATTTTAAGTTTATTTGAAACATAAACCTGAGAGTCATCTGAAATGTGAAGCTCATGCTCTATTTCACAATGATGTAAACAGTAAATAGAATGCAGAACTTGAATTAAAGCATTCATGAAACCACAGAGGTTTGATGCATGCTTAAATGATATGTGGCCACGAAAATGTGATACAAGTAAGCTATCTCACTAAAACCAACCAAATACACCAACCATAGCTATTTTGTTTTACTGAACGTGCCAAGTACTGGCTGTACTCCTTTGACCACCAGGTGGCCACATGTGTACAATCATGTGACCTCTATTGTGGTTTGTTAAGTGTTAGGCCTGTACCACTCAACAAGGCCACGGGCCGTGGCGCAGTTGGTTAGAGCGCCAGCTTATTAGCACCAGTTCCTCTGTGGTGATCTAAAGGTCGTGGGTTCGAATCCCGGCCGTGCTGAGATTGAACTCATGATACAATTTCCCACATGAGCTGAGGCCTGTGCCAAAAGGGTTAACCCATTGTCCTTGTAAATCTGTGACCGGGTGGGCTGTCATGTCAAGGACCTGCGACATGACAATTCAGTGAGGCAGCACTATATCTGCTACAAGTAGGTCTCATCACGAAATGACTGAAATAATGTTGAAAGTGATGTAAAGCCCCCCCCCCAAAAAAAAACAAAAAAAACCACTCAACAAACATTAATGGACAAACCAAGCCAAGTCACTCCATTGTCCCAATCTAAAGGTGCCCCCCTGTTAGCAAGACTTTACTTGATCAAGTGTATGTTGCATACTCCTCAGATAACTGTTATTCTGCTCTAGATGTATCTGCATTATTCTGAAAAATCTAGATAATGCTAACTATAGATATGTCTGTGATAGTATTGATCTATGAAAAAGAGTTTATCGGATTTTAAACAATCGATTGTAAGAGTTGAGCTCTATTTATTTAAGTCATTGATTCAAACAATCGATTGTAAGAGTTGAGCTCTATTTATTTAAGTCATTGATTCAAATATCATGAACAAGTTATACAGATTTACTATATCTGTGCCAAATGTATTTCAAATGATTTTATTCAAACTTTGTGATAGTACGTTTGTTTATTTTATAGTCGTTTATTTGTGTATTTTATTTGTCTGGAATATGATCTAAGCTATATCAAGTCAGAGAGAAGCCTGTTATTGGGATTCAATACCCTACTTGAAGAGTGACTGGGGATCTTTCTTTAGCATCATCACATAGACGTTAAAACACAAACCATGGCCTTTAATTAGTAGTCATAGAGCACATGTAAGTAGTCATGGAAACAATTCCTCAGATATCCTCCTTTATTGACCTTTCACAATAGTGCAGCATGTCTGGATTACTTGTCCCAACTGGAATTCGAACTCTAGACCTTAAGCATGGGAGACAGATGTCTTACCAACATAGACACCTTCCACTCCCAAATTGTTTCCATGCCATGGTTAAGCGTTTCTATAATTTAGCCCTTGATTATTAATCAAATCCATTGTTAAGAATAAATTATATTTCAAATGAAATGAAGGATTATATTTACCAATCAGTGTCGCCTCACATAATGGAACAAGTTGAGTAGATTCTGAATCATCAGTTAATGCTCCTCCCCGGTGCATCCTTATTAGCACATAAGTTGGAGCAGGTAGGCTTTGGCTCCCAGACACCATGTAGGAATTGAGGTTGGATCTCGGCCCTGTTGACCATTTGATGTAGGACCCATTCAACAGACCCCCAGTCCACAAATCTGTTCCGTATGTATATTCTGAATTGTAAAGAAATTAGACAATGAAACAATTCAGATTTGAATCGAAACCGTTCATTTTACAATGAAAAGTACATTTGTTCTTTGGTTTTGGAAAAACTAAGGTTTTTTTACGTTATCATACTCCCTTCTGTGTTGTATATCCTCATGGCATCAGGCCTTTGAGTTACTGGCATAAAATGGCAAAATGGTACCCCCTTTGCTCTGCGATAAGTGAAAATAAACGAAACGCACATAGCATAAAACAAACAAAAATGTCAAGGAATCAGAATGACAGACATAACAATTCAAATAGAATAAAAGATATGGCTTTAACATTTGATTGCAATGAGCTAAACTACTCAATATAGCCTGGTAGAAATGTTATCCTTTGCAATAAAACTCTCAAAAATGGAGAATCATTTATTGATTGAAGTGGAGTGAAAAAGCCATGTGGACAATCTTTAAAGATGCCGAATGACTACCACAGTTCCAGTTTTAATAACAGTTCCAATTTCAAATACCGCCTAGCAAAGTGGTAAAAATTGAACTTCAAATAATATGAAATTTTTAAATTGTCAAGGCAATCACCCATCAAAAAACCTCATCCACATAGTCCAGTAAGGAAAGAGTAAATAGTAAACGTAAAAAGAGTAATAAAGATTAAATAGTGAACTTTGTTCAATAGTGAACTTTACTCATCGTTTTCAGAAACATTTGTAAACTGCAGCCAACTTACTATCTGAGGTGAGGTACAACTGCAATTGTTCTAATTCTTCGATAGTTTCCACATCTACAAGTTTAGTACCATTGTTGGCGCAGAATTGGACAGCATGATTTCTGTCAACTCTAGTACCTGTTGGATCAAACATGTAACACCAGTCCTTCATTCGCTCATATCCATGAGGACAAATATCATTCTTGTTATCTGAGGCTGAAATGAGAATATGAAAAGTCACCTGTCAACCCCTTCGCCATGACATTCGAAGGGGTTACAGAACATTAAAAGGTTGTCATTGCATAGTGATTTTTGATATGTTTTAATTTTCAGATTGAAAGAAAAGGCCTTTTGTGTTTCTTTGTATATGCAATTAACCACATGTCCAATGATATATAGTCTACTTTTCTGTACCATGGGAATGAACTTAGATCTTGATCTGAACAGGGATATGGTTAGTGCAATGAGAAGGGGAAGAGAATGCTATAGAAACTAGAGTGGCTAGAGTGCCATCTAAATGCACTTAACATTGCAATGGGTATTGTGAGATACCTACATAAAGGGTTATCTGATGTCTTCTGTGCGTCTCTATATATATGATTTAATTTTAATTACCTTCATCACAAGTGGCCTCTTTCTCACATAAAGGCACCAAGGTATATGTCTCTGGCAGATCTGCCATCAATCCACCATTTGTAACCCATATATGCACATACGCTCCTGGACCATTGTTAGGCTGGGAAGGTCCCCATAAGATATAATCACTTTTTATGAAATCATTTTGTGTTGACCATTTGATAGAACTGCCATCTGAGTACCCACCAGTCCATGCATCCTCATAAGGATAATCTTCACAAAAGGAGTGAATCATATAATTCAACATTATTTTTGGAAAACTTTTCATCCATTTTGAAAAAGAAAGTTTCACACATTCTGGTCACATTATACTATTAACTGAGTATTCTACAATACTTAAGATATTAATTATCTTATAACAATAACTTTTTATTACAAAAAAATGTGATTTAAGCAAGATTATATAATTTAACTCACCACTTGAATTTACAAAATCTTTGATTATTTCCTGTTCAACTTGAGTTTCTAAATCCACCAACTTTGCTTCTTGGTCAATACAGTATTGGTTAGCATCGCTCCAACCCATCTCAGAACCACTGGGCTCATACATGTAACACATGCTAAATCTGATATAATAACCGGGAGGACATGTACAGGTACTTCCAAAACCTTTGACACCTATGCATAAATATCAATGAACAAATATATATATATATATATATATATATATATATATATATATATATATATATATATATATATATATATGACTGAAAACATATACGAGATGACTGAAAACATAAAAGCTTTTTCTATTCAAAATTACCTTGCAGCAAGATGATAGCTATAACAAAAAGCATATCCATTTCAAATGTTTGCTTTTGTGAGGATAAATAGGGTAAATGTGTGATGCATCAAAGTTTTCCATTTGAAGAATATTCCCCCTAAATAAAGCCTATATATGTCTGAAACCTTTATAGGGTTTTGTGCATCAAATTGGAAACATTTGCAAGACAACATACTGAATTATAAATTACCCAATCTATTAATTTGAATCAAAAGGGCAAGAATCAATACAAATGTTAGTGCTAAGTGGGAATGAATAAATGATATTTGGTTTTGCTGCATATCAATCTTGTAGTTTCTAAAACACAAATATATTATAAAAATACAATATCTTATCAATATCTTATCATTTTCAATATATTAGTCAAATATTGCGTGGGTTGTTCTAATAACAAGTGGGTTGTTCTCATAACAAATATATGGATGGTTAACGCAATATTATCAGTGGTGTTCCTAAGCGTGTCCTCAACACAGCATGTCCTAAAAGCTAATGGCACAAGAGCTGTGATGATCATTGAATTTTTATAATGTTTGTGAACTATTTTTGGATGGCTGCCAACTGCTTCTTAAAAGTCACTTTTAAAAATTATTTTCCTGATAATACACGAAGAAGTAAAGGTCTTCAGCAGAGGTTTATTTATTACAAAAAAAAATTATAAAAATAAAAAGTAATAAAAATAACCACTTACTTTCATTTGGAAGCTGAAAAATCAGCTGAGACAAACATTACGTGTTTTTCCCTTAAGCCAACATACCTGACAAAAAGAGGAAAGTCTCAGGTAAGGGTACCGTACGTAGAGATTAAAAATATGAGCTGGCGTCCTGCTGGGAACACTTGCTTACTGAGATTAGTACTCAGATTAGTGGGGTGTGTAGTCACTTTCACATGTCAAAAATAGTGGGCAAATCACTGTACACACATCTGAGCATTATTACTACACATGTTTCTTATTCAAATTGTGGTTTTATTTGACAATTAAAATAATGATTGCAATATTTGAATTTATTTCAAATATAGAAATTCTAATTCTATATTGTTAGTAGTGTTTAAGCTACTGTGAAACTAGAGAACTATTTTAGAGGTATCAACACCATTTCCAAGAGGTGATCTTTGCACATATGAGTACATGCATTGTTGGCTGATCTCACTGGACAAAAGAGAAATGCACATACAGGTGACATGTGACGTGTTGATTTCCATCCTGTCAGTGCCTGATATGGTCAAATATTGACAACTACACATTTTCAAGATCTTTAAAATTGTTTTGGAAAATATAATATACCAATCTGATTGAATGTATTTAAGAATGAGCATTGTTTGCAGGTATGTTTTAAGTGTTGATGAATTGTAACAACACCTTAGATAGGTACAGTCCATGTTTATTTTTAAATGTGGATCCAGGCGAAATGTTGAGTGAGCAATCCTGCCATGAGAAAAGGTCAAAGCATATCATCAGACCTGTGAGACACATAATAATGCTGAAACATTGGGAACTATTGCATCGCACTGGATTTATTCAGAGATGCTCAAGGTTGGCCTCTTAATCAACTTACTCGAAGTTTAAAGTCTATGATAAATTCTTGAAATTGGATCCATGTTATAATGCGTTTTTTTCTAAACTGAAATAAAATTGGAATATGAAGATTTCATATTTGTTTTCTGCATATAATTACTATTTTTTATATTTTCTATGTTGGCAAAAAACATATTCAATTCTATATGTTCTGACATGCATATTACTCAAATATTACCTCAGTATGAAGATTTTATATTTGTTCACTATATAAAGTCAGTATTATTCATATTGTCTATGTTTGCAAAATAACATAATAAAAATTGTATTCTTCTGATATGCAAATTGCTCAATAAGAACTCCAATATAAAGATTTAATTTTTGGGGGGTATCAAATCATTTCTATTCAATTTATGTTTCCTGAAGTACATATCACTCAAACAGAACCCAAATATTAAGATTTCACCTTCAGCATGAAAATAATACTTTTCCCAACCAGGATTCGAACCCTGGACCTTTAGCATAGAAGACAGACATCTTAACCACTGAGCCATGTATCACCCTGTGTCAGTACTGTAGAAAACTTGGAGTCACAGCATTGTATGAAAATTGAAATTGTTCCATTTCTTTGCTAATAAAGACATTTTATTTTATTTTTTTGTATTTTCTCCATTTGCCAAATGGTATTGTATCGTCATTATTTTTTATAATTTCTATCAAAATAAAAAATGTTTCAATTCTATATGTTCTGATGTGCATGTTGCAAAAATAAAACTTCAAAATGAAGATTTCAGTTTCAGCATGAATAAAAAAAAAATATATTGTTCCCGGTGGGAATCGAACCCCAGATCTTTAGCATGGGAGACAGATCTCTTACCCACTGAGCCATGTTGATTAGTATGATTTGACCTTCTCACTGGTAAATCACACAAATAGTCAACATCTTTATCACTTGATCAAGTTATTTTTATAAAGGGATATTCCGTTATTTCACACAACAGCCTAAATTAAATTTATAGAGTAAAATTTTCCAAAAATATGTTTGTCTAAGATGATATCAATAGTAATGCAAATCGATAAAAAGAAACAGATATCTATAACTCATCTCTCATTTAAATCTAACCATTTTCTAGTTGATTCTCTGTAGGTAGGTATATAAGGTTAGCATGTAATGATTTATATTGAATATGAGGTGTGTCATAAAATGTCCATACACATTTTATATATTTAACTCGAACACATAAAACAGAGAATTGAAATTAGCCAAAGAAAATCAGTTACTGGAGTGGTGCACATTTTTCTGGAGAAGTCATATGGAAAGTAGTCCGGTAGGATGTATATTTCATAGGGGGTTAATGTGTTAATATGTACTCAATGAGTTCACTCATAACAGAAATCAAGATGGCCGAATGTGGGTTGAGAAAGTGCTTGATTTCTCTTAAGGGGAGTACACGTCATGGTCCTTGAATTCTTGAGGTGTTATTTTCAACCCAATATGGCAGTTTCTACTCAGTAGTCACCACCTTCACTTTTCTGAAAGTCTCAAACCGAGGTTATACTGAACTTGTAATAATAAGGCACTGATTTTGAAATTATGAAATTGTGAAATGGTGTTTTTACGACCCTTTCAGCAACTGTGGTCATATGAGGCCAACTTTCGAGCCTTTTAACCAGTGAACCAGTGTGAAAGTAACACTGCCGGCAGTGGGAGTCGAACCCACCACCTGCCGTCCTCCACATACATAACCATCAAAGGCACAGATCCTACACTCTACCAATTGTGCTAGTGGGGCCTGATGCACTGATGTTGAAGGCGATTGATATTAAAATAGATATAATTGGTCCCCTGGAAATACATATCACAAACTAAGAGCTGAGAACTTCACCCAGTAGTTCCAGGGGAGATGATCAAAGTTGGAGGATAATATGATAGAAAATTCAACTTCCCCCCATCATAGTCATAGCTAAGTAAAGGCGAATCCTGATTGCCGTGGAATGTATCCAGTGACAAGATATGGAACATGGATGTACGGAAAGACCAGATTAGGCCCAAGTGTGATTTAAGCTGATACTGATTAGATAAGTAAAGGTCAAGATACCAGTTCTGAAAGAATGGAGAAAATCAATAATCTCAATTAAAGTATGTTTAATATTTAGCGCTGTTTGACAACCAATATACTCAGGTTAATCTCTCTCTTACTTAATGACCAACTGAATGGGCATCTTGTTTGCCGTGGAATATGAGCTGTGTGGGCAGGAGACGGGATCGTGAAGGATGATTGGTGGTGTGATCTGGGGCATCTCTCCACAGCAACTAATCTCACCTACACCGGAAGATCAGATCGCAGTTGACAACACCTTAATAGAGCTCTGTGGTGGATGGGGACACAGATTCTGATGGAGAAATGGATTCTTATATGTCCTAGACTTTCTATTGCAGAGAGTACAGATCTAAATCACACACCTGGCCATCACTTGAAATGGGAGACATTGAACATGAAATGGGTAGTACAAGACCTTCTATTGCAGTGGGCACATGGTGTCACTTTCACCCAGCATAAATGGCGCCAAAAATAGAACATATTCTCCAATTTATATACATGTTCAAGAAATAATTTCAGGACCTTCCTCTTATTGAAGAAAAAAATAAAATATATAAAAAAATTGCAGAAAGATATCAGCTTTTCAATGAGGTAATTCATTTGTGTCTACATTTCTTGTCACCTGATTTGTTCCTATTGCAAATTTGGCACATTTTCACATATTTTAAGTTTATCACATTTTAATATAATATACCAATCATAATATACCATTATGATTAGAGAAAGTTATTGGGGTTATTTTCTAAAATTACACTTTTATTTTATATTTGTGTATTTTATACTGCATTGGATCAATTTAAACTCTGTCAATTTTCATCTTTTGTACACCTACCTACAACATTCAAGCGATTTCTTACCAAATTTAGCTTGTTAATAAATTTAGCTTGTCAATAAATTTCAAAATTGACTTTATTTTCATTTTATTTACAGCATTTAAGTTTTCTCTATCTAGTATATGTACTATCATAAATTAACCAAAAATAAGTTACTATTATTAATATTGTTTCAAAATAGCTAACCAGATCAAAATTTCCTCTAATTTCCCTTGCAGATTGGTCCAAAATATAAATTTCCCTTGCAGATCGGTCCAAAAATAATAATAAACATTTATATAGTGCTATTTCAGACTAGGTCTGCTCATGACGCTTTTGAATATAATGCTTCGTGTACAGGCACGTATTAAGTTTAGAGTGAAGCTATTTAATGTATTACTATTTCTTACCTCTAGGGGCAGGGCATTCCAAAACCTATCCCCATATTTTTTTAGGTTTGCCCTGGGAACAATGTATTCATTGTTCTCTGATGATCCGAGAGGTGTCATACCTAATTTAGGTATCAACAATTTAGGTATCAACATCGATAGGTATTCAGGTGCCTTGCCATTCTGCACCTTCCATGTAAGTAATGCGGTCCTAATATCTATTCTGGCATCTACAGGCAGCCAATGCAACTCCATCAATTTTCCAGTGCATGGTATTTCTAAAATCAAAGGATTTCAAGTCTATTTTGACGATGTCTTTGGGTATAATGCAGGTTCTTTGTATTTATTTAAGACGTTATTTTCGGCGGGAGGAATGCTTTGTATACATATGTATACTATATTTTATTCGCTAATGTTTCCAGGAAAGAACATAATATAATGTTAATCAGAATTTGTGAACTGTATGAGGTCGTTTGTATTACGCACTGAAGTGTTATACGTACCTGGTATTTATATAAATGTTTATATTGTATACTATCCAATGTCGTCGTTGTCTTCGTTTTGAATGGATCAAAATCTCACTTCAAAACCAACTACAATGTAAAGCAAACACCCAAATAAACAAAAAAACATATAGCATAAAGGGGGAGAGAGGCCCTATCATAGGGCGATCAAGGAGACCAACATTCATATTTTAAATATCCACAAGTGCCTTCGGCTGGGAGGGGTTGCAATCTCTAACATATATGCAGCTATCTCTCACTTATGCAGCTATCTCACTTATGCAGCTATCTCTCACTGTTGTAGCTATCTCTCGCCGCATATGCAGCTATCCCTCACACATGCAGCTATTTCTTGTACATGCAGCTATCTCTCACGTACACAGCTCTCTCTCACTAGTGTAGCTATATCTCACATATATGCAGCTATCTCTCACTTATGCAGCTGTCTCTCACTGTTGTAGCTATCTCTCACATATGCAACTATCCCTCACACAAGCAGCTATTTCTCACACATGCAGCTATCTCTCACTTAAACAGCTATCTCTCACTGTTGTATCAATCTCTCACATATGCAGCTACCTCTCACTTATGCAGCTGTCTCTCATTATTGTATCCATCTCTGACTTGTGCAGCTATATCTTACTTTTGCATTTTTACGTTTGCAGCTATCTCTTACTTGTGCAGCTGACTCTTACTTATGCAGCTGTCTCACCTGTGCAGCTATCTCCCACTTGTGCAGCTATCTCTCACTGCTGTAACTTTCTCTCACTTATACAGCTGTCTCACACTTGTGTAGCTGTCCATGTAATGTCTGCATTTTACCCATGAATGCCCCTTTGTGTAAAACCTACCAGGACCTACACTTGTCCAATAATTAGGTAAATAATTAGGTCAAATTCCCGATGGTTGAAAACAAAGCTCTATTTCAGAAATATAGGCAAATTTTGTGTAGTATTTAATACCTAACATAATTCTGACAAAAAATAAGTGAAAACTACCCTATTCATTACATGTATAGTACGCATCCCATCACATAAACTTGCAAACTAAAACTGAAGTGAAGGTCTAGCGTCAGCAAATTCCACTAGAGGGCAGGCAGCGTGGTGACGGAACAGCGAGATCGCACACTCTTTTCAGTGGCAACTTTTATTGCAACCCATACCTCAAACAGCAACTTTTTTTTCAAATCTCGTCATCCTTCCTCTCTGATCACGTTCATGCTTTTTTATATATGTATGTAATGATTAAGATTATGCGAGCAGTTTCCATTTTGCTCAATGGCACCTTGCATTGCATCCATCCCACAAAGCTGGGTGTCAAATAACAGCAGAGGCCGGCACTACACTTTTTAGAAGGATTGAAGAAAAGATACTTGAAGATGGGGCATGGCATATGCCTTATTGCCAAATCATACTTCAATAGGAGGCCATTTTAGAAACGTTATTACATAGACAATGCTGGAACCTGCAAAGGAATACTTTCTTATCCAATAGCCTTATCTTGGACATAATGTGGATGAACAATGGGAAATACACAGCACCATTTGTACAAAAAAAACATCATACAAAAAAAAATGTGTTCTTCTTTGACTAATTTATTTTACCGTACCAAATAAATTGATTATTTTACATTATAGAAATTCTCCGAAGATGATATGCTTAAGAACTATATTGTTATCAAACCAAGCTCTACAATTAATTAATAGGAGCAATTTCAATATCTTAATCGATATGATATGATAGAATTGAAAGTCATTCACATGAATTGGAACATGTTTTATCACAGCACCAATGAGCAAAGTTAATTTGACATTACAACACCAATCATGCAAACACTAAATACAGACAAACATATCCACAACATAACTGAGGCTGTCAACCAAAATAACTGTCAAATATGAAATATTTCCAAACTCTTTCTACATTATGCAACTTGTCCTCATCCTCTATAAGATGTGCTCCACAAAGATATTTTTTCAAAATAAGGTAGTTCTATTCAAAAAATGTTTTTTTGCATTTGAAAAGAATAATAAAGTTTCATTTGGACATTTTCCACAGTAAACACCAATAATCACGATTTTCTAACCCTTGAAGGAGTAAAACAAGATTTAAATAATTGGCCACAAAACCCATGTAAAATTATGTTTATCAGTTTATGCCTCAGTCACATTTGCGCCGATTTCAGCAAAGATGCCCGGCCGATGAGTATTTTTTACACAATCAGCCGGCAGTTCAGATTGCTGTGCGGGCACCGGGAGATCATCGGCTACAATTTGGTATCTTTAAGACGTCGGGCAGGTCATCGGGAACTTTTAGCTGGAACATAAAAGTTGCCGGCGTTTCCCCGATGTCTTATCAGCAAATATCATCTTAAAGTACACGGCAGGGTCCCGGCAGTGTCCCGCAGGGACATCGGCAGATTATCTTAGGGCTGCCGGTGGCACCGTGCGGTGAAAATAGGATTATATTTATTTCTTGTGTTCACAGGCCATCGTCAGATGATCCACCGGGCTACCCCCGATATCACATAGACGTCTTTAGGATATCCCACAGACATCTGTCAATGATCAAGACGTCTTTAGGATGTCTTTCAGACGTCTGTCAAATGATCTAGACGTCTTTAAGATATCCTACAGACGTCTGTGCCATTCAGTCTTGCACGTGCCGTGCGGTGCCCTTCAATAATGTGACCACAGCTACGGCATCTTTCAGATTATTGCTTATAAACTCCCCGGCGCCCGGCAGACGGGGAAGTCGGCCGATGTATACATCCCGGCCGGCGCCCGGCGCAAATGTGACTGAGGCATTACAGTAATTACTTTTCAACACACATATATCGGCACCAACATAAATTAGCCAAAATTGACCATTGGTTCTTGTAATGCACAGTCATTAGGTAACACGGTTTTAGCTAACTGAGATTATTGTATTGAAAATAACCCAGAAGCCTCATTCATGTCTGAAACATGGTTCACAGATATATACATGTATATTTATCATGAGGAAGGTAACTTGAATATACATATTGATCATCTGCAGGAAAGTAGCCCCCCTGGCTCACACAGAAGGGATGGGGTTTTACGATTCCCCCTCAATGAAAACCCCCATTTACCACCATAAAGAATTCGCCAAACCCCTCGACCATGAAACTAATAGAAGCCTCAATAGTCATGTACGGAAAACAGTGACCTATGTTATCAATTATATTCCAGAACCTACTGAGATGAATATATAGTCTCTCTGCAACGTCTTTGATGAACTGAGTGAACTAAGTGCACAATACATTTAATGTTGAGATCATCTTCCTGGGTGACAATAATTTCCACATGAATAAGCCTCATAAGCCAGAGGTCATGAGAAATTTGATATTTTAAACGCTTTTGCAATGACCCCCGATGGGTCACCGAGCCATCTTATAAACATGAGAATACCATTGATCTCTTAACAACCGTTCTCAAATAACCCTTTAAAGCAGCACACTGTTGATGAGTACATATCTGATCATAGAGTAATCGTGCTGTCCCTTGACATAAAGAAACCAAAATGCTGGAAGAAAACTCAGTGTTTGAGGAATTACAGGAAACTTGACAAAATTGCCCTAAAGGATATTAGGGATAATTTTGGCATCAAAAAGATCTAAGATGATCTATCTCTTCCGGGGATGGCTAACTCTTATGCCACTAAACTGGCAGAACTCTTAAATAGAAGCCTATATTCCCATTAGGAGGCCAGCGCCATGGATGACCAATCACATTAGACAGGAAAGATCATTAAAAAAGATTAGAACAGAAATGGATAAAACCAAGATTAAGTTTTGATAAATAATTGTACAATACCCAGGAAAAAAATGGTTCCCTACTCAAATTCTTACAATCCAAAATGGTTGAGGAAAATAAGCATGACAAAGAAAGCAAAGAACTATTTTAGGTCATTGATGTTCTTTCCCATATATCTTGGAACATTCCCGTGCCCGAAACTGATGATCCCCTATCACAGGCTAATAGGTTCAATGACCCTTTTTCTTGGTAAGATTGAAAAATATCCAAAAGGAAATTATCCCACTATTAAAAAAGATCCTTAACTGGTTGAAAAGAACTACAGGCCGGTATCCAACTTAAATTATGTGTCAAAACTTACTGAAAGAGCGGTAGCCTGAAAATGAGGCTTGAAAATTGTAGTTAGATTTTTCTTGATTGAAAATAAGATGAAATAAGATGAAATTGTAGTTAGATTTTTCTTGATTGAAAATAAGATGAAAGTTAATGATGGTACAAACTGAAACACTATTCTGTGCCGTTAGGCCCTACTGTTCTACAGAGTTATGGAACAGCACCCCAAGGGATATTTGAACTAGTCCATTATAATCATTATTACATATAATAAATGTTTCTTTTAGAATAGACCTTATGTGTGGGTTACAATCAGTCTTGTTATATATTCAATGGCATGCATTAGTTTATCAGTATTTATATCGCTATGGTGGAACATATCTAACTTATCCCCGGTTATAATCGCTTGATTTGACTGTGTAAATCTCATCTATTCCGGCAGTATCAGTTGTTTCCTTTGCTGACACATACATCCCTTGCCAACAACGCAACAGAACACACTCTATTGTTGTCATTGGTGTTATATAACAATGCAGTTGCGTGTTTAGAGAGACATGTCAATGAATTTAATGGATGGGATTACACACTCTTTACATAAAGAACAAACTTTGTCAGGACATATTACATCAAATGTATATTGTTTAGATTTTACCAAATTCAGAGAAGGATTGCCATGGCTCTAATACGGTAGGACCTTGTCAAATGATTTGTCTACAATATATGTGTGATGACTACACTACTTATTTGTCATATGTTTATAACTATATCTGCTCAATATATTATTAAAACTTTATCTATTTTCACTGTACTTTATAATTGTTTTTTTTATTTTGGCACTAAATGAATGAAATACTTCTTTACGGCTCTTCAGAAGGTAAGGCTGCTCAGTAGCATTCAAAATAATAATTATAAAGTAAGACTAACCAATGAAAATATCAATAATAAAAAAGATTAAAGGGTTTCCTTTTACTTAAATCTACTAGTAGATGATAGGTGAAGTCTACTACACAGCGCATTAGCCATGTGATAATAGGTACTTTCACTGAATGTCTGAATTTTGTGAAGATGTCTTCAATGATACATTCAAATTTGTCACAGACGTTTGTAAGAAATTATCAAGGTTATAGATGAATAACGATTTGGTAAATACTAGTATTTGGTAAATAATGGTAAAACATCACAGCAACAATTATTTAAAGGTATTATACTCAAAGCCATCGGTAAAATAGACATGAAATCTACTGTTTCTAGAAACACGGCGCACTGCCCATCATATTGAAGTTTCCCTAGCAAATGAACTTGACCTCCGGCGATTGACTGTTGCAGTTCTGACCCATGCCACTATCTTTCCCAGTCATAATGTCTAAAAATGCAAATCCGTGTGCATTCTGTAGTGTTTTTTCTTCAGTTTTTTTTACCCGATATCAAACTTGACAACGTGAAATGTGGATTTGGGTATCGTCCCTTGGGGGTTAAGGTCTTGTTCAAATAGGTTTTACAGACAATGCTGGGGATGCATTTTTCAAAAGAATTGTAGACATGAAAAACAAATACATTTATCACCAATATGTGAATTTTAAACGTGTTTTTTTAAAAATCGGTGCTTAATCCCTTTAATAGTCAAATAACGAGTATTCTATATCGTATGAAAAATACATAAAAGTGACTTAATCTATTTCTTATTAAATTTCCTTTAAAAAGTATAAAATAGCAGAAGGATCAATGCAATCCAACAATTCATTCACACATTCTGTATTAAAAATCCAAGGGGGACTACTATCAAAGTCTATACTTACATAACATTTTCATTGTGACTTTAAAAAGTTCACTTCAGATTTTGATGAATCCAAGAGTCGAGAATTCAAGATAATGTGGAAATAAACAACAATGTTTCAGGGAGATAGTGAGTAACCGCTTCACTTACTACTTTTTGTTGTAATTTTCATTTTTACTCATCTCATGATACACCCCAAAACTCAAAAAAGGTAGAAAATTACTATTTTGGAATGAAATTCATTTTTTTGTGAATGGAGGAGTGTGAAATCAGTCTCGGGACATTATGTGTTGTGCCCTTTAGAGATTTTGATGCAATATTAGACCAAATTTGAATCACCATGTGTTTGTGCTTTCACAGTTTGGTCACAGTTTGGTCACAGCTTGGTAACAGCTTGGTCACAGTTTAGTCACAGCTTGGTCACAGCTTGGTCACAGTTTGGTCACAGTTTGGTCACAGTTTGGTCACAGTTTGGTCACAGTTTGGTCACAGTTTGGTCACAGTTTGGTCACAGCTTGGCTACAGTTTGGCCACAGTTTGGCCACAGTTTGGTCACAGTTTGGTCACAGCTTTGTCACAGCTTGGTTACAGCCTGGTCACAGCTTGGTAACAGCCTGGTCACATCTAGGTCACAGCTTGGCTACAGTTTGGCCACAGTTTGGTCACAGCTTGGTCACAGCTTGGTCACAGCTTGGTCACAGCTTAGTCACAAATGACACAATAATAGCGAATGTGTTCGCTGTTCTCCACTATTCAACGTCCTAATCACCACGACTGTTCCTTAACTTGATCCAGTCCTTCATCTCCAGAGTCAAATATATTCACATATTTTCAAAACAAAACATAAACAGCTATTGTCAAGCAAATTATACAAGCTTATGCCTTGCAACAAAGTGCCACTACGAGATTATATTCAGTTAATGTTTTATGTTAACATGTATATTATCTATTTTCCTGTGTATACAAGGTTTATATAAAAATATCATGGAGCATAATTAATCATTTATAGGGATGACAAGGTTGTGGAAAAAATCATATAGTCTCACATTTAAACCCGATTTTGTGCCCTGCCTTCTGGCCTCTAGCACAAATATCTATAATGTTTTACATCATTTGTATTATTCTAAAGGCTATTCATATACAAGGACATGTATAAAATTTCTAATATTCAATCCTAAAAAAATAAAATTTTCAATCGTGGCAGGATCAGTGCAGAAAATCTTTTTCTACAAAGTATATTGACAATAAATCATTTGGTTTTCACAAATATACTCTCGTTAGAAGAATGTAACTCTTTTTATTTTTCAATATTTTCAGCCGTAAAATACCTAATTAATTATATAACGAAGTACTGGAAAAACCAATTAAATAGTTTGATGGAGAGCCTACTCAACTACTCATTTCTATTGATGCTTTTCGCTCAAGTGACACTTGAATGCCATGTATCAGGTTAGTAACACAAAAAAATAAACCCATTCTGTTTTATAAATTTACCAAAAATATGTTAAAGGTAAATCAAAGTGAGAATCTGTAATCTGATACAAGTGTGAATTAAAATGTTCATGTGTTCTTTATTTTCCTCCTCTGCTTCCACTGAGTTCTGTGGTTTTATAGTACCACAAAAGAAAAATGATGATAGTTATTTTTGGAGCATTTTGAAGACATATACTTTGGGGATTGGTCATTTTGTCAGGGCTGTAATTGATGGTTAAAGTCTGCAATTGTTTAACTCCAATGTAAAATACATAATCTTTCTTAATAAACTTATTTAGTCGATTTCTTTTTGGTAAAAAGGAAAGTGGAAACTCTTTAAGACAACATTTTTTATATTGAAAATGATAACCTAATAAAATAGTGCGAGATGAAATTATCTAGTGCCTATTTCTCGATTTAAGTTTAGATATATAGATTTAACAAATGGTAACAGGTATAATTACTATGCCTAATGTTGGGCTATATTATTAGTATCTATAATTTTGAATGATAAATGAAACATGAGATGACAAAAAATGATGGGAATGAAAATGACTTAGTATTTGTATTCAGCCTTAGCGCATATAATTCCATACACTTATGATGAGATTTTTGCCCATTACTACAGGGTTTTGCTTGTTTATTTTATATCTAACTAAACGCCATAACCTTTCCCGCTTTTTCTATGACTGTTGAATATGTCCAGTAGCTTTTCTTTATTTTTTTCAGTACAATAAATTGCAGGTTGAGATGGTCGTTATTTTATGGCTTAATAGATTGGAAAGAATCAAATAAATTACCCTGAAAACAATTGTTTTATATTTTAGATTCTCCTGTCACTTGGCTGCCTTTTCATGTTGGAGATGCTCTTCCACCTAACCTCATATCCAATCAGAAATATGTGGCTAGATACCATTTTTCTCCAAATAAAATCATTCCAGGATTCCTTAAACATGATAATACTGGGGCATATTTTGTTGAGTCTGAAGGAAATGATAATGCGTATTCAGTTCATAATCACTCAAGTGAAATAGAACTTTTAACTTTGACAAATAATGCGCCTTACACATGGCGATGGCTTGAGAGAAGAAGCAATACCACTGTGCCGGACGGGGCTGTCATTGGCGGCACGCTGGATCAACAACACCTCTATGTTGCCTCCGCAGTGAGGCTTGGGTTTATACAACTTGGATACTGGAGACCCGGATTAGATTGTAGCTATTTTGCAATGGGCTATTTCACACACTGTAAAGGGACAGAAAACACATTATTGGTTTTGGAGAGAGGTAAAAATATTAAATTGTCTCTTTATTAACCTTGCTTCTTTTTCAATATTTGTGTGTCAATTCCTTTCTCAAGGAATGCCATGTTGTTCAAGGCTTAAAATCAATATATACATTCTTTCATTTTCAAATGCAAGGACTGACAGCAAATGACTGAATCTTTTACATTTTTCTCAAAGAGAATTGAGAAGTCGGAGCGTGAGAAATCAAGTTGCAGCGTGACAACTCAGTGAATATATGTTAAATTCCTGATTTCACTCTAAATCCCTCAAACTGTGCTGAATTTTCGATAGCTAAATCACTAAAGCACTAGCCTGACTTTATGCTGACTTATATAGAGTCAACTTTGAGGGCACATTGATTCCTTTCGAGATTTTTATTTCATAATAATTACATAAATATTATATTTTATTTCTTAATAATTACATAAATATTATATTATAGCAATAGAGAATAGCTTAGACCAAAGGCCTGAGAACTCTACTGACCTTTTTGGACAGAATAATGTTTTTCAAAACATTAATTGGCATTAGAAAAATAAATCATATTTTAAACAATCTTCAGAAGAAACAAATCAGTTTGTTTAAAATGTAAATTGAGATGAGAAATTAGACCTTCCTTACTTATGAAGAGATTTTTCAAGTATCATCCTAGCATATCAAGCATGCTCTAAATTCCACGACCATGCTGAATAATATTCGGTAAAAAATGTTAAAGCATTCATGAAACCTGACTTTCAGGCGGCACATTTTCTTTACATAACATGAATGTGTGTACCCTAAACAGTGCTTTTAAATAGTATTACCCAAAATATTCCCTGTTAACAACTTTCTGTGGCACTTGAAAGTTGATCTGTAGTCTGCTGAAACCTACACCAGCAATTGAACACTTTGTCAACAAGCTTTGTTTAGATTTGCTCAATATTTACTCAATATTGACTATTGTCAAATATAAAGAGAATATGAGAATATTATTAAAACATGTCAAACATATATTACGACAGACATTGACACCAAAGGAGTGAGAAAACGCATAGGTGATCCAACTTCAGAGAAATCACTCATCAATTTTAGCATTATATTAGGTCAGCAAGAAACCAGTCACTGGAACTTAATGTAATACTTAATGCCCTATTCTTTACGATGAATGACTGGGGATAATTCGTTTACATTATCGCACAGACATGGTCATACAAACCTCATCCATTGATTATCAGTCATAAAGCACTAGATGGAATGGAAAACAACCAAATAACAAATATCCAAATTCAATGAACCTCGGAACTCTGGCATGAAAGAAAGACGTTTCACCAAAAACATTCTGTCTCATCCCTCACTTTATGTAAAATTATTATACTGAACTCAATATTTGCCTTTTTATGAAATATTCTTTTACAAATCAAATGGTCCATGTTTCCTCTGAATCAATTCAGGATAAATTAAATCAAATCACCTTCCCCACAAAATATGATTTTTTCGATGATTTTTTTTATTTTTACATTTTTTTTATGATTTGAAAATGGAATAACAGCCAGATTCTTCAGATAAGAAACACATCTATTTTGTATATATCTATGTATAATACACCTTTAATCCCAGATTATACAGCATGCAGTACTCTAGCTCAAGTGGATAATGCAGATGTATCAGGAAATGGAACATATATATCTGGAGACTGTGTAACATATCATTGCCATAATGGATATGAGCTGTCCTCTGGAAGCCTAACCCGCACATGTATAGCTGGTCTGTGGGATGGATCTCCACCTCAATGCTCAAGTAAATATTGTGTTTTATTTTCAAGGATTCTGAAATGATTTAAAAAAAGAGATATTAAGGAATTTAAGAATGTTGTGTTTGATTTTTCAAGCGGTTTGGTTGTCCCTTTGATTTAACCCCTTATTTGTGAGATAAGCTATTGCTATTTTGAAAGTCACGTTTACTTCTCTCCTTATAGTAATATTTAAATATATCTCACCTTCAAATAAAAAGAAATGTTATTCATTATTTGAAACCATGTGGGATATGATATAAATCCATACCTTAGATGATTTGTAGATGTAACAATTTTGATAAGCATTATGATTAATTGTTTCACTAGTGCTCTCATCTTAAATACAAATAATTCCTTCACAAGAATTATGCACAAATCTTAAGTATTAATTTATTTTTTTTCCATTCAAGGTTCAAGAAAATATAAAAGTTCATGGCATCTGCATCAAAATATGAGGATAACAGTTGCAAAGATAAAAGATGAAACAGTTGAAAGTGATGAGATTTCATGTGTCCGCCGCTGTCTGGCCATTCCATCGTGTCGTGCTGTGGATGTCTCAATAAATATTAATGGCAAAAAAACGTGTAGGACTACGGATGGTGATCTCAAGTATGTTCTTGTCAATGACATCAATTACATGACATATGTGAAGCATTAATTTAATTTATATTGCCCTCTGATTCCAAACAATAAGGGGCGCAATGGATCTATATCTCAATTAATGTAGGTTCAGACTAGTTAAAAGTAATGTAAGTTCAGACTAGTAAAAAGGCACTTGAAAGTCGAAGCAAATACTTAACAGAGTTTTATTTAATTCCATGTTCACTTACAATTTTACGAACTTTGGATGAATGTAGAGAATAATAATAAATGCTTGAATTTATCTGTGTATTCACTGAAGTCACTGACCTATTAATTCAGAAAACCATGCAGCACAATACAGCAACATAATTATTCATATGTATTGCTTGTTAAGGCATATTTCGACTACCTTACGCTGTATAATTTATTTAACCTGAGTTGGAACAAGATTTTCATCTCACTCTCTAAGCATAACATCACATTTGAAGTTAATCGTAATATTTGTATTCAATATGGGATAGTAGATCATATGGATAAAACATTATAGTTAACTATAAAGAATGCTCAACATTTCCAAAAGAATAAAAATGTTACACAAAATGGCATGAATTAAGGACAAGGTATTTGCCTCTTGACAGAAAAAGCTCACACACTGTTAAAATATAATACTATTAAAACAGGTATTAGACACTCAGTCAGTGCGTTTTATTTTGATATTGTAGATTATCAATTTTGATACGAATTCTAAATTCTAACTTCGATAGTTTGTATTTGTTGACTTACTTTTAATAAATTATCCTGAACAAATAGATTGTTCACTTATTCTACCAACCAATAATTTTATTCATCAAATATTTTTGCTGTCATTTTGATGTACTCGAAGAGCTTTTCCCCGCAAAGGGTCCTGTTAACCACTTTTCTCTACCCCCAAAATGAAATCAAGATGTATACCTGTTGTAAAATCATTTATAATTATCTGGGCCAAACTATTGACGTATAGTTTGTAGAGTAAGAGGGTAAAATACCCGTGGGATATATTCCGACCATTTACCCCACATTTAACGCATTTGTAATAATTAGATTTTTGTCAATAAGGGTGAAGTTGGACAAAGATGACTGATTTGTTCATACTGAACTGGGGGCGAGCGAATACTCCTGGGGCTCATTCTACCTGGGCCATAATACACCTTAACCTTGCCAGCCTTATATAATTGCCTTAGTCTTTTCATATCTTCATATCCATGTTTGGTATGCAAATGTATTCATATATCTGACAACAACAAGTAAGTCTAAAGATGTTTTTGAGAATGAGAATGAGACAAATGTGTGATAGTTACATGATCATCTCCTGAATATTTTTATTGATCAAATCTATATTGAATTGAGATAACAATTATGATTACTTAAAAACTTCCTGCATGATATCTGTAAAACAATTTAAGATATAATTACTCCTCAGCGGGACAAATAAATCATTGTTTCAGTGATTATTCAGCTGCAGTTGATACAAAAACCTTTCTCTCCTGTCCTTGCATGATAATGTATTGCTTTAAATGTGTGTTTCAGCCACTTCGTCTGAATCTGAATCATCGCTAGTTTTGTCAACATTTTCCAATTCCACATTACTAGCAGGATTTCCAGGAGCAGTGCCATCATCGGACCTATCAGCACTGCAGGGCTCATAGGCGTGGTTGACCTGAGGCTTTGACATCTCCTCAGACACAGGTACATGTGCTGCCCTCTGGGAGGTCCTGTTCTGTTGTTTCTGGTCTTTTTGGAAGTGATCCTGTGGCCCTGAGCTGCCATCTGATGAGAAGAATGACTCCATTGTCTGCAAACATAAAGAATGCCTTAATTGCTGTATGCCTTTGTTAACCCCTTCCTCACCTGAGTGATTAAATTAATGTATGCCTTTGTTAACCCCTTCCTTACCTGAGTGCCTTAATTGATGTTTGCCTTTGTTTACTCTTTCCTTACCTGAGTGATTAAATTAATGTATGCCTTTGTTAACCCCTTCCTTACCTGAGTGCCTTAATTGATGTTTGCCTTTGTTTACTCTTTCCTTACCTGAGTGATTAAATTAATGTATGCCTTTGTTAACCCCTTCCTTACCTGAGTGCCTTAATTGATGTTTGCCTTTATTAACCCTTGCCTTCAATAAGCACCAAAGATGCTGTATGCCTTTATTGACCTATACCTAACATAACCACCCTATCATTCCAGAGCGCATATATTTTTTTTATAAATACGTTAATAAACCCCTTCCTTACCCGAGTGCATACATTCCAGTATGCCATTTTAACCCATTTCTTACCTGAGTGCATATATCCCACTGTGCCATTTTAACCCCTGTCTTACCTGAGTGCATATATTCAACTTTGCCATTTTAACCCATTTCTTACCTGAGTGCATATATTCCGGTATGCCATTTTAACCCCTGTCTTACCTGAGTGCATATATTCCGGTATGCCATTTTAACCCCTACCTTACCTGAGTGCATATATTCCGGTATGCCATTTTAACCCCTACCTTACCTGAGTGCATATATTCCACTGTGCCATTTTAACCCCTACCTTACCTGAGTGCATATATTCAACTTTGCCATTTTAACCCCTGTCTTACCTGAGTGCATATATTCCAGTATGCCATTTTAAGCCGTCTTACCTGCGTGCCTACACTGCTATATGCCTTAATTGGACTGTCCGATGCTACCGATGAAGCATCGTTCACCGTGTTGTCCAGCTGTCTTGATAGTACATCTTTTCTGGACATCCGTCTTGACATCAAAGTGCATAAAAGTTTCTGTATGATAAACGTCATGCATCTCAATTAAACCCCTCAGAATAGAGAAATACTATCATTCATGACATCATGTCATTTATAACATCATACCATTCACTACATCATAAAATTCATGGCACCATAGTACTCATGACGTCATAGTACTCATTACATCATATATGACTTCCTCAAACCTATTTGGAATAGGTAATCGATGACTATTTATGGACATATATTACTGCATAAAACAATATTTAAATCTTGGAATCTGGAAAATCTGGAAACAAAACTTGGGCAAATTAAAAGTGATAGGTATTCAAAGTTGTTTTAATTTATTTGTATTTTGATTTATTTTTTTCATATTAACGCATTAACACATATTTCAATATAGGATCTTACAAATCTAAAAAGTATTTATAAATCATGATATCATGAGTAATAATTTTAAAGGATTATATTTCAAATCTTATAGCATGTAAAAGTGTTGACATTTACCTTGTACCTCTTTTTGAGTTTTTTCTTGCTCTCTGCTTCGTCTTTTGTCGTAAAAAAACAGCAATTCTGAAAACAAAATATGATTTGTTTTTGATTTGAATAATCATCAAACGTTTCTGCCAGTTATGGTCAATGATGTTGGTGTGGAAAGTTATTAATCTGGACTCAGTGGACTGGTTATTAGTTAAATTTGATGATATATCGAATTATAATGCTAACTTGGATTGTAAGGATGATGAAAACAAGCATGTATAAGCTGCATTAACCTGGCGTGTTTTGTATAAGCAAATATATTTGATTTCAGAGGTGAATCACAGGTAAGGACAGTCGGGTGGGTAGTGGCGATTAAAAAGTTGAACGGGGAATATCCGCGAAAGCATTCGCACCTTTTGTATCACCTTGAAAATCATTTGGCATACCTGAAACCACACTGTGAAAGCACCAAAACCAGGATGGCTGAATGTTGGTCCAATATTGCATTAAATCTCTTGACCCTAACACGTAATGACATGTCGGCAAGATGGTTTGTTTGTTTGTTTTGGGTTTTTCATTACTTTCAATATTATTTCAGTCATTTCGTGATGAGACCTAGTTGTAGCAGATATAGTGCTGCCTCACTGAAATGTCATGTCGCAGGTCCTTGACATGACAACCCACCTGGTCACAGATTTACAAGGACAACGAGTTAACCCTTTAGGCACGGGCCTAAGCTCATATGCGAAATTGTATCATGATTTCAATCTCTGCACGGCCGGGGATCGAACCCACAACCTTTGGATCACCACAGAGGAACTGGTGCTAATAAGCTGGCGCTCTAACCAACTGCGCCACGGCCCGTGGCCTTGGCAAGATGGATGAAGGCATACAATTAAGCCCATGATTTGTTATTCCCTTGATATTAACATGTCAATGAAGGAGATTTATATTTATTCTTATTTTGTATTATATAATAAATGTGAACTTTTAATTTTTATTCGTATTATTTCCTCTTGACATATCTCAAACTTAGAAATATTGTTCATATTCGTATCTTCTACTTCGGGAGTAGCATAGAAACATAGGTCCTTTATGAATTATTATTTTAGGTGACAAAACAGATTGTGACCAACACGACCCTGGACTCGATACTTACATATTTATTGTACTGAGCAGTATTGTCCCCTCTTTTTCTCTTTACAAGCCATTTGACCATGGGGTATATCATCCAGGGGCCGGGGAGGACATCCAGGGGCTTTGGAAGCAGCTCCCTCTGGGAGAAAAAGGTCATCCACACAGCCGCACGATGGAACATCCATTCCTGATCTGCATTCTCCTGGCCATCACAGAACACAACATAGATCCAGAAATAATATTCAAATCCTATATTTATCTTTGTTTAATTTGAGGGTTAAACATATTGGTGAGGTGATTCAAAATAAATGAAATAGTAGTGTTCGTTCCTTTATTATTTCTTGTACTGAGAAAAAAATATTTCCTTCAGAAATATATGTGAATGGAATTATACAGCGGTGTATAAATTCAGGAAGGTATTGCCTTCCTGTACTTTTGTAAAGGTATTTATCTTACCTGTACTTTGTAAAGATATTTGTCTCCACCGTACTTTTGTGAAAGTATTTGTTTCATCTGTACTTTTGTAAAAGTAATTATCTTACCTTTACTTTTGTGATGGTATTTGCCTTATCTGTACTTTTGTGAAGGTATTTTTCTTATCTGTACTTTTGCAATGGTATTTGTCTTATCTGTACTTTTGCAATGGTATTTGTCCTATCTATACTTTTGCGATGGTATTTGCCTTATCTGTACTTTTGTGAAGGTATTTGCCTTATCTGTATTTTTGCAATGGTATTTGTTTTATCTGTACTTTTGCAATGGTATTTGTCTTATCTGTACGTTTGCGATGGTATTTGTCTAATCTGTACTTTCGCGAAGGTTTTAGTCTTATCTGTACTTTTGTGATGGTATTTGTCTTCAACTGTACGTTTGCGATGGTATTTGTCTAACCTGTACTTTTGTGAAGGTATTAGTCTCACCTGTACTTTTGTGAAGGTATTAGACAGCAGAGCAATCAACATATTCAGTAGCATCAGCACCACAACAATATAATAAACACCGTATAAGAAAAATCCTACATTCTCTGCAAAAAATGACAAACTATTATTTTAGCTATATTTAATGCATATATATATATATATATATATATATATATATATATATATATATATATATATATATATATATATATATATATATATATATATATAATATATATATATAATATATACATAATATAAATATAAATATAAAAGGATATATTGCAGGAAAGATCGATTGTTGAACCACTTAGTTCAAAATTCATAATGAGCTGGATCAAAACTTAAGTTGTCTCACAATCCAGACAGATTGAAATGGAATGACCATATTGTATATAATACAAACGAGGTCCAAAAAGAGCCGACTGACAAAATAGGGGCATGATACTTGAGCTGGGAGCATTATACGGTATTATTAGTATTGTGATCACCATAGAACTTACCTGTTAGATTATGTTTGTTGACAGGGAAACAAGGCTGACTGTTGTTGGGAGGTTCGCACACATTGGAAACAACTATCTCAGGGTTTGTGATGGCACCGAATCCAAAGATACCCCAAAAAAGGGTTTTGAAGGATGACTGCCAGCTATTGATTATAAAAATACAAACTTACTAAGCAGTACTTGTACTCGTCCATCAGAATATCCTGATAGATTAATAATGTCTTTTTTGTTTGATTTATTTAAAAACATGAGTTTCCCATCTGAGCTGTTTAAGTGTTTTATAGGAATATAGATACAAGGCGGTTATCTCACCTATCAAACGCGCTCGGTTGAGTTTTGGTAGTTCCATCAGCATTGATTCGTACCATATCCTCATAGAACGGGTACATCCTCACAAACCCTGTACTGAAGGCCAAGATGATGATTATGAATACGACAAACACCTGCAACATTCATTACACATTCAATATACAATCATTCAAATGTGAAAAGCTAAACACAATTTCATCAAATGATAAAAATCCATACCAAACATCTGAACAAAATAAAGTAACCCACTGAATAAACATGGACTGTCATTGAATCGAATAAAATGATTAAAAATAGAATAAAAAGATTTTTCATCTCAGATTTTTTTTTTCAAAAAACGAACCCCAAAATTAAAGAGATCAACCTTAGATGCAAGAGATGAAATGTTGATCTGAACGTTTGATATTATGTTTTTTTCTGGCAAAGGGGCCACTTTGTTTATTTTTTAAATGTATTTACCTTGTAAGATGTCACGCCATTATATCTTATTATATTCTACACCTGACAGTGGGATGTATAAAAATCAAAATGTAGCACCGTAATGCAAGCATTGGTATCACCGCTAAATGTATTTATCATTAATATATTGTCATAAAAATTTGTTATTATTTTATGTATAAACGAACGATGGATATTTCTCTTTAATTTGATATCAAAATTCAAAACTTCTATCGGGATCTCTTTACATTATATTTGGATTTCGGGCATGCGCTGGCTTGAATGTAAACATCTATTTGGTGCTCTGAAGAGGTTAGGCACAAAATGGGGACAGATGTTTTAATGTTTGTTATGCAAATAATTACATTATGATATTCAAGTACAACTGTGTTATAGGATTAAGATATGACATATCTAGCAGTACAGGACTCAAGATGGTGTGGTATTGTAAGATATCAGAATATCTGTGTTTTACTTCACTTTAAAATTTCCTAATAAAGATCTTCTTATTAAAATAAATACCAAGTTATTCATTCATATTTCCTGAACCAGGATTATCTATTCTTTCCTGCAAATCCGCAAAAAAATGGTACGAACCGCAGAAGAACCAAAACAAACCACAAGAAAACCATACGAGATTTGGAAATTCGTGCAATATGGCGGGTGTTTTAAATAGTTTAAAACATTTCTCTGTCTTTGGAAATCAATTAGCGAAAGATAAAGAACAATAACGAATTAGTGTAATTTATGGCTCAGTTTTGCCTCTGGAACCTGCGCCATTAAAACAGTGGCGAAATTGCACGATGTCAAATTTCAAAACTTCAATCCAGACCTCTTCATATTATATTTGGATTCTGGGCATACGCTGGCTTGAATGTAAAAATAATGCTGGATTGTTGGAAATCTCTACGCATTTCGTCCTGTGCCTCCAGTATTCTTTCTTTCTTTGGTTCTTTCTTATTTTCATGAATCGTGAGTTGATTGCCATGGTCCTATGGATATTTAGAATTGTTTGAAACATTCACCACTCATTACTGTTAAAATCATATTTAATCGTTATAAATTGATGTAGTTTGTTTGACTTTATTCCAGTTCAATTATGGTTCTTTCTGATTATTAATCGTTGTGCTTAGATGTACAACATCTAAGCATGATCAGATCCTCTTCGATACGCTTTAACATAATCAAAGTGTGTCCTCTTTCATATTTGTTCCATACGCACTGCTCAATTCGCTAGAAATTTGTATATTAAATAATTCTTCCTGGTTATCCAATAAAATTCATTATGTGATTGAAGCAAAGCAGATTCCATTTCACCAATGGTGTTAACTGTGTCTCTGTTTCGACTTTAACTAGAAATGGTTTATTTAGAAATAGTCAAGTGTGTGTTACCTGTGTGATATCAGCCATCATGTACCCCAGTGAGATCTGGATGGGTCCGGTATATCTGCTCACCCTGAGTAGCTGCAGCACCTGAGCATAAGCCATGACGACTGCTACAGCATACAGCCCCTCTGCCACCAGTATGGGCTCATGCCACGGCCAGATGATCCTCAGCTCATCCTTATATCCACTGGATTCCTTCATGACAATAATATATCCCACTAGTCTAGTTATGAATGAAGCAAAGAACAAAAGCTTCATGGCCACACCGTAAATCCGCCACCAGTCGCGTGTGTATGGTTTAATACCGTAAAGGTATAACGTTTTGAAATCATCCCACATCATGCTAATTACATACACCATTATAATGACGTCTATTCCGTTGTTAAGGTCGGGAATTCTCTTCCCAAAGTTGTCTGTGTCATAGACTGAGGCTATTAATAGCCCGAGAAATATAAGATAGGAAACGGTTTCGCCTATGAGTAAGTTAAGAGGCGAGTTGTAGTATTTATAGATTTTATGAATTGGGCCAAACATGTCCAGAAATGGCAAAAAGAAGTACAAAGTAAAGACAAACGGCATTGCTAGAATACTTGGAATGAGGTAGATGGTCTGCCAGAATAAATTCAGATATTTCAACAATGGCATACCCTCCGTCCATATAGCTTGCAAGACCTGTTGACAGTTTCTGTGAGTCACAAACTGAAATAACATTTAATATGCTCTTTAATATTGGACTACTAGATGTATGGATATTATTATTTTGAAAATGTATTTTGTAGGTTATAGTTGATGAAACTCATGAGATAAATTATATTCCAAGACCAATGCCCACACTCATTTCCATCAAATAGAATAGCTTAAACTCTCAGTTTAATGTAATGAAATTCTAAAGTGTAGATCTTCCCACAGACTCAATAAACAATTAATATTGCTTCCTTTGTTATCATGAGCTACTGGATCGTACCTCTTTCTGCTCATAAGCAATAGCCAGTGACATTCTTGGCAGGATGGTTTCCTCGTACACCTTCACCCTGGTGGCTCCCCTCCCAGAGGTGGAGTGGTCCTGCTTCAGCAAAATCTCCACCTCCTCTGTCGTTCTGCACTCCTCAAGTAGGTCAACCGGAAACTGTCTTGTTTGCTTTGATATTGAATCATAAGCTTCCTGTAAAGGTATTTATTTTATTTTAGTTATATACAGCAATACGTTGTGAAATACTGAGGAGTGACTTATAACTATTTACCCTGTAAACTACATCTATTTTTCCATATTTATCTGCCATGTGGCCCAGAATAAATGCTCCAAGAATTGGGTCTTTGTGTTTGATGAACATATATGTTGGATTGCTAATGGCTTTGAGTTGATCCAGCAGAGATAAAGTCCAATCGAGGTCAGCTCCTTTCTTCAGTCTTGTCTGGTCTGAAATAATAAAATACATTTACATACATATGCATATTCATATTTAGATATTGTCCTTTTCTCCATGATAATTACTGCTTTATTGTGCATCAGAAACATATTACTCACATTCTTTTTCTGGTAAAAATCTAACATCATGGCCACGCCTCATCAGATGACGGATGATGACGTCATTATTGTCTAGGCAGGCTAGTATCAGTGGTGTCATATGGGGTGGAAATGTCACGCTCTCAAAGCTGTATTCCGCTGTATCCGATGATGGATTCCTAGTAAAATGTTTGAATTTTTTTTATAAAAATCCTATCCAAATCTGTACTGCCTCTTATAGTTGACCATCTGAGATAAAAAAAAATATTCTTTTCTCTTAGAGAATATTTCTTCAATAATTTTGTTCATGTAAAAAAATTGTCTAAAATGTAACACATATATTTATGAATATTTGCGCATCTTATATATGTATGTCATGTAAAATCCTATTTTCTTATACACTGTACATTGTATAAAAAATAGATAGAAACCTCTCACTGAAGTCCAGTAACTTATCAAGTATGTTCATATTTGCAGCCCTCACTGCGTGCAGGATAGCATCCCCTAAACGGATATCCGGTACCAGTAACAGGAAGTCAAGGAGACCCTCGTTCTGAGTTACAGTTGCAATTTGTATGCAGGTTCTTCCAATGTGATCTCGGCTGTTGATATCACAATGGTTGTTTTCCTAATGGAAAAAATGTTTTCTATTCAATATTGTGATAATCGGGGAGATTATTTATTTCCACGCATTGTATTCCAATTAGCTTTACTAGGGATAACGTTGTGTTTTTATCATGTAGAAACGAAACAAGTATTTTCTGTAAAACTATAAAATATGTGATAAATGAAGCCTTTGTCATAAACATCCAGTTATATCTTTAGATATCGATGTTGGAGAAATGGCACGGTCCGATTATAACTTCATGATAGATTACATATTTAAACAGTTTAACTTTGACTAAAAGAGGAAAATAGTCTAGATAAGATTGTGGGCTGTGTCAGTCGAAAACTGTGGATTCTGATCAATCTATCAGCTGGGATGATAAATATTTAATTTATGCAGATGAAAGGCTGCTAGAATCCTAACTAAAAAACACACCCAGAAGACTTGAAGAGGTGAAAATATGAATTAGTAAAAAAATCGTGTGTCCATAAAAAAAAATGGAATTATATGAATCGCTTGCAGTGAAGGAGGGGCAAACATTGCCATCTGCATTATCGATTGTGCCCCAGGGCTGGCTCGGTCATATTTGTTCTGACAACAATGCACCGCACCGAATGGTATGCATGCGAACGGCACTCGTCAAATTATATTTTACTGACGGTTGTAAAAATCAAATATTACAGTGAATGTAATGCTGATTTTGTTTTTTAAATCGGCTCTTCTTGGGATAGATTCAACCGAATTAGCCACACAGTTTTCCTTCTCTCTGCAATGCCTCCATAAACTCGTCTGTTATTGGGCTATGAAATTGCATTCATCTTGAAATAACCATATATATGTTTTTGGTTTGTTTCTATGTAATCGAGGGTACAACTTTGACCAGTCTTATATACAAATATAGAGTAAGACGTCATCAAAACAATATTCTGTCATGTCATGAATACAAATGTGCAAATTATATAGGACATTGATGTTCTCTATTTTATGTGTTCTAAATCTATCTTGAATACTTAACCTACCTTGAAATGGTCAATAAATAACTGCGTGTCTCCATGCTGTGCTAAGTGTAACATTTGCACCTCAGCTGGATTCAGCAACTTTCTGCTACTCTCTCCATCTAGAAAATCTAAAATCTCCTCGATATGATCATTCTTCTCAGAAGACTCCATTTTCCAGCCCTGCCCGTTTCAACTACCACTTCCGGATCCGGCTACCATACCCTTCTTCAAGATACTCACTTCCGCTCCACATGATGATATTACAGGCACAAGAAGCTACAGATTGAATGGTATCACACCAATTTTATGACCAAAAACTTGTGTTTTATCTGTGCCAGGCCTCCATATATGTCATTGATCCCTTCAAGTCCATCTTTACAAAACGTGTCTGCCATTATTATCATTGTATGCATACATAAATTGCTGTGCCCGATATCAGCTCCTATGTTGACTTTGCTTGATAAACTGTCTTATTTGGACTGACGTCTTATACAGCAGAGATAGCTGTTGAGAGTTCATGAAATATCTCGACTCAGGGGAATCTCGGTCCGGTGTCGTTGAGACAGGGTATTGTTCACTGATGCATGACACTTTATGGGACAGCCAGGAAAAGCGTGGCACCGGGTGACGTTCAGTACATAATAATAATAATAATAATAATAATAATAATACGAATATACGAATATCAATATATTCAAAATTGTCTGAAACTAGGTCATGTTGGTATCACATTGCTCAGATGTATATGTCATGGTAGATAAGCTTGTTGGGTTGGATAATACAATCAACTGAATATTTAAAAATATAAGCATATCGTGACGTGCTGTTTTTACAGACGTGAAACAACCACAATAAAAGATACCTAATCAGGCCATTAACCAGTGTAGATTAAAAAATTCAGTTATATTGGTACCATTGTTCCAGAACGAGGCCGAATGGGCCACGGACTGTGGCGCAGTTGATTAGAGAGGGATGTTAGAACGCAGATTACTTCACACCAGTTCTTCTCTGGAGATCCAAAAGGTTTGATTCCTAACTGTTTTGGCATTATATTTTTCGTTACAATTTCTCCTATGAGCTGAGGCCCGTGCCTGCGGGGTGAATCAGTTGTCATTGTAAATCTGTGACTGGGTCTCGTCTTGATATGACCTTGGAGTGAAAGATGCAGAATATTATTCTGAGTTTGGAAAACTAAGTTTTATTTTTCTAGGATAAATCTAAGTTGAGTTATCTTGCGTTAAACGGAAGCATGTCTTTCTCAGTTTTATCACTTCAGTCAGGATCGACATCAAAGGGTCAGGCCGGCAACTAATAACACCATAACATAATGCCATAGAAATGCTTCCTCTTCATGTTGGTTGCATAACCTTCCAAACGTTGTGCCGTATACAGCGCATTAATTGGCAGAATAAATATTTATGTTCACAAGAAAAAATACTATGTATTGGAACATCTTTTATTCCTGCCAAAATATGCGCTGATACCTAGGATCAGCATAGAAGAACACCCGATCCATATTTTAGAGACAAATCTACTTATCATGAAAAAACTGACATACTTCAAGCGACATGTGATTTTTAACTGAACTATTTATCCTACAGGATCTATCCTTCACCAATGTTTTCATGATAGTTTAATCAGTATCCCCTGTCATTTTTGTGATGAAATACATATTATATGTGAAGAACTGGTCAGATGAATAACATTTTCATATTATATATTGAAAAAAAATATATATGAATGTGTTGATGTCCGATTTTAAGGATTAATCAAGTAACTTATATACTGTTTTTTTTATAGATTTTAGCAATGTTATATGACTGAACTTAACCTATTCTTCCTGATAAACTTTACTTTTAGTTGAATTTATAAAGTTGAAAATTTAGTAATCTGAGGGTCGGCAACTATGATAACATCAAAGGGCTTTGGAGCCATTGTCTAAAACAATGGATCTCTATGACGCCATGTGCAATACAACGGGCGTTGCGCCTCCATTCATTATTACTCCAAGATATGACGTAATCCTCCTACACATCGCTTATTTATATAGGCGAACATAGATGAGATACGTCAGTGAGATTTGAGCACACACAGATTATCAGTGTCTGTTATGTATACATACCAACTACTGTAATAATTCCACACCAATATATTAAACAAGACAAACATCTCCATATGGCTGTTCTAATTGCCAATCTCCTTATTAATCTCAGCACGACATCTATTATGTAACCTATATATGCATCGAATTTGGCGCTTCATATTTCATGATTTTTTGCAGAGATTGCATGAAATATCAGAGAATATAGTTAATTAATTTCACCCAAAGTGTCGATAGTTTTCCTTTAGTAAGGAACCAAAAAATTATATTTTTTTCTTGGCTGTATATAAAAATAAGTTAGATATTATTCCAGAATAGATATTACATGTTATACAACAATGTCATAAATTGCCTTTTATCGCTTGTGTGTGCGGTTTGCACTGATATAAGATATAATTGATATTTGTCTGCTCTTGCTTCATTCATAATTGTGGATACTAAACAATGAATGAATTTGGTTTGAAATGTTTTACATTTAGCATAATAACGAATTTAGTATAATAACGGATTGGGATTCAGTTGAGGATGGATTTTATGGATGTAAAACTGGAATAAAACATTTCATAAATGAGACTTTATCACAACCACAATTCAGTATACACTACTGGCAAAGTATCATGCAGCTCAAAAAGGAAATGGAATATATTGCCTCATATCTTTGGTATGGAAAGTATGATATCACATTTGAACTTGTTTACAGTTTTTGATAGAATATCCTCAGATTTTTCAAATATTTTGAATAAAATAGCCTCTCAGTCATGGTGGGTTCAGAGCTCCGTACATCAACTGAGGACTTCCGGTCTGAGGCCAGAGAACACATCACTTACAAGATAGGTGAAATGTTACACATATATTATCTGCCTGTGGTGATAGTTCTAGGAGTGGTGGGTAACTGTATGTCTCTGCTGGTGACCATGAGGACGCACAACAGGAGGATCTCATGCTGCGTGTATATGGCTGCTCTGGCCTGCTCAGATAATGGTATGCTCCTAGTGGCCTCCTACTACTGGCTCAGGGTGGGACTCATCAACACTCACATTCACCCCATGGAATGCCACGTCACCTCCTGGGCCATCCAGGCTCTCTCTTGTTACTCGGTCTACATGATTGTGTTCATGACCTTGGACAGATGTTTTGCTGTGAGGTTTCCATTTACTTGTATTATGTGGAGAAACACGGGCTGTGCACTTAGAGTTGTTGTTCTTTCTGCTCTGATCATTCTGGTCTCTACATTTCCATATTTCTTCTTCTCGCAACTTTCAAAAGATCAAAGGATATGCATCATAATTGGGTCAAGGTCACCTCCAGCCCAAATCTTTTCCTGGATCAACTTATGCCTCAGTTGCCTCCTGCCCTTTGTTACAATCCTCACTCTGAATTCTTTGATTATTCTTTCTATACATAAGAGAGGCCGCTTCCTACGTAGAATGTCCACCTTGAAATCAGCCCACTGTCCAACCTCTACTTTAGACAATAACAGTACGCCACTCGAAGAAAACCAGGATTTGGACCACGCTAAAGTCACGTCTCTCCCCAATGGCATCTCGCGAGAGTTGCAGCTGACAGGCATTTTACTTCTGGTTTCCTTCACTCTGTTGTTTCTCACTCTTCCTCAATATTGCAGATATATTGTCTACTCATTCCTGGACCCTAATGTAACACCAAAAGAGTACGCCACCTATATTCTTATATACAATCTGACAAATAAACTGTACTTTACAAACAGTGCTTGCAATTTCTACTTGTATTGTTTGGGAAGCAACCAGTTTCGAAGCGACGCCTGGCAGATTCTTAAATGCACTCACAGGAAAAATATGTCTTCTTGTCTCGACAATAACTCAGTGATCCCCTGAAATTACAGTCCCTTATTAAGCTTTATTACTCTTGAAACGTATTTCAGGAAAGAAACAAAGATTTTTTATGTGAAGTTTCATAGGAACCATTTAAAAAAAATGAAGAAAGAGACATTACAGATGATTTTCTGGCAATGTTGTCAACCCTCTCTGTGTAAAGAACCAATCATCAACCTACACATTTGGTGGTCAAACTGATTATTGATAGAACGGCAGAGGAAATCTTTAAATTGGAGGGCCTTAACCAGGGTCTGTTTTGACGACACTAATCAGAGTTAAACGCTTTGGTTTGACTGAATATATGTCTTACTTATATATTTCGTGAGCCATTTTTATGTTCTATACAACAAATGTGATATGTAAACAATCATAATAATAAAGATACAGAAAAGTGGGGGGGTATTGCTGAACATGTATTAATACTTTAAACCCATTATTGAAGCTGTAATGAACCAGAGCTCCACTCTTTTATCTGATAAAATGGGCTAAATAAATTGGGCATTGGGCTAAATAAATTGGGCATTGGGCTAAATAAATATAAAAGTCAAAGAAATATCTACAATAGCGAGCTTACTATAATACTTTGATATTTTGAGTGAGGCAGTAGGGTGGTGAGGGAAAATAATTTTGACATTTAAACATAAATTGCATTGCCAAACTTCCAATTATAGGGATGCTCTTGCATAAGTTATGAAATAAACGGCATTTTAAAAATGAATGTGATATCATTATGTGATTATTAGGCCCTTTAAAGATCTTCAGGGATTTCTCAAATGACTTACGGGGCTAATGTCAAGATCTAACAGTCGGGCTATAACGCTTGTTGAAACAAATCAGCATTTCAGTTTTCCATCATTGAGTTTCATGAGTAAGGTTATGTCTTCATTAATATACTTTTCTCTCTCTGCGTTTACAACTGTACATAACAACTATATCACACTGTTTCCTGTTCATTAGTTATGGTTTAATCCAGTTGAGGTCATGACCAGGTACATTGCACCTGGTCTCCAGTCTAGAGAGGAGTACGTGATGATCAGTGAAATCATATGCCACCCAGAAGTCAAGTAGCAGTTGTGTTACTGACTCTCTGTTGTCTTGGTTTGCACCTAGTTGTGCCCTCTCTGAACTACGAAATACTTAATAATAATATGCAGGTCAAAGCTTGTCAGTAAAGCCATTTGGCTACAAATGGGGGACTAACTGGACAATCTCACTACTTCTCTATTTTAAAAGTCAATTTTGATACAGAGGTCACATGTAAAACTGGCCTATATTTTTATCGCTATTATAACAGCCATGCTATCAGAATTGAATTTTGAAAGATAAATCCGATACTGTTCACACCGATAAATATGTGCACGTATATTCCCAACATTCGATAGATTGCTAGAAAGGGCTTTCTGTATAAAACCATGTTAGTGGAGTTGGGGATAGAAAATATCCCAGCATATTTTGCTTTGATGAGATTCGTCAAGCTTCTCCCATATCTATTACGTATTAAGCCCTTAGAGAGATCTTGATGCAATCTTCGGTTAACTCTCGGCAATCTCGGTTTCGGTGTCACAAATGATTTTCATGGTAATACAATAGGTGCGTCTATTCATCTTTTTAATCCACCTTGACTGTTGCTTATTTCAGCTTCCAGTCTCTCACGGCACGTGCACAAAGCAATCACGTAACGTAAACACTCACACATATATCTATATATCTACTTCAAAATTTGAAACAATTTTCTCAGGATTTTCTTACCGTGATATAAACAGAGCACTATGAATGATGTACTTCGGATATCATGCGCAGATACATCCCAAAAACGATCCCAATCTTAAAATTTTTTTTGTAAATTTCATTGGCTGCAAAAATTCCCAACACTTTGGTGCTCGACTGTACATATATCTATAGCACGACATTTTACTATTGAGCAGAAAACCTCCAGTATTGCCTCAAATGACCTCACGTGAAAATACATTGTGACGTTATGTAATTCCTCAACCACTAGGTACTTCCGGCTACCAAAGTGATGGGAATTTTCATTGCTGGCCCATAACTGATTTCGCAACTGATTTAATCAACTTTTTCATATTCTTTATGGAATATTATATTCAATGAAATCCGGATAAAATGTCTATAAAATTGGGTTTGCTCATTTAACAATGAAGCAATGTTTGTACAGATTACAACTTCATCTGTCTCTAAATGTCAGAAATTGCTTAGATTAAAAAGAAGTAATCAGGCTGCATGCTTGAGAAAAATAGCCCACTGAAAAATAGCCCACTGAAAAATAGCCCACTGAAAAATAGCCCACTGCACTAAATTCACTCTACCTCGTACTTTTTGACTTGTTATAAAGGGGTGTTGTTTTGTTGAAATGTTAAATGAAATGCTGTTGTTTTGTTGAAATGTTAAATGAAATGCTGTTGTTTTGTTGAAATGTTAAATGAAATGCTGTTGTTTTGTTGAAATGTCAAAAGAAATGCAAAATCTTCGAAAAGTTTAGGTCCCAGTGAAAGACTTTATATCTGACCCGACATATAGCAAAGGGTCATTTTAAGGTCTCTTTTATTGAAATAAGACAAATTGACCCCATGTTCTAGATAAATTTGAATGTCAACAATTTAAAGCAAATATGTGAAATCATAGAAAGTTTCATCTGCGATTATTAATCCATCGGGTGTCCTACTGTACTAGTGTACTAGTGTACCAGTGTACTAGTGTACTTCTTGTGCAAATAAAGCTTTGACCATATATATATTGAATGAAAAACATTGTCTGCATTGGACAGTTAACTTTCAGTGCTCAGTGACCAGGTATGTTTCATTTTAATTTTAAAATACTTAAATGCCACATTTACCAATGTATGTGCTCTTTTTTATTATTCATAAAAAGTATTCTTGGAGTGTTTTTGCAGAAGAGAAATCTCCAGGCTTGGTGGGGTGAACATATTTTATATCCTGATGATGCTGTTGTACTTTGATGAATGTGACCTGATGTCTGATGTACTTTTTAGATCTTCGTCTGATATACTATTAATTATTTAACAATGATTTAATTAGATTTGAATGCAAAATGTATGAATACATGCACTCTTTTTGTTATTCAGTAAGGATCAGTTTGTTGCTAACAAATGACAATAATCGTTCCATTTGCACATCATTTAGTGCAATAGCTATGTCCACAGTTTGAATCCGCTGCAATACGTTGATCTGTTGCCCTCTGAGCTTGCCTTGATCACTTTGTGTACATAAATTAGATTAAGCAAGCCACGTGACCTTCCATGATAACATTGAAAGAATATCAGCCATATTGAATCTAGCATACCTTTACTCTCTGGACCTTGTTGATATTGTTTCATTTTGTAAAACATTTCACAGCCACCTTTTCTTATTATTTTACCATTCCTCTTTGAATTACATGAAAACCGATTAAAGAACATTGACAAAATTCCATTTATTTGCAGGTCCAAGAGGAGAGAGAATTCTGTGTCAATCAAGCTATTCAAATAAAGGTTTTCAAAAGCAAGAAACATGGACAAAATATTTGGTGAGGCTGATGCTAAATCAGTTCAATATAACTTCATCAGTGAGAACTGTGGGCTACAGGTTTCCAACATTTGTCTGGGTGCCATGACGTTTGGGGATGAAGAAGGACAGGTATGAGGCCATGAGGCCATTCTTACACGAGAAAGTCAAACCAAAATGTAAAAAATCAGTCTCCAATGATTGAATAATTTTATATATATATATATATATATATATATATATATATATATATATATATATATATATATATATATATATATATATATCTATATATATATATATATATATATATATATATATATATATTATATTACTATTGACAGTTTATGGACATTATGAGGAGTATCAAAAAGTAACAATAATTCTTATAATTAAATTTGTAATATGTTATATGTAAAAGTTTTTTTCCTTTTCTTCCAGAACATGATGGCATCCAAAGGATTAAATGAAATTGATTCACATAAGATTATGGACAGGTTTTCGGAATTAGGGGGAAACTTCATTGACACTGCTAACTGTTACTCTGATGGGGATTCAGAAAGGTTTATTGGAACATGGTTGCAAAAGTAATTGATTTTTTTTACAGTAAACGTGAAGAATACTCAGCATGATGATTTTGTTGGCGATAGAAACAATATACAAAGAATACTTGTGCAATGAAAAGATCAATTTAGTTAAGGTTAAGTTACTGTTGGCAGGTGATTAAAATTTAAATGTGAATTTGTAAAGCCAATTGCATAAAATGATAATAATTATGGACACATGTGAAGCCAATGTTTGAAATGTTTTATTTTTCACTTTTACCAGACAAACCAGAAATAATTACGTTATTGCAACTAAAACACGGTGGCCATATAGTTTGAATGCAGTCGGCAAAAATACACCCAATGGATCAGGATTGACCCGTAGATATATAATTGAAAGTTTAGAAGGAAGTTTGGAGAGGCTGCAGACAGATTATATTGATTTATTCCAGGTATGACATTTTTTGAATTTCAACATATTGAATAATTATTTTATTCGACATATATCTGTTATTATCATGAAAGAATATGGCTCTACCTCGCCATGCAGAGTATACAATTGTGTGAATTGTATGAATTATGGTTAGTTTTGTACATAATTAATGTTGATTCTCAACAAGGCCAAAGAATGAAAATTCTGACAAAACAATGAACTCACCAAATTATATTCTGCCAATATGAAGAACAAAATACAGGGCACATTATTTAAAAAATAACTCTTGTAATTTTAGTATTTCCTATATCTTTTTTATTTTAATTTTTTTCCAAAATGGTTTCTATTTCTATTCCATATCTGATTAATAAAGTTTAACTCTGAAATAAGCATGTTGAGCACATGTTTAATCATTCTTTATCATTGCAAAAAATGTTGGAAAACATCAAATATCACAATGCAGTGAGTGATTTTCATTAGTGTTTATCTATCGGTACAGACCTAACATCCGTACAGACCACAACAGTGGTCACATGAGTACAAGCAAAGTACTAGGGACTTTGAGCAAAACACAATAATCATGGCAGGTGTATTTTGGTTGAGGTCATGAGATAACTTGTTAGTGTCACAGTTTCATTGCTTTGTTTGTTTGTTTGTTTGGGGTTTTAGGATGAGACCTACTTGTAACAGATATAGTGCTGCCTCACTGAATTGTTATGTGGCAGGTCCTTGACATGACAACCAACCCGGTCACAGATTTACAAGGACAATGGGTTAACCCTTTAGGCACGGGCATCAGCTCATGTGAGAAATTGTATCATGAGTTCAATCATGATTGAACTCATGACCGGCATGGCCGGCATGGCATGGCCAGGGTTTGAACCCACGACCTTTGGATCACTAACCAACTGCACCACGGCCCATGGCAGTTTCATTGCCAAGTATCACTTAACCCCTAATGGACGGGAAAGACGGCAACATCCACCACCAGTAACGGATGGGAAGGACGTTGACGTCCCCATTGTTCTGGCTTGATGACCTCATTTGTAACATTCTGAAGGGCTGAAACTTGTTACAATGTAATCATGATAATGACGTCAGATTGACTGGATCATGAACTTTTGACCCCAGCACTTCATTAAGCAAATTTAGTAACCATGGTTATAAATTTTATAAATTTAGTATGTGGATACACTAGTCCAGACAAAAATTGATTTGGTCCAGCCAGTCAACAAAATTTAGATAGCCTAGTCCATTTGGGGTTAAACATACCCCCAATCTCCACAATTGCCTGTTACCTACATGATTTCATGAAAGTTTAGTGTAAAAAAACTAAACTTTGTGGCCATTTCTAAAAATGCGACCCTTAGTTTGAGTTCAAGATGTTGTAGGTGCATGCAATGGTGAGATATATTGATTTTTGTTCAGATTATTATACTTTTGTCACTATGGGGCAGCACAAGGGCATCCAACTTAAAATAAGAGGAATGGAGCAATGACAAGTATACATTTCATCAATTATAGAGTATTTTAATTCAAATGACTCTTTTTCCAACAGATTCATGCACCAGACTACCCAACCCCAATAGAGGAGACATTGAGAACACTAGATGATATGGTGAGATGTGGCAAGGTGCGATATCTTGGAGCATCAAATTTGAGAGGATATCAGATGCAGAAGATCATAGACCTATGTAATCGATACAACTACAACCCATTTGTAACGTTGCAGGTAAGTTGATTAATTTTGTTATTAATATGATAATAATGGTGAGATCAATTTAGATTAATCCTAACAGTACCCCATATTGTAACAATACCCCATATTGTAACAGTACCCCATATTTCAACAGTACCCCATATCCTAACAGTACATCATATTCTAACAGTTCCCCATATTCTAACAGTACCTCATATTCTAACAGTACCCATATTCTAACAGTACCCCATATTTATATATATATATATATATATATATATATATATATATATATATATATATAGTTCAGATCATGGAAAATGTATGTATTGATTGATATTTAAATTGTCATCTGATTCTCATATAATTGTATCTAAAACATGCCCGAAATCAAAACTTTCATTTAAAATAAGTATGTATAAAAATTCTTTTTTAAATCTTAAATTATTACAATTGTAATAAACATCTGTATCAAAAAAGGCCATCAGTGTCCAATGGAACGTATGATGAATTTCCTGTCTGATGGATTTGGTTATAGACCTGGCACAAAATTTATCTGATCTCATTTGAAAGAGGACTAATAATCATGACAAACAACCACTCCATCAAATGATTTGGAAATGATTTCTACTTTCCATGCAAAACTGCATATGTCTAATTCTAAACATTTAAGGGTAATACACAGTTGATATATAGTACAAGAACATCTGGTTGCTCTGTTCACATAATAACCTTTTGACTTTTAGTAACAGTACAGCCTTTTAGCCAGAGGGAGTGAGGCTGATGCTTTTGAGGCTTGCCTTGATGAGGGTCTTGGGATTCTTCCATGGAGTCCACTGAGCGCGTATGACAAAGCTAATGCAACACATTTATATATAAGATATTTTTTTTGCTGATTTGTGTATTTGGTTAATTCTTAAATTCAACTAAATTGAGATAACACAATGTACCATAAACTATGATGATTATGTCAGCATAGATTCTGCAGTGAAGAGGGAAATTTCTGTCATTCTGTCTGTCTTTCAACTTCGATTCTTTTCATTGATTTGTTTGTTTGTTTGGGGTTTTACATCACTTTCAATATTATTCCAGTCATTTCGTGATGAGACCTACTTGTAGCAGATATAGTGCTGCCTCACTGAATTGTCATGTTGCAGTTCCTTGACATGACAACCCACCCGGTCACAGATTTACAAGGACAACGGGTTAACCCTTTAGGCACGGGCCTTAGCTCATATGGGAAATCGTATCATGAGTTCAATCCCGGCACGGCCGGGGTTTGAACCCAAGACCTTTGGATCACCACAGAGGAACTGGTGCTAATAAGCTGGCGCTCTAACCAACTGCGCCACTGCCCCTGGCCTTCTTTTCATTGAAACTACTGGGTGACGTTCATTGCTTTTTGTTGGTTAAATGTCATTGTCATGTGACCAATCTTATTTGTTTTCCATTTTCTTTTTGTTCTCTAAATCACCCAATGTATGATTCTTGTCATCTTATTATAGCTTCAGTTTGATTGGTGTTGAACGAGGTAGCTACCAATTTAGATTTAAAATAACAACTTACAAAACTTTAAGAAACTTTCTCATCCGGTTCACAAATATGTCATCAACAATTATTTCCACTGAAAGATCTGTGTGAAATTCTGAGATAGAGGATTCCTACTCCCAAAATACATAACTAATGGAAATGCATAACTAATGGTTATGTATTTTTACCTTACTTTCATCACTATTTTGGCCTCAACCTTTTCAGTAAATATAGAGAGCAAGGAGTGAATTATGTATTAACTTTTGACAATAAAGTAAGCCTGACAAAAAATCAATATTTGATTGGGTTAATGTCAGGAGATGGAAAGGACTTTTATTTGGGTAAAAGACTGTAGATGTTCAAGTTTATTATCAAGAATTAAATTCTATTTGTGATTTATTTCACACCTGCACAAACCCCTAGAACATCCAGTGTCTCATTCTACTAATCAAAATAGAGCTTTAGTTAAGACTTCTGAAAGAAAGCAATGTGGTGGTCGGTGAAAAATGGGCAAATGATCAATTATGAAGCAATTTGCAGGCATTTTAAAAAAATGTTCCAGGAATGAATATTTTCAAACCACATGCATGCCCTTTCATAATTTGAAAGTTGTATTCACTTTTGAGTTACCTATTGCAAGTTAAAGTAATGAAATAAAATGAATGTTAAAGGTGTTTGTTCTATCTTATAGTGGCTTACTGTCAGGAAAATATAAAAGTGGAGCTGAACTTCCTGAAGATTCTCGAGTGACCAACATGTCAAAAGGCCCATTTAGTGGGTATTTTGGTTCACGCTTTGAATCTGATTTGTTTGGAAATCTGATGACTTCTATGAATCAAATTGCAAATAATCATGGTAAGATACATTCCTAAAATATGTTTACATTATATGGTTTTAATCATTATAACACTTTACTACATTAAACAACTCTGCATGGCGAGGTAGAGTCATATACTACCTCTGCCGTAATAGGCATGACACTGTTTCAATCTATTCCGCAAGGTCGATTGCATAATTCACAGACAAGTGGGCAATTGGTGGGCTTTGCACATGTGCACTCGCAATGCCCGCCCAATTGGCTAATACTCCCACACATATCAGATGCACTCACTTTCTGCCCAAACAAACGTGTGTGAAGTTTGTTACTAATTCACTTTTCACAATTCATTATTCAGAATTTTTTCAATATCGATAGATGAGGTTGTAAACATGTCATATTTGCAATTTTCTTTTCAAAATGTCACTGGGATGTATTTTGTAGCACTGTATATTTAATGAAAATCCTTAAAAAATAAAATTATCAACCCATTATATAAAACAAGCGAAAAAAAACAGCACAGGTCAATTCAAAGGTCAAATATTTGGACACCCCTTAACAGTCATACAAAATTTGGTGACCTTTGAATTTACCTGTGCTAGTTTTATCTAGCTTTGAATATTAGAATTTAAGGGTTTTTTACTACAATAATTTAAAAGTTTGTATACTTGTACATTTCAACAATACATCTAAAAATAATTGAGATCATTTGCCTTCCGACTGATTCAGAGGGTTGATCATTTTTGATAAAATACACATGACAATATTATTTGGAAAGAAATAGACGTGTCAATTCATCAGAGACCCCTGATTTCGATTTTAGCGTGAATAATATGTTTACAGAGGTGAGCGTAGCCCAGGTGGCTCTGAAGTGGTTGTTACAGAGGCCAGGGGTTAACTCAGTCATCATTGGAGCAAGAAAGATGCATCAGCTTGAGGATAACATCAAAGCTGGTGGGCATTGGAGGCTGACAGATGAAGAGGTCAGCACCTGTTTTTGTTTTTGATGGCTGTTTTGATCACCATACTATAATATGAATTTAAAAGTCTTTCTATTTCCAATTTCTATGGCTTTATTCTTTCAGATGGCAGAGTTGACTAGTATGAGTGATATATCTTTACCCTACCCATATGATGAAGTGATTGATGGAATGGCAAAGATAAGATCAAGGAAAAGCAAAACATAAATCCCTGACGGCAAGGGAAAAGCAAAATGTGCATGTCCAGTATGCTGGTCTGACGGAAACAAGATAAAGACTCTCCTAATTAGTGTTATGCAAAGAATCTGTACTAAAAGATTAAGATAAAAGACATGTCTGGAGAATGAAGGAATAGTTACTTGTTCAAATCTTTTTCACAAAATGTCCAAATTTGATTGTATTGGTTGTTGTTAACTATGCAGAATATATATTAGCAGATACATAATTGAACAGTGAATTATTCAAATTGGATGCAGAGTGTTTGCTAAATGTTAATCTGATATAAGGTACAATATGCCTGAGGCTTAATAACCCATATGTCACCAATGTCAATATGGGTCTAGTATGTATGTCTGAAAAAATAAGAAATATTAAACACATTAAAACACATACTGATATAAAGAACTCTTTCATCAAATGAAACTTCATATGAAAAGCACTAGTAACTGACCTGTCCCTTTTCATGGTGTAGACATTATCTGTGACAACCTGTTATCCTTGTAAATCTGTGATCGGGTGGGATGTCATGTCAAGGACCTGCGACATGACAATTCAGTGAGGCAGCACTATATCTGCTACAACTAGGTCTCATCACGAAATGACTGAATATGACCCATGCATTCAGAAAGAAGCCAGGTCGGAATTGGATCCAACTCACAGGACTTCTTTGCTGCTTCTTTAAGTAATTTCTTAACCTCGCCCTGCTCCAGTGGGGTGAAATTGTCTAGATAAGTACTAAATTTCTTTGTTTCAGGTTGGAGTTCTTTGTTTATATCAGTTCCCTCTATTTCTTCTCTAAGTTTTGGAGGCCACAGGCCGTGGCGCAGTTGGTTAGAGCGCCAGCTTATTAGCACCAGTTCCTCTGTGGTGATCCAAAGGTCGTGGGTTCGAACCCCGGCCATGCCGAGATTGAACTCATAATACAATTTCCCATATGAGCTGAGGCCCGTGCCTAAAGGGTTAACCCGTTGTCCTTGTAAATCTGTGACCGGGTGAGTTGTCATGTCAAGGACCTGCGACATGACAATTCAGTGAGGCAGCACTATATCTGCTACAAGTAGGTCTCATCACGAAATGACTGAAATAATTTTGAAAGTGATGTAAAACCCCAAACAAACAAACAAATCTCTAAGTTTTGAAATTTTATCGAGGAAAAAATTATTAAATTCCATGGCCAATTTTTCTTTATCATCATGTTCAGAGAATGGGGTGTCTTCTTTAGTGTGTAATAATCCATTTAGTATTTTAAATAATTTTTTTTCGGTCAGATTTATTATATTTGATTAATAACTCATTTAAATCTGAATCATCATATGATTGTCCTTTGTCAAATTTGTCCTCAACCTCATTTATAAAACATTTAATATTCATTTTTTAAAAATTCCTGTAGGATACTCTCTTTGTATTGTTTGTTTTGATTTGTGAATTTAATGTAAATTTTATAATATTATGATCGGATATTTTCTCATCAACGAGATGTTCCTTAATGATTTTACTGTTAATATCAGATATTTATAAGTCCAGTGTGTACCCATAGTATGAGTTGGTTCTTTGATGTGATTATGTAGATTATATAGTTCCAGGGTTTCGTTAAATTTAATAAAATTGGTCTTATAGGTTTGTTCATTGAAAATTATAATCCCCTACAAGTATGACTTCATGGTATGTATGTGCTATAATAGGATAGAATTTCAGAGAATTCTTCACAAAATTGGGAATAAGTATGCCACAGCAGTTTAGAACAGAGAAAATGTGGACATTTAGTTTTGAGCCTCCCTGCCTGCTGGACCGGCCACTTATCCCCTGCTATCAGATCCCCAATTCCCCTTTGGGACCAGGCAGCCATCTTGAATGGGCAACTCTTGCATTTCTTAAAAAGTGACTTTAGATGGCACTTTTATTTTAAAAACTTTAAAATAAGTTTTATTCAATATTATGAAATTTAACTTTTATAATGTTGGATAATACAATATTACCATGATTACTTATCAAATGTAAGTCTTTATAATATGATAGAGGTCATTCAATACATATATATTTGAATGCTGAAAATGTTCCTATTTCTAAAATTTATTCCAAAATTAAACACTTGATAACAATATTTCCATGCACCATAGCAATACAAACATTACATTTATGAAAAATATAAATCCTCATTATTATCATAAAGAAAAAATTGGTTGGTTCCTGGTAAAACAAATATGTACTTTTGATGATTTTATTCGAGCTATATTGAGGGTAAAGAGTCAATCAGTATATTTGATCACTTGAAAATTTATATCTAGATTTTGACAGAAGCCTTCTTGTTTATTGACAAATCTATCATGCACACATCTTTATTGTGTGTTGTTGTGATTAGTAAGAAAAAACATCCTTAATTACTGCTTTATTCAATTAACTTCAAAGAACTCGGAATCAAAACTACAGGTGTTGTATTTGCGATTTGGGGATTTCCACTGTGCACACATGTATTCCCATTCAAAGGAAATTTGTTTTTTCTGTGATATTTACATGTAAGGGTACAGTGTTACAGGGTCTGCCACTCAGCCAATTAGTAAAAGTAAACAACAGGTGTAAACAGGTGTAGCTTTGAAGGGTTTAGGGAGTCTGGTATTGCTTTGTAAGTGTAGTCCAATATTGTGAAGGAAGTGATGAAGGTCACTTCTAGACATGATCACAACAAGTACAGACCTACTAGTATCATGGAAGGAATAGAATCAGATCATACATATGAAAAACATATGAAATGTTTAGAAGATCTGTACATGGATTTCTATAGAAATCACTTCCCTAACAAGGTCATCCCAAAGCATCACTTTCTTGAGGAACATGTAGTTCCTTGGATCAGGGAATACCACTTTGGGATGGCCATGCATGGAGAACAAGGAGGAGAATCAGTACATGCTGAGTTCAATCAGCTAGGTGCGTCAGCAAGAGGGATCAGAAAGGATTCTGATAAACTTATGTGCATTATGTGCAAGCATCACACAAAGTTGGCCCCAAGGATCCAAAGTGATATTGTAACACCAAAATACAGGAAAAGGAAATATGAAGACTAAGTATAAAGCATGTGGAATAATAGCTGTATGGACCAGGTACAACAAACAGCTTAAACATGACATTCCCATTATCAAAGCTAGACAAGGACTATACTTAATTATACCATCATTGCATGGACAATGTGTAAATATAGATGCTATATGTGAATACTAAGTTGAGATGAAATCTACATTACAGGTAAAACTATAATTAACTTGATAAATGCTTTAACATTAAGATGTAGAAATGTACTTTTCCATATATGATGTATGACAGTAGCAGAGAGAATGCACCATTGTAGGTTTCTGTGTTTGCTGTTACCTGGCACAGGCTGACAGAGACTGTTATTTACAAATAGTCATAGATTTAAAACTATACATAAGAACCACAAATTTCAAACAGCTTTAGAAACTAGAATATTTAGTGATACTTTCTGTAAAAACATTGAATTGCCTGAGTGTATGATAAGGTTTGACTTTTTAATGCCAAATTTACAGAAAAAAATAAAATTCTCAGTTACATGGCACTCAAATGGTCTTGTTGATAACTAAGCCCCCTGTGATGTGATTTCAATGCAAAACCCACCATTTGAATCCTTGGAATGTCAGTGAGACAGCTGTGTAAACTGTGTAAGATAATATCTACTGATAGTGCCACAGTTCTACAAACAAATACAATATCATGTGTGACTAAGTGTCAGCTTCAAAGGAGGGGTAGGGGGAGAGGCTGGATGCTGCAGACTCCTTATCAGGGATTACTCGGGTGACCGTCTGCTCCACCCAGCAGGAGGCTCAAAACTAAATGTCCACTCTGGAACTGCTGTGATGCCTGTTTTTATCAGAGGGTTCGGGTCTATATATTGTGATAATTGTGAATGTTTTATTTTTTATTGCTATGTTAATTTCCATCAGTTACATTGTGATAAATTTATGAGTATGATACTCTCCACAGCAGATCAAGGTTTTATACCTGGCTCTGCAAGTAAATGGCATATTCAACTCTTTGGTTGAGTGCACAGAGGACACACCCAGTGCAAGCAACCAGGACACAATGAGTAAATATTTCATCACATGGGGTAACATGGCCAAGTGGTGTCATTGTTATTATACGAAAGTGAGTACAGTAAGGATTGAGATTTTAGTGACATGTGTACCAAAATAATCAGACAAAATTAGTCAGCAGGGGATGTACCATTAATCCTCAAGGGAGGAGGAAAAAAATCTTGACTTTTTCTTCTTGGGAAAAGCTTATATGTCAGGCCTCACCATGAACTGACTGAATAGCATTGTAAGTGATGTAAAATCCTGAACAAAATTATATAAATTGTATAATCTTTCAACCAGATATTTCAAATACTCTCCTCTCCCAAATTACGAATGCTCCATTCTAATTTACTTTTGAACATATGAAATAAGCATGTGCACGTGTACAGTTGTGTTGTTGTGCATGAGCATGTACCATAAGCCAGCCAATTGACCAACTATATGGTAATTGCATGCAAATATGCGGACTAAGTTTGTGCAAGGAACAACGTATTGCTGCAGAGGTAGTAAATGATTCTACCTCGCCATGCAGAGTATGAGTATGATTGATTTTGTTAAAATTTAATTCTGTTTTGTAAATTACGGCCTCCTCCAGTTCTCACAGCCCTGGGAACATGTTCAATGTCATAATTATTTTCTTTTAATTTGCCTCTAATTATTCTTTCATTTTGTTCATTTATCCATGTCTGTTATGAAAAAAATGTGAATATCGTTTTCATTAATGTACAGATTCAATAGGTTCGTCTTGTTTCCCAGACTTTGAGTGTTATCTGTAGCAATAATTAAATTTTTACTTTTATTTTTCAGAGAAGTTTTCTTCTTTGTATCCATTTTTATTTTTTTCTGGTGTACTGTATGTGTTATCAGTGGCATTAAGATGTCCTGAGAATCTTAAGCTCATATGGTAAATTCCCATATGGGCCTCAGCTCATATAGGAAATTGTATCATGAGCTAAATCTCGGCACGGCCAGGGTTTGAACCCACGACCTTTGGATCACTACAGAGGAACTGGTGCTAATAAGCTGGCGCTCTAACCAACTGTGCCACGGCCCGTGGCCCCTGCGACATGACAATTCAGTGAGGCAGCACTATATCTGTTACAAGTAGATCAAATCATGAAATGACTGAAATAATGTTGAAAGTAATGTAAAGCCTCAAACAAAATTAATCCAGTTGAGGGCCTGACCAGATACATTGCACCTGGTCTCCAGTATAGACAGGAGTACCTGATACTCAATGAAATCAAATGCCACCCAGATATCAAGTAGAAGTAGTGTTGCTGACTCTCTGCTGTCTTGTTTTGCGCCAAGTTGTGCCCTCTCTGAATTATGAAATACTTAGTGTGCAGGTTAAAGCTTGTCAGCAAAGCCAATCGGCTAAAAATAGGGGACTAGCTGGACTAGGTCACTACTTCCCTGTTTAAGTCGCTATTACAACAACAACGCTATTAGAATTAAATATTTGAAAGACAGATCCAATACTGTTCACACCGATAAATATGTGCACATATATTCCCAACAATTGACAGATGTCAGTGGAGTTGGGGACAGAAAAAAAATCCATGATATCTTGCTTTGATAAGATTCAAGCTTCTCCCATATCTATTACGTATTAAGCCCTTAGGGAGCTCTTGATGCAATCTTCGACTAAACTCGGCATCTAACTATTGACTTTTTATAAACAGCTGTTGTTTTGTTGAATGTTAAATTACAAAAGAAATTCAAAATCATCAAAAACTTTAGGTCCCAGTAAGTGACGTTATATCTGACCTGACATATCGTAAAGGCTCATGATACAAACATACAAACAAGGTCATTTTTTTTAAATGAGACAAATTAACCCTGTGTTCCAGATAAATTTGTATGTCAACAATTTAAAGTAAATATGTGAAAGTTTGAACTGCGATTATCAGTCCATCGGGTGTCCTACTGTTCTAGTGTACTAGTGTACTTCTTGTGCAAATAAAGCTTTGACCATATATATATTCAATGAAGAAAATTGTCTGCACTAGACAGTTAACTCTGCACAGTGACCAGGTATGTTTCATTTTCATTTTAAAATACTCAAATGCCACATTTACCAATGTATGTGCTCTTTTTTATTATTCATAGCAAGTATTCTTGGAGTGTTTTTGCAGAGGAGTAATCTCCAGGCTAGGTGGGGCGAACACTTTCAACTATATTCTGATGATGCTGCTGTACTTTGATGAACATGCCCCGATGTCTGATGTACTTTTTAGATCTTCGTCTGAAATACTATTAAATATTTAATAATGATATAATTAAATTTCAATGCAAAATTTATGAGTACATGCACTCTATTGTTATTCAGTAAGGATCAGTTTTGGGCTTATTTTAATGAAAGAATTAAGATGAATAGAAAGTAAAGCGTGCGTAATGCTCTGAGTATATATGACTGTGGAACTTGTTTACATTTGTTTGTGAATATGTTGTTTCATTGACACCTTATTGAGCCAAAGGTTGTGGGTTCGATCCCCAGCCATGCCAAGATTGAATTCATGATACAATTTCCCACATGAGCTGAGGTCTGTGCCAAAGGGTTAACCCATTGTCTTTGTAAATCTGTGACCGGGTAGGTTGTCATGTCAAGGACCTGCGACATGACAATTCAGTGAGGCAGCACTATATCTGCTACAAGTAGGTCTCATCACGAAATGACTGAGATAATGTTGAAAGTGATGTAAAACCCGAAACAAACAAAAAAACCTTATTAAAAGCATTGAATCAAGATATTTGATTCAGGTCTTATTCTCTTAAAATCCATTATATATTGAAGAAATGGCTAGACTTGCATCATGTATTGTGAACAATGGGCTAGATTTGCAACGTGCATTGGAGAAGTGGGCTAGATTTGCATTTGAGAAATAGGCTAGATTTGCAATGTGCATTGGTGCTTTGGGCTAGAATTTCATTGTGCATTGGCATAAGGCTTAACATGCAAGATTTGCATTGTGAAATAAATCACATGGAAACTGATTAAATAATATTGAAAAAAAAACATTTATTTGCAGGTCCAAAAGGAGATAGAATTCTGTGTCAATCAAGCTATTCAAATAAAGGTTTTCAAAAGCAAGAAACATGGACAAAATATTTGGTGAGGCTGATGCTAAATCAGTTCAATATAACTTCATCAGTGAGAACTGTGGGCTTCAGGTTTCCAACATTTGTCTGGGTGCTATGACATTTGGGGATGAAGAGGGACAGGTATGAGGCCATTCTTACATGGGATAGTAAAAAACCAAAATGTAAAAAATCAATATAAAAGAATATATGTATAGTTTCCAGACATTTTGGGGAGTGTCAAAAAGTAACAATAATTCTTATACTTAAATTTGTAACATGTTATATGTAAAAGTTTTTATCTTATTCTTTCAGAACCCGATGGCATCCAAAGGATTAAATGAAATTGATTCACATAAGATTATGGACAGGTTTTCAGAATTAGGGGGAAACTTCATTGACACTGCTAACTGTTACTCTGATGGGGATTCAGAAAGGTTTATTGGAACATGGCTGCAAAAGTAATTGATTTTTGTCACAGTAAACATGAAGAATACTCAGCATGATGATTTTGTTGGCGATAGAAAAAATATACAAAGAGTACCTATGCAATAAAAAGATCATTTTAGTTTAGGTTGAGCTATTGTGGGTATGTGATTAAAACTTTAATGTCAATTTGTAAAAGCTCAGCCAATTGCATTAAATGATAATAATTATGGACATGTGTGAAGCCAATGATTGAAATGTTTTATTTTTCACTTTCACTAGACAAACCAGAGATAATTATGTTATAGCAACTAAGACACGCTGGCCATATAGTTTCAATGAAGTCGGGAAAAACACACCCAATGGATCAGGATTGACCCGTAGATATATTATTGAAAGTTTAGAAGGGAGTTTGGAGAGGCTGCAGACAAATTATATTGATTTATTCCAGGTATGGCATTTCTAGAATTATCATTATCATTTCTAGAATTATCATTATCAATTAATAATCATTATTAAAAAAAACTATCGCAGATCAATTCAAAGGTCACAAATATTTGGACACCCCTTAACAGTCATACAAAATTTGTTGACCTTTGAATTTACCTGAAAATACTAGAATTAAATATTTTTTTTACTACGATAATTTAAAAGTTGTATGTAGCGCCATCTTTTCACCGTTCATTTTGTGAGGAAAATATTTTATGGCTAGCTTATTTGGACACCCTCCAACCCTCATACAAAATATGGTGACCTTGGAATTGACCTGTGCTAGTTTTATCCACTTGTTTCACATATGTGCTGATAAGTTTGAAGAAAATATTGCAAATATAACATTTTGACAAAATCTGAATAATGAACTGTGAAAAATGAATAAGTAACAAACTTCAGACACATCCAAACAATGACACCAGTTGACTGAGTTATACTTGCACATGTATTTGTTGTTGTAGTCACTTTCTTACCAAAAAAGACACTGATTGACTATGTAATTTTCATGTGACAAAATGTTTTACTTGGTGTCCATTGGCTTATAAAAGAAGCTTGTTATGGGCGTGACCTCTCAGTACTCACTAATTATGGTCAATTATTGCAGAGCTAGGTATAAATTCTGGCTCTGTTGTGGAGAGTACAATATTTCATGAAAGCTTTAAGTTTAACAAACTCTTTTTGCAACAGATTCATGCACCAGACTACCCTACCCCTATAGAGGAGACATTGAGAACACTAGATGATATGGTGAGGTGTGGCAAGGTGCGATATCTAGGAGCATCAAATTTGAAAGGATATCAGATGCAGAAGATCATAGACCTATGTAATCGATACAACTACAACCCATTTGTAACACTACAGGTATTTTGATTATATTTTTAATGGGTATGATGATAATGGTGATATTAATCAAGATTTATCCTAACAGTACCCCATATTATAATAGTACCCCATATTCTAACAGAACTTCATATTCTAACATAACCCCATATTTCTACAGTACTGCATATTCTAACAGTACCGCATATTCTAACAGTACTGCATATTCTAACAGTACCCCATATTTTAACAATATCCCATTTTATAACAGTACCCCATATTCTAACAGTATCCCATTTTATAACAGTACTCCATGATTCATCACATAATTTGACTTTTAAAAGCCTGACCACTAATAATAAAAAACTAGTTTATGCCATCAAATTGATATGACACTACCCAAAGATGACCAACTGTAAATACATTAGATTGAGTAGAACATTTAGTCCTGATATGGCTTTGTCAAAATTAGTATAGTATAATTGGTGCTAAATAAAATCAGTGTCTGCATTTTGCTTAACATGTACCAATTAAGCGAACATGTCAAATGACCCTAAATGACCTCTACTTAAAAATGATTTATATTTATATGTATATATATATATATATATATATATATATATATATATATATATATATATATATATATATATATATATATTTATATTATATACATATATTATACTTAATATAATACTGCAATACTTATTTTTTTTAATAGAAAATGTACAAAGGTACCTTAGTATAATTTGTATTCTCTTATCAAAATGGCATGTATTGATTGATATTTAGATTATCATTTGATTCTCAGATAATTGTCTCTAAAACGTGCCCGGAATCAAAATTTTTATTTAAAATAAGTGTGTATAAAAATTATTTTTAAACTTTGAATTTTTACAATTGTAATAAACATCTATATTAAAAAAGGCCATCAGTGTTCAAAAAGATGCATGATGAACCTCCTGAGGACTCATCATCATAACAAACAACCACTCCATCAATTCATTGATTTCTATTTTCCATGCAAAACTGCATATGTCTAGTTATTAATGTTAAGGGTATTGCACAGTTGATGTATTGCACAATATATATCATCTAGTTGCTCTATTCACATAATAACCCATTGACTTTTAGCAACAGTACAGCCTATTAGCCAGAGGGAGTGAGGCTGATGCTTTTGAGGCTTGCCTTGATGAGGGTCTTGGGATTCTTCCATGGAGTCCACTGAGCGGGTATGAAATATTTTTCTGCTGATTTGTGTGTTGCGTAAACTTCTTAAATTAAACTAAACAAGATATTGATAACACAATGTCCCGTAAACTATGGTGAAAATGTCAGCAGTGAAGTGGGAAATTTCTGCCATTTTCACTGTCTTTCGACTTTGATCCTTTTCTCTGAAACTACTCGTTTTATTGCTTTTCTTTGGTAAAATGTTATTGTCATGTGACTAATCCCATTTTTTTAACATTTTCTTTTTGTTCTCTAAATCATCCAATGTACGATTCTTGTCACCTTATTATAACTTCAGTTTGATACAATCGGAAAAAGAGTGGTGGTGACTGGAGTATCGGTCAATTTGGATTTAAAATAACAACTTACAAACTTTAAGGAACTTTCTCATCAGCTTCACAAATATGTTATCAACAGTAATTTCCACTGGAATATCTGAGTGAAATTCTGAGATAGAGGGTTCCCGATACCAAACTACATAACTAATGGAAATGCATAACTAATGGTTGTGTATTTTTGCCAAAATTTCGTCGTTATTTTGAACATTTGAAAGTGAATTTTGTTTTAATTTGTGACAATAAAGTAAGCCAGGAAATAAATCAATATTTCAAAGGGTAAAGGTCAGGAGATGGAAAGGAGTTTTATTCGGGCAAAAGACTGAACACTTTAGATGTTCAAGATTATTGTTGGGAAATTAATTCTATCAGTGAATAATTTCACACCTGCACACACACCTAGAACATCCAGTGCCTCATTCTATTAACCTAAATATAGCTTCAGTTAAGACTTCTGAAAGAAAGCAATTTGGTGGTCAGTGAATAATGGGTAAATGGTCATTTATGAAGCAATTTGCAGGCATTTTATAAAAATGTTCCAGGAATGAATGTTTTCAAACCACATGCATGCCTTTAATATTTTAAAAGTTGTATTTTGTTTTTAGTAACCTATTGCAAGTTAAAGTTATGAAATAAAATGAATGTTAAAGTTGTTTGTTCTATCTTATAGTGGCTTACTGTCAGGAAAATATAAAAGTGGAGCTGAACTTCCTGAAGATTCTCGAGTGACCAACATGTCAAAAGGCCCATTAAGTGGGTTTTTTGGTTCACACCTTGAAACAGATTTGTTTGGAAATCTGATGACTTCTATGAATCAAATTGCAAAAAATCATGGTAAGATACATTCCTAAAATATGCTTACATTATATGGTTTTAATCATTATTACACTTTACTACTTTAAACGCCACAGTCCGTGGCGCAGTTGGTTAGAGCGCCAGCTTATTAGCACCAGTTCCTCTGTGGTGATCCAAAGGTCGTGGGTTAGAACCCTGGCCGTGCCGGGATTGAACTCATGATACAATTTCCCACATGAGCTAAGGCCTGTGCCTAAAGGGTTAACCCGTTGTCCTTGTAAATCTGTGACTGGGTGAGTTGTCATGTCAAGGACCTGCGACATGACAATTCAGTGAGGCAGCACTATATCTGCTACAAGTAGGTCTCATCACGAAATGACTGAAATAATGTTGAAAAGGATGTAAAACCCCAGACAAACAAACAAAAAAACAAACTACTTTAAATACGAAAAAGCAAATTCCCATTTTGTTGATAAAAAAGTGTATCTTTTTCTCATCTGTTGAGATAACATAACATTTATATATACTCTTCTTTATGAATCCTCAATCAAGTTTAGGAATGTGAGCTGGACTTTTTCAATGCTTTATGAATATAATGATATGAAGATATTAATTACACAATATGTTACATTTACCCTAACCCAATCTCAATGATCTTAAGTTGTTCCAAAACAATCCTATTTGTTAAATATGTGAAAATGTTTTATCCAAGATAGTGTCCTCTTACATTTCAACATTACATATAAAAATAATTAAGATCATTTGCCTTTTGACTGATTCAGAGGGTTGATCATTTTTGATAAAATACACATGACAATTTTATTTCGAAAAAATAGACATGTTTCAATTAATCAAAGACCCCTGATTTCAATAATATATTTACAGAGGTGAGTGTAGCCCAGGTGGCTCTGAAGTGGTTGTTACAGAGGCCAGGAGTTAACTCAGTCATCATTGGAGCAAGAAAGATGCATCAGCTTGAGGATAACATCAAAGCTGGTGGACCTTGGAGGCTGACAGATGAAGAGGTCAGTATTTGCTTGTTTTTTTTTTTGGTTTTGTTTTATGGCTGTTTTGATCACCGTATTATAATTTAAGTTAAAAATTATCTTTCTATTTCCAATTTCCATGGCTTTATTCTTTCAGATGGCAGAGTTGACTGGGTTGAGTGATATATCTCTACCCTACCCATATGATGAAGTGATTGATGGAATGGCAAAGATAAGATCAAGGAAAAGCAAAACATAAATCCCTGATGGCAAGGGAAGAACAAAATGTATATGTCCAGTCTGCTGGTCTGACAGTAACAAGACTCTCCTAATTAGTGCTATGCAAAGAATCTGTACTGAAAAATAAGAAATAAGACAAAAGACATGTCTGGACAATGAAGGAATAGTTATTTGTTCAAAGCTTTGTGATGGTATTGATTGTTGTTGACTATGCTGAATACATATTAGCAGATACATAATTGCAGAGTGATTTATTAGAAGTGGATGCAGATGCAACTTGTAGAATCATTGATTTAAATGACAATGTTAAATGAATTAGAAGATATGTGTGAATACAAAAAAATGATAAGATTAGGGAAGGCATGTATATATATATATATATATATATATATATATATATATATATATATATATATATATACGCTGTTGTTTTGGCTTATATTGCCTAAAATGAAGGAATACATCTAAATGGGCCATTTACATGTATGTACTGGAATGATCATGATCTTTATGATATAGAGGGCACCACATACAAGTGACCTCACAAGAATTGGTGTACATCACTTTTATCAAGCATCGCATAGAACTGCTGGTAATGACAACAACATGTATCAAGGGGCTAAGGATATCATTCATTAATGATCTTTATAAGTTAACCGACCTAAACCTAGCTAATTGCAAAAGATATAATCTCTCATATATGTGCAAATGTTAGTCTGATGTATGACACAATATGCCCTTGGCATAATAACCCATATGTCACCAACGTCAATATGGGTCTAGTGTGATGGGAGAATGCACTAAAATATGCTATATATGTCTGAATAAATAAGAAATATTAAACATTAAAAAGCATACTGATATGAAGAATTAACTCTTTCATCAAATGAAACTTTAAATGAAAGGAACTAATAATCAACCTGTCCCTTTTTATGGTCTAGACATTATCTGTGACCTGCATCACTCTGTGACCTGCATCACTCTGTGACCTGCATCACTCTGTGACCTGCATCACTCAAGTCTACTTATATATCCAGGCAGAAGAGAGGCCAGAATTGGTCTTAAACCACAGCATCAGTAAGAGCCGAGAGGCTAGCCTTTTCATTTCCTGTTAATATCTTTACAATGATATATCATGGAGTCCTCTAATTCAGACTTTGGTAGCATTGTGGTCCATATACCAAAGGTCAATCTACCTACATTTGTTGTATATTTAACAATCAAATAGATTTTAATGACTCTTAAAGCTTATTCCCTCATAGATTAGAACTGCCTCACTATGAAATACCCAAAATAATCAGAATTTGCTGGTAGTTTCACCTTAGTCAAGGAGAGGAGAAAATTGTTCACTTCGTCGATTAGTGACACCTTCCATGACAAAATTAAGTTCACCTGTGGAAATATCGGATACAGCAACTGATTAGCATAATATGGTGGGGAAAACAAACATGCATGAAATAGAAAACTAGGTCACAGAAATGGGGGACAGATAGAAGTGGGTTCAATTCTCACTCCTAGCAGTTTTAATTCTGCACTTGTTAAATGTCGAACTGATATGACCATTGTGGCCAAAAGGGCCATAAATACACTGCTTCAAAATCGCTGCGCTGAGGGTACACATGTACGGCCACAGAAAATGGCAAAAACATGGAAAATGAAGAAAATGATAAGTCAACAGAAAATGAGGTATCATATCCAAAACATACCAAAAAGTTCCCCATAACTAACAATAGCAAGAATGTGATTCAATATGACATTCACTATGGCGAATGACGTTTTTAAACTAAAGGCCCTCTGTTACTGTAAAATAGGTTTTTCCCATTTGTGCCTCCACATAATCCAATATAAGAGAAAATTTGGGATAGGTCCCCATCCAACTGAAGAGATCGAAGAGTTCGAAACCAGAGTCGGTTCTGGTCAGGGACTGTGATTCTCATCCATATAAACCTAGGTGGATATTTGGAACTACCAAGCTAAGGCTCTTATCTGACCTCCACTCTGTCTTATATGAAGAAGTTCACACAGGTAAGGAGACGCCTTACCATTCAGGCGCCCTCCTTACAATCCAAACCTGTGGGAGGAAGGTGGGAAGAAGGATTTTGAATTCTATTCTGGTGTACACAGGGAGCCAGTGAATTTCCTTTTTTTTAAATCTCAGCTACAGAAAACCCAGATGTAGCTTTTTGTACATCATGCTGATGTGTACCTTCATGTCCATGTCAGTATCAAGAATGATGTCAAGACCGACCACAGACACACCTGGTGAAATATCATCACCAATTTTAATAGTGTTGATTTCATGTCTAACAGCATTGCTATGCTTTGTATCAGCACAGATCAGCATTCATATTTTGCCATCATTGAGTTTCATTTTTGAACATCATTTATGCACTTTTCAAGTTCATGTCTAGATGTGTCTAGATGCTGCCTACTCATATAATCCAAGAAGATGTAGATCTGAAAATCATCTGCATAAATATATTGTAGTTCAGCCCATAATTTGCAATGATATCGGCTAGAGAAGACCGTGAAATGTATGGGTCCCAGAACAGATCCCTGGGGGACTTAATGGACTAGAGTCTTAAGTATGTGCTAGTCTACTCTAGGGCATGACCTGCGACTTTACATCTTAACTCAAGAAGCAGTAATGTTACTGATTTCCTGCTGTCCCGCAAGATATCATTCTGTACCTTAAGTAGTGCTGTCTCAGTACTATGATATTCTATGCAGATTGAAATAATTCTGTACTATCATTCCATACTATCATTCCATGCTATCATTCTGTACTATCATTCTGTACTATCATTCTGTACTATCATTTTGTACTATCATTCTGTACTATCATTCTGCACTATCATTCTGCACTATAATTCTGCACTATCATTTCATGCTATCATTCTGTACTATCATTCTGCACTATCATTCTGCACTATCATTCTGCACTATCATTCTGCACTATCATTCTGCACTATCATTCTGCACTATCATTCTGCACTATCATTCTGCACTATCATTCCATGCTAGCATTCCTTGCTAGCATTCTGTACTATCATTCTGCACTATCATTTCATGCTATCATTCTGTACTATCATTTTATACCACCATCCTGTATTGTCACTCTTTACTATTCTAACTATTGTCATTACCATTGCAGACATTGCAGACCATAGCGCCATGAGCAGACTTTGTCTGATATAGCACTATAGAAATCTATTATTATTATTATTATTATTACCATTATTCTAAACTATAATTCTATACCGTCATCCTATACGATCATTGTAAAATGCCTTATACTATAATTACATACTATCATCTTATACCATCACTCTATACTTTCATTCTAAACTATCATGTTATACCTTAGCGTTATACTATCTTTCAATACCATTAGTTTATACCATAATTCTTTCTTATTATTTTATGTTATTATCAACAATTGTTGCGACAAATGATTCCATCCAATTTTATGCCGGTATTATTATCATTATCTAACTTATATATCTACATGCATATATCTACATGCATATATCTACATGCATATATCTACATGCATATATTCCATCCAATTAGTTTTAAACAATGTGGTCACCTGATTAAAAAAGAGACAGGTGATAATCTACAAACGTTGTATAATTTCATATTCACTATAAATATGTTTGATATTGTTATACATGAGTAATACAAATACATAAGAGATGCATGTATCCCCCATGACAAGATTTAGCAGTAGTTAATATCCCTTTCAGATTCCATCTTTTAAGTCACAGATATTAACTAATTAATCATTGATAATGTTTCTTATTTTTGGGCAGACCATATATTTAAGACAAAGGATCTGTTTGCCACATATTCCATTTTAAGGAGGTTTTGATCTGGGTTGTAAGGGTCCACTTCAGTAACCAGACAACCATCTTCAGTCTTTACAACAAGGACGTTCAAGCTGCCATAAATCCATGGCACTATCCAACCTGCTGGGTTTGTCTTCTAGCTGTAAATCTGTTTATAAATGTGAAAACTGTTCACTGTAGACAAGGTAACCGATCCTCGTTTGGGATAAACTTTCTCTGTTTCTTTGAGGCATAATGCCAAACAACAGGACACGTGAAGGCCGACCTCTGTTTGCGGGATACACTCTGAATGGTCTGACTGTTATGGTACTTGGTCTGTAGGATCCGAGATGGACATTTCGCATATCAAAGGTAATAGATGCATATTTGATGATACAATACCACGTGATCATTTGTATATTAATGGAAGACTATTGCATGTCCTTATACAAAGAGGAGACAATGAATTTATTCTCTGTCTGCGGCCATTCAGCAAAATTTTAAGGCACAATTATTACCTAGAATACACGTCATATCAGAAAAAGGAATGTTATGACGAAGATACAATACAAATGTTCTGATAGATAGAAAAATAAAAAAATTCAGATGTAATTGCTCGCAACATGACATCTAGCACATTGTCTGACTAATTTTAGCAGAATTCATCTTGTCAATTTTGCATTTATGTTCTTTAGAATATGCGGTCATGCTTGTTTTCATCACTACATGTGACATGACAACAGGTTAGTAAAAGTATTTTTACTTTAAGTATGCTTATATGATATGTGGTTATGAAACAAAAAACAAGCTGAAATCAATCATATCACACCTACTAGGATTATTGTGTTTGGCAAAAAATGTAATGTGCTATGTGGTTACCTGCAGGTGTTTAGCAGAAGATTTGTCATTTAGAACAAGACTCGTCTAATTTCAAATGGCACAGACATTTATGTAAAGGTTATATAATATGATAGCTAATTGATTGCATGAAAGCTTAAATTTCAAACAAAATGGAAACCAAAATTATTTATGATACATGTATTGAGGGATAGAACTCAGAAAAAGGTAAATTTCATCGCAAACGTTTAAGTTAATAGGTATGATATATTTGCAAACTATATTTATAAATTATATTTGTAAACTATATTTGTAAACTACATTTCTGAATTATATTTCTAAACTATATTTGTCTACTATATATCTAAGGTAGTGGGCTTGGTCACTGCCCAGAAGAGGTAGATGATACCTACGGGTCCCATCTGTCCTGGAATACTTCAATGGTTGCCACGACAACATTGCAACCCTGTCCAGAAAATGCTACTGGTTTGCACGATTCACAATATCTTAAAGATGATATCCTGTCCGTCTTTTATATTTGTTTGGGTTTAATTGATTCTAGAAATTATATTAAAATGTCGATGATCTAATCGTTATATGCAATAGAAAAAACCTTAAAGTAAGAATAACATTATCTACATAATTGATAATTTTTTTTAAAGATGACAATGTTGTTTAATATTTAAACCAGTATTTATTTAAATGCAAAGAGAACGTTTTAAAAAGTAATGTTTACTTATAGGGAATATATCACGTGACTGCTTCCATGATAACATCAGTGCCACTGGAGGCGTTTGGGGCACCCCGGATGTAAAATATTGCAGAAATTCTTTCTTTAATCACTGGTGGACATATGTAGGTTTTATCTTGTATATTTCATTTACAACTTTATTCAATAAGTGAATTGATATATAAATATAATAAAAGTGATCCTGCGAAGGACATTTGAATTAAACATTGTAAGGTATATCCTAACATTTTAAAAATAAAAAATATAATCCTCACAATGTTAAGATCGCAAAGCATTGTTTTTGCTTTCTAACACTATCTTTTTCATAAATTGAAATATTTGTTTTAGGAAAACAAGAAAAAGTCTGTTATTGAGTGATGGAACTAAGTAGGATTATTCCCTAGAAAGTTTACAAATTCTGTGCCCCTGCTTGCTTAATTGCTCTAAATATTTGCAAAAACTGCAAGGCACTGTCATGCACTAAGCACATGATTGATATAGTATTCTGTAATACACTATTCTTTTTCTAATTTTTGTTCAAATTCTCTTAAATTTGACAGAAATATAGATCAACTTAAGGCTAGGGTGAATTGGATAATACAAAACAGAAATATCCATAATGTATAAGTAAATATTACAAATTCATACATGGATTAAAAATCCAATACCAATTGTCTTGTATGTAACTCCTCATATGCATGTCTAAAATACAAAAAATGAATTCTGATGTTATAATCTCATAATTCCCAAAATGACTAGGTACTTTAAAAATCATGAACCTATGACGTCACTTTCATCAGATTATTCTCGATTCTGGACACCAGGGGGAGGTGTGGGATTATTTATTCTAATAGCATTCTATCGATGTCATGAGAGTATATGTATGTGGTGTTTATAAACATATATATCAAGATACCACCCAATAATAGCAGATTGTAAACACATATGATAATCAAATGATCTGAGATCAGTGTGTGTGGCAGGTCATTGAGCCTCGCAAGGGGGAGCCACAACAGGTTGCCTATATGGCCTTCACCTTGGCCATTCTGGATGTGCTGATAACAACGGCCCAAGAAGAGGGCATTCTCTACCCTCTTGACCTGGTGTACGGGGTATCACTCATGCAGAATATCGACCTAGTGGAGGAGAAAGAATCTGAGGAACAACTCAAACTGTCATGGTTCTGTCAGGTATAGACCGCACTAGGCGTATCAATTATCTATAGATCTATAGATCTATATCTATAGATCAAGGTTAATTGTTAAACCTGGTAATAAAGATGATTTGGACTGATTTATCTAATCGAACAAAGAAGAACACTGAAACGAGATATTGCACTAATCAGAAAAAGGAAATAAATTGATGAAAAAAGAAAAAAACTTGATTAGGTTTTCATTTAGATAACAATTAATTGATTTGTTTCAGGAGAAAAATGAGGCAGTGAGCGCGCTAACGTCCAGTGACACGCATCCGGTATGGAAACAGCTGCAAGACCCTGTAAGACCACCAACTCTTACTATCTAATCTGTGACGTCGAGTATTGATTGTGACTTTGAGGGTTTGTGACTTTGAGGTTTGTGACTTTGAGGTCTGTGACTTTGAGGTCTGTGACTTTGGGTTTGTGACTTTGAGGTTTGTGACTTTGAGGTTTGTGATTTTGAGGTTTGTGACTTTGAGGTTTGTGACTTTGAGGTTTGTTACTCTGAAGTTTGTGACTTTGAGGTTTGTGACTTTGAGGTTTGAGGTTAAGGAGTTTAGATTTTATGACTTTGTAACTTTGGTTTTGTACCTTTGGTTTTGTGACACTCGCTTTGTGACTTTCGGTTTTGTTTGTGACTTTAACTCATGATTGTATGCTTTATGAGATTTGTTATTGGATTCATTTTTACATTGGAGCTTTGCCACTTATGGATTGGGAAACAGGCAAGTTTGTGAAGGTTCCTTGCACATATTTTATACAATTGCAAATGTTTGGAATTATTAGATGATTACTGGTCATACAGAATGTTAACGTTCATAAGTGAATATATTTACATGATAGTCAAATTCATGTAGGAAAATTCATGTAGGGAAACATAAAATAATGAAATTATTCCTCTCCAGAGATCATTTCCACATACAAAATGTTTTGATTTCCTCTGTATCTATAAAGAAGTTCTTCTCATAGTTGATATATGACCAAACGATTACACATTACATAAGCATTTTTATGTGATAGCTACAGAAAATAGTGAAAATGAATGCATGGAATTAGTATTAGAGGCAAAAAAATCATTGCATCCGGATGTAGTGCAAAGTGCAAACCTATTTTTTAAGACAAAAGAGCTGTTAATATCTATTGCATTAACGATCATACCAGATATTTATGACTCACCTGTGATTTCCTATTCCTGGAATGCTTCTGTTCTGATTAGTTTGTCAGTTTTGCAGCAGTTATGGAGTAATTTATAGATCAATTGTAATCAGTTGTCTTTGACATGCCATTTCCTGAACACAAGCCTGATTGTTGTCTAGATGCTACTCATGGTTGGTTACTCAGCAGTCATGGCGGCTACTTCCAGATGGTTACTAGGCATCTACAGCAGCTACTTGAAGCAAGTTATTCAGCATGCATGAGATTCACAGCATTTGATTGATTGATTTATTCATTTATTATACTGACAGGATATTACATATTGTTTGTTTTTACCAACACAGTCTTTTCATCATAATATTATCCCAGCCCATAAGGACTAATCAGTCAGTTTGAGCCCTTTACATTGATAATATGTCGGGACACCACAGTTTGTATGTAATTATACATCAAATAGTACAATACAAGTTTGTTCTCTGCATGCATAGAGGCTACTTCCAGCATGTTATTTAGTATGTCTAGTGGTTACTTCAAGCAGGTTATTCAGCATGTATAGAGGCTACTTCGAGCATGTTATTTAGCATGTATAGAGGCTACTTCGAGCATGTTATTTAGCATGTATAAAGGCTACTTCAAGCAGGTTATTCAGTATGTCTAGTGGTTACTTCAAGCAGGTTATTCAGTATGTCTAGTGGTTACTTCAAGCAGGTTATTCAGCATGTATAGAGGCTACTTCGAGCATGTTATTCAGCATGTATAGTGGTTACTTCAAGCAATTTATTTAGCATGTATAGTGGTTACTTCAAGCAGGTTATTTAACATGTATAAAGGCTACTTCAAGCAGGTTATTCAGTATGTCTAGTGGTTACTTCAAGCATGTTATTTAGCATGTATAGTGGTTACTTCCAGCATGTTATTTAACATGTATAAAGGCTACTTCAAGCAGGTTATTCAGTATGTCTAGTGGTTACTTCAAGCAGGCTATTCAGTATGTCTAGTGGTTACTTCAAGCAGGTTATTCAGTATGTCTAGTGGTTACTTCAAGCAGGTTATTTAGCATGTATAGTGGTTACTTCAAGCAGGCTATTCAGTATGTCTAGTGGTTACTTCAAGCAGGTTATTCAGTATGTCTAGTGGTTACTTCAAGCAGGTTATTTAGCATGTATAGTGGTTACTTCAAGCAGGTTATTTAGCATGTATAGAGGCTACTTCCAGCATGTTATTTAGCATGTATAGAGGCTACTTCCAGCATGTTATTTAGCATGTATAGAGGCTACTTCCAGCATGTTTTTTAGCATGTATAAAGGCTACTTCAAGCAGGTTATTCAGTATGTCTAGTGGTTACCTCGAGCAGGTTATTCAGTATGTCTAGTGGTTACTTCAAGCAGGTTATTCAGCATGTATAGAGGCTACTTCGAGCAGGTTATTCAGTATGTCTAGTGGTTACTTCAAGCAGGTTATTCAGTATGTCTAGTGGTTACTTCAAGCAGGTTATTCAGTATGTTTAGTGGTTACTTCAAGCAGGTTATTCAGCATGTATAGAGGCTACTTCGAGCATGTTATTCAGTATGTCTAGTGGTTACTTCAAGCAGGTTATTCAGTATGTCTAGTGGTTACTTCAAGCAGGTTATTCAGTATGTCTAGTGGTTACTTCAAGCAGGTTATTCAGTATGTCTAATGGTTACTTCAAGCAGGTTATTCAGTATGTCTAGTGGTTACTTCAAGCAGGTTATTCAGTATGTCTAGTGGTTACTTCAAGCAGGTTATTCAGTATGTCTAGTGGTTACTTCAAGCAGGTTATTCAGTATGTCTAGTGGTTACTTCAAGAAGGTTATTCAGTATGTCTAATAGTTACTTCAAGCAGGTTATTCAGTATGTCTAGTGGTTAATTCAAGCAGGTTATTCAGTATGTCTAGTGGTTACTTCAAGCAGGTTATTCAGTATGTCTAGTGGTTACTTCAAGCAGGTTATTCAGTATGTCTAGTGGTTACTTCAAGCAGGTTATTCAGTATGTCTAGTGGTTACTTCAAGCAGGTTATTTAGCATGTATAGAGGCTACTTCAAGCAGGTTATTTAGCATGTATAGTGGCAACACCAAGCATGTTATTCAGAGGCTATTTCAAGCATGTTATTCAGCATGTATGGAAGATATTCCAAGCTTTTTATTCCAAACATCTTGTCTCATGCACAATATGGGCCTGTTTCGACAATGCGTTATTTAAAAATATCACTATTTTTTGCCTGTACGCCCTTCACATCCCGATTGTTTGTTACCATTTATTCAAAAATAAAGAAATGTCCTTGGTTGTCACAAATGACACTATATGTGTCTAGTAATATGACAGTGTGATATCATTGTGTCAAGTGTCTGTTAGTATCTGATGTACATGTTATATCTAGGAGGCGGTCACTAAGAGTGCGGTGGACCTGGTGGAAGCTGTGGAGGACATAGCACAGTCTATATGGGAGCTGTCGGTAAAACATGGCTGGCCAAGGTACTCACAAAGCGATGATGAGAATGCCATACCGCAGCCATTTCAATTCTCCGTCACCAGTGAAGAGATGGGTTAGTCAACGTGCCACATTATTTTGTGTCAGGATTTTCTATAGTGTTTTTTTTACAGTGTGCTTTCCCGATATACATTTATCCATGTATTAGAAATCAAAATCATTTCTAAAGTGGTCACAACATAGTAAAGTGTCTTTTTCTTAGAAATCTTTCTTGTTACTGTGTTTTCATTTTATGTTTGAATTGTACTCTATGGAACTGGGTGATGGCGTTGTCCCATCATGGTGCATTCTCAAAGAATGAGAATAAAGACTAATGTATTCTCAATATACTGGAAAAGTATATATTGTTATATGATGAGATAAGAATATCTGAAAAGATTCCATCGGCAAATCTTTTTATGGACAACGTCCTTCCGGTTTCTAATAATCCAAGTGATCATCAGTCGTGGCTACCCCAGTGGCATCCCATATGGACATATACGCAACGCTTAAAGCAAGAAATGCAATCATTATTCTGCACTCCTTACTCCATAATGCAACATCAGTATGTAATAACAGGGTAAATGCTATGTCTCCTGATATTTATGATTATGATTTTGTATGTCATTGTACATCAAAGCCATTGTAACTCTACAATAAGTCTAAATATCTGTTACCTTTTTGTTTGAATCGCTTATGAATCCGAATATTGAACAGTGGCAAAAAAAGTTTACATGCCTTTGTAATTTTGTTTATTTTTCTTGGTAATTAGGGGATGCCATTTCTGCAGAAAAGACAAAATAGGCCAATGAAAAATCCTAACATGTGCTAGAATTAAAACTTTATCTAGATGATGCAACAGCCAATGAGGGAAACTCTAAACTACACAAATAGCAGCTCATTGGCCTTCCGTTTAAACACCGAACACATCATTATCGTATTCAGATTTAATGCAACCATTGATTATGAAATCATGTTTAACTCAATAAATATAACTAATATTTAAATTCCAAACATTCTTTCATCAATATTGATCTCATGAAACCTAACAACACCACGCAAGATATTGCAGCAGTGAACCTCAGGTAAAATAAAATGGGTAATATATCTGAGTGTGAATAAATGTGAATAATTCTTGATTTTGACCTTTTATCCATGATTAGGTATAGTCAAGATACACCCATATGCAAAGAAGTTAAAACGAGAACAGCGTTTTGCATCCTATTATCTGCAATTGTATCAAACCCTTTAAATAAACAAACACTTCACACAAATTGGATCGACTTTCCACGTTCAGCTCCATGCTCCCTACCCATTACTTTATGCTTTTTTCAAATTAAATGGCCATACTGATCGTTTTGATCAGGAATACAAAATAATAATTTATCGTGTTAAATAAGCCGTATTATGCTGAAAATGCGCGGAAGGTCAACCTCGAAGGCAAACATATAATTTCTAGCATTATTTGTCTAATACATCAGCCGTTTCAGTGACGATATTTATTCATATTATTTGGAATACAATTAAAGCTTTTATAGGATATCTATGAACCAAATTAATTTTACACTTTTAAATTGTGATAAGCTTTATTTTAGTAGATTTTTACATATCTAGACAATACATAATAAAAATAATCATTGATCATAAAAACAAAATTATCTGATTTGATTTACATCTTGATTGTGTTTTAGATTTGGATTTTAGTCTGTATGACAATTATATACCCATACCAGATGAAGTTATATTGACGGGACAAAATGGTTCAGTAGTCATTGCTATACCAGGTGAAATCCTAATAGACACCAAGACATATACAGGTAAATATCAGATGCTATCACAAAAAATATCAGTATTATCACAGCCAATATCTGAAGCTACCAAGGGTGCGATATCACTCACTTCATTGACCTTCTTTGTCTTGGTTTCTTTGTCTGCTATTCAGTACAAGTCCAGCTAAAGTGAAAAATACATTTGATGTCTGGACATTACCGTTCAGTCTGTGATAGTACCATATTGAGCTTATAAACCTACCTCAAGAGGAATGACAATGGTGTTTCAGATTTGTGAAATATTGAATTTATATACTTTTTGACTTCCTATCATTGCCTAAATTTTCATACCATCTTATTAACGATAACTAAAATTTACATGTATTGTTTAAATGTAAAGTCAGGCTGCTATTCAGAAAAATCTCGCCAATACTCAAAATTTCTAATCGCATCCCTCACGAAATCACATGGTAAAACCTCGATATAGTCCCATAAATCTGGACTATTTCTTCGTTTTACAAGTAAGAAAATTGAAATAGGATGGTTTTTAACTTTTGATGTTGCTTTTTAGTTCAAACTCTTATTCTAGTGTTTTTATTAAATAAAGACTTATCCAGTCATTGATTCAAGGGACAGTGTATTATCTCATTCATATATATATATATATATATATATATATATATATATATATATATATATATATATATATATATATATATATATATATATATATATATATATATATATATATATATACCTGTTCATCTCTTTTATTTCCAGGTGGTATTGTAGGTGTGTATATATATACACCTGTTCATCTCTTTTATTTGCAGGTGGTATTGTAGGTGTGTATAAGGCAACCTATGTATCTCTTAAGGAGATGATCAAAGAAAGTCCTATCTATGTTCCGAGGTGAATAGAAACTCTAACCATTCTTAATAATGTTCTGTTATCTCATGTCTTAAAAAATAAAACCAATTAGCGCATTAGCCAGAGTAGTTATAACTCTACGTAAAATGTAACATTCTAGTGTCACCAATGACAGCCTTGTCTTGAATTCCAATATCATATCAACTAATGTATTTGGAGCTACCAAAGCTATGTTGAAAAACCTCAGGAAACCAGTTACCATCACATTCAAGCATGATGTAAGTTTTGCAATTATATATATTAAACCTTTAGTGATATTTCCTGGTATCTACTAATGTTAACTGATTATTTTTGAATATAGTTCAATGATTCGTAAATTTGAAAATATTCTGATAAAACTTTCCACAATATAACCAATGCAATCAATGATGGATGCTTGTATGTTAATACTCTCAGATGATTTTGCACAATATGACTGGCTCATGTTACTATCTGAACACCAGTGCAAGTGACATGTCTCAGATATGGCTAAATGATGGCTGTAAAACTGAAACTTCATCATCAACACATACAACATGCCGGTGCAACCATCTCACCAGCTTTGTGCTTCTCATGGATATCCTTGAAGTCATGGTTGGTATATTAAGAAATAATGGCAATCATAGTGCGAGGCTTTTGGTGATACGTGACTGTCACGATTGATGTTGAAGTTGTTATATGAATGACCAATTTCAATCTGTTTGATATTAATGTATATGTCAGAAATCACAAAACGTTTTTATGAGGAATGAAGTCATATTTCATTATAATTATCAATTACTGTTTTGAGAAGCGCTATTAAATATACCCTTTATTAAGAGATAACGAGGCTAATGGGTTTTGGTTAAGCATCAAATTATTTGAAAGATAACATCGTAGTTTAAGATCCTTCAATGTGAGTTAAACGGTAATTTCTATTTACTAGGATGAGATAAAAGAGTCTCACAAGGTGGCAATGTCAGTACTCACCTTAGCAGGTGGGATACTTTCTGTTGTGGCATGTATCATCACTATCATCATCTATCGATACTATAGGTAATGCTTATTTGCCCAGATTTATACATTTGGATTTTATCGTATTATTTAAAATATGGTTTCAAATAATACCACACATATTTTACAGATTACATAGTGACCATTTCCGGATACATGAAATGCTGGTTGTCAGTATATCTCTATCACAAACAATCTTCTTAGTAGGTGTGGATAGAACAGAAATTAAGGTCAGTATCTTTAAGATGATTAATGAACAGAGATGCTGTATCACATTAATACCTATTCATATTAATACGTTGTGTGTTCATTGGTGACATTGTCTTGTATATCCGTTCACGTTGTATGTTCATTGGTGACATTGTCTTGTATATCTGTTCGAGTTGTGTGTTTATTGGTGACATTGTCTTGTATATCCGTTCGAGTTGTTTGTTTATTGGTGACATTGTCTTGTATATCCGTTCACGTTGTATGTTCATTGGTGACATTGTCTTGTATATCCGTTCGAGTTGTGTGTTTATTGGTGACATTGTCTTGTATATCCGTTCATGTTATATGTTCATTGGTGACATTGTCTTGTATATCCATTCGAGTTATCCGTTCATTGGAGACATTGTCTTATATATCCGTTCGAGTTATGTGTTCATTGGTGACATTGTCTTGTATATCCGTTCACGTTGTGTGTTTATTGGTGACATTGTCTTTTATATCCGTTCAAGTTGTGTGTTTATTGGTAACATTGTCTTGCATATCCGTTCACGTTGTGTGTTCATTGGTGACATTGTCTTGTATATCCGTTCGAGTTGTATGTTTATTGGTGACATTGTCTTGTATATCCGTTCACGTTGTGTGTTTATTGGTGACATTGTCTTGTATAGCCATTTGAGTTGTGTTTTTATTGGTGACATTGTCTTGTATATCCGTTCACGTTGTGTGTTCATTGGTGACATTGTCTTGTATATCCATTTGAGTTGTGTGTTTATTGGTGACATTGTCTTGTATATATGTTTGAGTTGTGTGTTTATTGGTGACATTGTCTTGTATATCCGTTCATGTTGTGTGTTCATTGGTGACATTGTCTTGTATATCCATTTGAGTTGTGTGTTTATTGGTGACATTGTCTTGTATATCCGTTCGAGTTGTGTGTTTATTGGTGACATTGTCTTGTATATCCATTTGAGTTGTGTGTTTATTGGTGACATTGTCTTGTATATCCATTTGAGTTGTGTGCTTATTGGTGACATTGTCTTGTATATCCATTTGAGTTGTGTGTTTATTGGTGACATTGTCTTGTATATCCATTCACGTTGTGTGTTCATTGGTGACATTGTCTTGTATATCCATTTGAGTTGTGTGTTTATTGGTGACATTGTCTTGTATATCCATTTGAGTTGTGTGTTTATTGGTGACATTGTCTTGTATATCCATTTGAGTTGTGTGTTCATTGGTGCCATTGTCTTGTATATATGTTTGAGTTGTGTGTTTATTGGTGACATTGTCTTGTATATCCGTTAGAGTTGTGTGTTTATTGGTGACATTGTCTTGTATATCCGTTCGAGTTGTGTGTTCATTGGTGACATTGTCTTGTATATCCGTTCGAGTTGTGTGTTCATTAGTGACAATGTCTTGTATATCCGTTCGAGTTGTGTGTTCATTGGTGACATTGTCTTGTATATCCGTTCACGTTGTGTGTTTATTGGTGACAATGTCTTGTATATCCGTTCGAGTTGTGTGTTTATTGGTGACATTGTCTTGTATATCCGTTCGAGTTGTGTGTTTATTGGTGACATTGTCTTGTATATCCGTTTGAGTTGTGTGTTCATTGGTGACATTGTCTTGTATATCCGTTCACGTTGTGTGTTTATTGGTGACATTGTCTTGTATAGCCATTTGAGTTCTGTGTTCATTGGTGACATTGTCTTGTATATCCGTTCGAGTTGTGTGTTTATTGGTGACATTGTGTTGTATATCCGTTCGAGTTGTGTGTTCATTGGTGACATTGTCTTGCATATCCGTTCGAGTTGTGTGTTTATTGGTGACATTGTGTTGTATATCCGTTCGAGTTGTGTGTTCATTGGTGACATTGTCTTGTATATCCGTTCGAGTTGTGTGTTTATTGGTGACATTGTGTTGTATATCCGTTCGAGTTGTGTGTTCATTGGTGACATTGTCTTGTATATCCGTTCGAGTTGTGTGTTTATTGGTGACATTGTGTTGTATATCCGTTCGAGTTGTGTGTTCATTGGTGACATTGTCTTGCATATCCGTTCGAGTTGTGTGTTTATTGGTGACATTGTGTTGTATATCCGTTCGAGTTGTGTGTTCATTGGTGACATTGTCTTGCATATCCGTTCGAGTTGTGTGTTTATTGGTGACATTGTGCTGTATATCCGTTCGAGTTGTGTGTTCATTGGTGACATTGTCTTGTATATCCGTTCGAGTTGTGTGTTTATTGGTGACATTGTGTTGTATATCCGTTCGAGTTGTGTGTTCATTGGTGACATTGTGTTGTATATCCGTTCGAGTTGTGTGTTCATTGGTGACATTGTCTTGCATATCCGTTCGAGTTATGTGTTTATTGGTGACATTGTGTTGTATATCTTTGTGGGTGATGTGTACATTGATTTGTCTTGTATATTCTTTCAGGCAGTGTGCATATTGATGACATGCCTCCTGCAGTACTCCCTGTGTGCTATGTTCTCTTGGATGCTGGTAGAAGGATTGCATCTGTACTTTCTGCTTGTACAGGTCTTCAGCAAAGATGGTATTTTTAAGAAATACCTAATTCTTGGTTGGGGTGAGATATACTTGATTTTAGTCCGAATCTTTCATTATAACCTTAATATATCTAACGAATTTAGACAGATAGACAGTATATTACAAAGAATTATATTGATCAGATAATCAGATTGATAATATTTTATACCTGTATCTAGGCATTCCATTAGTCCTGGTTGTCCTGTCTATTGGCATCTTCTTTGAAGATTATGGCACAGAGGAATAGTGAGTCATGCATATTATCTTATAATTATCAGGTTCACATTAAGTGAAAGAAAAAAGAGATAGGCCCTAAGCCTAATACACCTAAATGTATGGCACTGATGTTAAACCAGCATATGAAATTGTGATGCTTCAGGTGTCGATGAATGTAAAATATGATTCACTGTTTCCTGTTGTATTTATGATTAATCATAAAAAATGGAATCAATCTGAGCCTCATGGAAAATAGATAGGATCCACACCCTGTACATCACTGCTACTCACCCATTACTTTTGGTAAAGATCATGTTTGAAGGCTGAGAGAAACGTAGAAAATCCCCTCTCACTACATAAGCATAAAGCATCAACATTGAAATCCTATTTCAGTTGCTGGTTGCCTTATATGACCATGTTAATCACCTTTGTCCCATATGTGGCTGTTGTCATTTTGGTAAGTACATGGGTATATCATTAACTTTCATTATGTGAAATAAATATAGGATTCGTTGGAAAATGAACAACACAAGGATGAACACATCACTCACAATTATATCTTGTAGAAAAAGATATTATTTAAAAAATATAAATTATATTTACTCCAGTACGGATAAAGAAATAAATGTGAGTGACATAAATAGAAGTCAAACAATGGAGATGTGAAATATTGCATGTTGAAGTGAGTCTCCAGTGTTTTTCAGGGTAACAGCTTTATTCTGGGCATGGTGATCCGGGTTCTTGTGAAGAGTCGCACAGCTATCTCTAAGACAAATAATGAGGAATATTCAGTCATCATGTAAAGTTCCCCAAAACAGTGGGCTTTAAATAGAAATATGTGTAAAATATATTTATACTAAAATTTAATTTAATTCACATCTATCTGTAAGTACTAAAATTAATACAATGTAACTAAAATAATTGTTTAAGGGTAAATATATAAAAATAAATATAAAATATCTAAATATAATTTAAATATCACTTACACTTGACATAAGTATGAAGTGTCCTTAGTAGAATTCTTCGTTTTATATTAATATGATGTGTTTATGTTATTGTAGAGCAGGCTTGAGAGCTGGAGTTGTGTTAACTCCTCTCCTAGGACTCACGTGGTCATTTGGGTTCCTGTCTCTTCATCCTTCAAACACATTGGTCTTTTCCTACATCTTCACGATCTGCAACTCGCTTCAAGTACAGTTACCAAAGCTGGCATTCATACATCATGCTTAATACATAACTCACTATTAGAGATTTGTTATTTTGAAAAGTGAAATAAAGTCCATAATATTTGATTGAGGACTGATTTTGATTTGATTTGATTTGATATGTTGGCCGCTCCACTTTTGTCTCGTGGGCACTCAGAGCTTAATTGATGGGTGATAACGATGACGCTTGTATTCCAGGGCGTGTTCATCTTTGTATTCCACTGTCTTCTCAATCGTGATGTGAGACAAGCTTTCTTGAGACACCACAACAGAACAGAGGCAAGCAGAACCGGAAGTCAGCATAGCACCAGCAAAGATGGTCTCCAAAACAGAAAGATGTCCTCTATTTCAAAGTCCACCTCAAGAAGCAGGAATACAGAATCTTCTGCAGCTGGAGATAAAAAGAGCGTTTCTGATGATGACGATGACCTTGACCTTGATCCTGCCATGTTCAAGAGAAGATCTACATATTCCACTGATACAGTACGTATTACCTTTCACAAGTAGTTTTTGGTGTGTAAGGCTTTGTTCAAATATATAATAGAGAGTAGTTTTATATTCCCAAATACTAATTTTAGTTTGTTTGAAAGAATATATTTAAATTTCCAAATATTGTCGTCTTAATCCAGTCATCGCGAATATAAACCATATTAACATGATGTACGTGCCATAACATGTTGATATGTGTAAATTAGCTTCAATATGTGATGCCAGTTTCTGCCTAAATAGTTTTTTAAAAAAAACAGGACCCCTTTTATCATTTCAGGGTATCAAACCTTTGATTGGATTTTTGAATTTATTTTTAGATCAAAACAACAATGACTGTGGTTATAGATCGAGAAGAAATAGATCTCTCCGAGATAAATGTACAGGATATGAATTGCGGGGAAATTGACGGGTAAACGACACTGTTACCGGGACATCACTCAGAATAAATATAGACATAAGCATTAATGGGTATCTCAGAATGAATCATCAACTAAAATGATTAGAATTACTGCTTTAATATTTGGAAAAGTATCACAAACACAATGAACATAATCTTCAATTATATTGTCAAATCCATGTTTGTATCTTGAATTGTTCAAATATATTTTGATTAAGATTAGTCGACATTGTAGCAACATGCCTATCACGTGATGCATCAGCATTTTTCATGGTCTTGTGAACTCATTGAACAAAAACATTTGACATGAAAATAGTACCTACTTCCTATATATATATATATATATATGTAAACCAAAAATATATTCATATATCAAAAGTATTATGTCATATTATGATTAAGAATCCGAGCGATTTGATATTTTACAGTTTAATGGTGTAGTGGGCCAAACGTAGATGGTTATGTGCCTTCCCATGATTCTCCAGTGTCCTCCATCATTTTATTCCACATTTGGCGAGCATCAATGTCAGTTTGCCTTCCCTTAAATGAGCTACCCTCAGTATGGAATATTGAGAATCAGTTCTTTAGTAAACGTCAAAGAGTCATCATGTTTGAGTACAATAACAAATCTTGGGTAAAATATCACAGAATACACTATATTATGTACACACAATCTAAGAGTTGTACCAATGTGACAAAACACACTTTTACTCCATTATTTATCATTTCCATGTGACTTTAGGACAACTTTGCCCTTATGCAATACATCTCCATGGCGATGTGTGTATAATATAGGCCAAGCGTAGTAATCCAACATTTCCTCTACCGGCCTGCTACCCCTTCTCTGAAAGTAGCCTCCTCCAAGGTGATGCACTGAGTGAATGGTTTCGTCCAGCTTTCCTGATCCCATATCCGTTGATATGTGTAATGGTGGAGTAGATATGTTCATGGTCCAAGCTAGGTGGCAGCACTCGTGCAGGAACTGGTTGTACTCCGCATGGTTGAGCATGGTAGCAGTGGTGCATTCTGGGAACTCTTTTCCAAGATGGTCGACAACGCTCTATATAGAATGCAAATAAACATTAAAAAATTGATCAAATATTTTCAATATTAACATTTGTTATTTGGTATGTTATTATATCATGCATTTATTATATTATTATTTTCTTTGTACAAAGTCATTACTAGAACTTGCTACTTCATTGTTGTAATAGTTTTATATTATAATAGAATATATCAACTAATTGTTAATCAGCGTTACTGTCATATATTACGTCTCCTTAAATTGACAAAACATAAGTAGCAAGCAAATGTTTTTGAGTTAACGATGGATAATGTTAGAGCTCAAATTTGGTTTGACAGTGTATTATGGGAGTTGTAATTATGTCAATTGTCTAGCATTGTACACGTTTTACCACCATAATATCCAAATATAATGCAAAGAAGTTTTTGGAATGGACGGCACTATACAGGCTATGGTGCCTGTGTGTTTGGTAGATCGGCAATTTCAAAACGAGGCTTATGTTGCAAGATGATTAGAAACCCAGCCAAAACTAAAATCCAGTGCTGGATTGTTGTGGCAAACGGTTGATCATTTAGTATTAGAATTTTAATCGTTTTCCAAGATTAGAAAAAGGTTGTTGCATAGTAATATAAAAAAACAACATAAGGTGTACATCCTGATTGACTCACCTGTATTATGTTATTAAGATTTGCAATATCTGAAGTGTTCTTCACATATTCGTGTATTTGATCCATAAGCTCATCCGGGACGTCTTGCGATTTCTTTCTCAATTTTGATATTGTTGTCTGGGATAATACAGTTAGAATTAAAGGTAGAATTAAGTAAACATTAATGGCTATCAGTGGTTATCAGAATGCAAGTTATAATAATTCTATTAGTGACAACTAAGAACTAAATAAAGCTTATAGCTTTCGTGAAATAAAATTGATTTTTGTTTTTATCTTTCATTTAAATTGACAACAATGAAGGATGATAAAAAAACAATATGATGCCACAGTGAAAATGAACAAGATTGGGTTGTTTATCACCAAACCACAAAATCTGGCTAGCAGTATTATTTCAATTTTAAAACGATTCGGAAAACAAAAACTTAATCTATGTTATTTCTGAAAAGTGTGTTCTATTTCAAAAATCACTTGCAGATATGATTTGAGCAAACTCAAATCAAATCAATTGTATAACCCTCGCTAAAAGGTCCTTATAATGCCGGATGCCATCTATTAAACATGACACAGGTAAATTACAACTTTAGGACAAGTGAAACTTTGACTAATAATTAATTGGTGCTCAAATCTATAGAGATAAGCAATGATCTCTCATTGCATATAATGTGACTGGTTACATTAATTACCTGATTATCCCAGGATTCAGGCCTTCTGTAGCCATTCTCTGGGTCTTGTTCCCCACTTGCTGGATTCGTCAACAATGCCCGGATATTCTGATAGAACTTGTCAATGGCACTTGAAGATTTTCCATAAGAAACCTACAGTATCAAGAGTATTGATATATTGATATTTTATTCCTTGCAAAGGGCACAAACACACAAACACACACACACACATAAACACGTACACACACGTACACACACGTACACACACGTACACAATCTATACGAACTCCCTAGCATTGGCCAATCATTAAAATAATGAACAAAAACCATTCAAAATATTTTTGAGTTAAAATTGCATTATCATATATGAAAATGCCAAATATATGGATTCACCTGAAAAGTTGCACAGAGAAAGTTAATTTTGTTGGTGTCTTCTACAGGTCCAAGGCATCTGTCAAGCACTCTGAGGATCTTCCCTGAGGCTTTGGTCTGCAATTCTTCAAACTTATTCCCTAGCTTGTTGTATGATGGCCCAAGACTTCTTGGGGACTTTGGTGATGGAAGAGAAACACTTTCTAATCTGGAAACAGTTTCAAATCGATTATTGCAAATAACAGTATATATTTTATGATATTTTGAATACTTTACTCTCAAACAACAAACCTCTGTCTTTGTATATTTACACATTTCGTTTTTATACTGCCTTATTTTCATTGTCAAGTTGTTGTCGATAAACTCTACTGTCTATGACAAAATTGAGATATCAAGCAGAAATTGTTCATTTGGTATATATGTTTATGATGCACTTGCCTATCTGAGGATTTACAGACATCTAATTTATCTAAACCATATATGGCACTTTCAATTTAAATATTACGTTATCAAATATTGTGCCCGCTTATCATTATAAAGAACACACATTATCTACTTCATAAGACTATGGAAAATTGCACTAACCTTGCCAGGAGAGCCTTGTTTTCTTTCCTCTCCCTTTCTAGAGTTCCTTGCAGCATATTCACTCTATCTGACAAATCATCCACGATTTTGATTTTTTCTTTGATGACCTTGTCCTTGTCAGCAAGCTCTGATTCTTTCTCTGTCAGCTTTCTGCTCAACTCGGTCACAGACCGGAAGTTGTCGACTGCTTCTGCCTGAGATCCCACAGGCCTCAGACTCGATGATCGCTTCACCGCTGCCCCGTACTGTCTCCCCTCTGCCTGAAAGTCCCCCAATCAAACTCTATTTATTGGTTTTTTTAATACCTTTGAAGGGAAACGTCTCGTTTAAATCAGCACACTGCATATATGATAAACACACATTGAAAGACGAAATGACAAACTGACATTTTGAGTAGATACATTCTAATTATTTTCTTACATATTATAAAATTATCCTCGTGGCCGTAATCGCTTGGTTTGGTCGTTAAAAGTATCAGAAATATAGAGAGTCAAATCAATCTATGTCACAATATTTTGCTTTGGATTTGGCAGGGCATTTAGTAACGGTGACAGGCATATAAGCACCAATGGTATTAATGTTCAAATGGATATTGTTATTGACATACACGACAAGCCTACCTGCAATAAAGGGGTTGGCCTGAGGTAGCTTGGTGCAGCATATGATTGTTTGAGAATCTTGGCGAGTCTGGCATTGGAGTCTATACTCTCCATAAATGGATCACTCCCACTGGATACAGTCCGGGAATGCCTGAAAGGAAATGCTACATTCATGGAAAACATTCATGATATAATATATCACAGCAACACAGTTCTCTTTCCAGATTTTGTAAATTACAAGATTAGTAAGGAAGGCATATTTTTATCAACTCAAAGAATTTATTTGGGTGAACATATTTACCTATATTTACCAATGTCATAAAAGTTGATATTTATTTATGGATACTTAAATATAATAGTTTTAAGTCATGCCACACATGGAACAAGTGCTGACTCACATTAAGGTTAAGAATTAGTTCATCGTTCACTCATTTATTGAATACGTATATAATGATAGAAAGATAGAAGCAGGCTAGAAACTATGATTACATTGTCCTTGTTGACACCACTTAATCAAAATTAATCAAAATGATTATTAAGTATATCAATTTTCTCTCAAGCATATCCATAGGTCTGGAAGAATGGGCCACATTGACCAAATGTTTTGAATAGATAATTTAGTCATTATTACACACAGATGATTTATTAGTAAATTGGTAAGGACATTAGAAATGATAAATAAAATACGGGAATAGTCTAAACAAATTGGGGTAGGCCGTTCTGAATGTGGAAAATATAATCATCCTTTGGAACTAGACTTATCTGGAGTCCTTGAGAAATATACGAGATTTAGAATAATTTAAAGCGAGCTTTTGAACCTCTTTTTAATGGATATAAGAACAGGCTACGATTTATGATATTTGTGTTTTGACCCCTACCCTGACTAGAAAAGATTCTGTCAGTATGTCAGAGGCAGACATGTTGTTTTATTGTTTGTTTTATAGGGTTTTATACAACTTTTAACATTATTTCAGGTATATCATTTACAAGGACAATGGATTAACCCCTTAAAGAACCGGCCTCAGCTCACATAACAAATTGTGAATTAAATGCCGGCGTTGCCTGGAATCAAACTCACAACCTTTGAATCATCACAGTGCTCAGTACATTTCTACCAAGATTCTTGAGTTATATTTGATTAATCTTCAAACTCTTCAGCGCTTAGGGCCTTCTGGGCAAATGTGTGCACTTTGGATTATTACGATCAATGAGAATTTTTTAATGTGTCATATTTTGAACAAACAGTGTATGACTGAATAACAAATCTCGCTGCAGGACGAGAATCTCGCTGCAGGACGCCATTCAAATATAGTGGAACCATAACAATAAAGTTGAAAATGTGAATCCCCACTCATTAGATCTCAGTCAGTTGGCTGGTCTAATATGTAAAAAACAACTCAAATATTAAGCATTGAATGCGTTCAGGAATTTGCATTTGATTGTTTGGAACATTTGATTGTTAGGAATATTTGCCCTAATGACAGATGGCAAGATTCGTATATTTTATGTCAGGTTAGGTAATTGTTTTTAAATATTTCGAAGGACAAAAATGCTGCCTTAAATGTTCATAAACAAGATTTACCTCTTTTCAGCGTCTGACAGGTAACTGTCTCGTTCAGGTATCTTTGGGTCCAAACCATGCTTTCTCAGATTGCCTTTCAGAATGCCAATGTTGTACTCCAGTTCCTCTATCGCCCTATCTTTTTCTTTCATAAAAGAGAAATTTGAGTTATTTTCTTCCTTCAATTCTTCTAGTTCTTGGCCAATCTCGTGTTTTTCTTTGGACAGAGATCTGATGAGATCTTGTTGGTTCACCAGCCTGGTATAGACTGACTGCAGTGTTTCTACTGCGTCCTTGACCAGCAGGGGGGTGGAGATATGCATGAGTGGGTCATACTCTGGCCAAACGTCCAGCACCTCTCTCATGGCCCTCTTATACGCTTCATCTGCCCTCTGGCGGTTGTCCAGGGATGAGCTGCTCAAGGCCGGTTCTGTCACGCCCATCAGAGGGTTGAGAGAATGACTCTACAACATTCAACATTCACTTTCAGCAAAACACAATAAACATGGCAGGTATACTTTGGTTGATTTCAAGGATTTGTGTTTGTATCACAGTTTCATGACCACATTTCATTTAAACATACCCCAAAACCTGCCTGTGATTTCATGAAAGCTTGAATAAAAATACAATAATATTAAATGTTAAGCCGGAAAAAGCATTTTTTAGAATCAATCTATTATTAACATTTGTTAAATACAAATATGAATACCTCTATTTTCATGTATATCCCTCACCTCATTAGCTTAGGTTCAAATACTTAGAAACATATCTGTAGCCAGAATAAAATCCGAATCAGTTCATTGAACCTTCAATTCAAACCGCTAAATTGGTGAAGCAGTTTTCTATGCTTGGAAAAGTTCTCCCAAAGTAATATTTATATTTTATGGGAGTAATGTACTGTTTCCCCAGATTTCAGTACAGTATAAAGACTGGTTGGTTGCCAAAGCTATGATTATCATACAGATAATACTCATTAGAGGGATTCACTGGGATAGATCCACTTCTCATTCATCAAGTATCAACCATCAAGGTGCAATAAGGTGCTCTACCCCCCCCCCCCTGCATTGGGGCTCGGGGAGGGGGTCAGAACTTAAATACCTGTCCAATTTTTTTTACAATTTCTAGGGGTTTCTGTTACTCAATAGATCCCATTCCGGACATTTTAATGTGTTTAATATATGAATGGTTGATGGGAAGACAAACATATTACTTACTTGCCAAAAAGAGGACTAGTTAAAAATATTCTGACAAGATATTCTTCGTAATATCAAAGATTATATAAGATTTACATGTAGATTTTATGTAGAGACATTTTTTCAACAAATTTGTCTACTTATGTTATCTGGAATAAAACCTTGCTTGTTTTATTATTATATATAAACAACGGTTTGCTTATTAATCAAGTGAAACCTGGACATACCTGGAGGGTACCTGTTTGGGGTGACAGATTAGTTTATCATACCTGTAGGGTACCTGGAGGGTACCTGTAGGGTACCTGTTTGGAGTGACAGGTTAGTTTTCCCCATTCAGATTTCCTAACCCGCATCCCAGGCGTACCTTGAGATTACGTAAAATTGTACAACTTAAAGCTTTAACGTTTGGTATTTTGCTTATTTGGTGATAACTGATAGAGGACTACTATGTTAACTAGGTAGATTTCACATACTTAACATGGAGATAGTCAAGTAATCTTATCATATATTAACCCAGCATGTTGAATAGAGTCCAGAAAGTTGAGTTGATCCCAACATTTCCGTAGTAGCTTTAATATCACAGATATTTCTTGACCTGTACAATGGCTTCATAACTCACTCACTGCTCGGGCGCTAATAATATCATCACAAACGTTATATATGTGACATTATATGAATTGTGAAATGGTGTTTTTTACTTTTTCAGCAACTTTGGCCATATCAGGTCGACTTTCTAGCCTTTTAACCAGTGTGAAAGTTACACTGTCGGTAGTAGGAGTCAAGCCCACCATGTCCCGTCCTCCACTTGTTAAACCATCACAGATCCTACACTCTACCAACTGTGCTTGTGGGGCATGTAGAGAAAGGCCCCCAATGTCTCAGATGGTAATTAACAACCATATCCATTGAAAATATGAGAATTTATGTGCCACTTGGTTTTATGTTACATTTAAAAAAATAGGGTGCCTCACAGAATCTTCATGTTTCAGGTCCTGAACATGACAATCCACCCAGATACAGATTTTTTAAGGGCAACGGATTAATCATTCAGGCACAGGCCTCAGTTAATATGAGAAATTGTAACTGGGAATCGAAGCCAGGACCTTTGAATCACCACAGGGAACTGGTGCTTATAAATATAAGAAAGTATTTTTTTTCCCTGAGATATAAATTGTTATGGACATAACTTTAAATGGCGGATACATATCTAGAAGAAGTATAATTGGCACGAATAAGAGTGGGCGCTATATGTCATTGTTCTGTGTTTCATATGGATCTGTGATCAATATTTTTCAATGGGCTGAGTTTAATACGGGAAGGAAAACATATTTAAAAGCCTTTAAAGTATGTTTACCAAGATATTATGTTCCACAATTAACTTTTAAACATAAATATACATCTGGAATAATATTAGCTTTTTCCACGTTTTCAGGTGATTCCTATTTGCCTGTGTGTTGATAAAGAAAATTGTCTCAAAATCATCCACCTAAACCGAATGCCTTTGGAAAGTTAGCATGAATCAGGAAGTTCAAATAAAACGTCTGAATATTTTTTTATTCTAAGGTCAAATCTAAGATCAAATCAAGGTAGAAACCACTCGACATACTGGATAAGGATTGTGGAGCTCATTCAGGTTTCTAGTGCTAGTGGAATGTCTTCTCCTACTAACGGCTATGTGAGCACTGTTTGTCATTTACCAATGGTTACTATCAAATGAAGTACTCTGCAATCTCTTAATCAAAATATAAACAATTTTTTGTCCTTGATTTGGGCAAATATTGAGTTTAAAGAATGATATTAGGACAAGCATGATCTACACTTTGATCTTCATTCTTATTCATTTTTTGTCAGAAGACAAGAAATGTCAAACAAAGTTGTCCAATATCCAGATTGTTTAATTTAAGTTTTGAGTGTACATGTTATAAAAAGGTCTAAAGTATTATATGCTCTGTCATATCATGTCCAGTATTATATTCAATAGAACGGCCGGAATGAAATCAGTATGGCAATGAATTTAATCAGTCTAGTTTATATACTGGAGTAAATATCTGAAAAATGTATCCAAAATATCTGGAAATAATCAAAACATCTTCGAAATAGATATGTACCTTTGTAATATATTATAATACATTTCGTTTACATCCGAATTAAGAAATAAATGACACCTCATGTGTATAAACCTGTCTCAAATATGATAAAATTCAATCGTTGCATTGTTAATATATTAGCCAGTGAATCATAAGGAACGAGTCTGAGATAAGCAACAAGATACAGGGGAATGCCTACCCTTATACAGAGCCCAATCTGACCTTGATATAGCGACCAGTCTGTGATGGATTTGTCAACGTATTACCATTAGGTATCTATGTGTTATCAAATATCATGTTACCCATTACAGTTCTTATTTATCATATGTACATGTACTTAGATATAATGTTAGTTAAAATATATTTGTGTTAGATATGATATTATATATGCTCAAGCACTAATGTGGCATAGAGCAATATAGGTTATACCGAATCAGCGACAGAAACCTGCCACCGAACCCCAATGTCCTGCTCTTGGTGAATATTAACTGATGACAATGCGTTTATGCAGACATTTTAACACAAACTAATACCAATCACGAATAAAACATTTCTCATTCAAAATTCCTAAAATGCCACCCTAGATATAGGAGCTGGGTCTCATCAGGAATAAATAAAACATATCTCATTCATAATTCGTAAAAATGCCATCCTGGGGATAAAAGCTGGGTCACAATCGTGAGGATGTGTTATATTTTGAAATATTGTGAGGCTCCGATCGGGAATTTAAACTGGTGATACTTTAAGAATATTTATCACGATAAGCAAGATGACTACATTCCAAGCGGGACTTCATACAGATTGTGCACTGATTGGTGAAATAAGAACTGACTATTCATACAGACTGTGCACTGATTGGTGAAATAAGAACTGACTATTCATACAGATTGTGCACTGATTGGTGAAATAAGAACTGACTATTCATACAGACTGTACTGATTGGTGAAATAAGAACTGACTATTCATACAGATTGTGCACTGATTGGTGAAATAAGAACTGACTATTCATACAGACTGTGCACTGATTGGTGAAATAAGAACTGACTATTCATACAGATTGTGCACTGATTGGTGAAATAAGAACTGACTATTCATACAGACTGTGCACTGATTGGTGAAATAAGAACTGACTATTCATACAGACTGTACTGATTGGTGAAATAAGAACTGACTATTCATACAGATTGTGCACTGATTGGTGAAATAAGAACTGACTATTCATACAGACTGTGCACTGATTGGTGAAATAAGAACTGACTATTCATACAGACTGTGCACTGATTGGTGAAATAAGAACTGACTATTCATACAGACTGTGCACTGATTGGTGAAATAAGAACTGACTATTCATACAGACTGTGCACTGATTGGTGAAATAAGAACTGACTATTCATACAGACTGTGCACTGATTGGTGAAATAAGAACTGACTATTCATACAGACTGTGCACTGATTGGTGAAATAAGAACTGACTATTCATACAGACTGTGCACTGATTGGTGAAATAAGAACTGACTATTCATACAGACTGTGCACTGATTGGTGAAATAAGAACTGACTATTCATACAGACTGTACTGATTGGTGAAATAAGAACTGACTATTCATACAGACTGTGCACTGATTGGTGAAATAAGAACTGACTATTTATACAGACTGTACTGATTGGTGAAATAAGAACTGACTATTCATACAGATTGTGCACTGATTGGTGAAATAAGAACTGACTATTCATACAGATTGTGCACTGATTGGTGAAATAAGAACTTACTATTCATACAGACTGTGCACTGATTGGTGAAATAAGAACTGACTATTCATACAGACTGTACTGATTAGTGAAATAAGAACTGACTATTCATACAGACTGTGCACTGATTGGTGAAATAAGAACTTACTATTCATACAGACTGTACTGATTAGTGAAATAAGAACTGACTATTCATACAGACTGTGCACTGATTGGTGAAATAAGAACTGACTATTCATACAGACTGTACTGATTAGTTAGCGTATCGCTCAGCCAACTGATCACAGGTCGTGACCTGAGGTTGGGCAAGATTCGACGACGACATACATCACTACCGATATAATGCGGAGTACAAGATGACTAAAATTGCAACAGACACATGACTTTATGTCATGCTTGAAAAAAATGTGATATAAAACATTTACCAGAATGATATTAATGATAACTGAACACAATGCATGACTATTAAACAGGGGCCATAGCTCACTTTGGTCATCCTTTGTTGTCCGCTTAGGCTTCCGTCAGCCACAGAGGGGCGAGGCCCGAAACTGAAATCTGGAAACTGTGTAGTTACATCTGGAGTGCTCTGGGGTCGTTCCCGACGTTTATCTTTCCCTTTTTTTCTTTTAGGAACCCCATCTGTGCCTCCAGGTGCCGATTCTCGTCTCCCCGACTGCTTATTCCCCATAATTATTCCTGGATTTGTTAAAACTCAGATTCTCCAAATCATATTTTTAAATGATCCGTTTGTTTCATCGATATTTGTAAGATCCTAAGAGGCGTAGTGTTGTTAACTCATAAAAACTGAGCAAAATTCTATTCTTCATTACAATCCAGTGTGTGAGCGATGCATGCACCTATTAAGGCGTGGACACGTTTGTGGGATCCAAAGGTTTGCTCATGCCACAAACATATCTTTCTCGTCAAGCCCAAGCACAATTGTGATTTACACATGTCTAAATTCTTATCTCTTATCATGAGCCAAACTACAAGTTCTCCTTATACTTTTACTGTGTGTAACAGTGTGGCCAAAGGTTCGACCTTATCTATCTGGGTTATCCCATACTTTTATGTCAAGTGTAATCAGAAAGGAAGTGATAGCAGATGTAATCAACTACCGCCTTTTATTATTGAATTGGATATATGTCAGGATTTAAGACCGAAACAAGTGTTGATTTAAAAAAATCAGGCTCGCGTAAGTTTGCAAAATCCCAAGGCAAAAAACCCAACAAAAACCCAAGGCAAAATCTTCTTACTCTACTACGCACTCACAAATCACTTCTCAAACAAAAGCGACATCTGACGGTGTAATCAGAATTATTGAGGCAAAACATCGCCGCCATGGACCGGTAATCGGGGTAGGCTCCATTGACTTACGGCTTAATCATCTTGAAACCTCGAACATCTAGCCCTAAAGGCAAAACAAACGCGAGCGAAAAAAAAACAAGTGTGTGTCTTCACAAGATGTTCATGTGGAAGACTACTGAGAAAAAAGCACACGCGTATGAGAAAGCCAGGAGTACACACACACACACCCATTTTTTCGCTCGCGTTTGTTTTGCCTTTAGGACTAGATGTTTGAGGTTTCAAGGTGATTAAGCCGTAAGTCAATGGAGCCTACCCTGATTATCGGTCCATGGCGGCCATGTTTTGGCTGATTAATTCTGATTACACCGTCAGATGTCGCTTTTGTTTGAGAAGTGATTTGTGAGTGCGTAGTAGAGTAAGAAGATCGGGATTTGGCAAACCCTTGTGGCAAACCTTGTTGCAAACCTTGTTGCAAACTTACGCGAGCTTGATTTTTTAAAATCAACACTTGTTTCGGTCTTATATCCTGACTCCAATGTTGAATTGACCATGCATCATGCCATTTACTATCCTGACACATGTCAGACAACCAAACCAATTTATCAATATCGAGGAATTAGATAATGCATTCACATTCTCATAACTTTTCTAAAAGAAGGGCTTATACATAACACTCTATGAGAACGTCCATATCAGATTTAAATATTTCATATTCACAAATGAAACTTACTTGGTACAAATGTACTGTCATCTGGACCATACGTCGATAGCCCTATTATCAAATCTTCTCCGTCATTTCAATACTTGTGGAGCTGTACTGACATTAACAAGATGTGTAGAAAGCATTACAAAAATTGATTTGCAAGTTTAGATCATTTTTATTTCTTGAGTATTGAAAAGATATTTTGAAAATCTGAAGTTATTCTGGATATCTGGAGGCCATTATGAGCTTTCTGGTAACTGTTAGGCAACACAGAAGGTATTTCACTTTGACGCAATTACCACAAAACATACAAAATATACAAACACCACACGCAAAAAAATGGTTGAAAACTAGTTGCTGCTACCTGCTAATCCCAATGCATTGCACTTCAGAAATCATTGAAGATATTTCCGGCAGTCGTTCTGGTTACTTCCTGTGCTGAAATGCATTGTTTACTTAAAAGGAACCACCTGTTGTCGGTCATGGTCCGTGGCGCAGTCAGGGGGAACGCAAGCTTATTTGCACCAGTTGTGATGATTCAAAGTTCATGGGTTTGATTCCCGGCCGAGTCGCGATATTGAATTCATTAGACAAATTCTCGTATGAGCTTAGGTCCATGAGTGAAGGGTTTACTCTTTGTCCTTGTAAATCTGTGACCGTATGGATTATCATTTCAAGGACCTGCGACATGAGAATTCAGTGAGGCCACACTTTACCTGCTAAAAAGTAGGTCTCGTCATGGAATGACTGAAATGATGATGAATGTGATATAAAACCCCCCAACAAACAAACAAAACAAAAGCACGCAAAACAACCTGTTGCATTCCTCTATTTGAATCTACAAGCGCCATATTAAAATTTGGTTGGTAAATGTAGGGTTACCTACCGGTGCGAGTTCCATCTATGGTGTCCTCTCATCAGCCAAACGTTACAAAGCGATAGTGTTTTTGTTATTTTATATACCCATAAAGGTCTTCGGGTAATCCCTGTTCTATTCATAATTGATATGAATTGATATGTTCATGGTTGATATGAAAACAATTTCCTTTCAAATTCGATTAGCGTTTGTTGCCCATACATTATCATTTTCTTTTCACAAGAATCTTTTATCCCGTCCTTCATATGTTTGGTCTTCCTAAATATATTTGAATTAGTACATTTATTGTGTAATAATGCATCAATATTCGGAAATCTATAATAACATGATATAAAAGTAAAAGAAAGACAATCATTTCAAAGACGGCCAATAGATGACTGGATGCTCCACTCCGTAAAGAATATTAGGCTGCAAAATATCATTCAATTTCAGATCATATCAACAATACTTTTATAGATTTTTTCCTCATTAAAATAAAGATATAATCTTTAAGATTTATTTATTTATAAAAGGTCAAGATATGCATGTCATACCTCTGTATCTTGGAACACTTGACGTGATAAACGTCATCATTTTGTGTGTCAGTCTAATTTTGGGGTCAAATTGAATTTATTTGTTAGTAAACCATGAAAACAAAATTCACTCATACATGAGACTTGTGTGTTAATAACATTGCTTTAGTATAGGTTCTCTACTAAGTTATTTCAGAAGTGATGTCATCCGCACGTTACTAATAACAGGGCATTTCCATGTTAAAATTTGACATACCCTTTGTTTTAATAATAATAAATAATAATAAAATTTGTATAGCGCTGATACCAGACAAGTCTGTTCATAGCGCTGTTTTGTATTGCATCATATTTATTTTTCGAGAATTATAATCCAGGGATTAAAATAATGCACTTACCTTAAGGTTGATTTTTATTTAATTGGGTGTCCATACAGAATGATGACAGATAAGTTAGAAATAAAAGCTATAAAATTGAAGTATAAATGCCGAACTTATTTGAGAGAAAAGGTCATGGAAATATTAACACGTAAGAATATCAACATATATTTATTTTAAATGTTGGATCAGGTATCCTAGCTATGTTGTATCAGGTATACTAGCTATTTTATTCTAAACTCGAAAATATAATGGGATTGGTAGCACACGTTCAGTTGTGGAAGAGTCAAGACAAATTTGAAATAACCAAAACAGTGGTTTTGAATAACATTATAAGTTAGTCAGAAAAAACATTGAAACATCATGAATTAGTCAGAAAACAACCTTAAAACATCATATAACTTTAAGCTTTGTTATTTATCAAAACCAATCTTACTCCATACGTATACTAAAATCGAAATCAATTGAGATTCCAGAATGTCCAGACTTACGGAGGATCACAGCAGTGAGAGATGTGGTCATATGAAGGTCGCCTCTATCGATTTTTGCGGGCATAGCGCCCCCTATCGGCACAATATTGTCCTGTCCTTTCCACGCGTATACAAGCATATCTGGCTTTACGCCCGATGTGAATCCTTTAGTAGAAGCACGTCTATTGGTCAGGGGCTTTGGGATAACAGCGCTAACAGCATGCTCCCCAATCAAATCCCCCTTTTCAACAGATATTTGTTCCTCTTTTGTGAGCACATATTCCTGCATTAGAAACAAAATTACAATTATTAAATACCCATATCACCCTGATAAAATCAACAAAACGTTTGTTGAAGGTGAGTATCATAGAGAATAAAATAGATAGAGTCTATCTTATACTTTCTTTATTCTCGTATGTGGATCTACGTTAAATTCAATCCAAGTCTTTTGGCTCTTACTACCCCTTTATTATATATAGCATTGTATTGTTTCATCTGACAAGAACTATGCTTTTAACCATCTTGGCTCCCACAACTATACAATTGACTATGCCTTTAAACCTGTAAATGCGCTCCCAATAAAAAACGTTATTCATTGTTTTAAAGGCACCCCCACCCACCAAACAACACCCCCCCCCCCCCCCCCCCCCCGCTGAAAGGAACAAACACGGAATGCATAAACGCAAAAACACTGGATTATTGCAGTTTTTAAAAGATAAAGGAGTGGGTATACCTGAAATCCTTGGCCAGTAGCAGTGACTAAGGTTTTGGCGTGCAGACGATATACTGACAGTGTAGGGTCCCACCTCCATACAGAAGCATAGAATGTGCCTGCAGCATACGTATACATTCTCCACGCAGTCAAGTCGCCAGCACACTGCACAGAGAGTGCTGTGTATACATGGATCTCTTCTACACCTGCATTGTGTCCGAGATGAACCAAGGGTGCAGGATGACGCACACATCCTATTTGGCAACAATATGTTAAATGAAAACATAAACTTTAGGTGTTAGATAATTTTTGTGTTTTATTGACGCCCTGCTATCGGCTTTAACTGATTATTACTAACTGATAATAAAATAAACTTAAAATAACTTTTGCTTATGCATGAATATAGTCTTTTCCAAACTCAGTTTATTCAGTTAAAGTGCGTACCATGTGCCTCTAATGCAGGGATGCGAGTGACAGTCACGGTGAATGATACGCATTTGTGGTTGATGAGTATTGATGAACCATCCGGAACGAACATGTTCTCGGTAGTACTGGCATCCTTGGCTTGCCATACAATGAGAGTCCCAAGCATGTCTGACGTCAACAAGGGAACCTTGTCAAGATCCTCTAATGTGCACGCGGTCAGTGGTCTCTGGATTGCATTGGACACAGCGACGTGCCCCAGAACATCTCCTTCTTGCACAATAAACTGCTCACTTTCCGGTATGTTGTATATCTAAAGACATGAATAATTCAATCAAAATATCCGTGGAATGATCTTCCAAATGACATCACGAATAGTGCCTCGCACCTGTTTAGGTAGGTGACTCTACTCAAATGAGCGCTTTGAATAGATACCGTCTGGAATGAGCGCTACATATTGAGTTTATAAGGCAATTTATGAGCGTTGGTGGTAATTGTCCTTTGGCGGCAGATTTTCTTAAGGAACTACTTTCTTATTATGCCAAAATGGAACATTTTCAAAAATTGCTAGATCCCTTACATTTATACTTTCCAGTGGTCATACTACACTATGACAGATATATTTGCAATGAACATAATTTTGTATACCCTAACAAGATAGAAATTAATTTTAATTGTTATCATTTACCTAAATGTCAAACACTTCGAAATTTTCCAAATATTTCCAAATCTTTCAACATAAAAAGAGAAAATCTGTTTCACTAGGTTCACAGTAAATGTTCTTGTGATTAAAACCATATCAACATAGGCTTAATACACATGAGCAGGTTTTTCTCTGGATACACATAAGCTACCTGAAAAGACAAACTCACATGGCTGCCTTGAGACGGAACGACAATTTTAGTTTTCCCGATTAGTCTGTATTTTGCTGTGTCAGGATCTGTCCTCCACACAGTGCCGACAAACTGACCAGCATCGTGGGCATAATACCGCCAGGAGGTAAGCCACCCGGTACAGGGAACACACAGATGAGTGAAAAGATGGATGTTGTCTGTGCCATATCGTCTCGGGAGATCCACAAGAGCAACATTGCTTACTGTACAGGTCGTTTCTACAATCAAATGTGGAATAGAAATATGCTGGTTGGTTCATTTTATATGTGATTTGATGAATTTATACTGATTTAAAAGGAATCATACTGTTGGAGTTGGTGGGAACCTGACAGACCTCAAGCTGTCAAGCAGTCATCATCGTATCGACAAATTCAAATCATTAATTAATTTAATAAAAATTGGTAATAAATTCTCTGGCGATCAACAAACTTCGCATCTGAACAGACTGAACCTGAACAAGCTGATGGTCTCTCGTTCCTAACACACCAGAAAGGGGAACCTCCACCACAACAATGGTGGCCTCCTATTGCAATCGAGTGTTTTAGCGTTATCAAACTCACATGTACACCGATTTCTGGATAAATTACACTTTTCAAACAGGGGGGAATTATGCTGGTATCTTTGTTTTCTGTATGAGACTTGCATCGTGCCTCTAAAGCAGGTCTGGAAATGGGCATGAAAAAAGTCAAGAAAAGTCTGGAACCAGAGCTTTTTGGTACTTATATAGATTTAAAATATTATCCCTGAGGGTAAACAATCAAAATGATGGTTTTCTGTATAAGTAACTAGTTATAGCTTTACCTGATTTGAATATGTTTAGGTATGGTGAGTGAAAAATAAAAAAGTGTCACAGGTTTTTTTTTTTTAAAAAGGCTAAAAACTTATTTATTTTTAAATATTACAAAAAGAAGAAAAAAAACATTGTAAATTTTTGTGCAAATTTGTTTAAAACATTATGCTTTATCATAAACAAAAGCTTTTCATATAAATACTTGTTCTTTACCTGTGGAGCATCTGATTCTGTAATAGGTGTCACATCCGCTTTGTGGTTGTACTTGCATGTCTTCCAATAAAGTAAAACACCCAAAGCTGACACCCCAACTTATTGCCACACAGTCATCCATGGTCAAACACAGATGCCAGCAGAGAGCCACGGAACTATCTCCGTCACTCTGACGTGTAGAATGGCTAACACCCTGCTCCCCATAATGCACGTAGAACGTGTCATTACAACTGTCTACAATATACAACCTGGTGGAAACATCAACTTTATAGACAAGCTTGCATCTTGATGTGTGAATGAATGGAAGTGCAGTTGGGGAAAAACGTGATCAGCTCACAAGTTCATGAAATATGCTGATCTGTAAATACAAGCAGATCTACCAAGGTCACCAGTGAGATTATAATAGACGAAACTAAAAGCAAAATTGAATTGTTCCAGCATTCAAATGAAATATGTTTCAGATATTGCCTTTCAGAACCACATTATTTTGTAAGGTTATCATGTAAGTAAAATTCAGCATTTACGACCACCTCAAACAAATAAAATTCAATATATTTTAGTCTGGTGCCCATTAAGGATCATAAACTATTTATGCGGGAAGTTAAGTTAATATGGTTCAAATTTGTGCGGTCAAAATAGCGATCAGTCTAAGAGTCCTAAAAATATTACACTTACCACTTAAATACTACACAAGCGCTAAAGAGAGTGTCTAATTAGTTTAAGAGCAATAAGCTACACTATATATGAAAAATTATATGTTGTTTTAGATATTTTATTTACATACATTTTGTCTACTAGTACAAAGAACTATCCTTTGCTGTTGTCAAAGGGTTTTTGTTCTTACAGAAAGACTGTATGATGCCAATTATTCACTAAGGGCGGTATTTTCAAGGCCGATCTTTTCTCAAGGAGGACTTATTCGTACTTGTTTAATCGTAAGGAAGACTTGTTTTTATATGTGCATTCTCAAAGAAGACTTGTTCATATCTGTTCCCCTAAAGAAGAGCTGTTTGTATCTGTTCCCCCACAGAAGACCTGTTTGTATCTGTTTCCTCAAGGAAGGCCTGTTCGTACTTGTGTTAATGTAAGGAAGATTTGTTCTTATCTGTGCATTCACAAGAAAGACCTTTTCATATGTGTGTATTTTCAATTGTGCCCTGTTTATACGATATAAAATGAGGCCTGTTTGTGCAATATTAAAAGTGCCCTGTTTATACAATATCATTTGAGGCCTGTGTGTACGATATCAAGTGTGCCCTGTTTATACAATATCAAATGAGACCTGTTTGTGCAATATTAAGTGTGCCCTGTTTATACAATACCAAATGAGGCCTGTTTGTATGATATCAAGTGCGCCCTGTTTATACAATATCTAAACCTTTGTACTTTAAAAAGAAATGTTTTAGTTCAAATAAAATTAATTGACTTAAATGGTTCCATTATGCAAATTTTGGAATAAATAATATCAAAACCAAAACAATATCATCCTACCTGCAAATGTAAAATGTAAAATCGACCATATTACCAAGTTGTAATGGAGCGCCATCTTTGTGTTTTGTACAGATATCAATGACTCAACGCTTACCAGAAAACACGCTTATATATCTTATGAAAGGCCAAGAAATGAAGTTCTGGTTAACATCCGATCTGGACATTTATTAATTCAAACTGTTTTATAATCTCTAATACAATATAATGTGTTAGTAGGTAATGTTGTAGTCATTTATTCTGCCTTCTAGATCTGTCAAAAGAATGCATTTAAGTATGGCGATATGGCAGCACTAAATGTCACTGCCTGTCCTAATTTAAGCAGAGCAGGTGAGTCAAACGTCATCGGTTTGTGTGTACTTAGCAATTTTGCCACCATAGAATTATAATGTTTGAATACATGTTTATTCAGATCAACAATATGGGTGTATAAATATGTGCGGGAAGATATTTCACAGTTCAAAGTTTATTTTTCAATTTTCAAACATTATAATTTTATGGTAGCAAATATATATATATATATATTTATATATTGCCACAAACAATCGCAATGCAAAAAATTAAATTGAAAGGTGAAAAAAAATTGTTGAAATTGGACTTTGACATGAAAAATACTATCAATTTTAATGGTTTTTTCACAAAGATTATTTTATATGAGAGATGTTTCAATGTTGTTTTCCTTTATAGGAAATCATCTATAGCTTCCCTATCTTGAGCTCCTATTTGAACTAACTATATTAATTGCTCAATTAGTGAAAATTTCAGGTGTAGATGATATCCTTTGAACAACATTGAAACATATCTCATATTGAAAAAGAAATCATGCTAAAAACAGTTAAAATTTGATGATTTTGTAATATATCTATATTTGACCTCCTAAATCAACCCCTTATGTTAGTAGCTTAATTAGTGAAAAATACATGAAGATGTTACACACGCTATTAATAAATTTATATAAATGACAACACCATTCAAACATCTCTCATATGAAAAATATATCCCACCAAAATCACTTGAAAATGGGTTACTTTTTCAAATATTTCATGTTTGACCTCTTTGTTCAACCCCTTATACTAATTTAGCGAAAAATTTGGGCAGATACTATGTGCCCTGTAGATGAATCCCTATAAAGGAAAACATCATTGAAATATCTCTCATATGGAAAAAAATAATGTATAAACAAAATTATAATTCATGGATTTTTAATTTCTTTCTCATGTTTGACCTCTTAATTCAACCCCTTCTGATAATTGCTCAATTAGTGAAAAATTATGAAAGATACTAGGGACCCTATAGATGAATCCCTATAAAGGACAACACCATTGAAACATCTCTCATAATTATTTTTAATTGCAGAATATATAATATTGGTTTTTCCAAATTCAACAATTTATATTTCACCTTTAAATTTATTTTCTTGTATTGCGATTATTTGTGGCAAATTATATATATCCCCTGGTAGTAATCCCTGGAAATTTGAAAAGAATTGAAGCATTGCGTCATATGTTTCTAAATTAAAATGTAACGCAAAGTCAAATTTTTGGGGAAAAAATTGAAAAATGAACTGTGAACTGTGAAATATCTTCCCGCACGTTGTATAAATAACATTGTCTTTAACAGCATCGCATCATTTCTTGTTGAGACATACTGGAACAAGAATCAAACTATTTTTACAATTCAACTAACAAAAAGCGATCGGTCACGACAGGCCCTTTGTGAAATAATTCATAGAGCAAAAAGAGAGTGCTGATATTGACTGAAAGCTTAACTTCCATTAGCACAGGCAATTACACCTCCTTAATATTGCAACAAAATGCAATGAATTCACTTTCCACACAAAATGATTATTAGAAAGGTCGCTTTACTTGCAACATGACATGGAAGTTCAAAATAATGATCTTTTTATTCTAATATTATTAATCTCTGTAATTTCAATGTGATGAATTCATCTAAATTATAGGTTCGTAGAATATGATTTTGCAGTTGAAAAATAACAAATCAATACTAATATCAACCCTAATATATACTAATATCTACCCTAGTATTGCAGTATGTTTTAAAGTATTGTAATGTTATCATGATCTAAAGTACAAATATCTGTTTTACGGCAGTCATATATAATTTATAATTTAGATTAAGCTGCTGGTGTATCTAAAGGCAAATGCCAAGATGAGTAAACATTTTTGACATAACTAAGAAACTCCCATTTCTACATTACATGTACATTTTTTACCAATATGATACAATTGATAAATATTGTATACAAATATAGCACAATAAATTAACTGTGCACAAGAAAATAAGTCTCTTTTGAAGTAAACATGTGATTTTAAAAATAAAACTGATTCAAAATCCACGGCTCGTCCTTCCCTCATAAAATCAGATTCTCAGTACAGACTCAACATATTGTATAATTGTGTACAAGTGAACAATTATGTGCACTTATTAATTATAACGTTCTATTTTCTTTTGTTGTGGTTACATGATGTAATATTCATGCAATTGCACATTCGCTTCATATGTATGAGTATGGTTCATAAGGCAAAATGAATGATATCGAACAAATGATGCAAACATGTGAAATGTGTCTCCAAACATTAACCTGGAATTATTTTACACTTGGAAAGTCCGCACGGTTTCATGCATGAGGCGGAGATTGTGAAATATCTAACCAGGGGTCCAAGCAGGTGATCATACATTTTTCCGAAATGGCGATTGTATTCAGTTATTTATCAACATTTCAAAAATACATAATTCAAAATCAAAATGAAACAATTAGTCTAAATATTATTTTAACATTGCTTGAAATGAAAGTATGGTGAGGCATGGTGATTTTGTACCATTGGTTCTCTTTTTTTGCATTACACTAAATACCATCTGTACCTCTTTACTGAGTGTTGCATTATGGGACGGTGGCCTATAAATAGTATGCTATGACATCATTGTTAGGATTTCCCTGCACTACAGTAAACAAACGGGTTGTGACATGCCCAGTTTGTCAGTTTCTGGGATTGCACCATCATATTCTAAAATTAGAAATAGCTGTTCGCTTAAATACTTGGCGAGCCCCATCTGAAACAACATTTCCAATCTCGCCGCATTAGAAACAAGAATGGGATAAAGTAATATTTGTTGCCTTCTTTAACAGGCATATATAAATCCTTATATAATAAATAACAGCAACCACAGCACGTACCAGGAAGTGCTGTCACTAGCATTAAGGAAGTGTAACTGTTACTTTCCAAAATGGCTCTGAAGAAGGCAAAGGATCTTTACCGGTGTGTGAAGAACATTGACAGTTTCTCTGACGGCCAAGCAAAGGTCTTGTCATGGGACTGCGATACGATGTCTTCTGTCACTGTTGAACTAAAGCCCAATGGTGGAATCTACAAAGGCGGGGCTTTCGTATTCAAGGTAAGGAAATACATATTATTCTCTTGTTCTCAGAGTGTTGTAGTAGTGCACAACTGTCATAACAACAGCAAAATAAATATCAATATATATCATACCAAAGTAAGACAAGTATAGCTACATATTGCCACTTTTATACTACAATCTGCATCTACAAATGTGTAGTTATTGTTCTGCCAATGTGATAAGATCCACGAAACCTCATCATGGCATATATATGTATCTGACACATCATTGCTGCAATCTTTCTGCTTTTGGCCATGACTCATCCTTGATGTGCCATTTTGTTCATACAGCTTTAATATCATTTGGTACCTCAGGCATAAAATCAACCAACTGTATACATATTGGACTTATTCCAACAACTCAGAAATTAAAGTGCAACTACAATTTTAATGAATATTATCAATGAATGTGCTAGGCAGAAAGGTCAGAGACGGTAAAAGATTCATTCCATTTATAGAATTATAACACAAGAATCACATTATGCTTTTAACTTTTGATAATATTCAGACACATTTCTAACATTTTTCACATTCAAGGGCATTTTCATAAGTCAAATAGGTCAATCAAAATCAATATTTAATTATTGATATTCTTAATGAAATATTAAAAAGTTAATATATAAATGTTTGTAAATTATCATCCAGAAAAAAAAACTCTAAAATCAAAACAATATTAAATATCATTTATAAATAACAAATAAAATAACTCCAATATAAAATAATATGAAATATAACTAATAACTATCCAATAAAATAACTCTAATATCAAAACAGTATTAAATATCATTGATAAATATCTAATAAAATAACTCATATCAAAATAATGTATTTGTCTCATTTCAGTTTTACCTCCCTGAGTCGTTTCCACAGTGCCGGCCAAATGTGTCCTGCACCACTATGGTCTACCACCCCAATATTGACCCCACTAATGTGATTGATGCTGATGACGACGATTATGAGGGAGGTGACGATAATGTTTGCCTCAATCTGTTTGATGAGTGGGAACCAACCTTTGGCTTGGAGGATTGCATCCAGGGCCTACTGTTCCTCTTCTACCATCCCAATATTGAGGACCCCCTGTCTCCACTGTTTGACTCTAGCCTTGACGAGGCAGAGTATGAGATCAATGTGAAAAACTCACTGAGAGGTATAAGCATAGATTCGTATGAGTTCCCTGTGAACTACGAGGAGGATGAAGAGGAAAAAGAGATGAAAGAAATAGTGAAGACCATCTTAGATGAACTTGTAGGAAATGTGTTTGAAAGCATTCCAGAAACTACAAACGAAATTAATGACAATAACAAATTAAATTCCAAAGACAACATAAACAAGCATGATGACAATTCTACAAACCTAATTGAAAATAATGAGGTAATAATAGTGAACACAGAAGAATTTGAGGAATGTCCGCATGACTCTGGCAAGCCTAAAACTGACTTAACAGTAAACTGTGATAATGTTATGAATGGTGCTGTGAATAATGTGAATACAGACAATAGTGAATACGAGAAAGCTGAATCAGCAGAACCAGAATGTGATATGCCAACAGAAAACACAGATACTGAGAAGAACACTAGTGAAAGCACGCAAACAAACGAGGATATTCTGAACAAAATAGAGAAGCTAGTGGAGATATTTGAAGAAAAGGCCAAGGAGAATGGTGAATTAGATGAGGATGCCTCGAATGGAGAGAATGTTGATGATGATGCTGGTGATGATGGTGTGAATGGTGCTTCCGGTGAGGAAGTGGGTGTCACAGTGAGAAACGCAGTGGAAGGTGGGGATGAGGCCGCCAGTGCAGAGGTGGCGCAATCTGGCGACGAATCTAGTCAAAACATTTCCTCAGGATCAAATCCTGTGACTCTTTACACCAGACAGTCTTCCAAAATACTGAGAGTAGACAGTGTGATAGATGATGATAATGATGATGTTAATACGACTCTGGTGGTCCCAGACCACAAGGAAGATATGGGATTAGCCAATGGTAATAATTGCTTTGCAATAAACTGCACATGTGTGGCCCCAGATTATGATTATATGCTTAACATGGTGGGGGCTGTCTTTTACAATATGGTCAAATCTGTGATCAGATAATACAGAGTCTTGCCAAAACAACTCCTTTATCTTTTGCTAATATTAATCTGTTTATAATACAAAAGAAAGATCTGTTCTAAAAATGTACAATGTTATTCTTGCCTGGATGGTAGATTATCATGTAATATAAAACTAAGCTACCTTTCCGTAAACCTTCATATAAAGTAAACTATTTGGCAATTATACAAATAGCATTATACAATACTAGAAAACAAAAAAGAATTATCAAATTTGTCAATATACTGCATAAAGAGTTACATGTAGTAATGATTGTTATAAACTATTGAATAAATGTTAAATATAAATAACTTATTTGATAGTTGTATTGATTTATTTTACAGGTGTATGTTGTGTGCTTAGCTGTGTTCTCTGTTGTCCAGTATTGAGTGTTTATTGGTTATTGCGACAACCACCCACTGATGACCAAGATATTCAAGAAGATTGCATTTATTCGCATTTCCATTGATAAAACTCTTACTCCTTAAACACAATTTCTTGCCACCAGTAGTTTTCATGAGCAATACAGAGAAATGATAACTCCGTACAAAATGTGTCCCAAATTTCCAGACTGTGACATAAGTTGGAATAGTGACTTATGACATGCCATTCAGACAGCTTTAATATTATTTGGTACCTCAGACTTAACTTAACGGCCTGTTCATAGCGCTGTATATTCTTTCATAAAAAATTGATTTAGCCACAAAGCATCACCAAACATTCAGGTAGGAAGAGACGGGGCAACTGTGCAATAGAATTTTCCTGAAACAAACGTTGGCACAATAAAATCATGCATTTGCATTTTATCAAAATCAGATGATCCCTGGATTTGTCTTTGTAGTTGTCATTAAGCTGCTATATTTCCAACCAATCTTTGCTAATAAGAAATTCTGACTTTAATTATGAGAAAATGAATAAACTTATTCCCAAAGTCAAAGGTCTATGCATAACTGAACGTCTCCCAGAGGTGTCCAATACTCTGTTCAAATGATAATAATTCCTATTTTATCATCGTTGGTACTGTGTAGTACTACTGACTATAATGCAAACTCCCTAATGACCGATTACCAAGTACTTTTCTCATACATATAAGCCCGCAAATAACAGCAAATGTTTGTTTTGAGGGTCATTCAGATACACCATAAAATTGCCATAAAGAATGGGATAGATTTAAAGGTAAATCCCCGAAATCTATTCTGATATCTATAGAACCTCTGAAATCTATTCTAATATCTATAGAACCTCTGAAATCTATTCTGATATCTATAGAACCTCTGAAATCTATTCTGATATCTATAGAACCTCTGAAATCTATTCTGATATCTATAGAAACTCTGAAATCTATTCTGAGATCTAGCGTGTTGGGAGCAAGAAATGAAATGAGAAATCTGCAAAATACGACCATTCTCTGGTGTCTTAATAATTAATTAACAAATACAGTGTCGGGTCTAATTATGATATTACATTTGTTTAAATGTCAAGCTTTGGAGACCTCATAGTTGCCCATCTTACGATTCACACTATCTGCAACATACATACAAAGATGTCCACATACAAATTCTCACAAAAACATTGGTCTAATTCAGTAATGTGACAGAAGAATAGCATTTGCAATATAACGTGATATTTTATGACCCTTATAAAATTGAAAACACCAATCAGTTCAATAACATCACAGATAAATATTAGTGGTATGGGCGTTTATGTCATTTATTGATAGTTTTAAATAAGATAAGACAATAGAGTCATTACTTACACAGGATGACGATTTCACTGAAAATACAATTTAGTTGTGTAAATATTGCTTTATTGCTGTGAAATATACACTTTACATCGGCAATTTGACCTCCATTTGACCTCCATTTTCTTTTTAGTGACTTGCTCATTCACTTTGCAGCTTTATATTCAGATATGTATTCCAGTGCTTTGTGAAGGTGAAGGTGTGTATCGTCGAGCAGGACAAGGATGTTTTATCCTATAACGTGCAATGTAAGTGGACTGAATAAAGGTCAAGTATTGAGCTGAAACTACATGCCCACCACAATTACAGCATTATTTTACCAAAACATTATCTCAACATTATGGACAACATTACACGGAAGAAGTACTATCTGGCAAGGTTATAATAAAATCTTATGAGAAACATCGTATGATCTCACACTGGGCTCATACTAGTTTTATATACCCATTAACCTGTATGTAAAAAGTATATGGTTGTTTCATTACGTGAAGAAAGGTCGTTACATTCAATGACATTGAATTATGGCCAAAGCGGATGAGGTGATAAACAGGTGTATTGGACTAAATGTATACACCCCCAGCTTAAATGGCTAGATCCCACTTGTAAACAGGAATCAATAGAAACTTTATAACCATATCCTGACCATATTGCTCTATCTCAGTTTCTGGAAATTTAATCTTGGCTGATGATAATCTGCCACTAGCAGACTGAGACCAGAAGACATCAATTATAATTTACAATAGCGTTCCATGAAGATATCAATCCTATTTTACAATAGAGTTCAATGGAGGCATCAATCCTATTTTACTATAGAATTCAATGGAGGTATCAATCCTATTTTACTATAGAATTCAATGGAGGTATCAATCCTATTTTACAATAGAGTTCAATGGAGGTATCAATCCTATTTTACAATAGAGTTCAATGGAGGCATCAACCCTATTTTACAATAGAATTCAATGGAGGTATCAATCCTATTTTACAATAGAGTTCAATGGAGGCATCAACCCTATTTTACAATAGAATTCAATGGAGGTATCAATCCTATTTTACAATAGAGTTCATTGGAGGTATCAATCCTATTTTACAATAGAGTTCCATGAATACGTCAATCCTATTTTACAATAGAGTTCCATGAATACGTCAATCCTATTTTACAATAGTGCTATGAGCATACGTGGTCTGATATAGTGCAATACAAATCATTATTATTATTATTATTATTAGAGTTACATGAAGACCTCCTAAATATGTTTGTTTGCAAGACAAATATTTAGATGGTTATACTTAAATCTGTATTCTTGATTATTAAATCTGTACTCTTTAAAATCTGTACTCTTGGTTATATTGAGATAGGAAACATGGCATGAATATGGCTTTACAGGGCTTTTAACATGGTTTAACATTGTTGCCATGGAAACCAAATCTGGTTTATCATGGTTGCCATGGAAACCAAATCTGTCAGATTTCTCATTTAAAAACATGAAAGCATGTTGTTAATGATACTAATGCAAGAGGTATGTTTTATTTGGCACAGTGTTTGAAAGAAATGTCGATGAAACATTATTTAAAGGTTGTAGGAATAAATGAAAAGAAATAGTTGCCATGGCAACTATACCTTTTAAATGCTCTACATGATTACATAATGTAGTTTTGAAGTGTAATATTTCAAAGAAATAATATTTCTCTAAACGTTCATGAATCGACAAATAACTGATGAGCACGGATATAAAAATAAAGTTGAATATTAGTGAAACAACAAAATCATATTTTCACCACCTGGAATTGGAAGATTCTAAAATGAAATTCTGTGTTGTGGGTTCAATCTCATTAGAAATGGTCAGTTTCCATTCAATTAAGCATAATCTAACAATACTTTATGTGGCATATTACAGTTAACATGCTCATTTGCATGTCAAACTCCAAATAGAACCAGCTCAGAGAATGATGATGAAATTAAGACAGAATGTGACAGTGATCACTGCTGATGAGGCAATTTATTCAAAGGCTCATACCATACAGCATTTCAGAAGGTATACACCCATCCATGATCTTGCTGAAGAACTAGGACCATCAGTATGCCATATGTTGCTTGAAATCCATGCTTCATCAGGATGTAATTCTACATCAAATGTGAGAGGAATTGGAAAGGGCATGCTTTGAATATTGTCCAAAATGATACCTGTGCCCACAAGGACTTGAAATTAGTTGGAAAGACTAGAAATAGTTCACAAGCTGGCTTAAATACCATTGAAAAACTTCTATGCAAATGCTATGATCCATTAACTGATGATGACATCAATGGTATTGTATTAGGTACATATTGTTCTGCCAAGGAAGGAAAGAGTTACAACCCACAAAAGATAGTTTAGTGCAACATGCTAAACGTGTTGATTTCACAGTATTTATCTGGAGGAGCTCACTGATTGCTAAACCATCCTATCCATCACCAGTAGGAGAAGGATGGGAGATCAAGGATTCCAAGCTAGAACCAAAACTTATGTGCCAACCTCCCATTCCTGCCTTCCTCCATGATCAGGTTCATTGTCGCTGCTCAAAAGGGAAGTGTAATTGCAGTTGTTTTTCTAAGGGATTATCATGCAAATAGGCATGTTGTTACATGAATGGTACTGACTGTATATAATCCAAGAAAACTTAGTTTGAAAGAAAACTATGAATCAGATGAGTCCGGTGAAGAGTTATAAATGTTTGTCAAACAATATTTTTCAAAACAGTTACTGTCAGATGAATAATTACATGCAACAAATAAACATATAATTATGTCGATGCCCAGTTTGAATTGTATTATTTGTTAGCAATATTCATACACATCACAGAGTAGCTGATCGAAAGTGAAATGGAAATATTGTTATGATTTATGCTAATTGAAATAAATATTTAATTAGCAGTCTTCCTATAATCCATGTAGATTATACTTCTCAATCCAAATGTAGATGCCAGAAAACTAGATGTTATATTGTGATATTAGCTTGTGTGCAGTGTGATAAGCAGGAAAGGTTATAAGATTTCAATATTGGTATATCAATATTTTCGTGAATATGGACTTTTTTGCAATTTATTTGTGGATAAATCAGACCTTCACATTCATGAGGGTGTATACAGAAATATTACAATTTTAGATTCTTTGATATTTGAGATTATTTAACTAAAGACTTTTTTCTGATAAATGGTTGCCATGGCAACACATCAAAGAGTCAATATAATTGTCCTAATTTCAATTAGGCATAACCACTTAATCATATGACAGGAAAAAGTGCCACAATCGATGCATTTAAGTCACCTTCACATAACAAAGAAGTTCTTGATATATTGACACAAAAATCAATCCAAATTGGTTTCCATGGCAACCCTGTTTTTTAGACATTTTTTTTATATATTTGTTATGATATTGATCTCAACATTCAAAGCCTAACGTATAATTGATTTTTTTAATATGCATGAGAGTCCAGACAAAAATATTAAGATTTGGCATTACTCTTTAAACTTTTGACTATCTGATTAATGGTAGTCATGGCAACACATCATGAGAATTAATATTCTTGTCCTATTTCTAATATGGCATAATATTCATGCCTTGATCTGAAAACAAATGTCATGATTTATGAATTTTTGTCACCTTCATTCAACATAATAAGTTCTTGTTTTGAAAAATGGCATAATAATTAGTTGTAAGCAATAACCATATATCTGTTACCATGGCAACCATAAAATGAACTAAAAGTTTATTTTCTCCATAGATCAAAGGTTGGTTATTAGTTCTATAGATGTGCAAAGTTTGATAGTTCTTGTACAAATATTATAAAAGTTATTAGGAGAATAAATATTTTCTCTGGTAGCCTAAAATAATCATTTGATTACCATGGCAACAGTAATATCTCAAAATCTAAATGAACAACATATGATTTTTTTCATGAAATATGGATCCCCAATGTGTCTTCTTACTAAATATACTAATTTTAGCGCATGCATTTTGAGGGACCAGTGAACAATTTTTTTAACCAGTTGGCTCCCTTCTATTTGGAATTCCCTCCCTAGTGACATTAGGACTAGTACTTCAGTCACCTCCTTCAAGAGTAGACTGAAATGCATCTTTTCAAAAAACATGTTCTGAACACCTCACTATGAACAGACTTGTCTGGTATCAGCGCTATATAAATTTTATTATTGATAATATAAAAGACTATATTTTAACAAATTGTATTTATAGCAATCAGAGACGATGAGGGCTGGCACGTGTACTTCAGATATTTCTGTGTACATGCCATTCTGTGATACATTTGATTCGTATTCCTGTGTAAATTTACGTAAATGAAACCGCATTCGATTCGTACTCTCAAATCCTCTCGGAAACAAAGACTGTAGACTATGCTAGTCCAAATAGATATGAATATGGGACAGTTATTAGTGTCTACAAAGATTGCCAATGTCACATAAGATTTTCATAAGCAAGCGAATCTTCAGCAGACTACACTTGGCAAGATTTACGGCCAGGCCATTTGATATTGTGGGATGGAGAAATATAATTATCATTTTCAAAAAAGAAATTGTATACAATTTCTTTTTTTTTTATAAAGACTTTGTTTACTGGGAGCCTAGGGTCCATATACATTGACTGGAATAGCATTCAGAATTGTACCATTTTGCACACTTCCAAAATCTCTCTCGTCACACCCACTGAATATCTAGGTCAGTACTGCAAGCTTCTTGATCAAATGAACCAAAGTGCCACCTGCTGGGAGAATCAGGCCACTGTCTATTGTTCTCAGGAAATGAACCAAAGTGCCACCTGCTGGGAGAGTCTGGCCAGTGTCTATTGTTCTCAGCAAATGAACCAATGTGCCACCTGCTGGGAGAGTCAGGCCAGTGTCTATTGTTCTCATCAAAGGAACCAAAGTGCCACCTGCTGGGAGAGTCAGGCCACTGTCTATTGTTCTCATCAAAGGAACCAACGTGTCACCTGCTGGGAGAGTCAGGCCAGTGTCTATTGTTCTCAGCAAATGAACCAAAGTGCCTGCTGCTGGGAGAGTCTGGCCAGTGTCTATTGTTCTCATCAAAGGAACCAAAGTGCCACCTGCTGGGAGAGTCTGGCCAGTGTCTATTGTTCTCAGCAAAGGAACCAAAGTGCTACCTGCTGGGAGAGTCAGGCCAGTGTCTATTGTTCTCATCAAAGGAACCAAAGTGCCACCTGCTGGGAGAGTCTGGCCAGTGTCTATTGTTCTCATCAAAGGAACCAAAGTGCCACCTGCTGGGAGAGTCAGGCCACTGTCTATTGTTCTCAGCAAATGAACCAAAGTGCCACCTGCTGGGAGAGTCAGGCCAGTGTCTATTGTTCTCAGCAAAGGAACCAAAGTGCCAACTGCTGGGAGAGTCTGGCCAGTGTCTATTGTTCTCATCAAGGAACCAAAGTGCCACCTGCTGGGAGAGTCAGGCCACTGTCTATTGTTCTCAGCAAAGGAACCAAAGTGCCACCTGCTGGGAGAGTCTGGCCAGTGTCTATTGTTCTCAGCAAATGAACCAAAGTGCCACCTGCTGGGAGAGTCAGGCCACTGTCTATTGTTCTCAGCAAAGGAACCAAAGTGCCACCTGCTGGGAGAGTCTGGCCAGTGTCTATTGTTCTCAGCAAAGGAACCAAAGTGCCACCTGCTGGGAGAATCAGGCCAGTTTATTTTTCTCATCAAGGAACCAAAGTGCCACCTGCTGGGAGAGTCTGGCCAGTGTCTATTGTTCTCATCAAAGGAACCAAAGTGCCACCTGCTGGGAGAGTCAGGCCAGTGTCTATTGTTCTCAGCAAATGAACCAATGTGCCACCTGCTGGGAGAGTCTGGCCAGTGTCTATTGTTCTCATCAAAGGAACCAAAGTGCCACCTGCTGGGAGAGTCTGGCCAGTGTCTATTGTTCTCAGCAAATGAACCAATGTGCCACCTGCTGGGAGAGTCAGGCCAGTGTCTATTGTTCTCATCAAAGGAACCAAAGTGCCACCTGCTGGGAGAGTCAGGCCACTGTCTATTGTTCTCATCAAAGGAACCAACGTGCCACCTGCTGGGAGAGTCAGGCCAGTGTCTATTGTTCTCAGCAAATGAACCAAAGTGCCACCTGCTGGGAGAGTCAGGCCAGTGTCTATTGTTCTCAGCAAAGGAACCAAAGTGCCACCTGCTGGGAGAATCAGGCCAGTGTATTTTTCTCATCAAGGAACCAAAGTGCCACCTGCTGGGAGAGTCTGGCCAGTGTCTATTGTTCTCATCAAAGGAACCAAAGTGCCACCTGCTGGGAGAGTCAGGCCAGTGTCTATTGTTCTCAGCAAAGGAACCAAAGTGCCACCTGCTGGGAGAGTCGGACCAGTGTCTATTGTTCTCAGCAAATGAACCAAAGTGCCACCTGATGGGAGAGTCAGGCCAGTGTCTATTGTTCTCAGCAAATGAACCAAAGTGCCACCTGCTGGGAGAGTCAGGCCAGTGTCTATTGTTCTCAGCAAAGGAACCAAAGTGCCACCTGCTGGGAGAGTCAGGCCACTGTCTATTGTTCTCAGCAAAGGAACCAAAGTGCCACCTGCTGGGAGAGTCTGGCCAGTGTCTATTTTTCTCAGCAAATGAACCAAAGTGCCACCTGCTGGGAGAGTCAGGCCACTGTCTATTGTTCTCATCAAAGGAACCAAAGTGCCACCTGCTGGGAGAGTCAGGCCAGTGTCTATTGTTCTCAGCAAATGAACCAAAGTGCCACCTGCTGGGAGAGTCAGGCCAGTGTCTATTGTTCTTAGCAACTGATTGATTGCTATGAACTTGCTTGGTCTCGTCATGAAACCCCAAAACAAAAATAAGCGAAGATCCATAATTCTATGCTGCAATCCCAAACAAAATCACAATCTCAAATACATCAGTCAAAGAATGATTCATCAAATGTAATTATTCCAGAAACCATAGATTAATAATTAATAAACACTAACTGGTTTTACTTATATTATGTTCCAATTGTTCTAAAGTGACTAAGGTACATTTGTAAGGTTAAGAATAGAAATAAAGACAATCTAAGTTTAATTCTTAAATAATTATCATAAACTACATAAATTAAACTATTATAATTAAAAAAACACTATGAATTATAAAAAATTCCTTTCAAACACTATGAATTATAAAAAATTCCTTTCAAATCCTTGACATTTACAAGTCCTTTGTGGCAAAATTGCCACCAGACCATTTCATTGGACATTTCGATTGGGAAAATCTATTAAGTTTTCTTAAATTTTATCAAAATTATTGTATAAAATATTCATATATGCCATTAACAATGTGCTTAACATGACACGCATGAAAGATGCATTGGAACTGTTAAAAGGGTGGCTATATCTGGAGGTTTGTATTGGTCTGAAAATATTGAAAGAAAATGAAAATAGCCTGGATTGATAAACGATCTCATTTATATATTATGTCAGTGAAATACAAAGTTCTTGAATTAGCAAAAAAACAGACTATCAATCATCATCTTTTTATACATGGGATATAACATTTAATTTGTTTTAAGGATTTCACAAAGCTTACTTTCAGATATCTACAGGTACACACCAATAACCAATAATGTACTACTACTGAATATTTGCATCTTCATCACCTTACTTGAAAACTTCATCACATTGATTTCATACACTTACATATAGAAAACACATTTTATGTAAAAACAGAGTGCTAGTTGTGAAATAGTAGCAATACATACAATTTCCATTATACAAAACTCTATATGCCATATTAATATGCAAGGCAGCTTAACCTGAGAAGATGATATGTTGATCAATAGCTCATTAACATTATGTTATTTTAACCAATTAGATAATCTATATGCCAAATCAGCACTACTCATAACACTGATCTCATAGTAGCCTAGAGGTATACGGTGAATATATTTAAAGAAAAGGGCTAGTAAAGCTGGATAAACTCAAAGTATTTAAGGGCAAAATAAGCATTATCATAAATTATCAAATTATCCCTGTTAATTAAATGTTAATTCATAGGAACTAAGAATAAACTTTCATGAGATAATGTTTGTTTAGTACTTAAACAGAAATTCAATATTGATTTTTGACTTTTTTTTAAATATGATTTTACATAAACAGCTTTTGGCAAACATTTCTGAGTTGTTAAAACATAATACCCCAAATAGTTTTCAAAATATGTGTACACTCAAATCTATTCTCATGTACAATATATATAAAATCAAAATCAACAAAATCAGTGCAGTGCTTACATACAATATAAAAACAAAGCTGTTCAGATTTAGCCAATATTTACAAAGTGGGGTCAATAAATCATTGCAATAAAAATTTTTAAAAACTTGTATTTACATAAACTGTTAGTCGGCAAGAACAATTTAAATACTTTCTTTACTCTGCAAGTACCGGTAAACTTGACAGCACAAAATCAATATAAACAAATGATATGCCAGTGAAAAGAGATCAATTATCAATAAAGTACTTGTGCATAATAATAGCAGTATACATTGAAATCTATGTGGAGTTAATCCACCTAATAAAAATGTGTATAGACAGATAATAAATCCACTTTATACAGAGAATGTGGGAATGTGTATGGGCAATATTATCACTTAAAGGAAAATTAGTCGGTATTCCTATTTAATTGTCATGTGGTAGAGACATGTGGAAATTGCACGAACCCTGATAAGAACCAATCAACAGAAATCTACAAAGATAGGTTCAAATAATCTTTTCTATTCTACTCAAATGTAAAAGCGCTTTTTATAGGATTTCATTGTGGAAATGATCCATTTCAATGGGCACATTTATAAAGTTTCCCTGCTGACATACATAGAATAGGAGATTCTTGGAAGTGTTATATGTCTGAGATAATTGCTTCTCCTCATCTCTTGTCCACATATGTCTGGCTTATCATGTTGAATTATCACAAAATATATCACATTTCTGAAAAAAAACTCAACTTTTTCTAAATGATTTCAGGATTTTTTGATGACATCTCAACAGATCAGCAACTTGGTAAATAAGAATGAAATATAAATATTGCTAATTTTATCTGTCTTTTCAATATGTGAATTCAAATTGAAAACATAAAAGTGATATCTTAAAGTTATCATTCAAAAATAGACAACCCAAAAAAATTCTATTTTTTATATATTTTCCAATTATTCCACTAGTTTGATAAGTACAATTTTCCAACACACATCTATATATATATATATATTATATATTTAGCCGTGGCCACATCTTATTGTCTAAGATACATTCCACTTTGGAACATGAATTGTGTTCAATAATACATCCATAAATCATTGATATATACATAACAACTACATTTGACCAAGAGGAACACACAACAAAGTTACATCTTACCTAATGTACAAAGATTGGTATAATAAATTCACAACAGAGATTAGTGTTTTATATCACAGATTGTCAATGTGGAGATAGTATGAAAGACATGGTTCTAATTCTGGGATCTCCTGTGATGGGCTCTCCTATTACCAAGCAGTTTTGACCAAACATGTATTTGGTCACACACGTGATGATATAGGTCATTCCAGGTCATCATGTGACCAAATAGCGTCATGCTTCATCTCTGCAAGCCAAGACAAAAATCGCCATGCATGACCATATTGGGTCACATTTATACATAATCATATAAATGTTTGGCTCAAACTGGTTAATTATCAGTTAAGGCCAGATATACATTTGGTCATAAATAGATTAGACTTAATGAGGTCAATTAAATCCTTTTTGTGACCATAAGATTATCCTGCACCTGAGAAAAGCAGGACCTTGCTATCACATAACATTATCGGATGACCTTGAATGACCTTATTAGTTGTGCTTGACAACCAATTAGTTGTTTATGCTTGGCAACATAAGTATTCGGCCTTAACTGTTAAGGTATCCTTTATGAGTTTTATCACTTCAAATATAACAAAAACATACATATATGTATTCCTACTAATAAAATCAAATGTTGTATCCATAGAAGATATTGTGTATGTCCAAGGTCTGTTTGAAACTACTAATCAATTCTGACTTATCTGTGTCAATTACATCCCAAAATTGCCAGTATTGTTTTCCCCCTGGTAATTGTTTTTAGATGCACTTAAGATTTGTTTCATTCCCAGTTACCAATTTTTCAAAATATTGAAGGACATTCACTTTTATTGGAGGAAGGGAGGTAAAAACATTTTCTTTTACTTTTTCTTATTTCATACTCTATCAACTCTGATACAAACATGTAAAGCATAATAAATGTTTAAAATGTCATTAGATACCTGTGTCCTGGGGAAAATCCTTGATATATCAAGAATGATATATAAAAGTAACATGATATCTCTCTTGGGGCAGAGCCCATCAAAATGCACATAGATCTGTATTTGAATGATTTTGACACTTTGATGTTATCTCATGCTGTATGAAGATGAAATGTGTGTGATCTTGGTGCTATGAAGATTCAGACATGTATCTGTATTGGCAAAACCAGAACAGATTGTTTGAATACATGAAAAAAATCAGATCTGTTGAAAGAGTAAATAATATTTGTTGTCTGATTGGTGTAAAATGTACAATCTATGAAACATTTGAGAGTACCTGTTTTAAGGAATTGTGGATTTGTGATGTCTAAAAATGATATTTGTTCAATAAAGTCTCATTACATCCCTCTCACTGGTGAAGATCTAGTGTTTAATATTGCTGCAATTGTTAACAAATAACATATTGAATTTCTTCATATCAGAGTGAAGAAATTTGCATCAGTTGGCAAGGCTAGTGCCTATAATACCTCAGGTGTTTTTCTGGTTATAAAGTCTACATTATGGTTCAGTAATCAGTCAATCCTCATACCCATTTTATCAGCAGAATTATTCTCTAAGACTTATGCTTGCATACAATGTGACCACATGGGTTAACATATCTCAGCTAATTCACCCATCAATTCACAGACTTGGGTTAACTGAGAGGAGTAAAGCACAGATCCTAATCTACTAAATTGTGTCATATAAATTTTTTTCAGGAAGATGTCATGAATAAAAAATATCCGAGGGATGGACATAAGTAGTGCCATCATTTAGAATGATTGATAACGCCACCTACTGGAGTGAGTGGTAGTGCCATCATTTAGAATGACTGGTAACGCCACCTACTGGAGTGACTGGTAGTGCCATCTATTAGAATGACTGGTAACGCCACCTACTGGAGTGACTGGTAGTGCCATCTATTGCAGTGATGTCATAGTGTCTCAGATCACAGATTCATATGAAGGAGGAGGCTGTAACAATGCAATCACAACATTATAATAATATATACACTCTCAACAAAACTTTTCTGAAACAAAATTTCTCGGTTAGAACATTAAATTTTCAAATTCAAAATTCAGCAATTTCATTTGAGATAATCATGTTCTATAATTTTTCCAGTATGTTGTTCAAATTTACAATCCTTTTCATAGATTTGTTTTCACAATAACACATATTAGAACATGATTTACAGCCTTACTCGTTGTTTTTTGAGATCACAAATGAAATATGTTTTATTATGGATATCTATATATTTACTTAAAATGTAATTGAATGAACAAAACTTTTTTCCTCAAATTTAATGTTGAAATCCAAAACTTTGAGGTTCTTATATGAAAAATCGAATACATTTTTTTGTTATATATTGGAAATAATACTATGAATGAGCATGATGGGAAGCTCACCTCCTGCGGTATAGAAGTGACGCTGTGTCCTGGTTGGAGGACTCTCCCCGCCAGGACGTCATCATAGCTGGGAGGCTGGGCGCTGGGTGGGGGCTCCACCTCATCCTGCTGCGGAGGCAGGCCAGTTGGGGGGTCTCCTGTTGCAGAGGGCAGGTCTTCATAACTCGGGGGAGGTTCCCAGGGATTGTTTGCCTGGTTTAACCCTACGCCACTCACCCACACCTCTGAGGTAGTCTGCTCCGAGCCACCATTAGTACTATCACTTTCCACCTCTGTTAAAAAAACAAACAAAGGTCAATAGCATTAGAGCTGTGCTAACCATTGTTTTTTTATAATATTTGTCAAAGTTTACTTTACATGCTTGCAAATTGCTATATAAATGATAATTTTAAGTATTTGTCCAGCTTTGCAAGTTGACAACAGACATACCTATGGTAAAAAAAATGCTTCCAACATTGGGACTGACCCTTTAACCTCTATATTGCTTTATTCAACAAGACTCAAATTTATACAATATTTAGACTAATAAAATAAGGCACTGGATGTTCCAGGTTAAAGTCCATACGCATGTGCAAAATAATTCACTATTTGCACACTCTGCAGGCCTTGACATAAACATTTGTGACCCACTGGTCAAGTGGAACAGAAGTATCCAGCGGGCAACTGGCTAATGTCGAGGCCTGCTCCGTCATCACTACATTCCTTTTTTCTTAAAGTTTCAAACTGAAGATTTTGATCACAAGAATAAGGCACCGAGTGTTCGAGTTGTCTGATATGTTCAATGCCTAGGTGGAGCCACGTTCTAGGTCTAGGTATGTTCAATGCCTAGGTGGAGCCACGTTCTAGGTCTAGGTATGTTCAATGCCGAGGTGGAGCCACGTTCTAGGTCTAGGTATGTTCAATGCCTAGGTGGAGCCACATTCTAGATCTCGGTATGTTCAATGCCTAGGTGGAGCCATGTTCTAGGTCTATTGTGTTAGGTATTGAATTATTTTAAAAAATCATAAAAAATGGAAAAAAAATCTTAACGCCACAGCAAATAAAGAGAAATGGTGCCATGATCATACAGTATTTTACCTGCAAATAGCCAAGAACTTGACCCAGTAGTTGCAGAAGAGATAAACAAAACTGACAGACAGACAGAAAGGTTGAAAATTCCTCCAATCTCTGCAGAAGCTATGCTGACATAGTCACCACAGTGAGAAACCACACCAAAAAACATAACAAAGCGAGACAACAAGAAACCTGGATCATATGTCTGAATATGTCAGAGAACAATGAGGAAAGGTGCCTTACCATAGGCGTGTTCAGGGTAAGTCCTGGTAGGGGGCGCTGACTGTGGTTGTTCCCGTGTGACGGACCCACTGAAGGCCGCCACACCAGGACAGCATGACTTTGCCCTGTCCTGCAAGGAGTTACAGCACTCCTCACACTGGCTGCACGCCCTCCACACATCAAACCCACTGCATGAACTGCAACATTTGCACTTCAATATGTCCTTCACCACGTCCCGACAATTACGGCAGATCCAGGATCCAAAGAAAAATACCATGATGATGAAGAAGAAAAAGACAAACCCCTGCCACTCCAAGTTAACTGTAAGAGAAATAAAGGTGTCATTTAAGAATTTAACATCAAATTTTCATTTTCCTGTTTATGATTTAATAACTATTATTTCTTATTGATTGATTTCTACAGTTTATTAAAGCTTTTTACATTCATTTTTATTTCAGCTGTTAACCTCTGTATAAACAGTTCATATCACTTACAAATGAATCCTTACTTTATTTTTTCAGAAATCCACTCAATATTATTTTTTTGACAAAAGTAACCTGGCCAATATCAGACCACGATTGGGAATTATGACAAAACATAAAATTCTTATTTTTTAACACCATCAGAAAATGTTAATTCAAACCATGAAATCTCACCTTCTTCACATGATTCTTTGTTTTCATCCGTGCCATCACCGCAGTCGTCAAATTTATCACAGATGTCTCTCACCGGGTCATAGCATTTGTCATTGGAACACCTCTTTGACCCAAAATTATGCTCATACGAATCACATCCTCCATCACCTGTGTAACATCAAGTCAAACATTTCAGCCTCTCAGAGCCTAACCTCTCACAGCCTCGTATGGTCATGCACAGATGTGGTGTGGCATTAAAAAGGGCATGAATATCTCATGATTGGCACATCATTATGTGCATGATCAAATAGATACTTTTTTTCGACTGTCAATATATTTCTGCTTTACCATTTTATTGATTATTTTTTTTAAATGATCAGAAAACAATAAATAATTAACACTGATTAGATTTCATTACAAATAATTGAACATATTACTAACTAAATATTCCAGGGTCAAAGTTTCATTTTTTGGGGATTTTTAAAAATTAAACAACAAAAAAATTACATTTTTATATTTGAGGCGTTAAAAGGATTCAAATTAATGTGGTATGTTACCCACTTGGATCTTCTGTGTCCCAGTAGTTAACACAGCGTCCGTAGCTGGTCTCTTTGTAGGGGCAGTCTCCACCTATAGTGGTCGGTGCATTGGAGAACCTGTATGCTAATATATCAAAAACTTCACCTTCATTTCTTGTTGTCATAAACTTCACCTCATTTTATCACAGCCATTACATATCCTGAACCCTTCAGACAAATATTATAGGTCTTAAGTTGATATATAAAACTTCTTGCTATGAAATGTTGAAGGTTAAGTAACTAAAGGTCTAAGAGCTGTGATGACCACTCTTTTTTGTTTATGTCCATCAGGGGCATCTCAAGTGATAGGTTCACAACGTTGCCCTGTGGTGGAGTTTGATGTCAATGAACATTATCTGGCTAAATTGCTTTATATATGATAATTTCAAATATCTACCCGGCTTTACAGCTCAATAACAGTCCATGCAGTTAAGGTAAAGTACAGTATTGTACACAATATGGCAAGCCAACCGAGGCTTTATTTAGATTAGCAGATACATTGTTTGTCATTGTATTTTTTTAAAATAACATAAAAAAATGGAAAAAAAAATATTAGCCCAAAGGACAATACATAGAATTCCTCTCCTGACAATGATACATCTTACCTATATATAGCTTAGAAAACCACCAAGTATTTTCAGAGAAGATCGAGTTTGACGGACATAAGGAGTGCAAGAAATTTCTTACTTCATTGCTAGGCTGACAAAGTCAGCACAGCCAAAACACTTCTGAAAATACTGATGAAGATCTAAGTAATTCTTTTAAAAGTTGAGATCTAAATATAAAATAAATACAACAATAATCATTAAAAAAATTGAAGAAAATGCATTTCTTAAAAGGTAGATATTCTCACATTGAAGGGCTCCCCACTCCCTGCTGTAGGCAAACTCTACGATGTCAGCAGACTTGAGGGGTGCAAGCAGCCTGAGGTAGGGGAAGGGCGTGGAGTAGATGTTGTCGTGAGAGGGATCCCCTGTGGCGGAACTCAAACCTGAGCTGAATGCGACAAGGGGATCATCACTGTAGCCATTCTCATGTAAGGTGAACATGCGGTTTGAGGCTACTCCTGAAATAACAGACAGTTTGTTGATCAAAATCAAGCTAAATTAAAATATTCATATCCAAAGAAACAAAGCCTGAATAAACATGTGATCAAGACATGTCCATAAAACTGTGTCATATGACTGAGTCAAAACAAACTGAATCCAAGGGAGACAATATTGGAGCTGAAGATTATACAATATGACCAGTCTCTGAACATATACATTTCATGTCATATTTTGAATCCTTGACAAAGATGAATTCAGCTTGTATGGGTGGCTACATAAACATATATACATGAGATTGTATCAGCACCACTGGCAGTAAGTTCTTAAAAATTATACAATCTTGATCTTTCAAAATAACATATATATTTATAAAAGATCAAGATATAGTGGCGCCGTATATGACACTGCATGCCATATTCTAAACACATTCAATGCGTTAAATATTATCTACTAAATGAGTACATAAATGACATAGTTTTCAACATCAAAATATTATTTGTTTTTCAAATAAATTAACGTTATGATGACCTGCTTCCTGTTTGGTCCATTATCTTTGACAATTCTTTCATACATTACCTGTTTTCATAGATACATTGAAGATCTTAATGTAGATGATGTTTCCCACGAGTGCTGTATCGTCGTATCGCAGGGACCAGGCACAGTCGTACAGATATGGGTCGCCAAACCAAGAACTTGGCTTCCCTTGCACCCTCACATGGTTCACCAATGACGACTCAACAAATGACATCCTGGGGCAAAAACCTATTTTGGGCAAAGATATTGAATATGATAAAATAAGAGAAATGAGAAATGTAGAAATGTTGAGTAAAAACCTATTGTTTTTCACACATGAGATGTAAGGAATAACAAGGCCTGCTAAAATAGGAATCTCAAGAAATCTTGCGATGTGATACTCAAAGAAATGTAATACTGCAAAATTTCACATTGCTGGTTCCTTAGTGGCATCAATAAAAGTCACAAGACAAGATATTTTTAAAGAGGTAAATCTCTATACTTCATATCTCTGAGTGATATCTGACACTTATTTATGCAGAGTGATAGTTAGTTCAGGTATATTTCAAATAATCAAAAACATTTTTCAGAATTTATATAACAAAATAGTTTGAATATGACAAAGCAAATTATTCAGGATGAATAATAGCACAATTCAATATACAGTATAACAATTCATATGGTGTTCTGGTTCAACTGGTGTTCTGGTTTAGCAACTCATACCATGATGTTGCTGACAACATGTTTACAGAAAAACTTTATACCACTAAAAATATGAATTTTGTACAGCACTCATAATGGTGCTTGTTCTAACTTTTTCAGTGAAAAAAGAAGGGGTCTTAACTTACCTTTGTTAGGCACTGTAGGGGCATGATTGAACACCCATTCACTGCGAGAAACTGCAAATATATTAAAACAAGGGAATGTATTACTGAGCACTGCAGTTGACGATAAGGAGCTATTTGTTTATAAAGATTAATTTGCATATCAGGTCAGACTTCTACAGTTATAATATAAATGTATGTATTTGGTCACACCTGGTGCACATACATCGTATTTATATTATCAATGCAAGGCACTGCATGCACAAGGCTATGTATGTGAGAGACAACTCATTGTTTGCTGTTAGAATTTTTATAAAATCAAACAATTTTGAAAAATGCCTCATGGAACACAGATTATATTCAGGTTCTGACAATTGTACATCTTGATCAGGTGGAGATGGGAAATTTACCCAGTGGTTTCAGAGGACGAGGTTTGATAGACAGAAGGATAGATGAAATGAGAGATAAATTCTCCTCAACATCTGCACAATAAAACTGATGAAATAAAGAGAAATGAAAGTATGAGGCTGATGCAGTCATACTTACTGGACACATAGTGGTAGTGAGCGTAGAAGCCCCTGTATCTCTCAGCATGGGTTTCCACCTTATTGGGCTTAAACACGACCATCATGTGTGGTCCTTTAGACTGGAACACTGGCGGAGTGTCTGACCATATGTACACATACGACTTACTGCTGCTGTTAGCACCATCATAGATCTGCATCAAACCAGGCAACATTCAACAGATAAATAGAACTCATAAATAACTCGTTGATAATTGTGGGAACAAAATTTTACATTGAAATTTGTTTAAAAAATATAATTCTACAGATGGCAAATAGCTTCCTGATCCATAAATATCCTGGCTTGCAAAATGTCATTGCAATATCATGCTTATTTCTTGATGGCACAATACCCAATAATTTACTCCCTTCCATTCAATGGTGTATGGAGACATCAGATCTACATCTTTGCCATATCTGATTTGTTGGGCTATGATAATGCTAGTATTTTGATGAGCTTATCCAATGTTGAATGTCATACCTACCTTTAAAACACTGTTTGGGTGCAAATCCAAGTCCAGAAAATTGATGCGAATGAATCCTAGTTTGTTGGTATTAGTGATGTTGTACACATGCACATCTCCATTGCCTTTATATGGAGTGCTGTATCCAGGTGAAGCGAGGATGTGACTGACAAATGGGGGAGAGATATCCCAACTCTCGCTTCTAGCCCTAAATTCTGTCGTAATCACCTCACCTCCCACCTCCCCTACTAGCGTCACTAATAAACTTCCTGACAAAATAAAAATCCTCTGGTTAGTTGTAATTGACAGAAAACAGGGAAAAATATCATATCTATCATGTTTCCTTGTTCTTTACTTTTCATTTGCAAAACTTTGACAAGAAGCTGGATAAAATAAGGATATTAAATAAATGTATTTTCTCATAAAAGATATATATCTTTAATCTTACCCTGTAATAGAAGAAATGTCACAGTTGTGAGAAGGAGTGGCCTCTGGTGTTGACAAAGTGATATCATCTGGCAGAAGATAGTCTGTCCTGTCATCTGTAATCTATTAATCAATACATGGTTAACAATAATTTAAACAATAAATTCATCAATTGGTCAAATCATAACGACCACTGAAAAACAATTTACAACCGAGAGGAAATGTCTTCACATTCACTTGGCCCAGTACCATAACATTTACAAGGCAATACAGATAGTCCTATCAAAAATTTAAATAAGAGCAAACAAAACTAAAATCACAATAAAAACATTTAATCTGGTACATGAATGAATATTCTAGCACAACCATATGCAAAGCTGTGCCTTTTCAGTCTCGATTATGTAAGTTCCTCAAATATTGCTCAGGCCCTACCACAAATCATTGATCATTTTGCTTGTCATTTCTGTTCTAATTGTCCAATTTACAACAAATTTGAAGTAAACATACTTAAAATTCTTTATTCTATCGCTTGGGAAGCATTTCCAAGCAAATTAAAAGGACAATTTTATGCAAGGATGGGCGAACATGACAACATGGGTGAACACTCGACAGTGGCATCAATTGCTTGAACAATATTGACCACAGAAAAAAAAACAAATCACAAACCACAGGAAATGAATACACATTCCCCATGATCATACTGAATAACACAGATAGTCCCTTTTACTAAAAATAAAATAAAAAGGCACTCTTTTGACAAAAAAAACTAAGAGTAGTCTTCAGAACAGGCCAAATTACAGAAAAGCAACCAATTTTAGTGTCTTGGGGATAAAATTTAAGTGTGCATAATAATATTCACAACTTACTTTAGCCAGTATTGTCAACAACTCACTTAGCTGCAATGTTATTTACTATAAATTCAGCATGCATTCTTCCAAATTGCATGCATGATTGGTGGAGAAACTCCCTACAATATAAGCCAATAACAGCCCCAGAAGGGGGGTTTTTCTCTGTGGAATATGTAGCTAACTCCACAAGTACCTTACCTTTCATTATCGCGTCCTGTTGACTAACGATGGACAGCCTAACGTGAATAAATAGTCTTTAAATTAGCTCAAAACAACATTCCCCCAATCTGCTATTTGTTATGATTGCACTGGTGGATATCAATCGGATCAAAAGAAACCAGTTTATCATTAAGGTAGGGTACCAGACGTAACCAGACTAATAGATAGGAACTAGTAATGACAGTGCCACCTGGACAAAAAGAAAAACCACAAGAGGGCACTACTAATTAAGCACAAAAACAATACAAACAAGTGTTGATTTTAAAAAATCAAGCTCGCGTAAATGACATGGTATAAGATAATTGCTTTGTATGAAAATAACTACAAAACGGATTTCAGCCTTTAATGTATCAAATGCTTCGGGATTGATTTTTCTTTCGATTTGATTTTTAATTTGTTTTTAAAATTTTATCATTCTTAATCATTTTAGATTTAAAGTTGAAGCAAAAATCAGAAAAAGATGTTTTTTTTGTAACAATTAAAGAAGGGATAGAGCTTACTTGAAAAACATTTTTGGGAATAACTACACTAACAATCTGCAGAACTAAGACATTGATCTTTAGCTAGAATGATGTTATTTAGTTTAAATAGACAGAATTTTAAAAGAGGTCTTATAATTCAAGTAATTTGTGTTTTTGTAAATAAAATTATTCAAATAAATGTAAATTTTTCACACCATTTGGTAATTTTTGACTTGAATTTGAAGAAAGTTAGATATCTCAAAATAAAGACCATTAATCAAAATTCCCTCTATTTAAACTAAATAGAATAATATTTGGAATAAACCTGTTCTTAAAATTTGGTAATTAAAATTGCAAAACTTCTCAATTTTGTCATAAAAAGCGTGGGAAATTTTGAGAAATATGATATTTTGTAAACTTTCTTTTTTGTATCACTGGGCAGTGATGAGGTCGAATGCAGCAGCTACTGGCTATTGGATTAGTCATAAAAGATTACTAAATGATGTTTCCATATGTTTATAAAAACATTGATCCTTTTTCAACAGAAATATGTTATCTATTTAGTTAGCTTTGGTGGGTTATAATGGTGCACTATTTCATGTAGTTGAAGGAGCAATGACGTCATAATGGTGCTTTGGTTATTTATCAATGAAATAGTGACGTCTTACTTGTTGGTATCTTAGCAACCATCAACAACACATTTCATACACCTGTGATCCTCTGCATGAGGTGTCCCTGTTCCCCCTAACGTTAAGAGAAACGGCATTTGGTCCTCCTTGTTCTCTTCTGACTAGGCTGGTCGGAACAATATGACCGACATTGCAATTGTGTCTCACATGTCACCTTTTAATTCCTGTGCCTTTCAAAACGTTAGAAGTGTTTATTTGTTTTCACGGCACAAGTGAATTTGTCACTGTCAAATGACGTCAGAAGTGGTGACGTAACCAACATCATCGTATAACCTTGGAGTAATTATGAATGGAGGCTGCATTCGACTTCATCACTGCCCAGTGATACAAAAAAGAAAGTTTACAAAATAAAATATTTCTCAAAATTTCCCACGCTTTTTATGACAAAATTGAGAAGTTTTGCAATTTTAATTACCAAATTTTAAGAACAGGTTTATTCCAAATATTATTCTAATTAGTTTTATAATTCTCAGCAAAATCTCGAAGCTAAACGAGATTTCAGCTCTTCCAACAAATCCAAATCACTTTTCAATCGACCATGTTATCAATGCTCCACTGCCATCTATTGGTGAATACATGAACTACTGAGGCAAAACATGGCTGCCATGGACCGATAATCGGGGTATGCTCCATAGACTTACAGCTTAATCAGTCAAAACCTCGAACATCTAGCCCTAAAGGCAAAACAAACGCGAGCGAAAATACTCTTACAGCCTTCCTGGGTCAAACCTTTAATGGGGCTCACTGTTATTTGACACTTGATCTTATAACAAAACATACCGAGTCGGGAAGCTGGGTGAGCGGATTCAGTGAGTTGGTGATTGTGGAAGGGTATCCGTCCGCCATCACCAACGAACTGAATCCGCTCACACAGCTGACCGACGAGGCATGTTTTGTTTTTATACCTCAGACAACTACTGTATTTTTAAAAAATGATACATGAAACAAGATATTTATCGTTAAAAACATTTGTAAACAAAGTGCACCTCATTTGACCCCGTCACATGACCCGAAAATGGCGCGTACAGCCATAGACTGGTTGCCACCATCTGTGTATATACACGATGTTCTTGACACTCGATGGGGGACCAGTCTAAAGATGGCCGACGCAAAATAGTTCCAACTAATCAATATTTTACAAATAATCGGCATGCACGTATTCATTCGAAATCGCATCAATACGCGCATCACTGAGGTATAAACACAAGTATTCCTTTAAAAAGGAAGTGGGGGGTGGTGATAGATTTTAAGTTTCAAGTATCAGGTTATATAGAATGATTTGAGTTGCATTTCAGCTTATTCTAACTGCATGCACGACCTAAAAACCAGATACATTTAAAACTATCTCTGCTAAAAACTATCAAAAATGTGTAAAATGCAAATGTAAGATAGCAGAAAAAAAAATCCCATGGAAAGGGCTAGTCATTTTGGGAGTGGATGCCATGGCTAGTAGAAAACATGCTAAATGTTAGCCTGATGTCATGGGCAACTTACTCGCTATTCAAAATCCATGATTTAAAAAATATTGAAATTGTCAGCATTGTAGCATGTTATCTTATCTGAACTCAAATAAAATCCCAATATGAAGATTTCATATATGTTTTGGTAGGATCTAAAGACATTTTTGTTAAGAACAATTTGATTCTATATGCTCTGACATGCATATCACTCAGTCATAGTGAAAGTATATTTTTTTCTCTGTACTCAAATAAAAACCCACTCTGAAGATTTTCCACCCAAAAAGAAACAATTCAATTCTACATGTTCTGACTTGCATAAAACTAAATTAAAACAATGATTTTTGGAAGTCTTCATCTTTTCTGCGTACAGCCATTAAAAAATATAATTATGCACATATGCAAAAAAGCCATTCATTTCTGTATATACTCATTTTCATGTGACTCAAATAAAACCCATATACAATTTCAAGATGTCAAGATGCAATCTCATTTGGGGCAGCTCCATTTGAAAGTTATGGAAGCTTGGTTGCTGCCTATATACCTCATACAAGTGAGAGACAGCTAATAGACAGACATGGGTGAGAAACAGAAATGTGGGTGACAGACAGACAAGCAATCCAATTCATTTATGCAGACATAATGTTAATGCTATTATTTTGAAAAAGAAAGAAGAACCCATTTAGATGAAAGACAGACACCAGATTTTGGCCGAAGGCGCTTGTTAAACAGAACTGATGCTAATTTTTAAAGGGAAACAAATAATGATGACACACTGTCATTAAAATTAAATTCTAGATTGCTTGCTCATCTCAATACCTAAGTGTTACCGAAATTAAATTTCGAACAAAATAAACTGTAATATATTCTATTATATTATACATATGCCCCTGTTGAACATTATTTGCTTGTAATGATTTAATACCAAAACAGCAGGTTCGGGTTCAAATCGATACATCTGCACAAAATAGATTGAAGAACCTACTTTTCAGATGCTAAATGCTAAATATAATTTATACCTGAAATAGGCTCTCGATAATGTATAGTTATTCCCACAATGTGCGGTAAATGGATATGTGTTCCTTTCCAGAATCAGAAACAAAAGTTCCTTATTGTTTCATCCGACCCGATTGTTTTATGACACATGTCCAAAAGTACAATAAATATATAAGAATTCACCAGAGACATTTAATGCATGTTTAAATATATCTGATATCTCTAGTTTCACTATTAATATATATATATATATGTATATTGAAAATATGTGGTTAACAAAGATGATATTGACAGGTTCGCTAAATTTCCAAGAAATTGTTCACCAGGTGTCACAGCTATCACAGCTATCACAGCCAGACTGCAGCCTGCAGATGGCGCTTTCTCACTTTAAGCTCAGAATGATGATTTTGTGTTCAGAGCTATGTCGACGCAGGTCACGAGCCAGGAAGAGTTTTACTAAGCCTGAGGTCATCTCAATAAGGTTGAGTTGAACTCTAAGCTGTTTTATTTTTACGCCTCTCATCTCATCTGCGGTCGATCCACAGAATAAAGATGGGGGACCAGTTATATATATTCAGACAGCTGGAAAATCATGTGTGGGAAATTTTTTCGTGGTTCGTAGTTCGTGTTTCGTTTTTCATTTTTCGTGGTTCGTAGTTCGTGTTTCATTTTTCATTTTTCGTGGTTCGTAGTTCGTGTTTCGTTTTTCATTTTTTGTGGTTCGTAGTTCGTAGTTCGTGTTTAGTTTTACATTTTTCGTGGTTTGTAGTTCGTAGTTCGTCTTTCGTTTTTCATTTTTCATAAAAATAATAAAATGGGTAGATCTTTATATAATACACGTATATACTCTATATTTCAATATAGATATGATTTTCCAAAACCAGGACAAGCCTTTCCATTGTTGGAATTTATGAAAATTAAATTAAAAGGTTTTTGTGTGGTTTTCATATCGCGGGATGACTCAATCTTGTTTAAATCGATACTGTAGGATGTTCTATATCATAGTTATTAGATTCTCTGCAAAAATTGGACATTTTGGATGAAGATTTGGGGCAAGAAACTGTTCATCTTAAATTTATATGTATTTTACCATTGTAAAATGTACAAAATACATACATAATTGTCTTCCTCTTGTTCTCACGATTTCAAAAATATTCATATTGCACATTGTAACGAATATGCACATTGTAACGAAATCGTGGTCAATGGGTGCAATTTTCACAACAATTTATTTATACCCTTCATATAAACTTTTCCATGTCAGAAAATTCAATGTTCTATTTGTTTTACGCATATAAAACAATTTCATAATTATCAGCCAATCCTATGGTTGCGCGATTCCTATGGTTGTTAGCTCTACCTTATATTAATTGCTCAAGTCCCATTTTTTTTCAATGAATATTCATTTTTTGGCAAACATTTATATTGGGCTTCTATTTAAGTGATATTCACATCAAAACATACTGTATTTAATTGTTTTTTTGCAAACGTAGAAAATATAAAGAATAATGACTTTATACAGAAAGCAAAGATGAAATCTTCATATTGGGGTTCAATTTGACTATACTATTTCAATGGCTGCCAGGTATTTGTTTTCAACGCCAATTGGGGTTGCCAGGGCGTGAAAGCACCATATGTGTGAAAGTGCCCGTATGACTGCCCCCTCCTAAAGCTAAGAACCACGAAAAAATTTCCCTTGAACCACGAACTACGAAACACGAACTATGAACCACGAAAAATGAAAAACGAACCACGAACTACGAAACACGAACTACGAACCACGAAAAACGAACTACGAAACACGAACCACGAAAAAATTTCCCACACGTTGGAAAATCTCAGAAAGAGAATATGAAATGTTGAAGATGGAATGGAATAAATGTTGAATTTGGTGAAAGGAATATGGAAAGATGAAATTGGAAAGTTGAACGTATGAATGTAGGAAGATATTAAGTTCAAAAGCTAAACATATAAGAGTTGTGGTTTGATGTTGTCTGTTTGTAAATGGAAACATAAGGCGGTCAGCAAAGGGTTGAATTTGAAGATGTGCATGATATTGTTGTTGATGGCAAAGTGAGAGTTAATATTTCAAACAGGACAGGTCGATTAAGCGAGGCAGAATTATTTCTGAGAACTAGGCTTTTTATTTTAATTCGTTCAATTCACAATCTTTGCCACTTCCGTTATGTGCCGCAGCTGATAAAGAGATTATTTCCATATTCATGATTTGATATTATCCAACATGTATGAAAACAAAAAGAAACATAAAATACTCCAAGCACTTAAAAGTGTATGCGTGTTCAAAACAATACCACTGCGTAGTCGCCATCGCATCATGTTTGATCAAGCCAAATACGTGAGGTCAGAATAAAGTCTCGCTTGTCTTTCATTAAGGTCTCTGCGGACGATGTTCCTTTGAAGCTTTTTGTCCATCGAGGATCATTGAACTCTCACGAGATCTTCAGATCTTACACCTGGAGAGGGACAAAAACAGGATAAGAGTGAAAATAAGCCTCTATATTACATCATATGACCCTGTCAGCATGGTCCGAGTGGTGGTCGCCTTTGTTGGAGGTGTGCGGATTTTCCCGTTGAATGGTGCAACTCAATGGGTAGAGTGTTGAGCATTGTCTTGGTGGTGTGTGGTTTCATTCCAGGCGCCCTCATTGCCCCGGGATAGGATTACACGGTCAAGCATACACCACTACAAAGCACTAACTTGACTCCATATATCTGATAATGTTACATTCCTATAAATAAAATATTTTTTCGTTCTCAAATGAAAGGACCATTAACATAATGATTGTATAAAATATTATACTTTATTTTAAATGTTTGGTCCAACTTATTAGAGATTTTAATAATGATTACATAAAACATTTATTTAATGACTTTAAACAGATTAAGTTAACATCTAATATCAACATAAGAAATGAAAAACAAAAAATCAGATCTGCAGGAAAATGTCCCCAGATGGCTGCACATTTTCCACATAAGATACAAAAGTACAGAACTTTATATGGATGGGATGTAATTAATTAAGAAATGTCACACCTTGTGAATAGAATAGTTTTTGAGGTTCCTTTGTGAAATCTAAAATATGTTATACAATTCTAAATTTTGCAATAAAATACTTAAAAAATTTCATTGTAAAATTTTGGAGAAAGACAAATTACATAAAAAAAGTAATATCTAAAATGGTGTGTTAAGAAAAGGGGGTAGAGTACTATATGCCCGGGCATGGTTGGACAGATTGGTAACACACAAGTAAACCCCATTCTTTAGCTCCACATGTTGTCTGATAAATATAACTTTAAAAAAAGAGAGTTAAAATACATGTTATTACCCATGAATGACCCTGATAAATGTCTTATATTTCACATCGTGGCAGATATATGAAATGCTTATATGAGATGCTTATGACGGGATTCCTTAAATTTTCTCCGGTACTTTTTGGCAAGCACTCAAGAAGGTCTACTTACACAACAATGGACTTGAAATCGTCTTATTCTAGTTCATGACACAACTGAGAACCTAAATTAGATACAGTATACACAAATGGAATAGATGAAATAACCATCCAGTTGATTCGGACATTAACGTAAAGGTAAGTTGTGGCTTTCCAATACAGATTTATATAACAATTGCCTAATTTATATATCCTCAAAATCACCCAAGAAAGGAAATTATGGGTATTTAATTTGTGAAGTTCTAATTAGGGTGATTATATATGCTGTACGGCCATGTATAGAAACTGTTCCGGACAAATATCCTTGTGATGTCCAGCCTGTGTTAATTAAGCCGGGGAGGCTTCCTTGTGAGAAGTCACTAAACAATGAGAAGTAATTACTGAACAAACTTACAGTCTTCACACACCGACTCAATGTTCCTCTGCAGAGCTCTGGCATTTAATGATATGTAAATAATTGACTTGGCTAATTTAAATTTAGTTAGTTAATTTAGATTTTGAATCAAAAGACTTAGGAAATAACCGATATATATATATATATATATATATATATATATATATATATATATATATATATATATATATATATATATATATATATATATATATATATATATATATATATATATTCATTTATGAAAGTGTCAATCAAAAAGCCAAATTTAAGCAAATTATAGAAAACAGATGTGTTTTTGCATTGAAGGTTTATTTTTGTGTTTAACAATTGATGGATTAAGCTGGGTTCGGTCACATTGCTAAAAGATTCCTGACTTTCTCCTGAACAATGGGGAATAGTACTGCCCCACGCTGAGGCCAAACATACAAGCAACACCTGTACCAGGGCTAAGCTGAAATTAAACCTTGACTCCATATAAAGGGGTGAAGTCCCATAGGGCAAGGAAAAACAATAAGAAAGAACACCGTGAAAACAAGAATATTTGCTGGCTCAGGAATGAGACATTTCATAATTGATTTAGACAGGTGATATGTATATACAATAAAGACACATGTCAGATTTAATCTTGCTTAATCTCCCACCTTCCAGATGGTATACAGAAAAGGCAGATGAACAAAAAGAAAATGTATTTCTGGTTCGAGTATAAACGCTATAATTGAATACCCTAAATTACATTGTGGTAGTAAGCTTACCAAACTACTACAGCTGGATTGATTTAATATGACCCAGGAAAGTACTTGATATTGGACTGTTATCATTACTTCATGGACTTTGCAACATTTGTATTAAGCGATGGGGTAGAGGTTGACGTCACATGCCCAATCAAGTATAATATATGAAAGTAGACATTGTCAAAGTGCAAGCTAATATTTCCAACAAAGAACTAAATGATTTCATTTACCGATTACTTAAAAGGAATCAGAGACGCTGATCTAATTTCTGTTAATGAGGAGGGTATCCATTGAAGACCTGTAATTACTCTCTCACTTGAAAGTGACATAGATGTGTGATAAAGACAATATTTGATTGCTATAACTGGAATGGTCATTGCCATTAAAAAGTAAATGACCTGTATATGAGGGAAGGACAACATAGTCATAGTTTGCTGAAACTGAGGAAAGTAGAGGGCTTCTCAGATCGGTCAAAAGCAATAAGAATATAGTAGAGGTCAACATGCATTTCTTCAAACCTGACCTTAGCTAGTCGATAATATATAGTTGAACAAATATGCCTCACTGTGGGGGTAAGGGTTAAAGAAATAGTAACCTTGAATAAATAATATTAATTGGTTGGCTAATATAGAGCGTATGGACGAACGCAATGTTCAAACGGGGGCAGTGAAGACAAAACATCAATAAAGCAATAGATGTGTAGCATTTGGCCTGGAGGTCCGGGTTCCTACTCAGGGCTGACCTCTAGCGGCTCATAAAACATAGAATGGGCCAAAACTAATAAAAAGTAAATACACATGTTCAAACATACACTGGGCTCCAAATTGAATGCTTTAAGCTTGTGAATTGCCTGTTGTTTTTCCTCGCCGCGTGTGTAATGGTGAGAGCAAATTGAGGGATTTAGCCAAGACATTCCGTAATAATCTGTTTCTCGCGGTATTTGCTCCGTCATTGTGCCGCAGTGTGTTCAGTGGTATTTGTTATCATAGGAAGCCACACAGTTGAAGTTTGCCAAGCTTCACATCTCCCACTGCACATTGTGATGGCTTGTGTGGGCTGAGATTCAATCCAGGATTACCTGCCAGGGCTTCAAAGTGTTACACCTGACCTGTGTTCCCTCACATGGCTCCACAAAATATACACTATCCGGGGAGTAAAGCCAACACCGCTCCAAAGCAAATGTTGACACTGGACATTGTCAAAATGGCCTTTTATCCCCAAAGCATTCCAAGACAAAATCTGAACTTTTTTCTTTGAAAATTAAATCCTTAAAGGGTACAAAAAACCTATGCAAGAATCATCACGAAGGACCTCATCAAAGTCAAACAGAATAACGTCAAAGAATAGAAATCTGCACGAGACGACTGTAATGAAAACATAAAGATGATGTGTATTTGAAAAATAAAATGTTCAACACACATTTATTTTATTAACCCCCAGGCGAGGGCACTTGTACACAAATAAAGGTCGTCTTGGCTAGAAAGATTTAAATGTACACCTCCACTGCATTCAGATACACCATTGAATGGAGATACAAATAACAGTACCCGGGTTACATGATTACGAAATACGGGAAATACGGGAAAAACCTTTCACTGAATTTGGAATTATTTGGTCATTGTTCATGATATATTGCATAGAGACATATTTGTTTCCTGGTTTCATAAGAAACATATGTTTTTATCAAAACAGGTTTACTTTGGTATTTCCAAATAATTGAGGCAAGTTTAAAAACATCCACTGAAGCTTGTATCAAGAAAAGCTTTTATTTCCATGGCAACATATAAACGGGTGTAAAAGCTTCCACGAAAGCAGGATATATTGATTAGCATTGTTACACACGGTGTGGATTTCCTGAGGCATGCATGTTTTCTGTATATATTTAGTATATGATGACAATAGTCTACAAGCACAATGTATCACCAAATCTTCCAGGCCTGAGTTTTTCTCTATATGTATATATGAATCAGCAGCATTGAGCCTCCACTTGCAGTGTTGACACGGTACACACATAGGGCTACAGTGGACAGCCCAGGTGATGTCGGTGAACTTCACAAAGGTCTACTACTCAGGTAGATACATATATATCAGCTCTGGAGACACTTGATAATCTGTCTTATCACACAGTAGCTCAACTTCACAGAGGACTTACAAATCAAGGTGTTCTAAGTATGTTTGTGGCTCTTTAGAAGTTCTCCAGTTTCCCTTCATGCCACATTGTTGATTATTGCAAAGAACACATAATGGAACTTTTGGTTTTATTAAGAGGTTTGAGTCGGCTCAGACAATGAACACATACCACTGTAGACAAGGAACCTTGATTAACCAATCAGTGTTATCAGTGTGTGTCAGATTGTGGAAGTTGTAGATTATCTTTTAATTGGAAAATAATCATTGATTATAGCACACACACCAGTGAGGACAGAAAATATAGAATAATTAGCAGGTAAGTAACTTGAACTGTCATCCATAAGTCACCCATAAGCACATCTCACACATTGAGTTGCTTTAAACGAAGGGTTAATTACAGTAAGTCAAAGTCATATGAACACACTGGTTATTTTATTATTTTTTCAGTCCTAGTTCTTTGTATTTGTATATCTGATATACTGAAATTGTGTGAGATCAACCAATGAGATCATCAGATATAATTAGCTAATTTTCTATGTCGTGTGAAATATTTTATACATTTGCATTTCCATGTTTACCTCTCTGGTGGTCCAGATTTTTGTCATTGCGATATATAATCTATGATGAGGATGTACACATCCATGGATATTGCATCGGCTGTTGCATCATACCTTGGAGTATAATGATACATGATTTAATTTGATTTAGTATCATTTGTTGATTTTTGAAAGTTTCTTAATTCTCATCATGTATCATCTATATAAGAAGCAGTTGCATGCAAATATTTGAATTAACATATGTAACAAACCGTCATAAAATAATCATAAATCATGTTATTTCTTAAAGGAAAATTCAACCATATGTAGGAGCACATTGATTCAGGTAGAGTGACGCCACTAGAATATAAGGTAAAATGATAACCACCCGATGAGGCCTACAAGTCGGGTGGTTTCACCCTGGAACACGTATATTTCTATTTTATAATTGGATTTCTGTTATGTGAAAAATCATTTACCCATATATAACTACACGGGTTTAACGACAACAAATTTAACAATACATCGCGATTAAGTCTTAACAGCAAAAATGTCTAAAATTAGTCATTATTCCTGTTATATTTTCAAGTTCCAACTGGTGAAGCATTGAAGGCTTTTATATAGATCAATTAGATTGACTCCATGATCTTTGAAGATTTTACTTTTGCTGCATATGATTCCTATGTATTTGGGTAGCATGAAGGATAATTTTATGTACAAATACACGACAACCAATTAAATTGATGATTTCAAATAGAATTTTCAAGTGTGAATTAATTGCATAAAATGAACTGAAGCTTTAATGGAGAGATGTCTTGCTGTCTTTGAGTGGCGCTTGTTGTCCCGTGGCATGCGGCGGTTAAATCCATGTGTCCATGTCTTAGGAGTCGGTGGTCGTTAAAGCACAAATATTTGTTAAGGTATTATGAGAGAGCTCATCAAGAGAAACTGTTTGTTCAGGTGATAAGAAAATCACTTGTTTACTTCTTGAAAAATCGTTCATCAAACATTAAACAAAATAGAGCTCTTTGGTGTAATCATTGTTTAATATAGAAGAATTTCGTACAGCAAGGGAATATCTTTTATTCATTCATTTAGCATTATGATATCTATGTCCTACTCCCTTTGAAAAGTGACCAACAATCTTTCTTTTTATATTTTAATTTACCGGGACTTTGAGGACATCACACAAATCACCGCTATTTACTAGTTGAAGTTTTGGAATACAACAGAAATATACAACAGAAAACATAATATGGGTATTAAAATAGTTCATTTACAAATATTTACATGTAAAAAGGCCTATAAATATTATAACATCCCTGTATGGCAGAATAAAACCATATTTTCGCGTACATTGTCAATTTTAAGTTTACTGCTCACAATCCAATTGTACAAAGATGCAATCTGGTTGAGCCGATTTGCTGCACAAATTTGAACGTTTCATTCTGGGGTAAGTTGATACTTAGTTCACATAATGCAGTATGTTCAATGTTGACAAGTCCTCATAGCTGAACCTCAACAAAGTGTACAGAGATTAGTTCAAGGGCCCATGGCTCTGTGTTTATTTGCTAAGTATTAGCCAGATTTAAGTTTGGAAATGCCAGGGTGTTACTACCAAAAGAGTAGGGACAAATAGGAGTTAAATCGGGTATTGAAAGCAGGAACCTGCATGATTGCATATATTCCACTAATGTTTGGTCTCACAGCTCCATTACATAAATCTATGGATGCCTCATCTGCAAAGACATGGCTAGAGATTTCTTTATGGACATTGGGATTTCCGTTAATTAAAAAGACATTTCTCTTTAATAGACAGACATATTTGTGGTGTTAACCAATTCCATAGTTGATGGAAATTTACGTGCTGTGGCCTGTATAGTGAAAAGCGACAGTTTCTCTGCTTTTGATATTTTAAAAGTAATATGTCAATATGATGTTTTATTAATGTTATAATGTCAAAAGATGTTTTATTGCAATACATATTTGAGTCTTTTCATTGATTGTATGGTTATACCAGTCCTTCATGTTGAAGCTCATAGATTAATTATTATATATACAGCCGAGGTTTACACACTGATATTTGTTATTAACACACTTATCTTAGCAACCCTTGGTGTTAATGGGAGGTTGACTTCTGCTTCTGTTTGACATATGTCTGGCAATAACTCTCTATGCCTCTCTGCTCATGATGGTATTGTTTATCTTCCATCATATTAGCAGATGCCTAATTTCACAATAATTGAAATGTTTATTATGTTCTGCAGGAGTGATTCCTGGTGGTGGAATGGATGACCTGGTCTTTGTGTATACTCTGTGATATAAGTGTGTGGATTAGGCATGTTATATAGGGAAAGGTGAGGGCTACTTAGAGGAGATCACGTGGTGGACTGTGAGCTTAATGAGCAGAGTAATTAAGAGGTCATGATGATGCTAACCTATGTAAACATCCCAAGCATCCAGTACTGCCGCCTAGGGCCACATTCCCTTTGTCTGGCAGGTAATGTGTGACAGAAGTTATTACTCATCCACGTTCTCAGCTAATGAAAATGGGGTATATGTCCGGGGCAGAAAGCTGGGTGGTGAAAGCTCAAAGGGCCTGTTTGCAAGTTGTTAGCGTTGTCAGCACGTGGCATGGACGATAGGCAGATATGAGCTGTTGACATCACTGTAGTGGTCAGTCAACTTTATGCCAGGTTGTCTCCTCTAATATATTTCCATTTACCCACTGACCACACATTAAAGTTCCATCCATCTTTCAAGGAAGACCTCCTAGCAGGTCTACCGTCTTCACGCCACCGACGCCATGACAGCCTCGCTTTGAAGTCTTAATCTGAAAGCGAGGCCGGCGAGGAGCTGGAGTTAGGTAGAAGTTAACGAAGTGGAAGTCATCAAGATTAGTGGAAGTGACAGCCAAGAAGAGCAGCCAGCCTTTCACTGAGCATGTGTACTGACCTTTGACCTCAAAACATGTGGTGGGCCACAAGATCCCAAATGTTACCAGTGTACCTTTGGCTCATGGGCTACTTGTTTGAAGTCAGTCAGATTTGTATTCTGTTACCATTCCTGACAGCATTTTGGTTCGAATGCCATCATCAAAAAGAAGATCATTGACTGAATGCACCAGTATTATGGCCACGTCGTACGCTATCTTATCATGAGCTTGTGGATAGAGGGCTACTGTCTAGAAATCACAAAGTGAGTATCGTCTGACTTTTCATTTTCTATCCTATATTGTTAGAGTATTCTTGTATAATATGCCTAATATTTTCTTTTTTACATGGGAAACATTTTTTTTGCATTGTGAGAAGTAGGTCTGGTTTCTGGATTATTTTATAATTAGGGCTCATAGTATAGTAACTAGACGATAAACTCTTTGGTATAAGTATTTAGGCATGATATCTTATTATAAGAACTTATAACCCCAAAAAGAAATTTTGCTTAATTTGTTCAGGGGGACACAAAGAATTGAAAGTTTCTATATAAAGTGTTGTATCAATTGTGATCGCCATGCAATAGCTGGTGGCTAAAACTCTCACCGAATAGTCAACATAAGGCTTTCATTATTTCTGTTGGGATAGAATTGTAAGACTTGGTGGAAGGTGTCAATCTCCTGATCAGGGACACATGAATATCGCACATATCCAAATATGTCGCTTATTTGATAGGGGATAAAGAGGGTGCCACGGGGTTCCAGACTGCCGCATTGCCTTCCCTCAATGGCTCCAGGGGATGTTATAATAATAACCATCCAATACATGAAAGCGCACTGAAAATATTACAAAATATAAAAATGTCTATAGCCAACAGGTGTACAGTTATATCAAGGTAGGCTTACCCCCTAAGGTGACACCAAGGGAATATCTCGGCTTAGATACAAGAGGTAAAAAGGTCAAGGGGTGTGAAATCAATCAGAAAATAGAGATTCGTCGGGACAATCCGAGGCTTAGGGAAGCAGAAGGGCATCCCCTAATGGCATTGATTTAATACAAAGTTGTGGTTTAAATAGATAGGATGAAGTGAATGGAATAGTTTATGCCTGGCAACCGGCTTGAGAGGCAGACTGAGGTGGTCAGTGAAGGGTGTTGACGGGGGATCACCGCACCTTGTAATGCCTCATAATACAGGTATAGTGTGCTAAACAGGGAACAAATGTCAACCTCATCTCAGACACCTCTGCTAACAAGACATGTGAAAGTACATCTCCATCATGGGCTGACAGCTTTAACTTTAATTGATTTGTCATATATCAGCACACACATTTAAGGTTGTCGGTGTTACAAAGGAGTGAACACTTTGTGAGAGACTTATTTGTGTTACAAGCCATAAAGTTTGTAACCTGAAATAAGTGTATGAACAATAATTACTGATACATGGATATAGCAGGGATAGGTTTTGGTAGGGATAAAGGTGAACAAAGGATGGTAAATGAGATAGAGATTAAATGTGATAAAAGAGAATATATGGTACACGCAAAGGAATGAGAATGAATTTACTATAGGTATCTGAAGTCCAAGCATTTGATTATTAGAGTTTTTCTGGTGATTTGATAGTCAAACACAGTGAGTGCTGTGGCCTTTGATGTTGAGGCTTGCCAGTTAGTGATGAGGGGTCAATGACGAAGTGGACAGGGCCTGCTCTCCCACGGATTGTCTCATGAGACTCCACAGCACAATTGCTTCCACCACCCACCACTCCAAAGTGTTGATGACTCTAATGGGCCTTAATAGTTTAATCTAGTAACATTAAGGGCAATGGATACTTGACCCTTTGATCTTGGAGAACATTTCTTCAACTCCATGCACGTAGATTTTTTTTTCAAATACGTGAAGCATTTCTCTGATTTTCTTATTATTGCCTCTCAGCGTATATGTGGATTAGGTTATTCCTATATCCATATATCTTGGACTATCAAAAGTGTGAATTTTAAGCCCGATAATAAACACATAAAGCTTGAACCATAGGGTTATATCAAATCTTATGAATTCTAAAATTCTAGGAAATGAAGATATGTAGACTTCCTGGGTGTTTACGTTTAGATCTTAGAGTGACCAGTGATGCACAGAACTCTTGGAATCTATTGCAAATGGTCGACAAGGGCAACACCTTCCAGCATCTTACTGCTGTATCAGAGGAAATAGTGTTTACCAAGTAAATACAATTACAAGTAAATCTTCTTTGCCACATTGTAAAGCTTCGCCGAAATATTTCTCTTGAAATGTGATAGCAGGCGTATTCAGGTGATGATCGACCTTTCATTGACCTTCAGATGGCTTCCCGTCTTCCAGAGATACAAAATGTCGTCTGCTCAGAGAGGGCATGTTGCGCCATCTGGTGATTACCACTTGCGTGCCCTCTGAGATGGAAGGGGAGGGCTTCTGATTGGCGTCCAGGGCGTCTGAGGTGTTTACTTTGATCCTGGGGTGTCCACGCTCCCATATGTCACTGATGGAAGAAGAAGGGGCGCTAAAGATGCTGCTAAACATACACATCCAATATGGCGCGATAATTAGAGAGGATGAAGCGCTCTCTACCGGCTGCCAGATTTCTTCAAATTGTTATCGTGGTCGCTACGACTAGCGATACAGAAAGATAAGACAGTACCAAGATAAACAGTAAACAATTTGTATGTTTTAACAAGAGGTTAGTCACGTGGGCCTTGCTTCCTGAGACAGAAGGCTGACAAGAAACTGCCAGACATCTTGTTTGATGTTGGCATCGTCTTTATTTAAAGTTTTCAGTCTGATTTGATAAGGTAAACACGGTGATGATGTTGTTTCAAATCTGCCATGACTTGTGTTCAGTGAACTTTTGACCACTATCCCAACTCTCTCCAGCTCCACACAGTTCAAGAAAGATAACTTAATTTCTCTTTATTTGATCAAACCTTGATTTTCAAGAGTTTTGAAAATACTGTTGTTGCGTGCAAAGTGACTTCTTGCTAAATGGGCCAGATCAGAGTGACAACTAACTACATTTGACCTTTTTGCAAGATATTCAGGAGGCTGTCACAGTTATTGCTTTTTTTCTTTTGGAAAATCTAAGCCTTTTGATACATGCACAACGCTAGCAATATTAGCGCTAATTCTTTTAATAAAAAAAATCTTATTTATATTCTTATAAATCGTAATTTTCCCATGGTTATTTCATATCAGATTTGTAAGTTGTATTTGAATATTCCTGCATATGTTCTTTGAGTATCGGTTAATAGTCTCTTTTTGTATATAAATATTAACAAGAAATGTCTCGACCTGGATCGACAATTCTTGTTTAAAATCCACTAATACATCAAAACTATATAAACAAAGTTGTATTTTGTTTCTATTTGTTTAAGCTAAGATATAATTTTCTGGAAAGCACAGTGTTATAAATCAGACATGTGGTGCTTGATAACGTTCCTACTCCAATCAGGTACCTTATCTCTGCTAAACATAGAGATTATCAATATTTCTCCCTATATTTAACGGATGGTCATTTCTCAGTACTTTACTGTCAAATTGCAGTCTCAATTTCAGCTGACTACTGAATCACTAATTTCTATGTAGATTTTAGACAATTGGTTTTAATGTCAAGCACGGTGTGCTATCGTGGTTATAATTTAGCAAAGATCACAGATGTTTGTCGTGTACCCGATCATTACGCTGACAGTCCTATGCATATTTAATTTCTTCTTTAAATAGATTAGTTTAACCTTTGTGCAGATCTTTGTTGTGTCTGATGGGGTCCTGATTTCACATCTCACACCGAGAAAAATATCATGCTGATATGTCACTTAATTGATGTCAAGCACATTTGGGTAAATGAAAAATCCTGATACACAATATCAAGTCTTTAATGACATTAATTCTCTTATTGTGGAGGAAAAACAATATATCTGACCAGTTGTCTTAGACAGCTTAATTTGGCACGAATCGTATAAAATTAAAGACCCGTCATTAATTAGCCAATAAGATATAAGAAGAAAAGATTTAATGCTAGGTTATCAAATCAACGTGATAATAGACTCTGAGATAATAAAAATACAGGTCAATTTGAGTATTATGTTCAATTTAATTATAAGTTTGGAAACTATTTTTTCCCTTTGTAGTGATGTTGTAAATAGATATCTAATGAATTTACATAACTAGTCACATATTCACACGTCTCATGAAATCCCGTCATTTGGCAATCTCATCTCCACAAGACTTATCAAGTTACCTGTTTCTATCAATATATAATCTAACATACCCGCTTTATCGCTCAGTGCCTGTTGATAACCCTTGCTATCAGTTAGACCCTATCTTGTAAACCAACACAGTTAATATGAATATAGTAGGAATCGTGAATATTTCCTCTCCCAAGCTGGCCCTTCTTCGCTAGCCTGTTTGCCCCCAGACTGTCAGGCAATTTCATCAGGTCTGCGATGACCTCTGGCCTTTGATGATACCAACATTGCTCTGACAGGGATTTTAAGCAGAATTATATCCGGGACTTGATTCAGAAGCCATCATTCTCATGTCACTCTTGGAGCAAGTAATGACAGCTCGTGTCAACGTCTGGAGTAATATGATAAACGATATTGAAATACCATCCCATATATTAAGCCATTTTAACACAAATAAAATGTTTGTTTTTTTTTCTTTATGTACATGATCTTTGTTTTAACTGACTGTGAAACAAATGGTATTGAATATATAAAGGAATAGTTAGATGCGAGCCAGGTGTGATATACAGGTGTGGCCTATCAGAAGATAGAGGGTGAGATGTGAGGTGAGATGGCACCATGGCCCCCACACGTGGTGAACTCCCTCACACCCCAGGGCCCTGATGAAAATAGATGGTCACAATCCCCACCCTCCTTGATACTGCAGAGATAAAAAGGTCACCGAGAAAAAAGGAAGTGTATCAGGCGGTGCCCTTCTTGGCAGCGAAACCTGGAATTCTTGTCTTTTTGATGGCAAGAGGTGAGAATTTGTTTGGTTAATATAGCTGGACTCAAGTGGCAGGCTGAGACGGTCTCCCATTGAGATAAAAGGTCCAGCCTCAGAAACCAGGTGTTGAACAAATGAATCTAATCTTGGCGTTCACTAAAAAAATTCAAATCTTGATTTCAGGTGATATATTCAATAAAAAGTTTATTTTAGTGATACAAAAGAAAGGTGAATAGAATAGACATATTGCATGCAGACTGTTGCATGTTAGAAGTCAGTTTTGCTACAAAGGGCAGATGGTAAATAATACCTGCTTGACCTTTAATTGGCAAACCAAGTGTTCATTTGACTTCTTAATCATTGCCCTTTACCATTCTGTTCTGTCCCATATGAGTCAATCTCTGGCTAAATTCTGTTTTTTGGCTTTGTGTTGAGGTCCCAGGGGACGGTTTGTGATGTTTTATGTATTGGTGTGGATGCGGGATGTTTCTGTGTTATGTACTCACAACATCTCTAACCCACATGTTCAGTCACACCCTATCATTGCATTCACAGACGCTCATAAAACAAAACCCAGATGAAAGTAAACGAAACGGTTCCCTTCTGCCAGGTTGTTATCCACATGGGCTACAAATGTGATGACGTGTTCACATTCTGTGTAGCAAATCAGGCAGAAACTTCTTACGTCATAATCACTGATGATTGCTATGAAATCCACTTGATTAACCAGAGAAGTTTATATAAAATCCAGAGGCGTGGAAAGGGGCTATTTAGTGGAATGCACCGTGAACTATTATCTTCTTTGAAATATTTTGCAGAGATGTAACATTTAGTAACACTTTTCGAAAGAAATTAGGATCCGCAATATCGATTCGCATTTTGCTGTCACCCAAGGCCATAAGACGACATGTTGCTTTTAGATCTGCACCGCGGGGCACAGGGAAGGTGAATGAAAGTAATTACCTCAACCAATTGAACAATAGAACACGGTTTGAAATAGCTTTTAACTAGATGTCATGGTGGAGTTGTATATTTGGAACTTTCAATTTTACACCAAGTTCGCATTACACCACAAGCTTCTTAGGGTGTTTAAAGGTCTTTTGTGAATCCATGGAATGATTAGCTGACCCGTTTTATTCTGTCATCAAGTTTCAGTGTCGGTTGCACATCTTTTTAGGTTCTCTTCGTGGAGTTTTATTTTCTGCGGTTTGTGTTGCATCACCTCAGTATTGCGAGGTGATTGTCTTATCACAGAACCGACAATACTTCAAGTGGAGGGATATCAAATGAAACCACATAATGGTTCTGTTGTGAATGTTGAATACTCCAGCAAAATAACAAAAAAGTCCAGAAGGAACAACTGCCAATTAAAGCCTTCAATATATGAATAGTCTTGCAAAGTATGAAAATTCAAGATGGTCAATTAAACTTTATATGGTATTTAGACAAAAAGCTTTGTCTAGAGTTGATTTACAAGACAAACCATATTGTAATTGACTCATTAACTCTGTTTACAACTTTTTAAAATACTGAATTAAAAGTGTAATCAAACTCGAATGAATACCACTTCCGGTTGTATAAAGTGCTGTTAGAATTAGCAAATTAACGGGAAACTTGCTCAAAGTTAACGATTTTCTAAATACTTGACAAGAGAAAGCAGTCAAAAAAGAGGCCGTTTGGACGTGTCAGCTAATTTATAGCACCAGGAGGAGTTTTTCCCGCAGACAGGTATAGATGGAATTGTTTTGTTTGCGGAGAAGGTGCCTTGTCAGGTGTGCCCAGTGGGGAGATGTTTGCAGTATTCACCAGAGTATTTATATTCCTCCAAACCGAGAGGAAAGGGAAATTGAGAAGAGCATAATTGATTTTAATTGGGGCCTAAATGTTGAGGTGGACAATAGGTTTGGTAGGATAGCGATGAGGGGACTTATCTTGATATCAAGACATAGTGAATGCCGGCTGTGTCATTATAGGTGGCGCCCCCTACCCCCAGGGAAGAGGGGGAGGACACCTGGGGAAGGCATGTCAATGCTTTCTCTCTCTCTTGCAACAAATGTACCAGATACTGTTTCCAATAATTCTGATCGTTACAATGCAGATCAAATCATAATAAAAGACTATTCAGGTTTAAATACAGAGCATGTGATAATTCTATATACAAACCAAATCCAACTAAATTCTCATCATGGAATCATCATTAAAGTTGACACCATTTGGCAAGATATTCTGGCAGGCGCTACGTATGTGATTAAGGTAGATATGAGAGATAACATTTAAAGCAAGTCATGTGTCATTATGTAGACGGGGGTTGGTTGGCAGACATGGTCAGCGGAGTCCCAATAGATCAGTATAATTACAGGCTTTACTGATGAGTTCTGTGAAGCGCTCCATACAAATGTAGGTCCTGGCCACCAAGATGTCCTGCCTCGGCTTGCCATAGGTCAGCAGGAGTCAAATGACAAGTCTGCCTTCCCCATTCACCTGTCTCCTTACTATATTCAGAAGAACCCTCAGTGGGCCGACAAATCTGCAATAATTAGTGACTTTGGTAAAAATGACCTCAAGAGATCCAGCACATTGACACATTACGTTGAGAGAAACTACAAATGTACCGAATAACCTTTTGGATGTTTAACTTTTAATTGACACTTTGATTTTGATCACTTTTTTATTTGATAGAGATCTTCACCGCATTATAGCCTGCGATTTAGATTTAATCATACCACTAGCTACTCATACCATATTAGAGGTTTGAAAAAAGATCTGCATTTTGAAAGCCATAGCTCATCCAGTGTGGACAAATGAAGCGAGTAAATTTGCAATTGAATTAATAATGTTGACCTTTTTGATATATGATGATCATTGGGAATTTAACTTATCTTGATGTATGTTTGACAAAGATTTATATTACAAATATTCCCATTGATGTTTCTTAAAATAAAGCTGGAAGAAAATATGCGATATAACATTTCGCTTGACAAGGTTATAGGTAATCGGTTACCCGGGGACAATAGGGATTGACACCTATGCGGCAGTTAGTGGACACTGGATCTTGGGTCCCTACCTGTCCGCTGTCAGGGCTCAGGTAGAGATCAAAGCGCCGCCGGACAGGTACAAGTAAACTACCCCACACGTCCCAAGAGCCGCCGGCAAAAAAAACTAAAGCCACAAAAGCTGCATCAGAAGTTATCATTGGGGATGAGCAATCATTAAATTTCCCCTTACTCATTTCATTTTGTGTCCAAAACCTATTTATTAGACATTTTGTTTTCTATAGAAACCGTTTCGTTTATTCTATTATTTACTGTTTTGACCATTTAGTTTTTATGTGATTAATGTGTATTTTGATAACCCCACATGGAATTTCTTGTCTACTTCGTTCTTTTCTGGGGTCATGAGCGGGTAGTTGAATCCAGACCTGGTCACATAGCAAATGTAGCCATTTTGTCCGCCTAAGTAATTCCACAACAAGACGTTAAGTTGTAATGATGACTTGGTCAGGTTTTTGTAGACAGTTGATATGTCATTGCGCATTCCTCGGGAAACCACGAGATCTGGAGGGCACCACGTTAGAGACCAAGTTAATTTGCCTAAAATACACCTCCCACACTCTAAGCTGGGTAGACAGTGACTAAGACAGTGCCAAATTATAGACCTCTTTGTAATTTAGAAAAATAAACTACAAATGTGGGTACTAGTTTGTCCAAAAATACCTCAAGGCTGACACCTTTAATTTTGACTCATTGACCGAACTAGTTTTTCACAGTGAAAGATTTTTGCCCTTAAATTACGGCGTAGTGTTTTCTAAGGCCAGGGCGCCATTTACTGCATGGCACCGCACGTCAATGAGTGTCAAATTATATGTTAGACTGAAACCTCATTGGACCAAACTGATCATTAAAATATACACCACCCCTTACCTTTTATATATCTGTGACTTTTAGTGCAAAAACAGTCAGAACAGGTCTCTTATATGTGTAAGAAAAAGGCTGAGACCTGGCAGATAAGTTTTCTAAAAATCACATTTTTCTTGTAAGAAGGATATCAGACAAACGTCCACAACTCTACTTTTATTTGAAACTTTTAAAAGAAGCAGCTTTCTGAAATATTGAAAATACTGCCCAAGGATTTATAAAAGTGACGTTCTACCTCATTTATTCACGGTAGGTTTGCCAATTAATTACGAGCTACATTTGAATAATTCCAGGAGCTAGAGCTGTAAAAGACTCCTTATGAGCCGATCATTGATGACTACTTCATATCCATATATTAATTTTGTATACATATATATTTGAAGCGCAATGTTTTTTAACGTTAACTTGTGCAAATGTTAGGGTGTTACTCTAAGGTCATAGCGTTGATATATTTATGTTGGGTTTGCGAAGAATTACATACATGACATTTTATCTCTCATATTAATCACGTTTAAACATTGTTTTGCCTGGTAAACTAATTCAAAACAGATATCACATATAGATATTTACATTCAGAACATAATCAGTTTTTCAGGCAAGACATAAAAACTTGGACTCAGGAAGTGGTAAGACAGAGTGATTAAAAAAACATTCATAACTCAGTGCTGTTTATGATCAATCCAATCTGTCAGCAGAATCGGTAGTGAAAAGTGCCATATTGAGGTTATTATAGAGAAGTATATGGCTTGACATGTTGGCATTAAGGCTCATCTCCAGATGGTATTAATACTGGGGCCAGACTTTGCTATTTGATCCAGAAAATCATTCACAAAGAGGTTTGGCAGTGAACGGCTTTGGGTTTCATCTTACAAGAAATGTGAAAAACATGGCTGTTATGACATGAAGGCCGTGTCATGTTTAATGCCATGCGATTTATCATGACATTTTTTATCCAGCAAACACCTTTTGATGTTGCGCATTGAAATGCCAGCATGTGTAGGATTTATGTGTAGTTTACCTGGAAGATGGGACGGTGGCTACCTGTGACCCCGCCGCCGATCGCGGTGGATCGGGGAGGATCGTGGTGGATCGGCAGGGAGGGGTATCCTCTGTCGAAACATTGCTCACGATTTATGAGACATGTGGCAGCATGTCAGACCTGTTACAAGTATCTCACAGGGGTGAGTAATGAGAAATCCTCTGTCAGCAAGGCGGGGTTCTGACAGGATCTGACAAGGTACTTCAACCCAGGGAGCCCTACCACCGAGTTCCGTCCCCACTACGCTAGACACCCGTAAGATCAGGCACCACCAAAGGGTCACACTTAATCACTCGTACTCCCTGATAAAATCCGGTTATCCGGTTACCCTCAGAGATTTAGAGAGTTTCGATGAAGACATATGTCAGAGAAGGTCTCGTCACGTGAGACAGAAGGTGCCAGACTCCCGTTTTTCTTGGCTCAGGTCAGCTTTTCATAAACTTTCAGCACTTTTGTCCCTCACAACACATGTCTGGCGGTTTTGAACAGCGCCGCAATTTCTGAAGAGAAGCGCCGCGGAATATAGCAAAATGTGGGCGCAATGGAAGCGGCGAGCAAGGCCTAATTCCTTGTGTAGTGATAGAAGTTAGCAGAGCTGTATATTTATGTCCACATGTGATGATAATGATGATGTTGATGATGACGACGAGGTTGATATGTGACGAAGGCTAGAGCTGCCTGTTGACGAAGTCCAGGTACAAGGTTGTCGTGACTACACAGGCCGCGATCCCGGCACCTCTGTCATCGGACCCCGCCCGGCCGAGGGAGCGCCGCAACATCACAGCCTCTCTGATGTTCCCCCCGCTCCTCTCGCTCACTAAGCCGGCGCATCCATCACCTCATGGTATAAGATACTTTTTTGTGCAGACTTAGGCTATAAAACAAGGACTATAATCTGAAGCGCTATAAGTTACTAGCTCAACATCACTTAGTATCACAATATCCTATGAGATAAACTCTTCCTCAGGTGAGTTTATGATATCTGTATCTATTTTACGGCTTCTATATTTATCTTGAGTATATCAGTAAGAATATTTTAGTGGATATTGTTTCAGAGTAGAGTTATTGTATTTCCTGACTTCTCTCCAAAGACAGTGGAAAAGAAACACATTTCTGTATTCTCGAGATGGTTGCCTTTTTTTAAAGTTATATTGTGCACGTCAATGGTTTACACATAATAATATTTCAGGTGACCCATTTTGCCTGATATTCTTATATTAAACTTTAGAACTCATTCTATTTACAAGTGTGGGAGTTTGAGTTTACACCTGCAGCCATTTGTTTATCTCAAGTGAAGTCTCTTGTGTTTGTGTTCCATTCATCATTACCTACAAATATCAATAATTAAATTATTAACTGGATGAAAATATTAATAAATGCAAACTGAATCAAAATGAATACAAATAAAAGAAAAATAACCGTTATTCTATTTTATTCTATTTTATCACTTCGATTAAAGATCACTGATAGACACTTGGTAAGAACACTTGTCAGCTCATCAATCACGTTCAGAGCAGATATAGGAGGCAGTCATTGTCGCTCAGGAGCGGCTAATTCCATGAAGACAATCAGCGCTCTCTGGCGGTCATTGTGAGTTCTCTATTACAATAGACACCCACCCAGTAACTATTATAATGTGATGAAACGTGAGATTCACACGCAGACAGAGAATAGTTAGATGAAACGATGAATACAAACTATAATAACACATCCTCTATGAATGTCTAGCCGTGACTCAGGACCACAGGCATAGATACATATTTACACTAGATTTTACATTTTGACCAGTCATTATTTTCATCTATATATTTCATTATATATAAGATATACTGAAAGATGAAATTTTCAAGCAAAAATGATAATTGATCAGGTTTATTTTTACCCTGAATATCAACAATAGTTGTATTCATTATATTGCTGACCAGGTTGGTATTCACCCTATCAGAGGACACACACTGTACTGGACTCTCAACTTGATATTTGAACATCTTAACTTGACAAATGTCTGTTTTATGTCAATGCTTAATACATTAAATACATGAATTTAATAGTGGTAGACAAAGGGTGTATATATATATATATATATATATATATATATATATATATATATATATATATATATATATATATATATATATATATATATATATATGTATATATATGTATATATATATATATATATATATATGTATATATATATTATACAAGGTGTCATTTCCAGAGTTGAGTTTGTGAGAGTTGCTTAGCGCTCTGTGTTATATGCACAGAAGTGTGTGTGCTGATTTTGATGTGTTCATTAGAACATAGTGAGTATGAGGGTTATCACCAGCTATGCCCCCTGACTCCCAGGAATGCCTATATTACATAGACCTGTCAAGATGTACGCTGATAAATGTCTCCCTCATGCCCGTGTCATCCAAATATCACCCCCGTATCTCTAATATATATCTTATGGTGATCTATAAACCATTACTTTGATATCATTATTTAATAATGTTTATCAAACAATATTTTATTCATGTAGGGCATCCTATTTATATTTCCGAGTTTCGATATTTAAGAGCAGGTGTTGTTCTCATGTTTTATTACTTTTAATATTCTTAAGATATGATTTTATTCTTCAAAATTCTATTTTTTTCTTTATTTTATGGTTTTTCGCTGACGCCTAGGAGGTTATATAGGTCATGCGTGTTCATATGATTGTTGATTGGTGTAATTGCATTTTAATTGTAGCAGCCATTACTAAGATGGAGACTTGCTCATTTATATGAAACAAGGACAGCTGACATCTACTGACATCTAATTTTCTTCTCTTCATTTTCATGTTCATTGCCAAGCGTCTTTGGGTAATATCTATATGTCTGTTAGTCTGGTTCACGCAAAGTTGAGAAAATAGACGTGAAATCAGAACCAAGCAAGATGTCGGTGAACCCGCCAGGTGGGGTTATGCGATGCCAGAAATGTTGGCTTGAAATATTCAGCGCTTTATCGTGATGCACATTAAACTGATAGCAAAGATATTTGATACTGGTTGTGACCTGTGCCAAAACTCGCCACTTTCTTTCATGCGTGGGTAATTTAGGAAAATATTAAATTTAGGAGGTGGAAATTTGACATGATATCTGTTACCTCCATTTTGACATCTTCATTCTCAATGCATAAACCGAGATGGCAACACGCTTAGCGCTCAATGATTTGTTGCTTAAAAAGGACTAGCCGAGTGGCAGACAAAAACGCTGTCTTTGTCAGTTTTTTTCAATATGAGACAACAAAAAGGAAACATGGATTATGACAAAAGCACACAATAGAAGGTACGTGTTGAGATGTTCCCACCAAAGCATGTAGGTAACTGATATAGGGTTCCACAGATATATAACATGTTTTATCTATGATCATTCCAATGTTATCTTGTTGAGGTATATTGACTCTAATCGGATTTGCCAGATCAATTTTGTTTCTAATAGTATGGGACGATATCAAAACATGGTTCAAGTGTGAGTCACATGTATGAATGCAGGGTTAATATTGGGTGCTTAGATGTACAAATGGTTGCACGGCCCCTGCAGCGTCCAATTTCACAAGCAGAGGGGGCAAAATCCAGACTACCTGCACTTCTAGCGATCGTGGCGCCTTGTGAAAATGCTAGAATCAGGTATCAATTAGCTTTCAATAATTGCTAATTAGTGCCCCCTAGCGTTGTGAAATAAACACTAAGCCTGCGGCTGCAGCTGACCACTGTACTGACCACTGCTGACCAGGTTGGTATTCACCCTATCAGAGGACACATACCGTACTGGACTCTGCTGTCTGGAGTGTCTGGATCATTAAGGCAGTCTTGCTTTATCCCGGGCCATAAGGGTTAATAGTTTACCTGCATATTGGTTGATCATTAAGTTAACTATAAATTTATACACGTCGGTCTCGGTCACAGTGGAGTTTGACGCGTGGCAAATATAAAACTTCATATTATCGCTCCCCAAAGTTAAGAATTGGCCAAAGATTTATGCAACCCAGCACCAAAATGATAACTAAGAAAGCTAAACAAGACCAGCGACAAAGGAGAATGTTCCTTACAAATGTTCTTGTTCTCAAGATGACGCATGTGTCTTTGTGTCCCCTTCTCATTCGTTCTATTGTACTCACAAGACAATGCATTACCTGGTCATATACAGCTGCAAAGCTTTTCCCCATTCATGCTGCAAAGAAAATGGATTTAGAAAAGAGGTGTTATATTATTTCATTGTGTGTCATACTTTTTCCGCAATGAGTACCCCGAAGCGTTATATTTAACAGGTACTTTCTTCAACTAATAATTGGACAATATATATTTTTTCTTTTGATGTTTTTTGGTGTGTTTACACTTGTATACACTTGGTTCCATCCAGAAAGCTGTTACGCGACTGTCGCTTATTAATTATAGTCAAGTTCTCGGTAACCGGATCTTCCCTCCTGGGGACAAAATGTAGACCTAAGATATGGGCTATCTGACAGCCATAGTTTTTTGTCACATCCCATAATTTACATCAGAACATCGTCTTGGGTCACATGGTGCGATATGACTGCGAGGCAAAGTAGGTCATGTCAGGGTCAAGCCATTCCACCCCACCCATAGAGTTTTACCTCAGGGCTACCATACCTGCAGCAGGAGGGGGTTACTGAAAATTTGTATCATTATATATAATAACTTCAAGATGGTCTTTTGACCCCAACCCTTGGTCAAAAATCCTACAGGTCAAAGTTGGAGTTATTAGGTTTGATACAGAAATTGTGGATGAATATTTAGCTATCTTCTAGCTTATGTTGTGCACTAAAGTTACAGCGTTAACATCGTGGGCTGGAAACGATACCTTGGTGGTGCCAGTCACTTATTGTTACTTGTGTACCTACAAAATATATTATCATTTCTAGTTCGGGACATGTTCTGAGCAAAGAGAAAATGAATGCCCCTTATTTATTTACATCAAAGAAAATACCCTACTGCCATTTGTTTTATAAATAATTTATATTTTTTAAAGGATTTCATTTCATGATAACATCAACATATACTATGGGAATTCAAAGTTATTTTGCATTGGGATGGTAGTCCTAGTTATCGAGAAGCGTTTTCATTTAAAATCAACATTTGTACAAATTTAGATAGGCTCTTGTTTTCTTTTATCAAGTCCAAATGCATCACCAAGCCAATTTGACATAAATGGTGTTTAGATAGATTTCACGTGTTTGAGTTCCCATAGAAACAGAACAGAGGACGGAATGCTTTTGGCCAGAATGGCTGTGATTTCTTGTTTGTATTCTGTTGTGAAATCTTGCGTGGACAAAGAGGTCTGCCAGCCTGTGTATTGTAACCTTGGAGTTGTGAAGGGGTGAACCAAAGCTGGCCATTATTATGAAGAAATGCCCCAATTTGTCACACAAAACATCCCATTTTGAGCAAATTGTGACCATTTCTATGGTGGAAAGGATTGTGTTTGGGACTGTTTATAGAAAAAACCTTCCATGAATTCACCTGAGAGATTTGATAAGATAAATGTGTTTTTTTGGTTGTCCAGTATTGTTGTAGTTTATTTTTTCAATTGACCGCTTGTTATGTAATAATAGTAATGCCATAGTGTGTTTACATACAAATGTATTGGTCAATCTTCGGAACCTAAGATCTCTTGACCTCTTGTACAGGTGGATATAAATTGGCTTAGATTAGCCGTAAATTCTAATGCTCACACAAGCTTCTGTGATCCCAGTTTTTCAGAGTGTTGAAAAGAATTAAATGAAATATAAACAGTATCTGTAAAGCTCATAGAACCTACGCACCAACATCATTGCATATTAGCCGACCTATCAATAATACCCCATACAATTAGACATTCATAGCCGTGGTTTATTATCGTTGCTTATTCTGTTTTGTTAATGGATCTGACACAATTTGGCCAAGGATATACTTGAGATAGAATCAGTTGCTTTTGAAGTGTTGGCAGACTTGTGGAGTTAGGTCTGCCCTTTTTCAGTAGAGTTTGGTTAAGGTATTGCTTGAGCGCTTCTCTCTGTTCACAGGACAGTCTTCTGTGTATATAGTTTGCCTATGTTAAACCAGGTGAGGCCAAAGCTGCGCCTTAAAGGTACGCCCAGAATCTTACTTTGGCGCTGCATAAAGGAGTCTTCCACCTCATTTGCTTTATGCAGGCGCAGGTGTGTTCAAAATTCCCCGTTTTGGCCATCATTAGTTTAGAAAAGAGTCCATAAAATCTGATTGACCTCTCAAGAGCCTTGGACAATGTGTTTATGACCATACTGGTGAAGATTCAAGAGCTTTACACAAGTCATCAATGAGATAGCATTATCGGTCATAATGTGCTGGCAACATTTGTACAGATGATTTATACCGAGTTATTGGTGTTTTCTGTTGATCTGGGTAGCGAGCGCGCAGACGTTTAGCGGCTCACCACACGTATATTGTGCTTGCTGGACACGAGGGCTTTAAGGACAAAACCATTATATCCAAACACATTTTTCAGATCACTTAACTTAATAGGCGCTAATGTTTCTGGTCTTTTGACAAGCTGTAGCCATAATTTTGCATATTATAATGAAATATATCATGACCAATGATCTCGTGGTCTGCCAAGCGATAAAATATATGAAAAAACGTTCCAGGACAGATCCATTATGTATAATCAAATGGCACTCTTTAAGCAAATTCATTCTAATACGTAAACATTTGAGAGAATAGTACTTTTTCAGCTTGATTCTAAGTGCACTTTTGGGACAAATCTTTAGCTACTATTTGGTCTTGCATGCTGGAATATATACAACTGTGGAAATGATGGAATCAATTAAGATTTAGCTAGATCCTAATACAGATATATATAAATTGTATGATCTTATCTTCAAGAATTGTTAATTACCGGTACACATTTCAAAGACAATTATATTTACTAGAAATTATCCACATAGTTAAGATGCTATCTTTGCTGGACGGCTTTGAAAATATGAAGTGGGCAAAATGGAAATATTTTAAATCGTGTACCCAACTGTTGGGTGTCCAGATGTTGTTAAAGACGGCATTAATATGAGTCTGAGGGGGCACTTGATGGGGCGGGCCGAGGTCAGCTGAGGAGGAGGGGTAGCGGCACTAGGGCCGGAGGTTGATTAAGACACCCCAGCCAGAGAGGGCGTGGTCGGCGAGCATTACAAACCGTCACAAGAAATGGGCATTGCTTCAGAAAAGGAACAGGCTGGTGTGAAGTCCTGACCGTCTTGACCTTTTGGTGGACGGTGGTCAAGGCGGTGAAGGAATTGATCAGTTGTCTGGTACACTGTATATATGTGGGAATCTGATCACACTGTTTATCCCACTGACACGTAGGCCTGTTAAGTAGCAGGAATCTCTTGTATTTGTATATGGTGCAGTTTATTTACTTGGAACCTATGCAATTGTTGGAACAATAAGCTTGGGGTTCAAGGGTAATCACGAGATATCTATAATGGTGCCAAATGAGTCTGCAAGCGTTCATGGAAGATTAAAGTGGGTTTTTTCAACAACGAGAAAATTATCAGATGTGTGACCTTGACAGGGGGAGAGATTGAAAAAGACAAGAAAAACATTAAAAATGATAGAATGAGTTATATAAAGGGAAGATAAATAAAAATAGTGGAAAGAATAAAAAGGATAAAAGCAAATAACAATAAATAGCATTTTGGGAATTTAGGTAAAAGGGGAATAGGAGGTGGGGGAAAGGTGGAGGGGGATGAGAGGGAGAGCTAGGGGGAGGGAAAGGGAGATTTAAAGAGATTAGGATTTTATTGATGACACATGCCGATTAAATCCATCACATTAGAAGCTGAAATATCACAAATATACTTAATGCCAAGTAGGCATATGTCTCTTGCTATAATAAGATGTGGTTAATGATGATTGATATAAGGGGCCTCTCCTTGATGCCCCAGGTGTGTATAAGCCTGTAGAGGGCGTGATCAGTGGGGTTGTGATCATACCCACCTGTATCATAGGCAAAGCATGGTGGGGTTAATATCAAACCTCATAAATAGTGGTATTAGTGCGGTATTAAGGAGCGTCAATAAGGCGGGAATAAATCAGTATTAGAGGAATACTCTCTGGGAGAGACAGGTGCCAAATATGATAAGTTCTAATGAGGCTCGATCAAGCTGAGGCACCTTGATATTTTTTTTAATCGATCCCCAAATCTACATGTTTTCATTTGATAATTTTTGTGAGTAATGACGAATCACATGAATAAGTGTCTCTACACTGAGTTTAAATAAAAAAATCATAAATTAAATTGGACGATGAAGGATAATGCTGAGATCGAATGCTTTATTACTTAATTATTCAGCATGATTGGTTAGCCGAGTTTGTTATGATCTTAAGAAGAAACTGAACATTTTTCATCCACACAGAAGATGCTACGGTAATAAATCTGGCAAAATATTGTTGTATATAATCACCTTGCAAATTGGTTCTCTGGTACGTGAAAACTGGAATGTTTTTTGATAATATGGATTAAGATGTGCAACAACTTGTGTGTCACCTGTGTAGTTCATTGTAAAGCAAATGGGATCTATGGATGCGGGAATAGCGTTCTGATGTCAAAACTGTGTGTGCAAGCATGTTAAGCATTGTAGAGACATGTCATCAACAACCGCCAGCCTTCACAATAAAGATAGGCCGCTATTTGAACCAGCCCTGAATGCAGGACATTTGACATGGTAGCCACGATAACAAGGTGTTCTCTTCCCCAAACTCATCCCAGTCTCATCAGCCAGAACAGATAGCAATATTGGTCATGATAGTGGGCGGGAGAATTGAACTATTTTCTTTCTGCTCCATCTAGTTTGGCAATGAGCGAGGCGTTTAGCCATCACCAGAAGCTGCTGTCAATCAGCAAATGTTTCACCTCTCTCTCTGTGACAAGTTTAATACTGGCGTTCCATTTATACACATATCTACCCAGTGTTAGGACGGGTTCGTTAGGGGTAACTACCTGCACCTGTATATTTCACTTATTGCCCTAATTCCCTGCGTGCAGCCGGTGCAGAGATATATAAACTAATAGGTGTGCCCTGCAGTCTTGGCATGGTTTAAGCCCTCCGCTGCCATGTCATCTGTTTCTTATATATATGTCCATTGTGATTAAAATTTTGAAGGGAAATCCTATCACGCAACCACCTTTCACACTTATGATAGAATATAATGTTTTGTATTTTATTCAAAACAATAGAACTTACAAAGAGACTGGCTGCTTTCTCGGCGGTAGGTCATTAAGGGCGCCATCTGTAGGCGACCTAGCACCCACAAGGCAGTGGAATGCGTTCCTCCCCCCTGAGCGCTACCTGGTGAGAGATTCTATCCCTCGGAGGTCCCATGGTTACATGCTTGGCGCGTCATTTACATGGCTCCACCCCTGGGACCCATGGAGGTAACAAGAATGAAGCAGGATATCACCTGGTGTGGACAGGTTGGGACTCTTTCAGTGGCTTTACCCTAAGTTACACAATGACAAGTTCAGCTGATGTAAGAGCTGTGTGGGAGAGTTGAAGGACAAACACACCAGATGGTGCCTACAGGTCAGCCAACTGCAATCCACTTGATGTCCAACCAAGCACGCTTGCCACAAGGATTTTAATAGTGATAATGACAAATAAACGTATAAACAATTGCATTAAAGGCTTTTTGAGTGGCTTGATATAAATTTTCATGTAACACAAAAACAACACATGGGGAGTAACACTTGGGGGTAAGGAAAGTCAAAAAGGGCCGTATGTTTGATCTGTGTTATTTTGGCCATTATATGACGCCTTCTTGATAGCTAATGGGGAACGATATGACTTTCCAATGAAAGAAAAGTAACACACAAGCCATGAAGAAATACTTTAACTAGAAACTATTTTCAAAGAAAAATATAAAAAATAAAATGTTCTAACCGTTGAAAACCCCACAGGCATTTTTTATTAAATTAAGAGATAGTAACATTTTAAAAGGAAAGCCAATATGATAAGGGCCGAGCCGGATCTGGCGTTGATGTAGTTAAGTCCATGTTTGGTTACCAATGTGTGCAATCACTGTCAGTCCCGGGTGGAGGGTGTCAACATTGACTGTGTGCTGTTTATATACATCATGGCGCCGCTGTCTTATCTTTGTATTTTATAAATATCAGTTACTTGTCAGATGTTGGGTGTATGATTTTGTCCCCGCGGGCACACACACTTCATGTCTGTGAGATACTGTCACTAAACTCTTTGTATTTGATAGCTAAGGAAACAATGCCAAACTCTGTTGATTCGTCAATGACAACTGGATTTTTCTGTGTCACAGCAAAAGGGATACCCACAATAGCATATTTTCCGTGTTAGAGGTGTGACACTTGTTAAATTTCCCTTGATTATTTATATTGAGTACTGCTTGCCAATGCTAGGCCATAATATAATCACGAGGGGCTAGTTAAAAAAATATTATTTCAGATAATGTTTGAAGAATCTCTTACAAACACACTAAAGGTATTAAAAGGGGTCGCATTAAAGGTCAAATAAATGGACTCAACAACATAATATTCTCACAAAGAAATAGTCAAGTTAAAATTATGTAAAAATATAATAAAAAGAGTTTCAAAAATATCTTCAGATGAACTTTTAGAATCATGGACATACATTCAATGAGCACTCTACAGTAAACAAGAAACCACAAATCACTTCATATCTTCAGCGTCGGTCAGAAAATCCATCCCATTTATCAGATGAAGTGACTTTTTCACAAAAGATGTCACATTTTGGACTCTCCTTGCTGCCACAGAGATTTCATTCTCTATGAGTTGTTGATGCGGGCAGGCTATTACTTCCATATATATACATATGTATGTTTCTCGTGTCAATTTCCACTGATATCACAGCTACATATACAAATAGGCCCATCTTAAACAGGTGAATGGGCACATTTTGTTAAGAGCACCCATTTACACGACTTAATGAGATAAAGTGAGTGCAAGTTGTCTAATGGTGTTTTGGAGCTTGACGGTCCTGTAGCGGAAGAGACAAAGGTAGACAAATGTTCCAAAGGTGCAGAGATAATTATCAAAGGGGCGTGGCTAAATGTGTCACTTTCAGGGTAGTATTGTTCAGAATTCAATTTGGTTCTTCCTAACATACTTCATCATCTTTTGTTAGTTTGCTTAATTTTTTGTCTTAATCTTCCATTAGGTTGTTTAGAAATGGTGGTATATTACAGGTGTTTTGAGCTATTTACATCTCACCTGCGATACCTGATAGGGACAGGACAGTGATGAGCACAGATAGAAAAGCCATCAGCGGGACAGTACGGGCACTAGGGGGCGTGGGCGTCGTCTTACATGGCTAAAGTGGTGAAAACTGACTCCGGTCGCACATACAATAATTAATACCCGTGCTTACAGTTTAGTGATATGCTAATGACAGAGACTTGATATGTAGGTATATATAATTATAGGTTGGGGGATCAGAATGCCATGAGGACGTCAAAGGTAGCACATACATATATAGTATATCTCCTTCACATCACTGACCCCAATGCCTCCTTGGCGCGAAATTAGTAACACAGGAATTAGATAATTACCAATTATGCCTATACTCTTCTATGACATTAGCCCTAATAATGTAAACTGGTGTAGAGGACCATTTTATTGATGTTTTTCGTAAATGGTAATGAATTTTTAAAACAATATATGTTTGTTATATGTAGATGGGTCTTGTGATGTTGATAATGGCTGCCTGATGGAAGTAAAGTGTTGTGATTGACAGGTGAATGCTGGCCCAGGTCAGAGGTCAGATGTGATGCGTCTTTCTCCCTACATGTTCACATTTACCCCTTTGTCTCACGTAAAACCCTAATATCCTCCACCCTGCAATTTACTACAGCCCACATAGGAAGAAAAATATTGGATTCTTTGAGAGTTGGGGAGCAGAAGTCAGCGGACAAACTGTTATAGCGGAGTCTTCAGCAAAGCAGTGTATAAATCAAAATCACAAACTCACGCATGGGGTCTGCTAGTTATTTGGCTAAGAAAAACACAAACTCGTCTAAATCAGTTATCTTGTCATGTAGAAATGAAGGGTGACAAAACGTAGGAAGTCATGGGTCAAGCACTGTCAATGACCTGCCCAAAATGACAGTCTTCTGTCTAGTCACAAAATTGAATAAATTTCTAAAGGAAGATTTCAGATTCATTTCAGCTCTCATGCGGGTACATTTATGGATCCGAAATATCCTGTAGATATCATCTCTCAGATGAGATATTCTCCAAGCGTAGAGCACACAGACTGTGGTGAAGCTTTGAAGGTATCATTTGTTAGGCTTTAGTAATTTTGGATGTACAGGATTGAAGTAATGTATCATTATCTGGAATACTGATAAGAAAAAGAGTGGGTAAACATCTCCATGCATTTCTTTATTCATTCTAAAATGTATATTGATGATGATGACATCGTTCCCAGATTGGTAAAGAAATTGGCATCAAAACAAATTAGTTCATTACTGAAAAGGGAACTAGAGCACTTGACCTCACCATTAAAGGATAGATACATATGTTTATGAAGCTTTTTTCATCTCCTATCAATTTCATTGGGCTTTGTAAATAGATATGAAAGAAACAGATTGAGTATTGACCTGATTGATAATGACCATGTTTAATTGTGGACTTTATGAAGTAAACATCCTGTGACGAGGACACAATCTATAGGGAACTGATTGGATGATTATGAAGGTACATTGTCATTCTATTCAATTAGTGAAATCTCTATGTTGTATTGTCCATGTATATGTAAATGGTGTTAAGATACCATCGTGTGACTGCTGGTGCATTGTTTTCTACAGAACTCTGCTTTGATTTACTATTCACAAAGCGCCGATTCAGATGAATGAAAATGTGAGAATCTTTACTGGTTAAAGTGTTAAAATATCACTTTATGTAGGAATGTAGACTTTTTCCGCTATAATGAATAACCCATTAATAAACAAGGTTGGCTCTGTTTGGACACCTTACCACTTTCTCTTGATAAATCAAGGCAATTTTCAGGTAGGCGGCCAGACTGGAAGAAGCTATTGGTTGCCTGACATGTATAGAAATGCAAGGACACTCAAATATCCATGCAGATATGTGTTTACACAGTTTATTATAAGGCAAACTCCCACCCTAACACAATAAGGCCACTGAAAACCTTACAAGACCTGGAATCTGCTTTGCTGAGTTCTTTGATTTATTCACAAAACTCATACCCTCACTTAGACATATGATGAGACCCTGCACAGCGGGGACACCTCCAGAGTTGGTTGCTGTTTACAATGAAGGTTATAATATGAGGAGTGTGTTCTTTTAGGACTAAGCTTGAGGGAAACTTGCTGCTTTGTAATTGCACCTGAAAAAAAGACTTTCAGGATTGTTTGGCAATTTCAATAGACTTTGGTACCAAATTATGAAAACATGTCAAGGAAATGTACTGTATACTTTACACTGAGTATAAGTTGTTAATTGAAGTCTTATTCAAATCAGGAAAAAAACCTTTAGGTTGCAGACGTAAAATTGTGGGACACGTCTGTGTGTGTTTTGGAAGGACATTTTACACTTCTATGGTCACAGAGGGTCATTCTGAGGATGCAGGGAGGTAGCCACCAGATGATGATGGCAAGGTGGTAAGAGATGCATTGTTGGTATTAAGACCTACTGGTTACCATCTTGTTTTATTTCAATGATTGGATTTAAGAGAGTGATGCAATTCCGGTTCTGATATTTTTTATACCAGATCCGGATTGTACTTTTCAAAGGAGCAAGAGGGCAACATGCAAACGGCCTATTGTGCCACAGTGGAGGTAGTGAGGTTGTCAGCAGAGTGATGTATACCCTGTTGTAGGTATATATCTCACCCTCCTCGTCACACACTTTGTAGCACGGCGGGGAACGGCCTCATCAAGTACCCTGCCTCTTCACTCTTCATACCTCGTGGCTTTCAATTAATTCATGGCCGCAGGAATCAAGATATCTATTGAAACCTCCATTCAGGAGATTCACTACCTGTAAAAGTTGGCCTCCACTTGTTGTCATCATTTTGGCAGCGATGGCGTCTGCACAGAATGTACCCAGACCCCTAAAAGCAAACACGAGTCTCTAATGAATTTATGCTCCATCCAGGTTTGATATTCAGTCAAAGCGTTCACCTGACCGTGTGCCCGCACCATCAGATGTGCTCATTGTATTCACTTTGCTAATTGTTGACGCACATATAATGAATGCTCCCTTGCACAGAATCAACCAATGAGACGCGAGAAAGGCGAGGTCATGTGACCGGGTGGGAGGGAGCATTCTCAGCAGGAGTGGTGTGTAGAGTAGGCAAGTGTTGCAAGTACGGTCAGATGGGCCCAGCACGTAGACAAGTACACACTGAGTCGTACACCTGTACATTAGAATATACACAAGGGCTACCGGTGCTGCTATTATTTGTCACCCGAAGGCTGATACCTACCCCCGATAACCACACAGCACTCTCATAACTACACCTACAAACATGGACCTAGATCTACAAACACTGCATTGTGGGATACATTAACACTGGTTACTTTGTGTCAACATTGGGATAGCATGGTAGGTCTCATGTGATTGGATTAATAAGGATAACAGCCTATATCTCCAACACTTTATTTGTTGATTTTTGGTGTTATGATTATGCGATGAAAAGATAAACTGGAAACTGGAAACTGAAAAAAATCATGACAAAACTCATCATTTACTTGTCATTTTTCTTAAAGGATATTCAATATGTGTTCACAGCCTTTAAATGTTGTATTTTGACCTGTTTGCAACACTATGACAGAGTTCAGTTGATTTATTGATGGGATGCAGACCTGTTATAACAATTTCTAGTTTACAATGCGATGTCCATTGCTGTGCTCTAACAAGTTGCTGGACATAAATATGATTTTCAATTAGTATGGTATTGATTATCATGATAACCAAGCACAGATTTTGAATGAATTATGAGCACGCCACCCACAATTTTAATCATATAATTACATTATCTCATTTTACAAATGGTAGCTCTCATGATATCATGTACATATATTCATATTGACTTTGTCGGTAATGTCATCAATCTGAATTATACAATGCAGTAATCATGTATCATACTTATATGTGTCCTTTTGCTATGTATGGCACCAGATGTTCATTACCATTGTACATCTTATTACACCTCATTAAGGTAGGTCAGTGTAAGAGTATATAGAAATTGAAGATATTTTAACATAGATACTTATTTGAATTTAAGATGAAATGTTTTATGTGTGCATAAAATCAATGTCCATAAAGTTCTAAACGCTGTATTTACTCTAAAAGATAATCTAGTTATGAAGACCTTTTGAAAGGGATGACCCTTGGGCACACACTGGATATTATAATCTGATTACACGAGTTGGGGATTATTAGATTAAATCGTGACTAAGGTGGTGTAAGAGGTTTGTGGGATCTTCATTGTGTTGAGGTGTGACAAGCAGGCAGGTGAGAGCAACCAGTCAGGGACTGATCACCTCTCCCCCTCCCCCTGTATCAATGCGCCCTGGGTTATAGATCACCTGTCTGGGACAGACAGACAGACCGACAGCGGGGTGAATTGATCACCTTACCTGTACATTCTGTGTCCATTGATGGGGTGAGTCAAGCCTCTGTGAATCACTCCCAGGATGTCCAACACTAACATTGACCAAAGTGACCACAAATCTCCCGTCCTATTGTCTCCAATACTCTAAGATGTTGACCTAACTGACCACAACTAGCTTAAAACCTTTTACGCCATTTCCACTTTTACATACTTTACAAATGCGGTCATCTGCTCTTTATATCTCTGGGGCCGTTTGAGTGTTCCATTTCATCCGATTTAAAACAGTTTCTTCACGTTCACAAATGAAACATGATTTTCACACCAGGTTGGACCATTATTGAAAACAATCTGTCTTTTCCTGAAAATGAACAGAGTGAATGTTTCCATACATACAGACATCTATTTTTTTTCTCATAGCCGTGTTTGTGAATATTCTCGTTCATATACCATGAAGGACAGTCAGTAAAAAGTGAAATACTATTAGTAATCCAAGCAGGTGCTAATTAATTTCCAAGTTTGGTTGAATAAATCGGTGTGTGTGTGGCAGGATATTGAAGGTGTCATCACATGGTTGCTAGGGGCAAACAATGTGAATCATTATATTAAAAACGCACACTTTATCGTACAATACAGAAGTAACCACTGCCCTTGGTAAATTATTAACTTTCAATGACAAAGCTGTATGTATCATTCGTGGAAAACACAAAGCATTTATTGGGGCTCCACTCGGTGGAAATTGTTAATTTTCAGCTTGAATACCCTCACAGGACCTATTCCATGGGGTGTGCAAAAAATATAATAAGGAAGAGATAGGATGACACTCGACGTTTCAAAGCAGGCCCAGTGATAGGGTAAGGGAAGACTTGCTAACATGACAGTGTGAAAATAGCTTCAGGCAGGCAGCAGAAATCAGTAGAAGTTTGCTGATATCCTACCACTGAAGCCTGTCTGGTGTCAGGACAGGTGAGAGAGGGGGGTGGAAGGCATATCAAGGTGCTTATTGTCCTCTTGGGTTGTGTTTTGGGATGCTTCACTGTCCTATGATTTATATCTAAAGATCACATTGACATCTGAAACATTTACACTTTTTTATGCTCCAATATCAAAATAACAATCTCAAAGTTACCTTTGAAAAGAAAACAGTATCTTCATCACGTATGCATATCAGAGCTGCCTGTATGTTGCACTGCATTTTTCATTACTGCTAACACAATAACGTGGCTTAAATTTCAATATGATTATCACATTTCGTATGTGATAATTACAAGTGGATTGTTACACAATAAAAACAACTCAAACCAATCAGTAAGTAAAATTAAAGACAAAGACAAAGACAAAGACAAAATGATGGTATCATCCCCATCGGCCGATTGCACTTTCCCCGTGAATGGACCATTATTAGCCTGTTCAGTGGTTGTTTTCTTTATCTTCTTCACACGCTTTGAAGTTACATGGTATACATTGTATTTGTCACCATATCATTCTTTAAGGCAGCCCATCGTTGTATCATTGTATCACATGGTGCCCCTTTGATGATGCGCACCATTAAGATGTTATTCATTGCTCTGTATCTTCATTGCCTCTCTTGCTTCATTAATGGGATGATGCACATATGCTGAAGTATGTAAGGTTATATGTTTATATATATATATTGAAACTCGGCGGCGATGACATGATTGTAACAGTTATATTTTGTCATTGCAGGTGTATAGCTTGAAGGCTTGCTGAGATTCTCGGTGATGAATGGTAGCGTATTATATGGATAACCTCGGGCCTCAAATTTCTACATAGACATAGTACTATAACATACATGGCCCCTTGACACTGTGGGAACAACTACATTACCTAACATGGCCGACATATACACAACAACAAAGTCATCCACTCTCCGGGGTGTGAAACCATACTTGGTCACATGGTTCTACCTGTTGCCATGGTTACTCTACCTCCATTGTCCCCAGGTTCTTTGTCAGAACATAGTGGAATACCAGATCGTGGAAGAAACCGATGATAATACTTATGTAGGGAACTTCGTGGCAGATGCAAGGCTTGCAACCAAATACAACGCAAATGCAACAGTGTTGTCCAAACTAAGGTATCGCTTCCTGGACCAAGAGGATGGTGCTGCCCTCTTGTTTGAAATAAATGATATAACAGGAATAATCCGCACACAAGGACGTATAGATAGAGATACTCTATGTAGTCAGGAGGACATAGAATGTCTCATACAAAGAGATGTAGCTGTGGTCAGCCCCGATGGTCACTTCGATGTCATGACAATGAGAGTGAAAGTCATAGATAAAAACGATAATGCTCCAAGTTTCGCCAAGTCCCAGTACACATTAAACATCCCAGAAGCCATTCCAGATGCAAGTTATAACCTACCTCTGGCCCAGGATCCAGACAGCCAGGCTTATGGAATCAAGCAGTACATGTTGACATCCAACTCCAGTAAGTTTGAGCTGTCGGTCACCTACACCAATGGCGTGCCTGCTTCCGTACAACTGGTTCTCCAGGGTTCCCTGGATCGGGAGGCGAGAGACTTCTACCAGCTCGTCCTGGCTGCCGTGGATGGGGGATCACCTCCAAATATAGGCAGAGTGGTGATCAGTATCAGGGTGGGAGATGCCAACGATCACGGCCCCGTGTTTGCCAACACCTCGTATGAGATCAGCATAGCGGAGGACATGCCGGTAGACAGCACTCTACTCCGGGTTCTGGCAACCGATAAAGATACCGGAGTCAACGGTCAGGTCATATACAGCCTCTCCGCATCCAACGGGGAAGAATATCTGGAAATATTTGGCATCAAAGAAACATCTGGAGATATTTATCTCAAACAAATGCTCGATTTGGAGGAGAGAAGTCACTACCGTTTGACAGTGGAAGCTAAAGATGGCGGGGTGAACTCACAACCAGCTTATGCTACAGTTGTGATCAAACTGCAAGATGTCAATGATAACCCGCCCAGCATCCTGGTCAATACCCTCCTGGGGAACAACCAAGCTCAAATGTCCGAATCCGACGCCATTGGCAAGTACATCGCGCATGTATCAGTTCGAGACCCGGATGGAGGGATAGGGGGCCAGTTCGAGTGTCTCCTTGACGACCCCAGGTTTAACCTGGAGATTCTCAAAGAAGGTCGCTACGAGGTGAAGACGGCTGAGGTGTTAGACCGAGAGATCCAGGAGGTGTATGTGTTCAGTGTGATCTGTGAGGATAAAGGGGAAGAGCCTATGTCGTCCACACAACAACTGACTGTCACCGTCCTGGACGAGAACGATAACCACCCCCAGTTCAGCTCCAAGAGATACTTAGTGGACCTGGAGGAAAACAACTTCATGAACAGCGTTATCATCCGGGTGAATGCAACAGACAAAGACAAAGGGGACAACTCAGACATCACTTATTCGCTGGAGAATGTTGCTAAGGACTTGTTCACAATAGATTCCAAGCTTGGAGTAATCCTGGCCAACTCAGTGTTTGATTATGAGGACGTTCACAGAGTGGAGTTTGAGGTGTATGCCTTTGATCACGGGGTTGAACAGTTAACCTCCACCGCTACTGTAATGGTTAATGTCCTAGACACTAATGATGAGCCGCCAAGGTTTGTCCCGGATACCTATACATTTGATGTGACAGAGAACCAACCTGTAGGGATGGAAGTAGGCAGAGTGACAGCCACAGATGCAGATTCCGACCTATATAACAAGTTTGAGTACACTCTTGTCACACAAGGTATTAATTCTGAACGTGAGCCTTTCACGATAGATACTCAGTCTGGTACCATCAGGACCAACCAGTTACTGGACAGAGAGGAAATGTCCTCGTATAAACTCCGTGTCCTTGCCACTAATGTTGGAGTTACTCCGCCGCTGAGCGGAGCCGCTGTGGTACACATCAGCGTGAGAGATGTCAATGATAATTCCCCTGTGATAGATTACCCCAGTGTGCTGAACCACACCGTGCAGATCTCTAACCTGGTGCCATCCGGATACCAGGTGGCGGTAATACAGGCCAGGGACGAGGATGAAGGCGATAGCGCCAGAATCAGATATGACATCACAGGGCATGAGGATTTATTCACGATTCAAGCCAGCACTGGTATCATTTTGACTAAATCTACACTAAGGAGCTACAGCATCAAGTTATTTGAGGTGACAGTTTCTGTGTCAGACCATGGTTTTCCTCCGAGGACATCCATGGCATCGCTGCAGGTGTTAGTTAATCGCTCCCTGCCCTACACTGAAACCTCAGACACTATCCTTTCTGGGTCTAACGTGGATATAGTCATTTCCTTATCTGTGGTTTCTGCTGTAATTATGATCATACTCATTGTGGCCATTGTTGTGGTCAAAACTAAAGACAATGAGAAAAAGAGAAGAAAAGTGTTGTATCAGTATACAATAGAACAGCAACAGCAGAGCCAAAATGTTTCCCAACTTCCTGACGTGGAGATGGGGCCTGGAGAAAAATCACATAGAAGAGCTTCTAATGCCAGTAATAGTACCTCGGGGACCGCCGCTAAGAAAGAGGCTCATTTTGTGGTAGAAAGAAACAATTTAAATAATTCTACCGCTGGCACCAGAGGGAGCATATCGTCCTACCAGACTGGGCCTGTGTCACACCAAGGCAACTATATGGCTAACCAATACCACCAACAGAGGTCCCGAGTGTCTTGGCCAACAGTCATGGCCCCTAATAAGGTAAGAATGTCGCATCTTCTTAGTCTTATTCTATTGAACACTTGAAGCAAAATTATACTTAAATAGGCAAATTGTCATAACACAAGTGTGAATATTAACACAGGAAGAGCAGGCATCTAGATTTAATGGTGTTTTGTGGAGGGAATAATGGGGGTCAGGTAATATTCTGAGCACTAATGATCTCTAATAGATGGTTAAAAGCCAACTCTATTGGTCATATTTGTGTGCCTCTTCCTCTGATTAACACCACATCTCACCCCAGACATTTCTGACACGTCTGTCCATTGTGAATGTCATGGTTAGCTATAGATGGGACTAAATAGAGAACCCAATGTCTGATGTCTTGTCAGTGACAAACTGTTGCCCTGGGAACCTTCTTACATAACCTTACCAGTCCCATCATCCGCCATCTTGGTTGGAGGCCATCTTTGATGTGTCAAAGTAACAATGTCGAATCGCAGTCAAAGTATCCCCCACAAAGTTTGGTCTTTAAGGTAATCGTTGATGTGGAAACCTTCAGTGTGCCTACTCATCCTGGCCTGTGTAACTAATGAACATATTACTTTGAATCCAATGATTTTAATTGTGACAAATGGAGACAGATTGTATCGAAACAGCTGTTTCCCTGGGCTCAACCTAAAATGCAATATTACGTGCATGGGACGTCCTCTTTTAAAGCAGTTTGTCCTTTGGTCAATTTAGAATTACCATCGCATTATATATATATTTCATAGACAATTTCAAGAGGGAACAACATATTTAACAATTCCAAACTCAGTTCCAAAATGTTTCAACTTTTAAGTTTATCAAAGAGAATAACATTTCCGATTTGATATGAATTATTTGTACTTCTCAAGTGTAAACATTCTGTATGTATAAACAGATGTTTGCTGTCATGTTCAGAGACACTGACAACCTCACTGATACCAGAATAGGCCTGATAGTCAGACCATATGACTACATTAAGCTTATTTTCAGCTTGTCATCGACTGTTGACAGGTTTTATTAAATATCAATGATAGATTCGTCCTGTTGAAGAAGCAGTGATGGGTTTAACAAGAATCCTCGGTTAGGGCATGAGTAAAGTTGTCAAAACAGCATCAGATGGCATGTTGGCTTATGGCCTATGTTTGCACTCCTTGTATATCGCCTGCTCAGACACAAAGTGCTGTGTGTCTTCGGTTGTTAAAAAGTGGACTTTGTTGTCACTTATGCATATATCTGCTATAAGGTTTTTGACAAATGTATCAATGTTTGTTTTAACCAGTCAAACACGAGAATGTACATAACCCGGGGTAGGGAAAGGTGAAAGTTTAGTCATGCTGATGGCAAAATGAAAATGTCAAATTTTCAGTTGCACTCACAGCTGCAGATACTGCATACCTTTTAGTTTGAACTATCAAAAGAATTATATATTTTTCATAACTATGTTACTGGGCATATAAGGCATTTGATCATGTAATTTGACATATGGTATTTGTTAGGAGCCCCGTGGCCTTCAAATAGGCAACTAGGAACCCATTGTTATGAAATCAATAGAGTAGAAGAAAATCAGAATGATATTACAAGGCTAGAACAAACAATGCAATTATATAAACCAGATTTGCTCTCTACCAATGCAAATATGGCGCACAATTCAATTTATAAAGGCTCTGACAGGTTGCGTGAAATTGGATCGAAATTAAGAGAGGGGTTGCAACAATACAAGGGAACGCTGCTTGAATATTGAAGGACCAATCAAAGACCTTGTGTGATATATGAGGACCTTACGCAGCGTATTGCTTCCGCTAGAGGTCACTATTTGCCATGTAATCACACCAATCGTGCTGGACTCCCTGGGGAGAATAGACTAAATTTCTCCATTTTCCACGGGTTGATTAACACAGTAAACACACGCCCCAGTTATCAGGTGGAAGTTTAATTGAGCAAAGGTGATTCGGAGTCCTGCCAGGAAGCCGACTTGCGCTGTCTGAACGCTCCATGAATTCTGGGTAATTAGCTTTGTTTGGAGGCCATGTTGAAAGCTCATTCATATTCAAATGTTTCCCAAAAACGCTTTTGAATTAAAGCAATCTTGTCAAATGTCATACAAGATATAATTAACGAAACAAACCGAAATCAATGTCTTTGGGATCTCAAAAAGTGAATAAATTATATTTTTATGATTATGAGTAAGTCAATGTCTTGCTGTCAATGTCTCATTCGATATTTTCTCTCAGCAGGCATGCATTTCGGGGGAGAAGGACATAGTCCCACATCGGAATCACCAGGTGTACACCTCAAGCCAGGAGGCGCTCCAATCGCATAAACCCTGGGAATTATCCATCAAAAATCTAGAGGTAAGAACATTAGACTGTGTCGGTTGTATCTGTATGGTTGTAATCTTTTTCATCGGGATTCTATTGTTTATATATCTAAATGAATTATAACAATCATACAATATATTTATTGTACATCGCTCTGGAATAGCAGTATTCAGTCAATTTTGAGGCCAGGAACGACCAAAAATGACCTTTGGGAGGCGTGTAACCCATTTATCGATATCACCATTAAAAAAATAATTTAGCATTGCGTGTAGAGTATGATAAAGAAAGTACATGACGATTAAGATTTAGTCTAAAAAGTGCACTTTTTCACAGTCAAGAGTAGTTTTACAAATAGAGTATCTCCAGTTTCTGCAATGAATTGGCATCATTCAGCTGAAATGAAATCTAGGGCTGGTTTCTACTATCATCATTATCCAAAATATGTTTGAAGTATACACCACTTTGTGGAGAGCAAAAGAAATGCATTACTCCCATCTCTACTGGGACACATTACCATAGGTCATAACTATACAAAAGTCAAATTGTCAGATAGATTAAGACATCAAAATGATCGATTACTCTACTTTGCCTTTTCCTAACTTGTCCAGACAGAACTCTTCTTCCCTGGAGGTAAGAACAAATATTCTCTTCAAAGCAGCTCCGCATTTTACGGCTCCCTACGTTTCTATTGGTCGCATGCCCTGCTGATGACTTTATCAAAGAGGCCCCGCTTTTTTAATGGCTAGAAAACTGATTGGATGCATGCTTCTGTGAATCTAATGACCTTTTGTATTGTGTGCCAGTCTTCCGGTGGGGTCTTCAGCAACTGACAATTCTTTAACTACCACAACTCCAGTCTCTTGAATTTATTATGCAGTTTTTTTTTCATTATATTTAGCACTTATCTTCAATGTGTGATAGAATTTATTTTGGCAAAGTTTCTATTTCATTCACTGCACATATTTGTTGTATTTTTTAGTTTATTCAGATAAAGTTGTGTTTAGTCACTGTATAAAATGCTTGGCTTTATTTTATGTATCATACAATGGAAAAGTCTTTCACCAGTAGTTTTAGATTGCACACTTCAGTGCATTTGAGTGACTTAGTCAGGTTTTGGTTTCACAAGAAATCTGAATCAAGACGGGAAATTCCATTTTTGTATTTTGCTCTTTTGGAGAGAAATAGCTTGAATGGTCGTTGCAATTACAAGAGTCAGTAAGTTAAAGAAACTTGTCCTTCAATGTTGGTCCTCCTTACCATAGCTTAGTTAAACCACGTATACCACAGATATCAGAGGGAGAAAGCAGATTAAATTCCAATGTCATTCAAAAAGATAAGCTACATCCTTCATGTCAAATTCAAAACACAAGATGAAAGACAAGAAATATCCAAGAAAAAACCCACACAATAGTGAAGGAGGAGTTTGCGGAGAGAAATGAGGCTGAATGCGATGCGTGTAATACCGCTGGTTGTCGCCAGACTTTGAAGTATTAATGTGTCCGTAATGAGCTATCCTGTGCCGTGTCACACTGACTATTTGACCACTTGGCTAACAAGCTACTTAGGAAAGGTGTACATCAAAGGGGCCGCCCAGGTCTTAATTATCTCTTGCTCATTGCCCACCTGACGTTCCACACAGCTCAATCTTGTCTCCACACGTTCACAGTCTGATCTGAGACAAAAAAGGGGCGCAAAACCCTGCCACATTAGACACCCAGACCCCTTTAATAGTCTGTGTTATCTTCGAGAAAGCATTGATTAGTATATCAGAGTGATTGATTGATTACTTCCCGAAATTCAAAGCACAAAAGTTGTTAGTGTTTATGGGTTATTGGCTATAGAGCCTGAGGTGGAAACCGAGATATTTGATGAGCTGAAAAGCTTTAACAATTGCATAATAACCAGGCATGATTTACACATGAAAGCCAAGCGCATTCCTCGGTTGTGATGGATATACTGCAGGTGTAAAGGCAAACACATAACCCTGGGTGGTTAGGACATGGGCATACAATTAAAAAGCTTTCCTCCTAGGCACATAATTAATGTTCTAATTTGGAAAGGCTTGATGATTCAAATGTACATATTTAATCAGATGAGTGAACTTGATCATAAGGTTACCATTAATCGATCTTTTAATTTCTTTTTACATATAATATACTAACATTTAACTGAAATAATTCTCTGAGCATTACCAAATAGATATCATAAAACATTTGATATCTTGATATTTTCAAACACAAACTAGTGCAAATACGTATACCTTGTGTGTATTTTGAGAACTTCTGGGCGTCATATTAATAAACAAATATTTTGAATGTTTTAGGGTCCTTTGTGTAAGGCGCCACCTAGCGGGAGAGGTGATGACCACGATTCAGACAGTGCCTACTCCGGGGACATATCCAACACAGACAGTGGACGAGGGCCTTCTGAGGAGGGCGAAAACCATGTACAAGGTGGGTCACAAAACAACCATCATGATAATAACATGTACACACCAGGATAGTGGTAATATATTTTTAGAAAGACACTGGTGGTGCCGCCTATATCTGTTCACAACATCTTGCCAACTTGATGAGAGTTGTAATGATTCACTCGTTTTACCTACTATGGCAATATTGCAACAATGATAAACAGCATTAATTTGTGACAGTTTATGACATCCATCCATTAAATATACCCCTTCAACCATCCCTCAAATTTGTCCCCTCATTTTCAAATCTTTGAACATCTGGTTTATTCTGGGTCATGTTAGATTGTCTTGATTTCCTAGTCTGTCCGTTTGTCTGAAGTGTGTCCCTCCATATCCTGTGTCTAGTTGTCAAGGTAATGATACAACTATACCCCATCCTTAAAAAGCCAAAATGTCTTCATTGCACGCAGCCATAAAACAATACCACAACATAAAACATATGAATTACAATTATATAATATACCATTACAATATTTATAAGTAGATGTACCAAATAGAGGCTATAAAATACCATGCAAGCAACTTATACCATGATAACAGGATATTTTATTTTGATTATACACTCCAGTTTGTTCGAATGTGCTTATTTAATTGTGAACCTGTATTCATCAATGTTCTATTTTTGTCTTTTTGCAGGAGGTCACAATCTGGCATTTTTCACGTCCACGAGTGGGAAGATTACTAACCCAAGACAAACTGAGACCAATGGTCAACACTGTCCAGATGTTGGGCCTGTTCCTGGGTCTAAGCACTGGACCCATAAAAATAAACCTCAAAACAATATGGTTGCCAATAGTGATAGGCAACATCAAACAATCAAACAAATGGTTGCTAATAATAACCACAAATGTGTTCCAGTGTCTCCACCTGTTGTTCCCCCGAGAGAGCCTAAAAGTCAAAGTAAAAAGAATAGGCCGCCACCATCAAGACCAACCAAAAACAATATTCCTAAAAATGGTTTCCATGTTAGCAACTTTGGTTATCCTCTGCGTCCAGCGCGAAGCTGGGATACCATACCGGAAGATGATGGAGGAAGTACTACTTCCGGTAGTTATGTGGTTGATTCTAGTGACCTCTACCTGGATGACGGAGAAAATATTATCTCAGCTGTCACTGTATAGTAGCATGCAGCAAGTCCTCAGGAAAACATCTCAGGTCTATATCCTCAAATAACCTGAGTAAAAAAATAACCATGTGACCCATCTGCTGATTCATGACTTTATTTGGGAAAGACCAAGGAACTATTCACATGGAGGTTTATTTACCAGGGATGAAAAAGAGACACGCATAAATTGAGACACGCATATATTGAGACACGCATAAGAATACAGTTTCAAATATACCGGAGATGAAATAGATGACATAATTTTAAATATTGAGGATATTGATTGTAAAATACAAGCTGCATTTGTGTGTATGTAATATTGTGTTGCTACTTGATTAAATTACATATAGACTAAAAAGAATGAGTTCTGTAAGAGGAACAATCTGCTGATCTGTGATAAAATATACAACTCAGGTGCTATTTTTGTTTTGTAACACTGTCTCTGCCATTGACTTTATAAATGTCTCTGCCATTGACTTTATAAATGTCTCAGCCATTGACTTTATAAATGTCTCTGCCATTGACTTTATAAATCTCTCTGCCATTGACTTTATAAATGTCTCTGCCATTGAATTTATAAATGTCTCGGCCATTGACTTTATAAATGTCTCAGCCATTGAATTTTAAAATCTTGATTAAGTTATCCACGAGATGGTACATGGTTTACCGTATTAACAATACAGCTGTACTATAGCCGTGTCCCATGTCTAATATTCAAGAGCAATTTTATATTGTGTAAAGGCAGCTTTCATTGAAAAAGAAATAGACATGACAATAGGATTATCTTAATTTAATCCATTATAACCAAGTTCAGGTTGTGGTTAGCCTCTTCTTTGATTCGCATATGAATGTTTCGATTCTGATGAGACAATCGTGCATAACGTGTACATAGTGTTCGATAATTTTATTTTGTTCATATATTTGTAATAAATTAAAATGATCCGATGAAGAATTATTAAAAGATTATCAAAGTCATAAAGTGTGTTTCTGTTATTATTATCATTATGTTTGGAAGGAGCCTTTCCAAAGATAACATGTACATATATTGTCTAATAATTATGGATTTATAATTATCATTACCCTGAAATATATGAAAGTATTTTAAACCTAAATTCTACTCAATTTAAAATGTGACTGTCAGCAAAATACCTTGTTCATCGATATTCATTATGTAGTCAAACAGAGCAAACAAGAAAAGAAAAAGCAAAATTCATTTTATTGAGTGAAATGCATTGATGACGCTTGCAGTTTCGCCCGCGCCAGAAGCCAACAGACACGTGAACGTGCGCACGCAACCGTTGGTACCGACACCAGCTAGGGAACATAAACATGCTACAGGATATATTACGACATTAAAAAAATGAAATTATTTAAAGAACGTGGTGTCAATTTTGTCAATGCACTCCATTCAAGCCGTAGTTTTGGGCCATGACTATTTGAATAGTCCATGTGACTATCCCAAGTTTCAGATTTCATCACTCCCATGGCTCTTAATTGTCACAAACTGCGTATCACATCTCCACACACAGCCATCCTTTCTCCGCCTATCTGTCATTATGTTACAGGCAAACAAGATCCTTTACCCAGAAAACTGGACAACAAACCTTTTTATATACATCCAGCTGATCGCAAGCACGACTCAGAGGTAAATCTATGTATTGAACTCTACCTTGCTGGAAGGTCAGACAGGATTTGTGTGGAAATGTGAAATGTGAAATGGTGTTTTTACGACCCTTTCAGAAACTATGGCCATATCAGGTCGACTTTCGAGCCTTTTACCCAGTGTGAAAGTAACACTGCCGGCAGTGGGAGTTGAACCCATCACCTCCCGTCCTCCACTTATTTAACCAACAAAGGCACAGATTCTACACTCTACCAACTGTGCTAGTGGGGTCGGTCTCAGGATTTGTGTGGACCCCTGCACGAAACACAAAAGCCCTTCATCTACATCTACATCTATAACCCAGGTAACACACAACGTAGAAACAACGTTGTGAGCACGTAGAAATAAGGTTTGTTATCTTTCTACGTTTTTTCAACGTGCTGAGCATGTAGAAGGATAACGTTATGCTCTGACCTAATGACGACGTTGTTGTTCTACGTGCTGACAACGTTGTCTGCACATTGTCCAACAAGGTTTTTTTGACAACGTGCTTACAACGTGGTAAACACATAGAAGTAAACTTGTGGTGATTAAATTGGCCAATAGTTATTAAGTAATTCAAAGTTACAGTTAATTTAATGGATAAAACGTAATGTTCTGAATCACTAAAATATAATAAAAAAGAAATGATCATGTCTTTTGTTGTGATAGAAGTTTAATATTATTATTTACTTCAATATATATCCATATAATTTTGGACGTCATAAAATCAGCATAACATGCCAGTTGATATGCTAGAAGAGGTTACTGATGGGACAATCCCAACTGAGTAACTAGATTTGGTCAAAGATAGCCGAATTTGTTTACAGCTGGGTGTATATGTACCACATACTTGCAAAATGCTGAGCATATGTTTACATCGTTTTATCACAATATGTTGAAAACATAATGTCAGTTTACAACGTCTTCACAACATGCTGAGCACATGCTCAAAACGTTCTAAGTACGTGCTGAGCATGTGCTCACAACGTAGAAAAAACGTGCTGAACATGTGCTCACAAAGTTGTACAACAACGTGCTCACAACGTTTTCTGGTGTTCACAGATCTATGTCCATACAATGTTATGTTACAACGTGCTCAGCACCAAAACACAATGTGCTCACAATGTGCTCACAATGTGCTCACAATGTGCTCACAATGTAGAAAAAACTTTAAATTGTTAGCTGGGAAGTTTACTCGGCAAAACCAATTGGCATCCCGCCGAGAGTGCAAGATTGCACTAAGGAGTGCAGCTGGTACACACCAGCTGCTTGTTGCCAACCTTTATACTCTGGCAAGGGAGTTCCTGAAGGATGCCGAGCTACCTGGTTCCAATGTAGTTAGTTGAGGGGGAAAATTATTCCAGTGAGTCACTGTCCTCGGAAAATTGCTGTATTTATAAGGGTCACAGCTTGTCGCCATTTCGATATAGCAATTTCCATGGTTTTTCCGTGTAGGAGCTGATTTCATTTTGACATGTTCTGGACGTTTCAAAGCTGTTTCACCATGTATAGCCTTGTACAATAAAACCAGCCTCTGTGTCCTTCTTCTCCCTGCTAGTGAATCCCATTTTAGGTCTTCTGGGATTTTTGTTACGGTGCCTGTTTCTCTCTTCCAGTTGCCAAACACAAATCTAGCAGCTCGTCTTTGAACTGATTCTATGCGGTCTATATCTTTTTTGAGGTAAGGGTCCCACACACTTGATGCATATTCTAAGTGAGGGCGCACAGGTGTATTGTAAGCAGCTTCTTTGATATTTCCTGGGCACATATTGAAATTCCTTCTTACAAATCCCAGTACTTGATTTGCTTTGCAGACAATGTTGTTGATATGTTCATCCCATTTCATATTTGTTTGGAGCTCAACTCCAAGGTAGGGATGATGTTCAACATATTGCAAGATGTAACCATTTAATGTATATTTCCTTGTATCAAGAGCTTGGCTTTTTTTCTTGCTGCTCAGGGTGTAGCATCTCTGAGCATTGAAGTCCATTTGCCACTCACTTGACCATTCCTCCAGCATATTTAGGTCTTCTTGCAGTTTTACTGCATCATCGTCATCTTCAACTATTCTATATAGGAGACTGTCATCAGCAAAGAGCCTTATGTTTGAATATTTTAGCTTCTCTCCAATGTCATTAATATAGAGTAGAAATAGTATTGGTCCAAGTACTGTACCCTGAGGCACTCCAGATTTAACATGGACAGGGTCAGATTCATCACCGTCAATAACTACCCTCTGTTCACTGTTTGTAAGCCAGTTTTTTATCCATGAACCGACCTGCCCTGAGATTCTGTAATGTTCGAGCGTGTGATTCAGCCGTTCGTGGCAGACTGTGTCAAAAGCTTTATTAAAGTCGAGAATGAGCATGTCAACATTTTGCCCATCATTTCTAGCCTTGGGTATATCCTGTAAGGTTGTGATTAGATGAGTTTCACACGAGTGGCCTGTCCTGAATCCATGCTGAAAATTTACCAGGATATTGTAAAGTTCACAGTGATTCATCATGTGTCTGACAATTATATGCTCCAAAATCTTACAGGGGACAGATGTAAAAGAAACTGGCCTGTAGTTTACGGCACATCTTTTATCTCCTTTTTTAAAGACTGCAGTTATATTTGCTGTGCACCATGCTTTTGGGACTTCTTTGCCGAGTGAGTCTTGGAATATTTTTTGAAGGATTGGAGCTATTTCATGTGAACATTTTTTCAAGACTCTTGTGGGTATTTGATCCGGGCCATTGGCTTTTTTTTGCAGTTTAGGTTAGAGAGCAATTTTTCCACACCAGCAACTGTGATGGTAATTGGCTCTATTGGTAATTGGCTCTATACCTTCCGGTATATCAATCATAGTATAGGTCTTTTTATCCAGGATAACAACAAGTATCCATTTATCTGTAATTGCCCATTCAATTTCAATGTGAAGCAAGGTCTTTGTCAAGTATCAGATCATTGACGTATTGATAATCTCCAAGTTCACTGACATGGCCTCCTCATGGTGTGTTTTCTATTTGTGATTATCATCAATATTTCTTTCTTCTCTCTATTGTGAACGTAAAACAATGGCTGAGAAAGTTTATATGGGGTAATTAAAACTTAGAATGTTCAAACATCATTAAGGGAACAAGTTAAATGTGAAATTGTCTTAAATGAAACCAAAAACGCAAGGAATTAAGAATAAAAAAGATTTACCACATATAAAGCACACTAAATATGACTTTTCTTTGGAATACACTCATGCTTTGTATATTTAATGATTTATATTTTTCTATTTTTCTTCCTTATATAGTGATAAATTTATAGTATAGATATTTACAGTTGGACTGGTGTGAAAAAACACCCGATATTATTTGGCAAGGGAGTGTGGTGACACATTAGCACCACCTGGCGGTGAAAAGTTGAAAGTAGGATAACGTCTCCCCAGAGCCATCTGTTGGGTAGTTCATTCACATATTTGCAATAATCGGTATGGACTGACTTTCAACTTTGAATTTTGGTTGTATTCTTCAATTGCAAATTCCCCTTTATACTCTGATTATCAGAAGAAGTAAAACTTTTATCCACCTTGAATCTCAAGTCAATCGTATGCTGTGAACTGTATACTGTCAATTGTATACTGTCAATCCTATATTGTCAATCCTATACTGTCAATCGTCGATCATCAACTGTCAATCGTCAACTGTCAATGGTATACTGTCAATCATATACTACCAATCGTATACTGTCAATCCTATACTGTCAATCCTATACTGTCAATCCTATACTGTAAATCGTCAATGGTATACTGTAAATCGTCAATGGTATACTGTAAATCGTCAATGGTATACTGTCAATCGCATACTGTCAATGGTATACTGTCAATGGTATACTGTCAATCGCATAATGTCAATGGTATACTGTCAATGGTATACTGTCAATCGCATAAAGTCAATGGTATACTGTCAATGGTATACTGTCAATCGCATACTGTCAATGGTATACTGTCAATGGTATACTGTCAATGGTATACTGTCAATGGTATACTGTCAATGGTATACTGTCAATGGTATACTGTCAATGGTATACTGTCAATGGTATACTGTCAATGGTATACTGTCAATGGTATACTGTCAATGGTATACTGTCAATGGTATACTGTCAATGGTATACTGTCAATGGTATACTGTCAATGGTATACTGTCAATGGTATACTGTCAATGGTATACTGTCAATCGTATACTGTCAATGGTATACTGTCAATCGTATACTGTCAATGGTATACTGTCAATCGTATACTGTCAATGGTATACTGTCAATCGTATACTGTCAATCGTATACTGTCAATCGTATACTGTCAATCGTATACTGTCAATCGCATAATGTCAATGGTATACTGTCAATGGTATACTGTCAATGGTATACTGTCAATGGTATACTGTCAATGGTATACTGTCAATGGTATACTGTCAATGGTATACTGTCAATGGTATACTGTCAATGGTATACTGTCAATCGTATACTGTCAATGGTATACTGTCAATGGTATACTGTCAATGGTATACTGTCAATGGTATACTGTCAATCGTATACTGTCAATTGTATACTGTCAATCGTATACTGTATTGCTAATCTACAGCTGTAGATTAGCAATTATTAAGTGCCTTTGCCATAAGAGAATGTAATATGAGATTATATATGACACACTTGAGTTAGAAACAGGCTTGGAGGATTAACAGAGATTTGTGATAGTGCTGGCCAAGTTGTAAAGCCCTGAGTCTAGCACATCCCAGATACCAAGATGATTTTACACACCACTTGGATCTGGGAAGCTTCATGTCTTAAGTGCATTAAGTAGGCCTTTATTGCTCACTCATCTCATTGTGTGTGACATGAAAATAGGCTGACATTTTACAAGTAGTTTTAAAGTGTACGATATGAAGACACGATCATAATTATTTTTTTTAATGACTATACAAAGTTTCTTTTTGAGAAAACAGATTATGCTGTAGACTGTAAAGATAACTTGATGATAAATATTTGTAGTGTAAGATTAATTTTATAATCATAATCTTAATGAAGCCATTAATGGAATCAAAACAATTCATCATAATACTTTAGTATGTTTATGGAAAAAGGCTTTGAAGAACGTTAGTTGCCTAATTCTGATATTTCATAAACACTGGAAATTATAATTTCTGTGAAATTATTATATTTATAGCCCAATTGCCATTTAGAACAAACTAAAGTTTAGATATGTTTCTTAAACTCTGTATAGTGAATAACAATATCAATTAGAAGTTTAGCCAATGCTGTTTTGGGAGCTTGGTCAGCAGCGTCATATCCATGGATACCAAGTATGACTGAGAATCCAGTAAAAATAAATATCTTTATTATCCTGAATACAGTCTATGATGCCATTTGCGGATTCAATAAATACAAGGATTTTCCAATCCTTTGCGTTTATAGCTTGTAAAGAAGATAAAGAGTAAAGAAGATATAAAAAATGTCTGATGTGGAGAAGTCTCCACTTGAGCTAATGTTAGATATAGCGCATGGAGTTCTGCTGAATAAATGTATGACTTAATTTGCAAATGTTCAGAATTAACATCAGCTGCAGCACGCTTGTCATTGAATTATCCATCAGGGTATATACACTGATATTAATTGAAAATAGATCCAATTTCTTTATCTATTTAAGTAAAGGGATGAATCTGTCAAGTATTTCTTTAATTCTGACATGGTTACATTCATATTTTAAGTTGCATAGGTCCATGGAGGTGTTTCTGGATATTTCAGCTGGAGTATTGAGCTAATTAAATCTGTGATATTACTTGATGGTGAATATATTGAACATATTGTTAAAGTATTGAGAAGAGTTACTCTGACTGCAGAAGCTTGTAAGTTTGTATTTGGTCTAACATTGCTTTGGGTTTTACAGGTTTTAACAGAAATGGAAACTCGGTCCATTGCATCTATTAAACCAACTTTGTTATAAGGTATATAAGATGCTATTGAACCAACTTTGTTATAAGGTATATAAGATGCATTATATTTTTTGATTAATAACTCCAGTTGTATGTTTTGAGTGAACAGGAGTAAAATGTAAAATGCATGTTATTTGTTTGACGAACTGTCTCAACCCATACAAAAACCTTAACATTGTCACCGAGTAAGAATTAAATGCCTACTTTGGAAAAATGATCTTCCATATGGCAATAGATTTCAAAATCCTGTGCTAATGAAACCTAGATCTGGTAGCAAACTATCTCACCTAATTGCTTGAGACACATCATCAGTAGAAATGACAGACATAGGCATAAAACGTTTTTACTGTGTGGGACACATCCACAAATGATACGTCACTGAATGTGGACCTTTGCAGGCTATTTTTGTTTCTTCAATAAAAGGCAGGTGCTAAAATAAGTTCTTGAAGATTTATATAAATTGGAGAATATTGCCTATTTTTGGCGCCATTTATGATGGGTAAAAGTGAGACCTTGTGCCCACTGCAATAGGAAGTTCTGTACTACCCATTTCAATGTCTCCCATTTCTAGTGATGACTCATCACCTGATGGTAATGATGAGCTCCCACGTCAGTCTACTCTATTATATGGGTTTAGTTTTAAACAGTCATAGAATGAATGAATGAATGAATGAATGGTTACTTAAAGGCACATCAACCACTAAGGTTATTCAGTGCCTAAAAATGGTAAAAACATAAATGTTTATAAAATCAATACAGTCAATGAAATCAGAGTCACCGGTAAATAGGTGAAAATAGGTTATGCCCTGTACAATACAAAGAGTACACAAAACACAATTAAACATAACCCATGTATTGGGTCTGGTAAAGCAATCCATCTTTTACAATCTCCATCGAGGTATTACTGATAGAGGATTGCTCTGATTCCAATAACCTAGATGCCCTTTTCGTGACTGAGGCATGGTGTTTGGGTGAAAGTGGTGATACAGTAACTATTATTTACCTTGAAAAGGATGAGCTAAAATTACACTCCCTTCGCAGGAGAGGGGATAGGGAAGGAGGGATTGCTCTACTCCTGTTAACTTCCTTCCAACAGACACAATCCAACAACCATAGAATTAATGGAAGCTTCCCTTCATTCTGATCAATGAAATAAGGTTACTTTTGTTGTCATGTACAAACCTGAGCCCTCCAGTGGGATCAAATAGTCCTACTCTGAGTTCTTTGTTGAATTCACTGGAATAGTTACTCCTTAATCTTCTTTTACTCATAGTATTCCTGGGTAGTGTTCCTGGGTAGTGTTCCTGAGTAGTGTTCCTGGGTAGTGTTCCTGGGTAGTGTTCCTGGGTAGTGTTCCTGGGTAGTGTTCCTGGGTAGTGTTCCTGGGTAGTGTTCCTGGGTAGTGTTCCTGGGTAGTGTTCCTGGGTAGTGTTCCTGGGAATCTACAATCTCAAAGTGAAGAAGCCAACTAAAACTTGATGTTGATAAATTTAGTGACATCCTGTCAACCTTTGACTCAGTGAATGATGGAACCAACCCACAATACGGAATACCCTTGATCTCCTATTAACCTCATTCCACAATTTCTCCATCAGATGACAGTCTCAATGTCTCAATGTGCTCATAAAGAATACCATAGAAGAAAGAGTGCATTGTCTAAGGTACAGAATGACATCCTGCATGACCTTGATAACAGGATGTCAGTGATATCACTGCTTCTGGATCTTTATGTAGCATTTAACACAAATGATCATCAAATACTGCTGAATAGACTCGAGTCAATATGTAAAGTCACAGGTTATGGCTGGAAATGGTTAAGGTCATGCCTAATGGAGGGGAAACAATGTGTCAAGGTTGATAGATCCTCCCTCCATTAAGTTCGTTAAGTATGGAGTCCCACAGGGATCTATCACCCATTTACAATATTAACTTATTGTACACTATCTTCATCCTGATTCCCATTATCTATTTCTTTATGTAAGTATATCGTGCACTCAATTCTTTTCCCAAGATTCAGTGTTACTTTCTTTTCTTTGCTGGCATAGGAGATAGTATAAGATTTTATTTCCAGTTTAATGACTTCCCACAACAGAACGTTATCAAAGATGTTTGTGAATTTTGGGTTACTTGAGATACTGTATAATGTCTTTAATATTTTCAACATATTTGTCATATAACAAACTTGCATTAAGTTTCCAGAATCCACTCCCTCTATCCTGACAATTGATATTTGAAAGAAGACGTCTAATAGACTAGGGTCTGTATGAATTCCTGGTGAAATATTGCATTTGTCCACTATAAGTTCTCGATACAAACAGCTAAAAGCTTTGTACTATACGTGGTACATCTTCAAATGATACAAAGCAAATATGAAATTTGTAAGATTTATTGAAATGTTAAACTCAATTAAAAATAGCTTAAACATGGCCTGTTTTTCCCTTGAGCCAAAATGATTGACATGACGAGGAAAGTCTCTGTTCTGGTTACCAGCAGAAGAGGTTAGAAAAACCCCAGAAAATGGTACCAAATAAAGAGTCATTGACTGAAATAGTTATGTTGATATATACTCAAAGTGTTTATTCATAATAGAAATCAAGATGGCCAAATAGAGGTTGAGGATGTACTTTATTTCTTTTAAGGGAAGTACACGTCATGCTGAGTAGGTCTCCAAAAGATGATAATTGATATTATGATGTTCCCTGTAATGTATTAAGAACACATGGAAAATGAATTTTGAAGTACAAAACACACAATTTAATGTCAGCTCAAATATCTTACCTAGAGCATAACTCGTTCATTGAAAACACATTCTCATGAATTTGTTGTTGAAATTATTGTCTCGCTATTGCCGATGTTATGTAAATTATCTAAACATAACAATGACACCAACAGGTCATTTTATTACATGTAACTAACCCATAGACTCCTTAATTATTGGATGCTGGAAAATGTGAAGAGCAAGTTGGTGGATTTCTTTAAAATCACACGCACACAGACACACACACTCATTTCTGACTCATTGAAAACGATCACATATTGTGAGTGTTTGGCTCAACCTCGCTTTGCAGAGTACTAATTTGGGTCCTTCAATTTGATATCAACTTCATTTTATGACTAAAATATCATCTAGATATCTGATTTGATACAAATCAAATTGAAGGATTGGAGGTAAACTTTTTTAATACCACTTTACTTCACATTGCATGGTAATTATATTGTTGCGCGCAGGAAGAATGACACTCAACTTCCAGACAGACAGTGTTTTAAAGACCATGCTTATGTAGGTCAGTTCACTGTTACTGAGGTCATGGGCTGATTGGCAGGTGGCCATATTCTGTGTGGGAAATAATTGGCGAGAGGTGAAACTGAAGCAATAAAGAGACAGAGAACCTGTTCAGAATTCACCACATCCAAATTGTCAAAGTTAAATTTGGAGAAATAATGAAATGGAAGGGAATTGTATGTCACGTGTTGTTAACTCAGTTGGGTGCAGCTTTGGTAATTCTCGGCATTGTCGTTCACCTTCTGGGAGAGGACAAGATAAGGGACAAAATTGCCAAGGTGAGTGATTTTCATTTGGATAATTACAAGCGATTTTATATGTTACTCGCAGGAGCATAGAACGTGTTACTATGAAGAAAAATAGGACAAACACATCATATTTGTACAACTTCATGCACTATTTTTGTAAGTTAAAGAATATATGTACAAGTAATGTGGCGACTGGTTTGGAGCCACGCGGCTTGAAGTGTGTTCTGTACATATACTGCTGTTCACAACTTAGTATAAATATATTACGTCATATGTCCTCCCATGTGCCACTTGAATAAATATAGACACCAGTTTTGATTTGGAAGCAAATATGTCCACTGGAAATATAAATGTATCATTTCTAATTGGGGAAGTGATATAAAATTCCTATTCCAGGGAAACATGGCATTTGTTCTTTATTGTATAACATTGACTTGATCACTATTTGTTAGCACAGGTATTTGGGCCACAGGTATACAGCGTAATATTTAACATCCTCATAAACAGCTGACACATCTGCATAATTGATTTTTAGCAGTATGATTGACACTGGTGTTATTTAATGGCTGAGAGCACAAATCTTGAAGTATAATTTTCTTTTTTAATGATCTCAAACGCTCATCAGTTTGAATGTACACATGCTAGCATTTATGATGTTTATGAAGTCCAAAACACACAATTTAATGTCAGCTCAAATATCTTAGCTAGAGCATAACTCGTTCATTGACTCTTTGGCCTTGATAGATGCTTACAATACACCTATCCTTGTATCGCCTGTCTTACCTTTCTTTACACACTGTTTGTATATATATATATGCTTATTTATTTCCCAGCGATATACACTACAAACCATAATTTAAACCACAAATCAAGATTAATCTCCCACCAATGGGAACTTCCATAAGCTCATTGTATAACAGGTATAACTCATTCAAATAACAGTTGTTAACTGGTTTTGATCCAATGTTATTAATATTGATCAAAGTGTAGACAACAGTTTATTGATATCTATATGATTGTATAGAAATCACAGTTGTCTGTGGTCACTGCTTGCTGCCATGTACTGCTCAATGAACAATTGTTAAAAGTGAAATGCAATTATATTGCTGAGTAAAATTATCCACAATTATTGACTATATTCTAAAATATCAATCAAAGCCTAATAATTAGAGTACATGTATATATTTCAAAAGAGCCAGAAATAATACACGCACTGTAATTGCAGTAATTTCATGTATGTGGCAACAAATAAATAAAATGTTTATAAGTCGAAAACGAGGCTGATCTGTACACCATATCAAGTAAATGTTGCTGCTGGATAATAAGAAAATGGCACGTTGAGTTGGTGGGAAGTAAAATCTACAGCAAATAAAACACATATTCATGACATGTATTGAGGAATGATTCTAATGCAATGCCTATGATTAGATTATGTTAACAATGATGTGCATGTAGTTTCTATTATGGAATACGGCTTTAAACAATGAGGTACATTCAGTAAAAGTCCTGTGATTGGTCAGGTCACAAATTACCATGATGTATTTGTAAAGTTTGAATGAGCCAATTGAGAACTGCATTAAATCTGATGTGTTTTCTTTTTTCTTTGATGATGACAAAGAACATACAATAGAGGTTATTCAGCAGAGTGTTGACAATGTGTCACAGTATGTACATAGTGCCAAAAACACGTCACAATATGAATGATTTCAGTACATTGTAATGACACTGTAAGAAATAATTATTCAGGTCTCAAAACCATTATGCACAAGATCGGTATTTTCTATTTGTGGCAAAGAAAATATGTTTCTGTGGTAAATATTCCATTATAGCTTGTTTTCAATAGGCAATATATCCAATGGTTGGTTCCCACGGTACAAATGACATTCATTTTGCACACCAATAATGGTCTCATGACCAGGCATTGTCACTGATAACATATTCATTCATATATGCCGTAAATGATCAAAATCCTGTGATTTCATGTTAGATGAATTGCTTTCATGATCAATTTAAAATGGGGTTGAGTGTTAGGGGTGAGTGTGTGGATGTGGGGTATTTTGGTCCCTAGTTACTCTTTCAGGGGAGTAGGGCATTTCAGTATGAACAAAATAAAGACACAAAGATGCAGCTTTTTCCTGTTTTCCCTGGTCATGAAACCTGTGTCCAAAATTCATATCACAGTACAGATAAATATAGCCATAATCATATATATACACATCATATATGTATATATATATACATCATATATATATATATATTGATATATATATATACATATCATATATGTATATATATATCACGTTCAAATCTAGGAAGTAGTGGATTATAATAGAGTAATAGATTCTATGTTTTATTTATAAAGGAAGTTCTGCTCAAAAATGGATCACAGGCTTTTAATTCATGGAAGAACCCCCCGGCACAAGTCTTTATGCAGATTTATTTTTTTGACCTTCAAAATGCTGCAGAAGTAGTAAATGATGGCGCTAAACCAATTGTGGTTGAAAAAGGACCATACACATATCGGTAAGCAGCTGCTCAATTACTTCCTCACTCACATATTAATAAACTTCATTCCATCCACACTCATATATAGGCAAGCATTTTATAACTTCCTCGCATATCAGTAAACTGCAATCTACCGGTAAGTACATCCACACTTATTGGTAGGCTGCAACCTAATTACTTCCTCACTCCCATATCAGAAAGCTGCAACCTAATTACTTCCTCACTCCCATATCAGAAAGCTGCAACTTAATTACTTCCTCGCTCCCATATCAGAATGCTGCAACTTAATTACTTCCTCGCTCCCATATCAGAATGCTGCAACTTAATTACTTCCTCACTTCCATATCAGAAAGCTGCAAATTAATTACTTCCTCGCTCCCATATCAGAATGCTGCAACTTAATTACTTCCTCACTTCCATATCAGAAAGCTGCAACCTAATTACTTCCTCACTTCCATATCAGAATGCTGCAACCTAATTACTTCCTCACTTCCATATCAGAATGCTGCAACTTAATTACTTCCTCGCTCCCATATCAGAAAGCTGCAAGTTAATTACTTCCTCACTTCCATATCAGAAAGCTGCAAATTAATTACTTCCTCGCTCCCCTATCAGAATGCTGCAACCTAATTACTTCCTCACTTCCATATCAGAAAGCTGCAATTTAATTACTTCCTCGCTCCCCTATCACTGAGCTGCAACTTAATTACTTCCTCACTCCCATATCAGAATGCTACAACTTAATTACTTCCTCACTCCCATATCAGAATGCTGCAACTTAATTACTTCCTCGCTCCCATATCAGAATGCTGCAACCTAATTACTTCCTCACTTCCATATCAGAAAGCTGCAACTTAATTACTTCCTCACTCCCATATCAGAATGCTGCAACCTAATTACTTCCTCACTTCCATATCAGAAAGCTGCAATTTAATTACTTCCTCGCTCCCCTATCAGAATGCTGCAACCTAATTACTTCCTCACTCCCATATCAGAAAGCTGCAATTTAATTACTTCCTCGCTCCCCTATCACTGAGCTGCAACTTAATTACTTCCTCGCTCCCACATCAGAATGCTGCAACCTAATTACTTCCTCACTTCCATATCAGAAAGCTGCAAGTTAATTACTTCCTCGCTCCCATATCGGAATGTTGCAACTTAATTACTTCCTCACTCCCATATCAGAAAGCTGCAACTTAATTACTTCCTCGCTCCCATATCAGAATGCTGCAACTTAATTACTTCCTCACTTCCATATCAGAAAGCTGCAAGTTAATTATTTCCTCGCTCCCATATCGGAATGCTGCAACTTAATTACTTCCTCACTCCCATATCAGAAAGCTGCAACTTAATTACTTCCTCGCTCCCATATCGGAATGCTGCAACTTAATTACTTCCTCACTCCCATATCAGAAAGCTGCAAGTTAATTACTTCCTCGCTCCCATATCGGAATGCTGCAACTTAATTACTTCCTCACTTCCATATCAGAAAGCTGCAACTTAATTACTTCCTCACTCCCATATCAGAATGCTGCAACTTAATTACTTCCTCGCTCCCATATCAGAAAGCTGCAAGTTAATTACTTCCTCACTCCGATATCAGTAAGCTGCAGGTTTGTGACAACTTATGACAACTTGATATGCATTTATGATATTCTTGTCTGTGTGTCTATGTTGTATTCTTGTCTGCAGCTTTGTTCATGTCATACATTTCCAGGAAATACCCTATATTATAGTAAAGGTCATTTTTGAATAAATTGTTTTGTTTTGTTTCCTGACTTTGTAGAGAGATCCGAAGCAAAGTTGATATATCATTTCAAAATGATGGGAGAGAAATATTGTATAGAAATTCCAAGGCTTATGTTTTCCTCCCGGAGTTATCAGCTGGTTTAGAAAATGATACATTTACAACTGTCAATCTCCCAATGCTCGTAAGTGCCGAGATATCTATACAACTTCAAAATAACACATAGAAATGTCTATTTAGAAATGTTTTGATGTGTATGTCTTTCTCTATTAAATACATCCAGGTACCTACATTCAGTTTTTAGTTTAATGTAATCTATCTCAAAATGCATATTAATATGTGGCATTTATTAGCATCCAAGACACCCAAAGCATGTATCATATTTTTCAATTTATGTACTTCTGAAATATTATCAAATGATCTACAAACTAAAATTATTTTTTTCGCTTTAGAAAGTGGCATCAACGTTTCAGTATTGGAATGCATTTGTCCAGAGCACTGTTAATATGGCGCTTTCTTGGTTCGAAGAACATCTCTTTATCACATTAGAAGTGGGTGAATTTCTTTGGGGCTATGAAATTAAGGCACTATCACAACTTAACAGCTACCTGCCAATGGCAGTCTCAGAGAATAAATGGGGATTTTTCTATGGAGTAAGTATAGGCCACCATATTTATACCATTTTGTTTTTCAATTTTTCTAAAACGTATTGCATAAACATTTAACAATAATCATATGTATCTGTTATATCAAATGTAATAATAGAACACTGACAAAGGCAGTTAATAATGAACCTTCCCAATTGTATTATTGATAGATACGTATTTGTTTTAATGTATGTTTTTTTAAATAAGCCTACAGGTAATGGATCAGTTGGTGAAGAATATGTGATCTCTACTGGCGTAGATAATGTGGAGGATATAAATATCATCAACACGTGGAGAGGAAATAGGTATATTTAAGGCAGAGTCAAGAAAATATCATGCTTTTCGTATATTTAATTTGACCCGTATTTCCTTCTATTGCATTTGAAAACAAATGCTTACCTGTGATTGCGTTTAATGATATTATCTTTCAAACATAAATAAAACTAGATAGGTATTATAATTCTATCTCATCCAAATATACGTATTTGCTACCAAATCAGATAATTATTTTCATATTTTTTATTTAAGCACTGTTGAATATTGGAGCAGCGAATATGCTAATTACATCAATGGAACAGGTATTTCATTTCTATTTTAACTTTTTGTTGAAATTTTATTTTGTGAAATTATGTTATGTGTTTTAAGACATCGCCAATCTCAACAATTGTATGCAAGGAAATATGTCTGGTTCCAGATGGCAGCATGTGGCATCCTAATATTGACAAATCAGAACGACTTTATGCATTTTCCCCTGATATATGCAGGTATTTATGAAGTTTAAACAAGAAGTGGCCAAGAGATATTTCAAAGCCAAGCCATTAATTGTGAACAGAGAGTATAAACACTGTACCAATATCATCGGATGTCGCTGTTAAAAGAAAAAAATGTTAATATTTCTTCAAAATGTATAAAAATGCATATTTAAATATGTTTATTTTCATGATATTACAGGTCAATATACGCCACATACGAGCATGACAACAACGTTAAAGGCATCAACCTGTATCATTTCTCTCCACCGGAAGATGTGTTTGGAATCAAACCAGAGAACAAGGCATTCTGCGAGCCTCACTGCATCGGAACTGGGATACTTAACGTCACCAAATGCAAAGGTTAATTACATATTTCTTTATTACTCAACCAATTCACTGACTGAACTGGCATCATTTTTTACATCTGTAAATTGACTCTGTAAAAGCAATTGGCGTTGCATCGAGAAAACCTGGTACATATATCGTTTATATATAGGGATATCTTTTGTATCCACAGATCAGCTCTATAGTTTATGATCACCTAAATCTACGAGGGTTGATGTTGTGGTAATATGAGAACGTTTATTGTAGATGCCCCTGTGATAATGTCGCAGCCTCATTTCTACCAGGGCTCTGAGAAATTTATCAATGCTATCGAGGGTATGAAACCTTCAATAAACCACAAGACATACATAGAGGTCGAACCTGTAAGACATACAACTATCTTAAAAACGTGTTTTGTGTTTCACTTTGGATTTTATCTCATTATTTTTTAAATTTGAAAAAAAAAGAAGATTTGTGTGGTGTTTTCAGTGGACGGGAATCGTAATGAACGTGTCCAAGAAGGTGCAAATCAATGCGCATATACAAGCTATGAGCTCATTCAGGTTGGTGTGTACTTACCTTTTATATATTTTATACCAGATCGATATTCAATATATTTTGTAAACAAGAATCCAATCGTAATTCGAACATACTAGGATCATTTCTAAAGTTCTGCATGGTTGAAATGCAGACAGTTCATAATCACCTTCCCCCGCCATTGTTACGATGGACACTATGGGCTGCCGTGATTGGTCAGCAAACCAAATGTGTGCGACAGTCAGTCGTAGTATTATTGTTAAGATATCTATAAATGTCCATATATATAATATATATATATATATATATATATATATATATATATATATATATATATATATATATATATATATATATATATATATATATATATATATATATATATATATATATATATATATATATATAACATTAGCATATTTGTACTGCATTTCAGTGAAACAGAAAATATTGAGTTTATGATCTATCCAATACTCTGGCTTGATGAGGTGAGACATTTTTGAAATCACTTAAAGACTAGCACCATTTTGATTGGTCAAATGGATACTACTGATACTTGGATATGCGTCCATCAAAATTGAGTAAAAGTATTAATCAAAATGCATCAAATTTAATCAAACTTCACAATTTGCAATACTATTGTAACTTTATTTATACACATACCTGAATTTAGATTTTTTTTATCAGATTGTAATCAACAATATCGATACTCTGATTTTATGTCTAATTGTTGAAAATATGTTTATCTTACCAGAATGCAGTAATTGATGCAAATTCTGCAAGCAAGTTTCGCTCAAAGGTTCTGCAAGTGGTGGAGCTGCTGTGGTGGATAAAGTACGCCCTCCTGGCAGCGGGCAGCGTTGTCCTGGTCATTTCACTCATCGTTTTCATCTTCTTCAAATGTAGACAAAAGGTCGGTAGTTCATTTTCACAAATATTCACCAGGACACAATGGAAGAGAAGAAATTAGTGGAAATACAAATTTCAGTCATTTAAATGACGCTTTTACTGATTAAAATATTTTATTTGATTCCATTGCATGCTCAACACGATTGAAAAAGGTTTTGAATCTATAATAATGTGTTCTCTTCTCCAACCAAAGTTATCACGGAGGATCCAATTAACGATTATGTTATCGTGTGAACAGGCTTTCAGAGAAAAACGGTCCTCAGTCTCGGCCACAATGGGACTTTACTGCTCCCTCTGTCTCTGTGCATGCAGTGTTCCAACAGAGATGTTTGGGCGACATGCCTATTGACTGATTTCCATAGATGAATAAAAAAAAATTGTGAAGATTTTGAAATTATTTGTCTCTCTTTGTAGATATACAAAATGGACGTGAACTTTAAGTGTGAAGGCTGCAGTAAAAAGTTTAAGAGGCAAAGCCAACTTGGCAAACACCACAAAGATTGTAAAATATTTCAAGCACAGAGAGTTGTGAAGTACAATGGGGAGACATTAACCTTTCTCCCAGAAACAGAAACAGGCGAGGTGGGCTCACCAGGTGAAAGTGATCCCCTCCGCCACGGAGACGAGATCAGCAGTGTCCGGTCTGATGAGCACAGCCCATGTCTAGAGGTAGAAAATGAGATATGCCCATCTAAATCTCAGGAATGCAACCCATCTTCTGAAGAAAGGGATGACAACTGCACGTCTAAGGAACACAACCCTAAACCCGAAATGGAGGATGGGATCTACACTCCTATTTCTAGGGAAAATAGCCCTCAACCCGCAATAGAAGATGGAATCTACACACTTCTTTCTAAGGAGCATCATCCCAAGCAGGAAGAGGGGGAAGACATCAAAACGTCTCTTTCCATGAACAGTATTTCAGATATTAAAATTTGACCGTTGTTCTGAATATTATTGATAAATTTTCTCGGGAATTTTATAACCAGTAACATTGTTATATAAATCAAATAAATAAATCATGTGATCATATATTAAACGGGGGTAATGAAGATATTTGTGATAAAAAGATATTTATGAAATAAATTTTTTGAAAAAAATCATGCACAGTTATAAATAATGCCCGAGTTGTAAATAATGCCCGAGTTGTAAATAATGCCCGAGTTGTAAATAATGCCCGAGTTGTAAATAATGCCCGAGTTGTAAATAATGCCTGAGTTGTAAATTGAATACGCTATTCTGTCGAAGTGTGAATCACAAAACTTTGTTTATTTACATGTTTGAAGTATCATTCCTGTAGATTGCCCTGACCTACACATTCAAGTCACTTTGTAAGGAATGATGTAACCTTTGGCGATCATTCTTAATCACATTAGATAAATGGATGAATGGTTACTTTAAAGCCCGGGCTTTAGAGCCCATTTGGTACTAAATTACACAACAGCAGTCCAACATTATGTGCCTGGCTGAATGCGTTCAGGCTGATATTTGCTTGTTTACAAACAGCAGCGTGTAAAATTATAACAGACACGTGTACTAGTGAAAACCATTTATTCATGGCATATTTTGTAGCACGAGTCATTCCCTTAGCATTATAGGATTTATAAAATGAAGTTTGTCATCCACATTTCCACTCTTGTATTGCCATATAAATCGTATCAATGCATTATTTTTTTACTATTATTTCGTTAATGTAATTTGATGTAGAAATTAATGCAGGGCTGTGTTTTACGACACATCTACAGGACTGTATGAAACTGTGAAGCCTGAATACAAAAAAACGTTGAATTCTGACACTGGGCTCATCTGATATTGTTACATTGACCTTAAAATATAAAAAAATATTGAAGTTTTTCTCCGAATACCAAAAAGTTGTTTGTTACTTATCTTCGCAGAGGGTTCCTTGACCAATATTGATTTGTTAATAAGATTTATTAACTCAGATAAACTTTTGTTCAACATTTTTCAGATTTTGGTACAAAAAATAAATTGTCCACTAGACTTTCAAAGGCAGTCACAGAAGTAAAATGTTTGTACATTTGCCCAGAATCCAGGGCCCAGAATCCCTTTGAAACAATTTGGGCGATAATTTATCCATTAGAAGGTGATTTTATACTTACCTACTATCAGCATCGTACATTCGTATTTGCGACAAAAAAGTTAAAAGACAGACATGAAAAGAACTTAGAAAGCAGAAATTGTTGATTTAAACCACTTTTTAAACATCAAGAAATAGGTTGATGACGTTTTGCACATGACTGCATGGTTATACTTCTGATTGGACATGCTATTTACCAGTTTACAATCGCCATCATATGGACGTTATTTGCGATGAGCACTTCATGTTTTGTTTGCATCATGTCTTATCTTTCCATACAAAATAAAAATTTATTCACATCTCCCTTGTATTCTTTGTCTATAGATTTTCAACAATTTACGTTATTAATTAAACAACAAAGACATTCTACCCAAAATAATATGACAACACATCACCATTTTAAAATTCGTGCTCATTTATTCGCCTTTAATTTTAATAACGGGGCAACGACTGACGCATCTTCACGATATAGCTTTGTTAAATGCTACTTTACTCTGATTTATGGACAATTTACATTTATAAAACAAAGGACTATCACGAATACATGGAGGGATATTTGCAGAAGAATGATAAAAACGCAGAATTGTATATATCGGTATAAGGACATTCCCCACCCGGACATTCCCCACCCACCATCATTCCCACCCCTCAGCCCCCATACAGTGACATTAAACATATACGCAACTGTTAAATATTTCCACATGTAAATAAATACATCAAAGAAGACATTAAGTTTTTACATGTTTTATACATATTTTATTTACAATACAAATGATGGATTTACAGTACATATTTTGTTTACAATAAACTTGTATACCTACTTGTCTATTTAACACTCCTTTTACTTTTTCACAATTTTGAGGTTTTTTTTTTCATTTACAATTAATCAAATACATTTATATTTACATACACATACAGGCACATACATTTATTAAACACACAATACACCTGCACACATACACAGAAATAGAGTCATACACTAAGAGGGTGGGAAATGTCCGGGTGGGGAATGTCCTAGGTGGGGAATGTCCTAGGTGGGGAATGTCCTAGAACCGTATATATCGGACCATGATTGCAGCGGTTACGTCTTTGGAAGCTCGGGTTCTGTACAGGGTAGGACATCTGGTAATCGCTCATTGCCTTTTAATTTGTATTAATTATGTCGTCCAGAATATTGGTGTCAGTTTCACATACAACGCAAAAACAGAAGAGAAATGTTTGATGTATGCTGCTGCTACAATTAAAAGCCACCATATGTTTAAATGGTGATCTTTGTCTTGCAGTGAAAGACACAAATTGACCACAAACCAAAGCCTTATAGGAATAGATTGTTTGCATTGGCTTTTAGTCCCTCCCCATGGTGAGTAGATTTGAAAGTATATAGTAGATCTCAAAGTTTTGCGTCATAGTTTGCATGTAATGTGGTAATTTCTCTACCACTGTGGTATTTGCTCTTTATTAAGGTGATCTGGCAGTGGTGTAAAGTTGTGTACAGATGTCCCTGGACTCGCATTGCCCTAACAGTAGATCTTGAAGTGATGTTTGGTTGTTTACATGGTCCACACTTGTTAAGTAGAGTAGATCTGGAAGTGATGCTTGCTTTAAAAAACATTGCTTACTGAACCTACCTGACCCCAAGTAGAATCTTAAAGTTGCTTGTTTGCTTCATTGCATACTGTGCTTATCTGACCTACTCTTCATTACATCGGTAGTATTGCTTGTTTTTCAGTCTACACACTACATCTGCATTCATTGTCCTGTTTTTGATCTCATTCGAAGTTTGGAATTCCCCTAATCATAAATACTCATCTTGCTCACTAGAAAAAAAAACAAAAAACAAACAAACAAACATCCAATCAAAATTGACCTACATCAGGATTTCGATTGGGATCAGGTAACCTGACCCCAAATAGAGTAGATCTGAAAGTGTTGCTTGGTTGTTTACATTGCTCAATGGTATGTTTGTTTGTGGTTTTACATCACTTTCAACATTATTTCAGTCATTTCGTGATGAGACCTACTTGTAGCAGATATAGTGCTGCCTCACTGAATTGTCATGTCGCAGGTCCTTGACATGACAGCCCACCCGGTCACAGATTTACAAGGACAACGGGTTAACCCTTTGGCACGGGCTTCAGCTCATGTATGAAATTGTATCATGAATTCAATCTCAGCACGGCCGGGGATCGAACCCAACTGCGCCATGGCCCGTGGCCTTTGCCCAATGGACTCACCTGGAAGTGGTGTTTGCTCATTACCATTGCTCACTGAAACTAACTGACCCTCGACTCACCTTACCAAAAATAGAGTAGATCTAGAAGTGGTTCTTGGCTGTTTGCATTTGTCGCTGTACTTACCTGACCTCAAGTAGGGTACGTCTGGAAGTGGTGCTTGGCTGTTTGCATTGGTCACTTGACTTACCTGACCTCAAGTACGTCTGGAAGTGGTGCTTGACTGTTTACATTGGTCACTGGACTTACCTGACCTCAAGTAGGGTACGTCTGGAAGTGGTGCTTGGCTGTTTGCATTGGTCACTGGACTTACCTGACCTCAAGTAGGGTACGTCTGGAAGTGGTGCTTGGCTGTTTGCATTGGTCACTGGACTTACCTGACCTCAAGTAGGGTACGTCTGGAAGTGGTGCTTGGCTGTTTGCATTGGTCACTGGACTTACCTGACCTCAAGTAGGATACGTCTGGAAGTGGTGCTTGGCTGTTTGCATTGGTCACTGGACTTACCTGGCCTCCAGTACGTCTGGAAGTGGTGCTTGACTGTCCGCATTAGTCACTGGACTTACCTGATCTCAAGTACGTCTGGAAGTGGTGCTTGGCTGTTTGCATTGGTCACTGGACTTACCTGATCTCAAGTAGGGTACGTCTGGAAGTGGTGCTTGGTTGTTTGCATTGGTCACTGGACTTACCTGGCCTCAAGTACGTCTGGAAGTGATGCTTGGCTGTTTGCATTGGTCACTGGACTTACCTGACCTCAAGTAGGGTACGTCTGGAAGTGGTGCTTGGCTGTTTGCATTGGTCACTGGACTTACCTGGCCTCCAGTAGGGTACATCTAGAAGTGATGCTTGGCTGTTTGCATTGGTCACTGGACTTACCTGGCCTCAAGTACGTCTGGAAGTGGTGCTTGGTTGTTTGCATTGGTCACTTGACTTACCTGACCTCAAGTACGTCTGGAAGTGGTGCTTGACTGTTTACATTGGTCACTGGACTTACCTGACCTCAAGTAGGGTACGTCTGGAAGTGGTGCTTGGCTGTTTGCATTGGTCACTGGACTTACCTGACCTCAAGTAGGGTACGTCTGGAAGTGGTGCTTGGCTGTTTGCATTGGTCACTGGACTTACCTGACCTCAAGTAGGGTACGTCTGGAAGTGGTGCTTGGCTGTTTGCATTGGTCACTGGACTTACCTGACCTCAAGTAGGATACGTCTGGAAGTGGTGCTTGGCTGTTTGCATTGGTCACTGGACTTACCTGGCCTCCAGTACGTCTGGAAGTGGTGCTTGACTGTCCGCATTAGTCACTGGACTTACCTGATCTCAAGTACGTCTGGAAGTGGTGCTTGGCTGTTTGCATTGGTCGCTGTACTTACCTGACCTCAAGTAGGGTACGTCTGGAAGTGGTGCTTGGTTGTTTGCATTGGTCACTGGACTTACCTGGCCTCAAGTACGTCTGGAAGTGGTGCTTGACTGTTTGCATTGGTCACTGGACTTACCTGACATCAAGTAGGGTACGTCTGGAAGTGGTGCTTGGCTGTTTGCATTGGTCACTGGACTTACCTGGCCTCCAGTAGGGTACATCTAGAAGTGATGCTTGGCTGTTTGCATTGGTCACTGGACATACCTGACCTTAAGTAGGGTACGTCTGGAAGTGGTGCTTGACTGTCCGCATTAGTCACTGGACTTACCTGATCTCAAGTAGGGTACGTCTGGAAGTGGTGCTTGGCTGTTTGAATTGGTCACTGGACTTACCTGACCTCAAGTAGGGTACGTCTGGAAGTGGTGCTTGGTTGTTTGCATTGGTCACTGGACTTACCTGACCTCAAGTACGTCTGGAAGTGGTGCTTGACTGTCCGCATTAGTCACTGGACTTACCTGATCTCAAGTAGGGTACGTCTGGAAGTGGTGCTTGGCTGTTTGCATTGGTCACTGGACTTACCTGACCTCAAGTAGGGTACGTCTGGAAGTGGTGCTTGGTTGTTTGCATTTGTCACTGGACTTACCTGACCTCAAGTACGTCTGGAAGTGGTGCTTGACTGTTTGCATTGGTCACTGGACTTACCTGACATCAAGTAGGGTACGTCTGGAAGTGATGCTTGGCTGTTTGCATTGGTCACTGGACATACCTGACCTTAAGTAGGGTACGTCTGGAAGTGGTGCTTGACTGTCCGCATTAGTCACTGGACTTACCTGATCTCAAGTAGGGTACGTCTGGAAGTGGTGCTTGGCTGTTTGCATTGGTCACTGGACTTACCTGACCTCAAGTAGGGTACGTCTGGAAGTGGTGCTTGGTTGTTTGCATTGGTCACTGGACTTACCTGACCTCAAGTACGTCTGGAAGTGGTGCTTGACTGTCCGCATTAGTCACTGGACTTACCTGATCTCAAGTAGGGTACGTCTGGAAGTGGTGCTTGGCTGTTTGAATTGGTCACTGGACTTACCTGACCTCAAGTAGGGTACGTCTGGAAGTGGTGCTTGGTTGTTTGCATTAGTCACTGGACTTACCTGACCTCAAGTACGTCTGGAAGTGGTGCTTGACTGTTTGCATTGGTCACTGGACTTACCTGACATCAAGTAGGGTACGTCTGGAAGTGGTGCTTGGCTGTTTGCATTGGTCACTGGACATACCTGACCTTAAGTAGGGTACGTCTGGAAGTGGTGCTTGACTGTCCGCATTAGTCACTGGACTTACCTGATCTCAAGTAGGGTACGTCTGGAAGTGGTGCTTGGCTGTTTGCATTGGTCACTGGACATACCTGACCTCAAGTAGGGTACATCTAGAAGTGGTGCTTGGCTGTTTGCATTGGTCACTTGACTTACCTGACATCAAGTAGGGTACGTCTGGAAGTGATGCTTGGCTGTTTGCATTGGTCACTGGACTTACCTGACCTCAAGTAGGGTACGTCTGGAAGTGGTGCTTGGCTGTTTGCATTGGTCACTGGACTTACCTGACCTCAAGTAGGGTACGTCTGGAAGTGATGCTTGGTTGTTTGCATTGGTCACTGGACATACCTGACCTCAAGTAGGGTACGTCTGGAAGTGGTGCTTGGCTGTTTGCATTGGTCACTGGACTTACCTGACCTTAAGTAGGGTACGTCTGGAAGTGGTGCTTGACTGTCCGCATTAGTCACTGGACTTACCTGACATCAAGTAGGGTACGTCTGGAAGTGGTGCTTGGCTGTTTGCATTGGTCACTGGACTTACCTGACCTCAAGTAGGGTACGTCTGGAAGTGGTGCTTGGCTGTTTGCATTGGTCACTGGACTTACCTGACATCAAGTAGGGTACGTCTGGAAGTGGTGCTTGGCTGTTTGCATTGGTCGCTGGACTTACCTGACCTCAAGTAGGATACGTCTGGAAGTGGTGCTTGGCTGTTTGCATTGGTCACTGGACTTACCTGACCTTAAGTAGGGTACGTCTGGAAGTGGTGCTTGACTGTCCGCATTAGTCACTGGACTTACCTGACCTCGAAGTACGTCTGGAAGTGGTGCTTGGCTGTTTGCATTGGTCACTGGACTTACCTGACCTCAAGTACGTCTGGAAGTGGTGCTTGACTGTTTGCATTGGTCACTGGACTTACCTGACATCAAGTAGGGTACGTCTGGAAGTGGTGCTTGGCTGTTTGCATTGGTCACTGGACATACCTGACCTTAAGTAGGGTACGTCTGGAAGTGGTGCTTGACTGTCGGCATTAGTCACTGGACTTACCTGATCTCAAGTAGGGTACGTCTGGAAGTGGTGCTTGGCTGTTTGCATTGGTCACTGGACATACCTGACCTCAAGTAGGGTACATCTAGAAGTGGTGCTTGGCTGTTTGCATTGGTCACTTGACTTACCTGACATCAAGTAGGGTACGTCTGGAAGTGATGCTTGGCTGTTTGCATTGGTCACTGGACTTACCTGACCTCAAGTAGGGTACGTCTGGAAGTGGTGCTTGACTGTCCGCATTAGTCACTGGACTTACCTGATCTCAAGTAGGGTACGTCTGGAAGTGGTGCTTGGCTGTTTGCATTGGTCACTGGACATACCTGACCTCAAGTAGGGTACATCTAGAAGTGGTGCTTGGCTGTTTGCATTGGTCACTTGACTTACCTGACATCAAGTAGGGTACGTCTGGAAGTGATGCTTGGCTGTTTGCATTGGTCACTGGACTTACCTGACCTCAAGTAGGGTACGTCTGGAAGTGGTGCTTGGCTGTTTGCATTGGTCACTGGACTTACCTGACCTCAAGTAGGGTACGTCTGGAAGTGATGCTTGGTTGCTTGCATTGGTCACTGGACATACCTGACCTCAAGTAGGGTACGTCTGGAAGTGGTGCTTGGCTGTTTGCATTGGTCACTGGACTTACCTGACCTTAAGTAGGGTACGTCTGGAAGTGGTGCTTGACTGTCCGCATTAGTCACTGGACTTACCTGACATCAAGTAGGGTACGTCAGGAAGTGGTGCTTGGCTGTTTGCATTGGTCACTGGACTTACCTGACCTCAAGTAGGGTACGTCTGGAAGTGGTGCTTGGCTGTTTGCATTGGTCACTGGACTTACCTGACATCAAGTAGGGTACGTCTGGAAGTGGTGCTTGGCTGTTTGCATTGGTCGCTGGACTTACCTGACCTCAAGTAGGATACGTCTGGAAGTGGAGCTTGGCTGTTTGCATTGGTCACTGGACTTACCTGACCTCAAGTAGGGTACGTCTGGAAGTGGTGCTTGGCTGTTTGCATTGGTCGCTGGACTTACCTGACCTCAAGTAGGATACGTCTGGAAGTCGTGCTTGGCTGTTTGCATTGGTCACTGGACTTACCTGACCTCAAGTAGGGTACGTCTGGAAGTGATGCTTGGCTGTTTGCATTGGTCACTGGACTTACCTGACATCAAGTAGGGTACGTCTGGAAGTGGTGCTTGGTTGTTTGCATTGGTCACTGGACATACCTGACCTCAAGTAGGGTACGTCTGGAAGTGGTGCTTGGCTGTTTGCATTGGTCACTGGACTTACCTGACCTTAAGTAGGGTACGTCTGGAAGTGGTGCTTGACTGTCCGCATTAGTCACTGGACTTACCTGACCTCAAGTACGTCTGGAAGTGGTGCTTGGCTGTTTGCATTGGTCACTGGACTTACCTGACCTCAAGTAGGGTACGTCTGGAAGTGATGCTTGGCTGTTTGCATTGGTCACTGGACTTACCTGACCTCAAGTAGGGTACGTCTGGAAGTGGTGCTTGGCTGTTTGCATTAGTCACTGGACTTACCTGACATCAAGTAGGGTACGTCTGGAAGTGGTGCTTGGCTGTTTGCATTGGTCACTGGACTTACCTGACCTCAAGTAGGGTACGTCTGGAAGTGGTGCTTGGCTGTTTGCATTGGTCACTGGACTTACCTGACCTCAAGTGTAGATATTCAAATACTGCTTAGTTGTTTACAGGGTTCATTGGGCACACCTGACTAAAAGTAGAATAGGCCAAGAAGTGGTGCTCAAATCTTTACAGGGTTCACTGAACTTGTGCAGATCTAGAAGTGGTGCTTGATTGTTTTTATTGCTCACTGGACTCACCTGACCTTAAAGAGATACATTCAGTAAAATAAGTTCTATGAATTACATTATTAAATGATCCCAGATGCTTAAATACATTGAAATACATAGACAAAAAAAATAAAAAATATTAGTTACAATGTTAATCATCTTCAATTTCTATTAAACTTGGCACAACTTTGTTAATACTGGTCCAATTGTCATGCTTTTTACACCATAATGTCACATTCTTCATGTTCTTTCAAACGCACATTTAGAGTTAGTCTATTATTCTAAGACCAAAAATCGTAATATCGCTCTTTCAGCTGCATTGTTGTTTGTTTACTAATTAGTTATGAAAGTAGTAGACACCACTGCTTTATCCTTTCACTTCAGTATTGAGGGTCACTCAAGGGACACCCTTTTTGCCAATTCCTAAACTTAGGAAAAGGGAAATAGTGTAGGATATAGAATACACACCCAGAGACTCTTGGAAATATATAGACATTCATAGACAATCACGAACGATACTGATGGTTGAACCACCACTCTGAGAGATCACGTGCAGGCGGACGAGCCTACGTTGGATACGCAGGCAAGACGAGTCCATCTGATGACGCGTGAGGAAGCCACGTAGGCAAGCCCCCACAGATGACGCGGAGTGGTCCCTTAAAGGAGGCGCGCAACCGTTGGATCCTCAGTTCGAGTCTAGAGATGAGCAAATGAACAGACGGAGATAGAGCGACCACTTGCCACAGAAGATCCACGACTCTCAGTATCGCGACTGCATAGACTTGGGTGTTTTGTGTATAGATAGGGTCTCATAGGTATCATGCATTTGGGTAGTTCATATGCCTCGCTCATTGCCATGCCGGCCTAGCCAGACAAGGAGGAATCACAGCACTGAATAAAGGTAACTATTGTGTAGTGTATATCCTGTGTCTGCAGTCCTTATTGCCTGTCTCACCTTTCATGAGGGTATATAGGGTAGCTAGGATCCGTGCCCGAACTCACAGCCAGCGAGTTAGCGAGCTATGCCTGTTGTACAGTACAGTACAGTAGAGTAGAGCAGATTAGAGTATCTATCTAGTGGTAGAGTATTGATCCCCCCGTCCACGTCCCCCAACGACGGATACTCAACCATTCAGTGGGTAACAATATTCCTTTAAGTCTATCTTCATCATAACTTCTAAGTACAAAAATTTGCCCAATTGAAGTTGAAGTATTTTGTGATAATATGCCACTTTAATAAATAATAAAGGACCTACTTAAGGTGATGAGATGGGTGTGATTTTCTGGGATGAAAAGCTCCGTAACTTTGACACCATTTTCCAATATGGCTGAATCTCAATGACAACATAATGAGGCTTGTTTACTTTTTGAACAGGAACCATGTGCTTTTTAGCTTCTACTGGGCATGCTCAGAATGAGTGTTATGACATCACAATGAGAGTGTTTACTTTCTGTTAACATTGAGACACATTCAGGAGTTAATAAAGTGATTCCATGATTACAAATAAAATATTTTTGTCTATGAATTTCACTTTTTTTATTACCTACAATCATATAATATATAATTTATAAAAGTATTGAATTTGGAAGTATCTATTAAACTACAAAATGCAATGCAAGTATGTGTTCTTTAATGTATATATTTTTCTACATGCAGAATTCTAAATGGTGAGATGTACCAAGAACAGCATGACAGATGCCATTGTGCATTTAAGAATTGCCAGAAAACAGAAAGGTAGCAATATTGTACAATATCCCTGAAAGTACACTTTCAGGCTTACAGGTAATCGATGCCTATGCGATAGTGTTCTATATTTATGCATAAAGGCAAATATGTTACACTTTTAAGACATTTATCAAAATAAACTATCGAAATCTTAATATATGTTAATCAATTTGACGTAATCTGTTGTATTCAAACAAATTAATCCTTGAGGATATGTGTTTAAAATTTATATTTTCTGATAATAAAGAAGGCAACAGGCTTTGACTCCATGCGAAGATCAACTAATAGCCTACATTGATCTCATGGCCAAAGGGCAGTGTGCAATATCAAAGACAATAATAAAAGTATTGGCTATAGATATTGCACGAAAAAATGACAGAATTACTGTGGGATACAGATGACAATCAGGTGGCTGACGGATGGGTCACCCGATTCATGGAGCGTCACCCAGAGCTGAGCCAAAAAGTTGTTACCACTTTAGAAAATAAGTGGGCAAAATTGACAGTTGAACAAGTATAAAGAGGACAGTTATGACTACTTCCTTGAAATATAATCTGTGATGAGATATACAAACCATTATCAGATTCCTAGATACTTAATCTAAGGCCCCATGTTACAATGCCCTATTATTCAAATATATGTTTTTAATTCAGGGAAATTCTATGTTTTAATCAAATACTAAACAGGTCCAAGAGAGTGTAGATGCTGTTCATGGCATCATTCATCAGGCAGGTTTGAGTGACAGGCCAACACAGATTGTGAATTTGGACGAAGTTGGTTTTGATGACAAAGATGAAGTACGCCTCAAAAAGGTATTATTTTTTATGAAATAAATCAATTTGCATCATGGTTGTCACTTTGAGGGAAATATCCGAAGAAGCTAAGAAGCCAACTAATGTACAGAACAGCACCCAAAGCCTTCAGTACCAAGGCTTTAGCCATGGAATACCTGGATCACCTCCTCCATTATTTTCCATGCGAGAGGCTCCTCATCCTTATGATGGACACTTTAACAATGTATAACCAAAAAAATACATTTTATTTCATTAAAAAATCATATTTCAGGCCCTGGACAAAATCTTTGGAGTAAAACAAGAAATGGTCAGAGTGGCATGCAATGAATGAATGAATGAATGGTTGCTTAGAGGCACATCAACCACTAAGGTTATTTAGTGCCTAAAAATGGTAAAAATGAATGAATGAATGGTTTCACATTGACACAATAAAGTGCCAAAACAGTAAAAATAGAAACGTAATATTGACTAGAAACAAAATGTAAATGTTAATATAATATGTAGATAACACAAGAATTTATCAACAGCATTTATATAATATCAATCAAATATAATAAATATGTATAATTTGTTTAAAAGACTTTATCAGTATGATGTTTTGCAGTTCTTGATAAATAAGTCAATGACATAAATAAACAAAAGCTCTGCCCTTAAAACTGATTATAAAGTCCTATGTGAGTTAAAAACGATACTATCACAGAAGTATCTACAGTATCAAATAACGTATGTAAATCTTGTACATTAAAATATTGAGTTCTTATAATATCAAAATCGATACACTCAATTAAAATATGTTTAATAGTCAAAGCCCTTTGACAACCAATACATTCCGGTTGATCTTCACCTTTAAGCAGATAACAGTGCGTCAAATGACTATGACCTATTCTTATACGGGTTAAAACTGACTCTTCTCTACGGTTAATTCTAATAGCACCTTTAGTTTTGCCAAGAACGGGCTTAATTTCATGTAATTTATTAAAAATAGCTTCGTTCCAGCGCAACTGCCATTTAGAACGTAAAAAAACAGTAATATATTTCTTAAACTCTGTATATGGAATAAGTAAATCTATTGGGCGTTTGTCCAATGCTGCTTTGGCAGCTTGGTCAGCGGCCTCATTTCCATGGATTCCAATGTGACTGGGGATCCAATAAAAACGAATTTCTTTATTTTCATATGTACAAAGTCTATGATACCGTTCGAGAATTTTGTAAATAAAGGGATTTTTCCAATCCTTTGCTTTCAATGCTTGTAAACAAGACAAAGAATCAGAAAAAAATAAAAATGTTTGATGTGGAGAAGTCTCCACATGATCCAAAGCAAGGTACAAAGCATGTAGTTCTGCAGAAAAAATCGATGATTTATTTGGCAGACGTTCTGAATAAATATGATTGCCCTTAACAGCAGCTGCAGCAGCCTTCTCATCGTCAAATGATCCATCAGTGTATATACACTGATAGCCAGTGAAAATAGATTTAATTTCTTTATATCTATTTATATAAAGGGATGGATCTGTTGAGCATTTCTTTAATTCTGACATGGCTAGATTAATATTTAAAGTTGCATAGGTCCATGGAGGTGTTTCTGGATATTGAAATTTAGCTACCTGATTCGGATTTAAATTTAAAGATTGTAAAGATTCTTTAATGCGAATGCCAAAAGTCGGTATTGTAGTTGGTTTATTTTCAAAAAGATCAACATAATTTGGATTGAATATAGCATCATGTACAGGATTGTCTGGACAAGCAGCAATTTTTGCAGCATACTGAAGGGCAAGTTTTTCTCTTCTTAAATCAAGAGGCAGTTCATCTGCCTCTACTGCCAAGCTATCTGCAGGCGAGGTACGAAATGCACCAAGGCATAGTCTTAACCCTTGATTTTGTATAGGATCGAGCATTTTAATATACGATGGACGTGCTGATCCATATACCATACACCCATAATCAAGTTTGGAACGTACCAGTGCTCTATATAATTGTAATAAAACATTACGGTCCCCTCCCCAATCGGTATGAGCGAGAACCCGTAATAAATCTAATGCCTTCTGGCATTTCTTTTTTACATATTTAATATGAGGGATAAAAGATAATTTTCTATCAAATATAAGTCCAAGAAACTTGGTTTCTTCGACAACAGGGATTTGAGTTTGGCCAAGGTGTAGATCAGGATCTGGGTGAGCCTTCCACTTTTTACAAAAGTGCATACATACGGTCTTTTTCAAAGAAAACTTAAATCCATTGTTATCAGCCCATTCTTTTAATCTATTTAGGTGTTGTTGAAGCTGTCGTTCTATTGTATGCATGCTTGCTGACCTGTAGCTTAAGTTGAAATCATCAACAAAAAGTGAGCAATCTGCTCCAGGCCTCATACAATCTACAATGCTGTTAATTTTAATAATAAAAAGGGTCACTGATAATATACTACCCTGTGGAACACCCATTTCCTGATCAAAAGCATCAGAAAGTGATGCACCCACTCGAACTTTAAAATGTCTGTTTGATAGAAAATTTTGAATAAAAAGGGGTAAACGACCCCTTAATCCCATATCATATAAATCACTCATTATTCCATATTTCCATGTGGTGTCGTATGCTTTCTCTAAATCAAAAAATATACTTACCACATGTTCGCCTTTTATAAAACCCTCTCGTATAAACGTTTCTAAACGTACCAGATGGTCAACAGTACTTGCATTTTTCTAAAACCACTCTGTGCAACAGAAATATAAGCCGTAGTTTCTAAAAACCAAACTAAACGCTCGTTAATCATTCGTTCCATTGATTTACAAATACAACTTGTTAACGCAATGGGACGATAATTATTTGAATCTGACGAGTCTTTGCCAGGTTTGGGAATAGGAATGATAGTGGCTTCACTCCATGAAGGAGGAAAATTACCACTTTCCCAAATATTATTAAAAATATCCAAAAGATGCCCAAGTGTTTGGTCAGGGAGGTGTTTGAGGATTTGATAGTGTATATGATCAGGTCCAGGAGCGGTATTATGGGATTTATCTAAAGCAAGTTTTAAATCTGATATTGTGAATGGCTTATTATATTGTTCCAAGTTATTAGATATGAAATTTAGTTGGTTTCTTTCTTTTCTATTTTTTATTTGTTGAAATTTGGCAGAATAATTATTGGATGAGGAATTCTTGGAAATTGTTTGACCTATTGTGTTGCCTATTTCGGTGGGATTTGTAATTAATTGGCCATTATGATTTAGATGTTTGATCCTTGCTCCACCTCCCTTCCCAGTAATTTTACGCACCATCTCCCAGCATTTTTTAATTGGTGAACGTGTATTTAATTTAGAAACGTAATCTTTCCAACTTTTTCTTTTGCTTATTTTAATAATATAACGGGCTTTAGCTCTTTTTATACGAAATTGGTGCAAATTATACTGAGTTGGCTGTCGATTAAATATTTTTAAAGCTTTTTTCCGCTCCTTGACAGCTTTTTTGCACTCATCATTAAACCAGGGTTTTTCTTTAATTTTAGAATTTGGCTTTGATTTGGGAATACACCCATCAGCAATATCATACAATGTATCCGTAAAAACTTGAAGAGGATCATTTACGTTGTTAAAAATTTCTGGAGTTATTTTATTAAAACAGGATGACTGAAATTTTGCCCAATCGGCTTGATGAAATTTCCACTTAGGGATTCGTTCGTCTAGTGGAGGAAAATGGTTATTTAAAATAATGGGGTAATGATCACTACCCCATTGATCTTCCTCTACTTCCCAGGAATAGTCTAAAAATAAATTTGGAGTGCACATGGAGAGATCTATTGATGTTAAAGAGCCTGTAGCAGGATGTAAATATGTTGGAGAATCGTTATTCCAAAGGCACAAACTATTGTTATTTAAGAAATCTTCTATTATACGTCCTTTGGCATCAGTATTATTTCTGCCACCCCAAAGATAGTTATGAGCATTAAAGTCACCAACTAACATATATGGTTGTGGCAGCTGGGTTATTAAATTATTTAAATCTGCAATATTAACTGGCTCACTAGGTGGTAAATATATTGAACATATAGTTAATGTATTGTGCAGGGTAACCCTGACTGCAGAAGCTTGTAAATTAGTATTTAATGTTACTTTACTTTGGGGTATACAGGATTTAACAAAAACAGAAACTCCACCATGTGCTCGGTCCATAATGTCAATTGAACCGACTTTATTATAAATCACATATCCCTTAAATGTTGTGGAATCATCTTTGAATTTAGTTTCTTGTAAACAAATTACAGATGCATTATATTTCTGGGCTAATAACTCCAGTTCTGGCCTGTTTGCCTCAAATCCTCTACAATTCCATTGTATGATATTGCTGATAGCCATATTAAAAATAATGAGTATAAATATAGGATTTAACATAATCATTTGTTAGGTTTACGATTATGTTTTGACTGAACAGGTGTAAAATGTATATCAGAAGGATCACCTGTATCCATCCTTTCTAAGGATTTAGTTCTATTTATTTTACTTTTGCTTTGGTCTTTGATTTCTTTTTTGTCTGATTTATTAACTGGTCTATTGGTATTTACGTTTTTATTACTAGATGATGTGGAGGGAGTCTGTGAAGAGGTTTTAGTCGATGTTATTGTTGGTGTTATTGTTGGTAGAGCTATTGCTGGGGTAGTGGATGCAGGAGTCTGAGTAGATGTTGCCGAAGATTTGGAAGTTTTTGTGAAAAAGGAATAATTTTTGTCATTAATTGGCCATGTAATTTCAGTCTGAATTGCTATTGATTTAGTCTCTTTGTTCTTTAAAGTGCTAGCATAGGATGATTTTGTTGTGTTGAATGATTCTACACGCTTACATGCCTCTGGAAAAGATATGTTTTCTGTGTGTCGTATTCGCTGAATTTCCTTCTCTTTTAAAAAAGAAGGACAATTCCGCGAATATGATGGGTGATCGCCTTCACAATTCACACATTTGACATTTTTTGATAAACAATCTTCTCCATTATGTTGGGCAGTACACTTTGGGCATGTTACATTCCCTTTACATCTGTCAGATCCATGTCCATATCTCTGACACTTGAAGCAGCGCAGAGGGTTTGGAATAAAAACATCAACTCTGACGTTCAAATATCCAACCTTAATAGATGTTGGAAGCTGCGCCACTTCAAATGTCAGGATGAATGTATTTATTGGAACTTTTGTGCCATCCTTTTTAATATAAATTCTCTTGCAATGGACGACATCCTGATCTTTCAATTCATTGGCTATTTCTTCTTCGGAAACTCCCGCTAAGTCGGGGCATCTGATAACACCTTTCTTGTTATTTAGGGTTTTATGGGCCGTTATTGAAACTGGGACTGTGGCCAACATTCGGCATCTTAGGAGATTTTCCGCATGGCTTTTTCTTTCCACCTCAATCAACAGACGACTTCCCATTTTTTTCACTGTTTTGGGGACCCCGGCAATGCCTTGTATCCCCTTTGCAATTGCAAAGGGGGACATTTTTGCCAGGGTATGTTCACTGTCTAAACTTTCTGCCACCAAAAATCTGGGCCATTTTTCTTTAATTGAATCATCATCGCTGTCAGTTTCATTCCTTGGTCTTTTTTGTTTTTGTGCCATATGTGTTTTGTTATTTTTCATCAGCTAGGTCCCCTACCCACCACGGAGCCCAACAAGGGGACGCCTTTCTGGGCCGGTAACTCCAAGCCCTGACGCCTTGAGGATACCCAACATGACATACTCTTAGAATAAAAACTCCATCCTTTCGAATCTTATTTTTATCCCTCGATTGACCCAATCAGCAGTAATCTCCTTTCAGCAAATATTTATGAATTTTTTTTTTTTTAAATTATTCCTAAATTTCAAACATATAAATTATCATTAATAAAAATCAAATATCCAGAATATAAGGAAATATACTACAAGCCGGTTAAATCAGATCCAGGCCTAATCTGATCTGCCTGTCTGGTGAACATTTGGATCCAAGACAGGCGTGTTGCAACTGGACCGGTATTACTGCCAAACCAGCCCAGTGCTCAGCCCGTCAGGATTCCATATCCTCCCCGACACAGGTCGCATCCCACGGCAAACAGGACGCCCCTTTAGTCGCCTTTTACGACATGCTGGGGGGCAGTGGGGCTATTCTTTAATCCCCGCACCCACAGGGGAGAGAGTGGCATGCAGCCTTGGATATCAAAGAAAAGGGCTGCTACTTACCCACTCAAGTTCCTAGATATACAAGCTTATGTTTAAGCCTTTTAAAACACTGCATAATAATATTCTTTATTTATAGAGTGTAATACACCTGGATCATTCCCTGTAGATATCAGTGAGCTTGACTTGTAAGTTTTCATTCACTTTCAATTTTTCACTGAAAAGTGCTAAATACTTTTTAAGGGCCAGGAAAGAGATTTAATTTTACCCCTACCCTTCCTTATTTTTAGGTGAAAAAATATATCAGGTACCACTTTGCTTCCGACCAGTGTTTAATCATTACAACACAAATGATATCATGCTTAAGGCAGGGATATCCAAGCTTACCACAAAGCCAAAAAAAACACCTTTTAAAAATACTGTATCATTTATTCCCACAAAATACTGGAGTCCAGTACAGACCATGACACTAAGGAGCAACAGACTTGCCTTCAGTAATTGATTTTGCAGACCAACCATCTCCAGACCTGTAGCGTTCTCTACACAGACAGATTTTAAGGATGTTTGCAGTAAATGTGGCCATATGTGGAAATAAAAAACCCACTTGTCAAAGCTGGTAAATTATTTAAATGACTTTGAATCTTAAGGAAATATTGTAATATTTAAAAAAGGTAATATTTGATGTTTTTCAATATATTTGTGTTGGACTTATTTCTGCACATTAAGCACAAACGTTGATGGTACTTCTCTGTGCCAAGGAAAATACCAATTAGAAAAAATCCCTGAACCATGCAGGTAATATCCTAAGAGTTATGCCCTCATGGGCTGAATTAGATTATTGCACTTAACAGTTGATGTCCCAGAGGATGCATGACAAAGCTTTGTGGCATGTCACACCTCATCTATGATCAATGTCCATGCTCTACTGACAGGTCTTGGGATAACAATATCTATCATGATTATGTGGTTTCTTTGTTTGCAAGTTCGATAAGGACTGGCTCACTTCAGGACTGGCTCACTTCAGTGACATGATTAACTTGGTCTGAACTGAAAGGTTTATCAGAGCATCAGAGGGTTTGTATTCATCCATAAATAGGCATGCCCTTAATTTATAAGTATTAATTATAGATGATAATATTAGTGTAATATAATAGTTTTTTAATGAGAATTTAAGTAGAACTAATAACCCATTACTGTCCATGTAAAATACATGTAATCTTTTATTGAAATCAAATCTTACGTGATCTAAATTTTAGATATTCGCATTGTTATTGGCAGTGTCTCAGTGATGATAATAATAATAAAATTTATATAGCGCTGAATACCAGATAAATCTGTTCATAGCGCTTCTGTCAAAACATGAGTTCTGAACAGGTGGGTCTTCAGCTTGCTCTTAAAAAGATCAGCTGAAGTGCAGGTCCTGAGGTCAGTGGGGAGGTCATTACATAGCCAAGGACCAACGGCGGAGAATGCCCTATCACCTATCGTCCTCAGGCGGGTGTTAGGAACAGTCAGATAGGTACCATTGTTGGATTGCAAACATCTCTCACCAGTTTTAACATGTAGGAGGTCCTTTATGTAAGGGGGTGACTTACCATTTAGTGCCTTCCAAACCATCAGGATAATTTTAAATTTGATTCTGGCATGTATTGGAAGCCAATGTAGTTCCCTTAGTTTCTCTGATATGTGGTCAAATTTTCTAACTTTTCCCACAGCTCTGGCTGCTGAGTTTTGTAGATATTGCAACTTTTTTATTTCTGATTTCGGTAGGCCAGCCAGTAGGCCGTTCCCGTAGCCCAAAGTTGAGGTTACAAATGCATGAGTTAAGGTTAGGGCTGTTCTCTCTCGACATTGTCTGATGGCTGATAAATTTCTGATATGATAATATCCTTTCTTACACATTTTCTTAATTTGGGCCTTCATGTCCATTTTTTCATCAAAAGTGATGCCCAAGTCAATTATCGATAGGGAGGGTGATATGAGTGAGTCACCTACCTTGATGGTGGTCATGGATCTAGGTCCAGTGGTGCTATGCCCGTCATAGCAGACTACCATCTGTCTTGCCGTCATTAATTTTCATTTTGTTTGATATTAGGAAGGCTCTGATTTCATTTATACATTTTTCCAAGTTTTGCTTGCTTAGTTCGTGATCTCGATTTGAGGTGTGATCAACAGGGATGTAGATCTGGGTGTCGTCTGCGTAGATATGGTAGTTTAGCATGTATTTTTCTAAAATGTCTGTCAGGGGTGACATATTTAGTGTGAAAAGGATCAGTCCCAGTACCGAACCCTGGGGGACCCAGAACTTGATTGGTTTGGTGGTGGATCTGTTGCAACCCACTTTTACACACTGTCTTCTTTTGTGTAAGTATGACTTTATCCATGAGAGTGCATGACCTTTGACTCTGTACCTTGATTCCAGTCTGTCGAACAATAACTGGTTGTCAATGGTGTCAAATCCAGCAGATAGGTCTAGTAAAAGTAGAATTACCGTTTTTTTATGCTCAAGATCCCTTAAAATGTCATTTTGGACTCTCAGAAGGGCTGTCTCTGTACTATGGTATTCCTTATATGCTGATTGAAATTTGTCAATTAACCCATTGCATATCGAGACAGTTAAGCCCAGTTTTTTAATAGAGGTTTAATTATTGCGATTTTCATATTCTCAGATACCTCTGAGTCCATAAGTGATTTGTTTATGATGGCAGTGATGATTGGTAGGTCATCAATCATATCATGAAGTAGCCAGGGTGGGATTGGGTCTAACTCACAAGATTTATTTGATGCCTTCTTCACTAATCTTCGCACATCATCTACAGTCATGGGTGTAAATTTATCCAGGGTTGCTTGGGTTTGGTTAACTATAGATGGCTTGTTCCTAGTGGTGTCATCTGGTGGTGAATTTCTGGTTAGAGGGTGTTCATCAATGTTTTTCCGAATGGTATCAATTTTTTCAAGGAAGTAATTGTTGAATTTTTAAAACTGCCCAAGAAAGAAAAAATAATTTGAATATTATAATTGCTATTTTTAGAGCTAGCACACAGATCATTAATGTAGATATGACACAAGTCCATTTCAAGTTTCAGATCAAATAAAACTTTATTTTGCTGTACATTCTTCACAAGTTTATTTATGATGGTGCTATTACTACATTGTTCACAGGCCACGGGCCGTGGCGCAGGTGGTTAGAGCGCCAGCTTATTAGCACCAGTTCCTCTGTGGTGATCCAAAGGTCGTGAGTTCGAACCACGGCCGTGCCAGGATTGAACTCATGATACAATTACCCATATGAGCTGAGGCCCGTGCCAAAAGGGTTAACCCGTTGTCCTTGTAAATCGGTGAACGGGTGGGTTGTCATGTCAAGATTGGGTTAAAGATCCTAAGATTGGAAATATCCTGGAACTGACCAAGGCCATGAAGGATGAAAATTTCAGAAATGGGTTAGAATCCTTCTCATCGATTGTGATATGTATGGGTTTAAGTGACGTGGAAGTAGGCAAAGGTGGGATTGATATTTTTGAAAATCTACTTAAGATCATTCAGAAAATCGCGAAAACTGCAAATATACAATTGTCAATTCACACACTATCTTGAACCATCAAATGAAAAAACTGGGTGAAAAGCTGGAAAATAACCAGGTGAGTTTCATTAAAACACCTGACACCATAGATGGCCACCCCAGAGATCTTTGCTTAGCAAATCAAAGAAGCCCTATCAAGACCAGCCTTCCAAAGAAGCAAAAATATTATTGACAGTATGCAAGTGGGTTGAGAATTGGTAAAAGTACTTGTGGTGAACAATGTATTGTTTGTTTGTTTATTTGGGGTTTTACATCACTTTCAACATTATTTCAGTCATTTCGTGATGAGATCTACTTGTAGCAGATATAGTGCTGCCTCACTGAATTGTCATGTCGCGGGTCCTTGACATGACAACCCACCTGGTCACAGATTTACAAGGACAACGGGTTAACCCTTTGTGCACGGGCCTCAACTCGTATGAGAAATCGTATCAGGAGTTCAATCTCGGCATGACAGGGGTTCCAACCCACGACCTTTGGATCACCACAGAGGAACTGGTGCTAATAAGCTGGCGCTCTAATCAACTGTGCCATGGCCCGTGGCCTCTGACAGTTGAAAGTCATTCCAGTGCAACATGCACCTGCTCCTTCACAAATCACTACACTCAGGAGAGAAGCCCCAACCCCAAAGAAACATAAGCAGCGTGGAGAAGCCATTTCAAAGCTAGCGTCCATGTGCTCTGTTGTACAGTCTGTTTTGAGACTTGATACTAGCACTCACAGGCCACGGGCCGTGGCGCAGTTGGTTAGAGTGCCTGCTTATTATATGTAATACATGGTATTAAGGGAGCCAAGAACATATCCGATGACATCATCATATATGGTGCTACCCAGGAGGAACACTATAATGCACTTCGTGAAATGTTTGCGAAGCTAAAGGAAAACAGTTTCACATTGAATTTGCCTAAGTGCGAATTTAACAAGCATAGAATTGAGTACTTTGGACTAGTGTTCTCCGCGAACGGTGTACAGCCAAGTCCTCGGCGAATTGAGGCAGTGTTGAATATATCCAAACTTTCTAACTGTGACGAAGTTGCCAGTTTACTGGGTATGTTCAATTATTCAGCTAGGTTCATTCCTAACTATTCTACTATCACAGCCCCACATAGAAAACTGACAAAAGATGGTGTAAAATTTGTATGACCTACTGGTAAAATACTTATCATGTAACCCAACACATCAAGAATATTTTGACATCAAGAAATCCAATGAGATATTTGTGGATGCATCGCCTGTTGGTTAAGGGGCGATTTTAACTCAACCTGATGGAAAAGGAGGACACTCAGCGGTGGCATATGGAAGTAGGTCCCTCACCCAGATCGCTGCATCCACAGGATCATGATGAATCCAGGTGTGTAGACAGTGTAGCAAAGGAATATATACATTTGATTGCCAAACATGCAGTGCCAAAAGCCATGTCACAGTGTGAGATTAAGGAGGCAACAGACAGTGATGCCACCTTGTGTGCATTTCGTGATCTTATGAGATCCAACAAATGGTATTTAGTGGAGAAGCAAAAGCTTCAATCAACAAAAATAGACTATCAAGCTGTTATAGCAAACTACGCTATGAGCTGAGCGTCACCATTGATGGACTGCTCATGAGGGTCATCAAGGGGTGAATAAGACAAAAGCTCTGATTCGTGAGAAAGTTTGGTTTCCAGGAATTGATGACACAGTCAGAGACATTGTTGATTGATGTACAGCATGTAAATCCAATTATCACCCTAAACCGAGGGAGCCACTGTCAATGACTGTACTTCCAGACAGACCTTGGTCACATGTGTATAGCGATTTTTTTGGACCACTACCATCTGGACATTATCTGATGGCCATTCTTTAAAGCCCCACCGCCACTATATAAACAGGCATGTGAGAGTGATGGCCAGCCTGTGAATGGATTTGAATCTGATCTGAGCTGAGCCCAATTTTCAATAATAATCACTGCTATCAAAGTTAATATATGATTGTGAAATATAATAATTACCAGTACTAAACATAAATACTTTGGGAATTTATTCCTGTAGTCAAAGTACAAAAATATAGATGCATAATGTACATTTCCTACCACAAAGTTTGGAAAGAATTAAGATTTGACAGTTATTTTCAAGTTTGAGTGACAGCTGAAACTGTGTTGTTTATACATTTGTGTGTGTGGTTAGTGTTTGTAAACACAGAAGCACATGGCTAGGCTGCATGGATGCATGCCTGCTCCAACTGACATAATCCCCTTGCTCATTGGGACTGCATGAAAAGTTATAATTCCAATTTACTAAGATAAATTGTATGACTATTAATTATGTTTTCACTTAATAATGATATCTAAACTTATAATAATTAGTGTTGCCTTCACCAGTGCTGTGTACTTCACTAGAATTGTAATCCCAATCACCAATCTGCTTACTCCAGGGAAGCTCAACACAGGCATTACCTTCTCTTCCAAAACATCATATTTCCATCCTTTTTCTGTATATAACTGTCTGTCTTATTGTGCATTCCTGCTTTTGTCTTAGCCTTAGTCTAACAATTTTGATACATTTTGGTGTAGTTCGTGATATATTCACACCAATGTTTAGTTGTGCTCTGGCCCTGAGACTGAGCTTGAATGACCTTTAGTGCAGGGCCATGTGTCCTCTGCACATATTTTATCACTGACCACATGCTGCAGAATGGTTGGAGGAACCCTTTTTAAATGTGGGGTAATAGAAAATGGTCTGCTATCAACAATGTATTCAAGTATTTAATATTATGTTATCTTACATATTCTGTGCCCAACCAATTTCCATTGGTTTGGACATGCCAAGTAATCTTTCTTATCAAAATGCTACATGAAAATGACCCCTACTTCTGTACCAGGGGAAGGACATGCTGAGAAAAGGATATGCCAGAGTGAAGATAAGTGATTCAAAAAGTACCAGATACACTTATGCAAATAGGTAGATAGCAATTTGACACCCAGTCAGAGAATAATTGGTCAGTTCTGCATTACCTCTTTGGGTGAGTCCAATGATAAAAAAAGGTATGAGTGTGTATAGCATGACATGAAATAAAAACAATTCTTTGTGGCTTTGAAATTACAAAGCTAGTGTATTTGAGAGCTGTCAAAATGGTCAGTCTGGCCATGTGGTTGTGCCTGTGTGTAGGCTGCCTTGGGGTATTTTTAGCAGCCCTTCCCAGCAGCCCCCAGGAAGAGATAAGATTAGGCCCCGCCCCAGATTCTCGGTACCCCTCTTCCGAGAAGTGGGGCTTTAAGAATATAGCAGATTTCCTGAAGTAGAAATCATGAAGTCACTATCTGCTAAGGCAGTCATACCTCATGTCGATAAAGTGTTCTCATCCAGAGGTATCCCAGAAGTCATGAAAACAGATAATGGTATGCCTTTTCAGAGTGAGGAGTTCCAGAACTTTACTGATGAACTAGGTTTCAAACATCAGAAAGTGACACCATGCTGGCCTGAAGCCAATGGCCAAGCTGAAAATTTCATGAAAACATAAGGTAAGACGGTCAAGTGTGCACAATTAGAAGGAAAGCCGTGGAAGCAAGAACTATATAAGTATCTCAGAAACTATAGGGCAACTCCACACAGCACAACTGGAATAGCCCCAACAACTGCCTTGAATGGCTACTCACTGAAGACAAAACTACCTGAAGAGAGTATATAAGAGAGTCTTAACAGAAAATGAAATATTATGCAGAAAAGAGAAGAAATATTCAGGAGTCAAATATTGGTATTGGTGATAAAATTCTAATGAAGAATGTAACAAAGAAAGGGAAGCTAATATCAAAGTTCCATGATGACCCTTTTGAGGTTATTGATAAAAAGGTCACCATGGTAGTTGCCTAAAGAGGTAGTGAAGTAAAGGCTCAGAACAGTAGTCACTCCAGAACCATCAGGACACAGGAAGATCCACTAGAGATCCATGATAATATTCCTCCAGAAGTACCAGATGATCCCATAGAAACACTACTAGTACATGAACCACAACCACAAACCACATCAGTCAATTTTCCCATATCACCAGACTACTCAAACTAGTTCAAAACCACTGTCACCAAAGATCATTCCGAGACCCAGTCAGGTGACACAGTCTCGACCTAAAAGACAAGTCAGAACACCAAAGTATCTGGCTGATTACCAGATTGAAATACCAAAATTGTCAAAGTAGTGTATGACATTGTAGACAATGACTGTTAATATATTATCTATCAGTATATACAAAGACAGTCACTATATAGACAATTATGCATATAAGGACAATGTATACATGAGAAACATTACCGTATTATGTTCATTATGAGTTGATAACCTGA